>OZ010731.1:50596681-51796681 GCA_963932275.1 Andrena praecox | reverse complement strand
TTTAACTATGTTCCACCATCTCGACCAACTTCGGGTTTTTTTATATAATAGCTCGATAGCAAAGCATTATTCTGGATTTTTTTGGAGGTGGTCACTCAAAGGGTGGTTTCCAAAAACCACCCCCAAATAATTAATCATTTTTTTTCTACCCTTAATAATTGATTTATAATTTAGAGAAAAATATATGAAGTACAGTTAGTATGTAGCTATTTTTTCGTTTTTTTTTCATTCAAATATCTTAAGTAGTAACCGAGAAAAAAAATAATAACGTTAGGGGCGTTTACCCCCGTATTACCCTTAAACGGAGGGGTAGCGATCTAAAACTTTACATAATGGTGTTTCATGCAAGGATCATTGTTTAAAAAATAACAACTCCAAGAATCGGCATGAGGGCCGTTCGCCCATGCTTACCCTGCTAGACCCTTTTGGTTTCGTTGAAATTTTCAAGCACATTTCACAAGCGCTTTTATTTCTCCCTTTTATTAGAAAATCCATTGAAAAAGAACTACTAATTAAAGATTAGAGCTCAAAGATTCAATATTAAGTGCGTGATAAAATTGCATAATTTTGTTTCAATACGGTTTTCAATATGTAAAATACAGAAAACGAGAGAACTCACTCTAAGAACGTTGAGTTTATTTGTTTTCGCAGTCATCAATGCAAGACTATTGTCTACTCTATCCAACGCATCGAGAAGCTTATGATTCCTTTCATCCCTCGTACGCTGTTCCTCTAAGAACTCTATATACCTTATGCGCAATCGATTTATACACGCATCATGCCTGAAACGTTAATAATTTTATGAATTTTTGGTGCAATTTTATTTATGTCATGTGTACAAAAAGTTTCCTTTTTGAAGAATGTTAAATGGCTACCTTAAATTTAGAAAATTAAAATATCCCAACATTTAACATACGGCCTATTTTTGTAATAAATCTTCGGGTAATTGTATTGTACAGCATTTATTCTCCGAAGACAATTCGGCTCTCGAGAGTTGAAAAACAAAATTATAGTTTTCAACCAGGAAAAATACTTAAAAAAAAGTGTTTTAATAAACTTGGAACATTTTTATGCGGACAATATATTTACGTTTCTAATTTTACATAAGATCTTTTTCCTGAAAAAATGTTTTTCATTTTTAATGTACGTCCTATTATATTCCAGATAAAAATACTTTATTTTAACATTACTTATAAAATTATATTTTTTTTAAAATCTAAAACTTCCAATATTTGTATCTTATAAAACAATGTATGCAGTACCTATTTATGTATAAATATACAATTATAATCGCAATGTAAGTAACAAAAAACATATACAAAAACTCATAAAAAGATATTTAAATAATTTTTCCTCCAAGGTAATTTTTGAATTTTTAGAAAAAAATTAAAAGGAACAGGTTTCCAAATTTTTAAATATCTCCTAAACGAGAATATAAATTTTAATACACAAATGACCCTAGTTCACGCTACGACTCAAGTAGTGCGCAGTTTCAGGGTTAACCCTTTGTACCATACTGTGACTTCCAGAGCACACATACCATATTGTATTCTTATTTGCTAATTTCATTCCCCTGCCATGTACCATTATTCCTTCAAACTGACAGCATCCGATCTTTATTTCGCAATAACATATTTATTAACTAAAAAATGCTTATGGACTAATTAGGTATGCATATCTTTTTTGAGATGCGACAAAAAATTTAGGTTATATAGGGTTGAAACGCGCCCTGATGTGACCTTCAAAAAGTAAATACGAAAAAAGGTGCGTCGAAAATTCGAAGTAACCCGGCTCTCTTTATTTCTCGAGATAAAGTGATGAAAAAGTATGATTGTCTGGCAAACAGGCAGCAGAAATGTTCACTGCGCAAGGTTAAACCTGGTACAGTTCATCAAATGTCCGCACGATCGAAGAACATTTCGTGACATTGGTAAAAGGTCACGTCCTCGCTGCAAACATAATACATATGTACGCGGGCGGTATATAGAGGCAGCAGCCATAACAAAGCACGAACACTGCAGTGCCAAATTAAGGTAGCGTCTATGTAGCCCCTCTCTATGTGTACGATCGATGTCTGCCCAGTTTAAGGCATATATCAAGAATGTAAACACGAAGAACGTGGAATCCGCGTCCGAAATAAATAGCGAGACAAAGGTTATGTTCGCGTATATTGATTTGCGACATCCCCGAAAACTGGGTCGCTACCAAATCAATACACAATCTCCTAAATTCTTTCGTCTGATTATTACGCAACAGGGAAATAAAATCGATAATGCCAGCTCGCCGACAATCGAAACGTTAAATCATGTCGGGAAGCATCGGGAAGTGCATTGTTTATAAAACCTGCTTCTTAAATTTGTTTCCGCAACGTTTGCCAGATTGCACTAGCTAATTTGTTACTTTAAGAAGATAATTTAAAAATGCTGGTGTCCGTTACGGGAATAATGGGGCCAAGCGGGATCTAACTGAAAACTCACCTATTGCGTGATTCTTGTACAAGTACTTTGAATCTCTCCTCTGATCTTATTCTTTCCTCTTCGCTGCAATGATTGTTTAACAGACGTATATAATATACATTTTGATTTCGTACGTCGAGCAAACCGCCTCTTCTATTACGTAGCTTTTCTTGGGCAACACGCCTCGCACTTACCTTCTCCGTAATTTTTCCTGCAGTTCCAACATCCTTTTGTAATAATCATGACCCTCGTAAAACGATGTCATAGTGCTCGGCAACGAATTCAAAAAAATCGAAACGATCGATTGTATCGATGTTCGATATTTGGCGCTTACTACGAAACGGATTTTTATTCGAATCAAAAACTGTTTAAACAATGCTTATGAACGTCATTGCGGTAGGTCGCAAGAGTGAAAATAAATTCTCCACAAATATCGGGCAATGCTTTACGGACAAATAATTTTCCCGATAATAGCGCATATTCGTGTTGGTTATTCGTAAAGCTGCGTAAACTATCAAACGAGTCGAATGAAACGAATGGCCACTGTATCCACTTAACGATATTTGGTGAAATGTCGTAGACGTTTCGATGGAGCGTAAAGGTAGTTTGATTCTTAAAAAAAAAAACACGCAGTAATAAAAGTTGCGACGATCTTTCTTTGTGTCGACGCAGCGAGCAACTGTCGTATTTGACGTCGTGCAACGGCAGGGTTGGGGGTGTTTCAGTAGGTAAACACGCAGGTGTTGTCCCTACTCCTGCACTAATAAAATAGCTCTGCATATACGTAGAAAATAATGTTTCAAATTGACAATTGCAAGGAAATCAAAATCTTTATTCCTTCAAACTTCGATTGTTCGGGAATAAAGATTTTCTAAAGTTTTTCCTAAGACTTTTCTATCACGCTGGCATAACGTATTCCGCTAAAGTGCGGCGTAAAAAACATAAAATACCCGATTAATAAATTTAAAAATGCAAAAATGTAGAATAATATCAACGAAACAGTTTTATTTATCATAAGCGCAGGTCCGATCCGCAACATCGTGGAAAGTTCTATGAATTGTTTTCTTCGAAATCTTTAGGAAGGATTTTACAAATATATATATATAGTTTCCCCGAAATCTCTAAACAATCATAGACACAATTACAAGTAAGAAAACTCAATTTTGTGTGTTTATTAACTTTAGAATACAAATTACTTAATTTTCGTCAATTGTACCGTTGTTTTCTATCTCCCCTACGAAATATCTTTAGTTAATCGATAATCCTTCGACCATGCCGAAAGGAAAACAGTATTCTTAGTAATTCTCGCAGATTTGTTAAGCTGCATTACGAAATATAAAGATACACGTGCCATTTAATTTCAGAAGGTGAGGAAGTGCCTGCATTTGTTGAAAAGGGGCTTAATCCTATTAAAGCGCATGAAAACGAGTCGAATTTATTACACGCTAACATCGAAGTATGTAAATTAAGTTGCCTTCTAATCCTCGGATGCTTTGGTATACGTCGCGCGCAGATGTTCTACCGGTTGCGGTGTTTTCGTTGTGGCCATGCATAACAGATGTTGCAGCTTATCCCCAACGAGCTTAAATTCTCTTTGCAACTGTTCGAACAATAATGAATTAGGCACAATAATTTATTCATCGGACAACAATTGTTCTCCTAACAAGGGGACACTAAGGTCGACGGGAAACGGATTTTCCTGAACCTTGCAGTATTTGAAGATGTCGCCTCCGAAGTTAATTTGGCAAAGCAGTAGGGCGCGCTTCTCAAGATTTTCCGAGAAAATTGCATTCGAAAATCGAATTATTTTCGCAATTAGCTTTCTTCGAGTTTCAGTTTATTTTTTTTTTTACTTTCCCTTTTTTACTTACACGCTAGTACGACACGAGCCAGGGTGATATTCATCGTAAGAGCATGGAAAACAATATTTTTTGCGGCACCTAGCACGCGCTATAAACGATTTTCAAATGCAATTTTCTCGGAAAATCTTGAGAAGCGCGCCCTACTGCTTTGCCAAATTAACTTCGGAGGCGACATCTTCAAATACTGCAGGGTTCAGGAAAATCCGTTTCCCGTCGACCTTAGTGTCCCCTTGTAAGTAATCGTACCTCGATCACCGGGGGCGACTTCGATTCCTCCGTCGACCTCTGTATGCCAGTGGTTTTCAACGTAATAACTTTGTCCTCGAACACTCCTTCCTCGACAGTCGTCACGCCAATATTGTGCGCCAATAGTAGAAACAGCCTGTTCGTGTTAGGCATTATCTTCAGAAAGCCAACTTCGTAATGCATCGGCACTCTTGTCTCGGGGTTCCAGCTCCTCGCTCTATAATTCAACATCGGTTGACCGATGGAAGCGAAACTGATCTCTTCGCAGTACTTAAAAGTTTCGATTGTTGGGAATATACCAGTGCCGGGACCGTCGGATTTCCACGTGCCTTTCAACCAAGCTAGCGGCTTGATCGCGTCGTGCAGCGGTAGGCGTTTCATATCTGTCGAAACATGTGTGAAATAATTATATACGCGAGAATGGAAATGGCCACATTATTTGCGTAAATTATTTCGTATAAAACTAACCTGTATCACGTTGATCACGATTTTGCATCGAAATGTTGTCTATATTATCTGTCAGTGGTATAAAACAAAATTTTTCGTCTTTTATTTTTTCTGCTTACTATGCTTGTACCTCGTTGGAAAACCTGTTAACAGACCGCGTATATCACGGGTATATAATATAATATTCTACCTGCATATAAACGTCGCGCATAACGTGTTAATGTTTAACGCAACTCCGCACGGTAAAAGAAAAGCTTGTACAATGCGTAATTTCATTTTTGAAATTATTATATACCTGGAAGTGCTCGTGCGTGGATTTTGAATTGAATCTTCCGATGGCCCAATGTATCATAACATCGCCTTTCACATTGTACTTTATGATACAATATAATAACCCATTCAATCAAGCGTGAACATTTGTACTGCGAAATTTAAGTAAAGGGAATAGGGCTATTAAATGTAGAAAGTACATTCAAGCATCTCAGGGGATTCTAAATTAATCATACGAATTTTAAAAGAACCGCGACACCTGAAAATAACATGGCGCCCTGCGATTAACAATCCGAGGAAATTATACCGTACATATCTGTTTCGATTTAAGTAGGTTTTTTAAACAGTTATAAACGATAATATAATTCTCCTAACTGATTCGCGGTATATACGCTGGTTGTAACCAAGTTTTATACATTCTTCTACGACACTCAGCTCGCAGCGTTCGCTCCGAGATACGCTTGCCGCTCACGGACGATGGTTAACGAATTAATATTTAAAACGTCGTTCCATATAAAGTAATTTTGACGCACGCGAATACATCGGACGTAACGTCATAATTGTTTACATAAAAGAAATAACGAGGATCATAACAGTGAGAAGTTCCGTCCAGCTCCTGTTTATTAGTCAAAAGGTTCGCGGCTTTGATACGCGGAATTTGAAATGTCTGATTTTCTGTCAGAAACGTGTACTTAATTGTACACTGGTCGCGTTTCCCCGATTTAACCAGTTTTACGCGGTGTTAGTAACTATTACCTTCGGAATTTAGAAACCACTACTGATATGTCATTCTCGAATTGTTTATCTCGCATTGACGACCAAATTTTTTAAACTTTAAGTCACGGCTAATATTTTCGTCCAACTACATTTCGCGTAAAAATTAACATTTCCAATATTTAAATTGCATATATAAGCACGTGTATCTCTCGAAAGAGTTATGGCAGTTTCGATCAACGAAATCTGCGAAAACACCAAGCTGGCTCGTGAAATGGCGTTGACGGGCAATTACGATACGTCCGGAGTTTACTATCAAGGCGTCGTGCAACAAATTCATCGACTACTCGCCAGCATCGCGGACGCCACGCGGAAAGCAAAGTGGCAGCTGGTTCAGCACCAAATTGTCCAAGAGTTCGAGAAAGTGAAAGCGACGTCCAACACCCTGCAGCTTTTCAAAGTGGACACGCACGGCGAAAGATTATTAGGTATTGGTAATAAATATTTAAAAGAGCTAGTCGCGTAAATAAGGTCTTAAAGTTCAAAACATGTTTAGGTACTTCGTGTTTGTCGTTCGAAGAACCCACGAGAGACCCGACTTTGTGGACGTACAATAATTCGGACACTTCCTGGAACCAAACGCCAGCGAGGGACCCGGACGTGTGGCCGCCGTTGACGCCCGCGGAGCAAAAGTACACGAAGCACGATACAATTCCGATGACGTTGGGTGCGTTTGGCGTAGAGCTGTTGATACCCGGGAGAACGGGTACCCGGGTACCCGTGAGATACCCGGGGAAAAAAAAATTCCCGGGTAGGCGCTACCCCGGGTAAACTACCCGAGATACTCGAGACTCTCGAGATCTCATAGAGTACCGTTCCATAATTGAAGCCACACCGAGCGTCATGGCCTTCGAGTCGAAGGCTTCGACCCCCGGGGAGACAGGAATACCCATTAAGAAGTGAGGAATCTCCAGCTCCGAATTTCTCGTCAGGTCTTTGCGAAAACGACGCCAATCGATTCCTTATGTTTCTCCGATGAACATAATACCAAGAACGACATCATTCGGACCACAATGAAGAAAATTCCATGAACAAATGATTTGCATAATTTCAAATTCACTTCGTTAAAAATAGATCGATTTACACGAAATTTGGTATGATTCTCATCGGAAAAACATAAGGAATCCATCGGTGTCACTTCCATATCGATACGATGAACATTAAATAGCTTCTTAATATACTGTAATGAATATTTTACCCTCGAGTACGGGGGGCCGACCTCGATTCGCTGCGGTCGGCCGAGGATTCATAATTCCTGATTCAGGAATAAAATAATTCTTAACTTAATATGATTTCGGCGCAAGGTTCGGTCACTTAATACAAATTTAAAAAGTCGTTTTGCAACTATTCACTCGTCCATGAATTAAAGAGTTTCCGACGTTTCAGTCCAGATTCGGACCTTTATCAAGGAAAGATGTTATTTGCAATAAAGTGATTGGGTTTTTATAAACAGTATAGTTTCGAAATTCGAACGCTCATACGTAATTTTCAACGGTTCGTTTTTGCCTTGCCTTTGTTTTCACCTTCTGATGCTTGTCGTTTGCCCGGTATTTACTTCAGTCATCTTCCAACCGACTCAAGTGTCGGTTGTTACTATTTGAACGCGCCGACTAATAAATTTAATAGTTCACGCAATATTCTTATACATACATCTTTCCTTGATAAAGGTCCGAATCTGGACTGAAACGTCGGAAACTCTTTAATTCATGGACGAGTGAATAGTTGCAAAACGACTTTTTAAATTTGTATTAAGTGACCGAACCTTGCGCCGAAATCATATTAATTTAGTCAATACGGTCGATATTAAAATTAAAAAAATTTTAATAATTCTTAACTCTTTATCGTATCGATATGGAAGTGACACCGATGGATATCTTATGTTTTTCCGATGAAAATCATACCAAATTTCATGTAAATCGGACTATTTTTAACGAAATGAATCTGAAATTATGAAAAACATTTGTTCATGGAATTTCCTTCATTATGGTACGAATTACGTCGTTCTTGGTATTATTTTCATCGGAGAAACATAAGGAATCGATTGGCGTCGTTTGCGCAAAGATCTGATGAGAAATGCGGAAATCCTGGGCGTTTCTCACTTCTTAATGTTATTCGAACCCCTTCGAGGGTCGAAAGCCATAAAATTCGGTGAGGTACCGCAGGGGGTTCACCTCGCCACAGGGTGCCAGACGGCATCTCTCTGACAGGCATCGCTCCAGAATTACGTTCTGTACTCTGTAAGTTCTCGAGATTCTCGAGAGTCTCGGGTAGTTTTCCCGGGTAGCGCTTATCCGGGAATTTTCTTCGTCCCGGGTATCTCGTGTTCCCGGTCCACAGCTACAGCCCTAGTTCGGCGCAACCAACTGTTGGACCCAACCGTTGGGAATGATCGGCGAGCAGCCATCGTTCCGCTCAGTTTCGCTGAACGACACTTGGGAGGGTGGGGATATTTTAGTAGTTCCCAACATGTCGGGTAAAGCGAGCGGAGTTTATCTCCGCTCGAAAATATGGCGACCGCTCACTGAACGCGTTGGAAAGAGCGCAACTGAGCGGTAGCGTTCAGCGAAAGATCAGTGAGCGCGAGCGAGCGGTTGGCCAACAGTTGGTTGCGCTGAACGCACCCATTGATATTAAATAGAGGGATTACACTGTCCAACACGATTTTTGGTCTGCAATATCCGCTGGGTGATTCGTGTAGAGTTTTTCGCCCTGCACACGAATCCGCAAGCAGAAATACTCTATCACACTCAGTTTTTGAGAAAATCGATTTTGAAAAAAACTGCAAATTTTCAAATTTGAACATTTTTTGTGTCGAAACGATAATAGCGTCAAATTATTCTATGAACCCTCCTGAATACAACGATATAAGTTATTATTGCATTATGATCATTTAAATATGTTTAAACAACCAACAAATGGAAAATGACACCCGAAATGCACCCATTTTTGAAGATATCCTTTCAATTTATTTCCAAAACTAAGGGTCTAGGAAAAAATCTGACCATTCCATGCGATGAAGCAGACATTTTTCCTTGGGAAATCATCAACAAAACTGGTAAGTCACGTTTTGTTTACAATACAGAAGCGAAATAGTTTGGCAAAACGCGCGGTGTCGACAGTGGTAGTCAACGGCGGCGCGCGATCCACTGCCGCCCAGCATAACACAATTGCTTAACGCGCCTGAGTACCACTGTTGGCACCGCGCGTTTTGCCAAACTATTTCGCTTCTGTATTGAAAACAAAACGTGACTTACCACTTCTGTTGATGCTTTCCAAAGGAAAAATATCTGCTGCATCGCGTGGAATAGTCAGATTTTTTCCTAGACTCTTAGTTTTGGAAATAAATTGAAAGATAACTTCAAAAATGGGTGTATTTCGGGTGTCATTTTCCCTTTGATCGTTGTTTAAACAAATTTAAATGATCGTAATACAATAATAACTTATATCGTTGTATTCGGGAGGGTTCGCAGAATAATTTGACGCAACGAACGACCGAATAACTATTACCGTTTCGACACAAAAAATGTTCAAAGTTGAAAATTGGCAGTTTGTTTCAAAATCGATTTTCTCAAAAACTGAGGGTGATGGCGACAAACGGTTTTCGGATTCGTGTTCAGGGCGAAAAACTCTACAAGAATCACCCAGTGGATATTGCGGAACAGAAAAAAAGTTGCATTTTGTTGGACTGTGTTATTAAATCGAGGCCGTGGGAATCTATCGATCGGGTTACATCGCGCCGGGTGTTACTATAAACAGATATATTTGCAGAAATGTTAGACCGCTGAAGAATCAGCCGAAGCAACAAAATCGGACGAGCGCACGAAAGTCGGTTGCTGCGGGAAAGAAGCCGGACGCCAAAGCAATGGCGAAGAAAGACGACAGAAAGTTGTCCAGAAAAGACGATGTAAATAAAGTTAGTCTTGTTCGTCTTCTTAGGTGATTCTGTGTATAACGTAGTAGTATTATAGTTTATAAACACGTTTCGCAGGAGAAGTCGGAGAACGAGAAGGTGGACGTTGAAGTAGAAGAACGTAAATTCGAGCCATCCGGGAACGACAGGGATCTGGTAGATTTGTTAGGTAAAGTATGTGTTCGTGCGTATTAACGATCTTGAGATTAAGTAGCTTAGTGCATATCTACGTTATTGTTATAGAGAGAGATATCGTTCAGAAGAATCCAAATATTCATTGGGACGACATAGCTGATTTGCACGAGGCGAAGCGATTGTTAGAAGAAGCTGTTGTTCTTCCGATGTGGATGCCAGATTTCTTTAAAGTACGTATGGAGAGTTTTTTTGGAAGGTTCGTATTTGAATACAGAGTGAGATGTGTATCGTAACTGCAGGGAATCCGTCGTCCTTGGAAAGGTGTACTGATGGTTGGACCGCCGGGTACCGGGAAAACTATGCTCGCGAAAGCGGTAGCCACTGAATGCGGGACTACATTCTTCAACGTGTCATCCTCTACGCTGACCTCGAAATACAGAGGAGAATCGGAGAAACTTGTTCGCCTTCTTTTCGAAATGGTAATTCTATAATTCCTTCTGTAGAACGCGAGACGACGCTGCTTCCGACTTCATGAAGTGTACTATATGTATTTATGCAGGCCAGATTTTACGCACCTAGTACCATATTCATCGATGAAATCGACTCTCTGTGCTCTAGAAGGGGATCGGAATCTGAGCACGAAGCTTCGCGACGAGTGAAGTCCGAGCTTTTAGTTCAAATGGATGGTATAAGCTCGAATAGGTGAGTCAATTGTAGCTGAAATGCCGTTTAGCCTAGGGCTTGTACGGGTGCTCGAATATCCGAGCAGCTGGAAATTCGGACCGAGCCGGGACTCGGTTTTCGAGCCGAGCCGGGTAATCCCCGTAAAATCCGGGTAGCTCGAATTGTTTCGGGTGGCTCGGAAAATCCGGGCGCCTCGGCAGTCGGACTGCTCGAACCACAAAAACGATTCGGACTACCCGGATTTTTCAAGCCGCCCGAAATAAATTCAAGCTACCCAGAATTTACGGGTACCCGGCCCGGCCGGGTCGGTTGAGCCGAACCGGGCTCGGTTCGCTTTATTCAAGTACCCGAACAGCCCTAATTTAGTCATACAAATTGATCGTAAGGTACGACATAAAACTTTGCAGCGAGGATCCAAGTAAAGTTGTTATGGTACTAGCCGCGACGAATTTTCCATGGGACATTGACGAGGCTCTTCGGAGACGTTTGGAAAAACGCATTTACATTCCGCTGCCGAATCGTAAGTTTTTCTGTAACTTGGCAATTTTCTACATGATATATTGTGCAGCTCTTTTACGTGTATGTATGTGTTGACACAGATGAAGGTAGAGAAGCGTTACTGAAAATTAATCTGCGCGAGGTGAAAGTAGATTTGTCTGTAAATTTAGCGGATATTGCAAGAAAGTTGGAGGGTTACTCTGGTGCAGATATCACGAATGTTTGCAGGTAAATAAAATTAATATATATATATGTGTGTGTGTGTGTGTCTCTACATATAAACTTTTGTATATATGTTATACAGAGATGCGTCTATGATGTCTATGCGTAAGAAAATCGCAGGTTTGAAGCCCGATCAGATTAGACAGCTACCAAAAGAGGAATTGGATTTGCCTGTATCTGCCGCAGACTTTGACGAAGCTGTTGAAAGATGTAACAAGAGTGTCTCTCAGGAAGATTTAGAGAAATATGAGAAATGGATGAGTGAATTCGGTTCGTCTTGATATCATTCTTCCCGGACAGTGTAATTATACAGAACTCATTTATTCAAATCGAGATCCTTTGAATCTTTTATTTATCAACACCGGTATACAAAATACGAACACTCGCTTTTTAAGATACGTTTATCAGTATTCCAATTATCGACCTTTTTTTTTTTTTTTTTATAAATATTTTCCCATGTATTACTACGTATAACTTACCGAATATTTACTTTTAAATGTCAAAGAGTATTGCAAATACGTACAATTTTACGAAAAGCCAAACATCTTTATCAAAATTATACGATGCACCGTCTATTGAGAACTGCATAGATCGCATGATATTAAAATACTTTTCGAGAAATGGTACATTTGTGTATCTAGTATTATCTGAATTATAAGAATGAAATATAAAGCGAGATATCGCGAGTTCTCGGCATATCGGTTTTTCCGTTTATATGAACTGCAGTTTCAGGTTTCTGTTAATCGCTTTTATTTCCACACTTGCAACTGATATCGCTAATTGTATGTCAATAAGACTATTACTATGAGCTACGAATGTATTATTTTAAATTTCAATTATGTGCATTTAAATAGTATTTGTAATACAGAGCAAATCAAACGAAAAGATAAGACTGTATAAAATTTATAAAATATACGAAATACCGAAGGAACTGATTTTATGTATTAACGCCGCAAGGGAATATAAATAAGATACAGCACAGCTTACAAAACACACGTTTTCCTTAGAAATGTATTTAAACGGTTTTGCGAAAATATGCGTTTGCGTGCTTTATACAAATTTCATCTACGCCGAGCACAATTACTTTCTGTTATACGAAATGTACTAGTCGCGACGACATCGATTAAATATTTTTCGGGGCGCAACCTTCTCTTCTCAATTGTTTCGTCTCTTCGTCGATATTCTTCGATTCTTTCGGCGCTTTATAATTTGCAACATGGTCGACTCGTATTGTTCTGCCTAAAATCTAAAACGCACAATTATACCAAGCGCCGAGGGCGTAATTTTTATCTACTTCCGCAGCATTATTGGACATAGGACGGAGTAATACATCTTGTTTTATTTAATAGATATCTGTACCTTAATACCATTGAAGTTATCGACAGCTAATACAGTGCTCCTTTGGTCCTCGTAACAAATAAAACCATATCCTTTCTGTTTCCCTGTGTCTTTGTCCCGAATTAAATTTATATTTACTACTTCTCCATATCTACGGTAAGATTTGTAGAAAACAGATTGCGTTATTGTACATTAAAGAATATGTACGGTTAGGTCTCGATTAGTGCGAGTAATAAATCCCCGAAATTGATGCAATTGAAATACAGGAACTGGTTCTAATTTAAAGAATGCCTACCTTCTCATATGGATTTTATTAAATTATAATGGCATAAACATGTTTATTATTTCTTAAAGTATTTCAACAGTGTTGATCCAAGTCGCGAAAGAAGTCTCGCGAACCTCGCCATCAACTGAATTTTTGTTCGCGTTGAACGCGACCTGGTATACGTTTTATAATTCGCACCAAATCGAATATCGCACTAATCCGAGACCTACCTGTATTAAATTGAATCGGTGCTTTAATCTTACTGAGAAAATATGGTTACGATGTCGCCTTCCGTTAGATTGTACGGTAAACCGCCAACGAAAATCCAAGCACTATCTTTGTACTGGTCGTGCCAGGACGTTTTCCTACTAGTTGACAGTTCTTGTTCCCCGAGCTTTTTTATATTTTTCACATTCCTGAAACCGTGCACAAGACCATTAACATTCTTCTGCGAGAACAAATAAATATATTTATGTTTTGTATATAGGTTAACGATACTCACGTTAGAGGGTTCATTATATATTCTATGCCTTAGAGCATATAAACAACGTGGGACACAACTAAGTGAACTAAGTTACCCGGTAGCAGTGTTCACGGGAAATTCCCGCCGGATTTCGGCCTCGCTGGCCTCGCATCGGGTGCGTTCCACTTGCGCCCAAATCGCCCGTGATTTTCATTAAGGTGGGTTTCTCTGTACGCGACTGGACGCAACGTCAAGAATTTCAAAGTCGATTTTCTTGAAAATGAAGCACAATATCAAAAAATCTTATTCCTCTTTTTCGACTTATTTACTTGTTATAAGTCGAAAAGAAAGAGTAACTTTTTTTTATATCGCGCTTCATTTTCGAGAAAATCGACTTTGAAATTCTTGACGTTGCGTCCAGTCGCATACAGGGAAACCCACCTTAATGAAAATCACGGGCGTAGCGGGTGATTTGGGCGCAAGTGGAACGCACCCATCGTAGGGAGGTAGAACGCATGCGCGCGATGACGTCAAACCAATCAACACCAAGACGGAAACGAAACGGCGCCACAGTCAAGCCGAGCCAGCCAACCAGCGTCGCCGGGGAATCGGTTGTCGACGCTGGTTGGCTGGCTCGGCTTGACTTGACTGTGGCGCCGTTTCGTTTCCCACCTTGGCGTTGATTGGTTGACATTCCCCCACCGCTAATTATCATGACGCGTATAGGATTTCCTGTGCACGCTGCCACCAACGCTCCTTCGGCCGAGCATCCGTTCTGCGCCGAAAGCGTTGCCGTGGCGCCACTTTCGTATGTACCGCGTGTTTCGACTTTTTCGTCGGATTTTCTTCATTGTCTCTTTTCTTATTTCTACTGAAAATTTGTAATAAAATGGTGATCGAAGCGTACAAGTTAATCGTTAAATTCAGATGAACAATATCGCGCATTCCCCAATTCAGAAAAATAAGAAAGGAAAAGTAAGCAACTGAAGTATTATAAGCAACTGAAATATTATAAGGAAACTGATATATTAATCTGAAAGGCCTGAAAAATGTATACTCCAATTTAATGGAAAACATTTCTCTCTCTCTCTCTCTCTCTCTCGCGCGCGCGCGCGCACAGACAGTTCACTCTGGACAGAGGAAGATGATTATAAATATTTATAAGGAGAAGAAAGCTGTTTCCCGAAATGAGGTACAAGGAAATGTCGAAAGTAAATAAATCAACGGATTCATAATGGAAGACAAATAAATAAAGCGCGATGGTTGGGTAATAAGGAAACGAATGTTACGTATTGGTCTCGGCGAGGCGATTATTCAATTTGTGGAACAATTATAACCATTTCGTACGCCTGAGATACAGTTGTTGCAATTCTATTTATATACATAACTTTATTGCAGCACCATGCGTGCATGTTGTAATACTTGCTATACCTCGACTGAAGTATCATCTGACCAATAAAAACATTTTACCGACAAACAGACTAATACTTAATATATTTATTACATATGTATACTCAGTATAATTGTCGAATAGCTCAAACTGTATAAAATCGTATAAAGTTAAAAAAGAATCTTCGTTCTACTTCTACTTGTACGTGCAAGACTGTGTGGGTCGGTTGGAGGCACAGTTGATTTCAGAATAGCCAGCCTTTTGTATGCTGGTATCGGCTCTCACTTCTGCCAACTTCTGTAGTTCAGCCCTTCCCAACTTCTTCGGCAATTCCTTCTCTTCCTGCGATCCAGTTTCGAAGCGCATAAGCAATTTGAAAAGAAGAGAGGAGAAGTGGAAGAACCTGTAGATCCGGGAGATGCAGAAATTCACGGCAGAGTTTCATGCAAGGCCCGCGCATAAATTTTCACGATCCAGGAAATCTGTAAAAGAGCGAAATGTGTACAGATAAGAGGGGCTAGAAATCGAAATGAATTGGGGGAGGAAGAAGCATGAACTAGAAGTAAAACGGCTGGAGTAAGAGACGGAGAAGTTGGAAAACGTTGAACTACGCAAGTTGGCAGAATTAATTCTCGAAAGTAAAACATTCCGTTTTTACCTCACGCGTTTGTCCGTCGCGAGGTGTTACACGGTTTCTTAACTGGGTCCTGCCGCTTGGTTTCTTTCTTCGCATCAGCGCGAATCCTGGGATCAGGAGTGATGTTTGGCTGCTTATTCTCTTGATCGTTACAACTTTTAGTTCCTCTCGCCGCAAGATGCTTAGGGCTGGTCGGAAGTTTCTCCTTGCTTCGTAGATTCCCCTTGGACAAACCCCGTACCATGACGGGTTTAAAAGACGGGACAGGATTGGCATGGAAAACGCGCGGTTTCTTATCCTGTTCCTGCATCTCTTTAATAAGCCGTTCTTTCTTTTCAGCCAGACCCTTGTCTCTTTCCGCAAAGCTGAACGGACACGCCACCACTGTCCTCTTTACATTCTGCTCTTTTCCAGGCTTCCTGGATTTCAGGAAGTCAGGCGCGGGCTTCGCATGGAATTCCGTCGCAACTTTCTTGACTTCCTGAACCTGTTGGTTCTTCAAGTTCTCCTCTCTCTTCTTTTGGAACAGCTTATTACGCGCTTCGAACCTGGACGGCAAACAATTCTTCGCGGACTTCGCCGCGTTCTCCGTGGCCCGTTCCGTGCTCTTCTCGTTCTTAACGATATTCGAGGAACTGGCGACACGAGCAATTGCCGCGGCAGTTTTACTATTGCGATCCTTATCGTCCACGGCGCGCAGACGATTTACGTGCGGACCAGTCGTCTGGCGTGTTGTCTTAGGCCGAGTAAACCGAAACTCCTCCGTAACGGTAATAGGTTTCTTCGCCACCTCCTTCAGTTTAGACGGAGCTTTCAGAATATCGACTGGTACAGGCCTCGCTTTAATTTGACGTCTTTTCATCTCCCGCAGCTCCAGAGCCTCGCGGTCTTTCTGACTTAAGATCGTGGTCTGTCTGGACCTCTGCTTGCATCTCAACGCGGGGGAAATTGGTTGGGTCAGTTTCAAAGGGGATCGCTTGAGTTTCATTAACGGACCAGGCTTCAGATCTTTGCGGCTGATGGTACGAAAACGTTGCGGCACCGAACTCTCGAATTTAAGAACTGCCTCCGCCATACTTACGAACTTGTTCGAACACCTGCGGTACTTCAGCAGGCTTCGCCTGCGGTATTGGCACGTCAGCACCTTAGGCTGCGATTTACCCAACGAGCGTCTTCTCAACGACTCGGACCGCCTTCGACGGACTCCGTGAGACGATCTCTTCCTCGGCACGTCGGGTTCGGTATATTCGGAACAACGATCCGCTTCTGAAATTATTATCGGTTTACTCGTGTCCTTCGTTGAGGCGCTTCGTGCAATGCTTTCCTCTTTTATACCTTTCAGCGCTCGATTATTTCTGACGGATTTACTAGTAACAGTACTCTTCGATACCGACATGCGGATGCTTTTTCTAAATCTCTCTGGTGCTTCTACTTTATCTCCGAACAGTGTCGTCGATGTCTGACCGCTCAGAGAGACGCTCCACGTACAATGAATTTTACGTGATTTCCCGTCGAGCCTCAAGTTAGTCATAGTGTTGCGTAAGTCACGGTCGTCGTCTGCCTCTTCCGAAGGTGCCTTCCTGTTGCCGTTAGGTACGAAGTAGGCCATGTTAGGCTGAGGATGTTCCCCGGATTCCAAGCTATCGTTGAAACGCGACTCCACGACGGTCGAACCCTGCGCGCTTCCTTGGTCGCGCTCCAAGGAGAAATCGGACTTCAGATCCGCCTTAAAATGCAGCAAAGGTCCATGCACGTCGTGCTCTATTTCGAAGTAATTGTCGGAGGGCAGTTGCGGACTGCGTGTGAAATCTGCCCATTGCGGAGCGCAACAGTTGTCCATCATTTTCAGAAGCAGCAGAAGAGTCTACGAAAATGTCAAGGAGCTATTCCAGTAAACTCCTGAAGGCCGGACGATGTCCAAGCATAATCTATAACGGAGAGATTATATGAGAAAGCTGGATAAGCAGCACTTTCTTCCTCGATGATGAACCATACATTCACCTTCTGAACAAATACGAAATAGATAGAACTTGGTCCTCCCGTCGCAATCTCCTTTCTGAATGTTCCTGAAGCTCGCCAGTCAACCTCTCGGCAAACAACCGTCAGACACCTACCAGACACAGAAAAAGCTCGCGGTCGGTTAACGCATACCGTTTTTGGATTTAAGTTTGAAATTTTCCAAACATTAAGCTGATTGGTCGAAGACGAACAGGCTGCACCGTACAGAAATGAAATATCTCTATATAAATTGCGGTGATCTGCAACTAGGGAATTTTAGGTTAAGTTGTCGGCATTGACTGTGGTGCCGTTTTCAAAGGTGGAAAAGGTGAAGGATGTATTTTTAAAATTTAATCGAGGATTCTATTATCATTGTCACAGAACTCCCCTACGTCCCTACGTACCCCGATTTTAATTAAATCAGCGCTGAATTCCAGCAGACCAGTCGCCTACTCTAATTAGGGCGAATCCCACTTACGCCCTATTCGCCCGTGAATTTCATTAGGGTAAGTTTCTTTATATGCGACTGGACGCATCGTCGAGAATTTCAAAGTCGATTTTCTCGAAAATGAAGGGCGATAACAAAAAATTTTATTCCTTTTTATCGACTTATTTGCTTGTTATAAGTCGAAGAGAAAGAGTATCTCTTGAAATTTCTGACGTCGCGTCCAGTCGCGTACAGGAAAACATAGCTTAATGAAAATCACGGGGCGATTTGGGCGTAAATGCAATTCGCCCTTAGTAGTGCCTAATAGTTCTGTATTCCGTGTGTGTTTTTCCTGTGATTAGCTATTCCAGTAAACTCCTGCAGGCCGGAGGATGTCCAAGCATAATCTGCAACAGAGAGAAAATGTGAGAAAGGTGAACGAGCAGCACTTACTTCCTCGATGATAAAACGTGCATTCACCTTCTGAACGAATATTAAATAGAAAGAACTTGGTCCTCCCATCGCAATCTCCTTTTATTAACCGCGTTTCTAGCTGAAACGTTCCGTCGCACGTTCCCGAATGTTCTTGAAGGCTCGACCCAGTCGACCTCTCGGCAAACATCCGTCGTCTGACTTGAATGTTTACTCGTCAGAGACAGAAAAACTCGCGATCAGTTAACGCGTACGTTGCTACTCGCTGGATTTAAGTTTGAAATTCTCGAAACGATAGGCTGACACTGAGTGGTCGATATATCGATATTTTGTATCGATATTTCAAACACTAATAATTACAGGTATCGATAATTCTCGTCAAAATGTCGATAATAATAATTTTCAAATTACGACGTGTATGAAAATTCAGTAATTATTTTTCATACTCCTAAATTGAATGATGCCCATGATGTTTCTTATTAAAATACAAATTCTAGTTTCCTTTATTTATTTATTTATTTACTTACGGGCAAAGGCCCTTTGGTATTGAGTACATAATATAAGACGAAATATAAAGGAGAATTTAGTTCGAGTTACAATATACGCTTTATAAATGAGACTTGGAAAGTAAATCACTTGTTTTCATTTTAATACTCTGAATCGTAATTTAAATAAAATAATTTCTTAATATCATCCATGTACATACGTACGTACATACTAGAGCTGTAATTATTCGACTATTCGAATATTCGAATACGAATAATTTCTTCGAATATTCGAACATTCGAACTTCGAACCTTCGAATATATTCTGCTCAATCGAATTTCTGATTGTACCGAATAGGAATCTGAACATGAAATATTTGTTCACAGTTTATCGTGAAATTCTTTTCATATTGGCCTTTACAATTATTTGTTTTTCAAACGATAAATTTGGAATTTTATTAATCATTGGTTCTATGAATTTTGCAACGAAAAGTATAAATTCGAATATTCGTTAGAGCCCTAGTACTTACATACACATGGATCTGTCAAAGAAACAAATAAACAAAGTGTCGTTATTTTGACAGAACGAGTTGAATCATTTAATACATCCTAACCTAAGCCGCTTCCATTTTTATGTATCGTCACAGTTTTCAATATTATTGTCAAAAGATGACAGCCAATGCGTCAACAGTTTTTTTTACGAGAACGATGAAAGAGAGGATTACATAAATTAAGCTGCCGCCGCTTAGTGAAGTGCGTCGACAAAATTCGAGACACATAATAAATTAACGGAAACTTAAAAGTTAATCACATTTATATAGGTTAACCGTTCCGATATTTCTGTATTACAACGAATATCGAACCAGAGAAATTTAATATGGTATTCCCAACAAGAATGTCGTACAAAGCGAACAGAATCTCGTACCATTATCACAACGTGTTCGTGATATGTCTGCTGACATTCACACTGTTCGTCATTTTAATCGCGACGTATCATATTTTCAAATTCGGAAACACCCAGAAGCATTCCGCGCACAACGCCATAGTTCTGAACGACGTAAATTCTCTGCCCGCGCAAATACTAAGCGCGGACTCGCCGACGGCGGACGCGACCAACTCTGCTTGTACGTACTTCGATTGCTTCAATGTTTACCATTGCGGCAGCCAAGGGAACAAGCTTCTAGTATACGTTTATCCGCCGAAGATCTACGTCGACGCTTTAGAGAGACAGGCGACGAGTCAAATGACCAAAGAGTTCTATCAAATTTTAAGCACGATTATCTCCAGTAAATTCTACACGCCGAATCCGTACGAAGCGTGCATCTTCGTCCCTTCGATCGATACGCTGAATCAGAACAGATTAAAGCTGCACGAAGTTTCGCAGGCTTTGAAGACGTTGCCGTTGTAAATTTCGTTCTATTTCCCGCGTAATCCAGCTTGGAAAGTAACGCGCGATCTCTCGTCATACATGTCTCCGAATTTCAGCTGGAACAACGGGGAGAATCATCTCATATTTAATATGGTACCTGGCAGCGTACCCGATTACAATACGGTCATCGACGTACCCGTTGGGAAAGCGATGATCGCGGGCGCTGGAATGTCGTCGTTAACGTACAGACTTGGCTTCGACGTTAGTTTGCCAGTATACAGTCCCCTTGTAACCAATCTCAAGCCAAACATTAATGGTACAAGGTAGACGAAACTAATTACACGCAACGCTCGCTTCTACTCGCCGACGATATAAATCGTTTATGTTTTCCAGGCCGTGGCTAGTCGTCTCGTCTCAAATCAACGTTAACTCCGCTTTCGAGCAGGATCTGCTGGAAGTGAAATCTACGTCGCCGAAAGACATTTTAATATTAGGTCCGTGTCTGCACTATAATTCTATGAATACCACAGTTCGATGCGCGGGCGAAGACGTTTATAAATATCCTAATGTGCTTCAGGTACGTAGAGTAATCGTGTTAAGCGAAAGGAGCTTTCCGGACTGTTTCATTACATCGATGCTATTATCGTTAGACAGGGACATTCTGCTTGGTGATTCGTGGCGCCAGATTGGGGCAGAGTACACTCCTGGAATGCATGGCGGCAGGTTCTGTACCTGTAATCATAGCCGACTCTCTCACGATGCCTTTTTATGGTATAATCGATTGGAGCAGGTAGAAGGCGATTCCAATATTTCTACTAGAGATGTACTGAATAGTGGCCGACTAGTCGGTTAAGCCGACTATCCGGCCACTTTTGTAGTCTGCGACTAGTCGGCAAAAAAGGCCGATTGATCGGCCCCCTTTTTGTGATTATTTACCCATTTTTCGTTCTTTTCTAACAAGTTTTATAACTTTGCTATTAGAGATGTACTGAATAGTGGCCGACTAGTCGGTTAAGCCGACTATCCGGCCACTTTTGTAGTCTGCGACTAGTCGGCAAAAAAGGCCGATTGATCGGCCCCCTTTTTGTGAT
The DNA here is from genome assembly GCA_963932275.1 of Andrena praecox. Taxonomy (NCBI): domain Eukaryota; kingdom Metazoa; phylum Arthropoda; class Insecta; order Hymenoptera; family Andrenidae; genus Andrena; species Andrena praecox. The sequence goes on along the minus strand of OZ010731.1, from coordinate 51,775,282 downwards.
TATTTGCCCATTTTTCGTTCTCCTTTTCTAACAAGTTTTATAACTTTGCTATTAGAGATGTACTGAATAGTGGCCGACTAGTCGGTTAAGCCGACTATCCGGCCACTTTTGTAGTCGGCGACTAGTCGGCAAAAAAGGCCGATTGATCGGCTCCCTTTTTGTGAATATTTGCCCATTTTTCGTTCTTCTTTTCTAACAAGTTTTATAACTTTGCTATTAGAGATGTACTGAATAGTGGCCGACTAGTCGGTTAAGCCGACTATCCGGCCACTTTTGTAGTCGGCGACTAGTCGGCAAAAAAGGCCGATTGATCGGCTCCCTTTTTGTGAATATTTGCCCATTTTTCGTTCTTCTTTTCTAACAAGTTTTATAACTTTGCTATTAGAGATGTACTGAATAGTGGCCGACTAGTCGGTTAAGCCGACTATCCGGCCACTTTTGTAGTCGGCGACTAGTCGGCAAAAAAGGCCGATTGATCGGCTCCCTTTTTGTGAATATTTGCCCATTTTTCGTTCTTCTTTTCTAACAAGTTTTATAACTTTGCTATTAGAGATGTACTGAATAGTGGCCGACTAGTCGGTTAAGCCGACTATCCGGCTACTTTTGTAGTCGGCGACTAGTCGGCAAAAAAGGCCGATTGATCGGCTCCCTTTTTGTGAATATTTGCCCATTTTTCGTTCTCCTTTTTTAACAAGTTTTATAACTTTGCTATTAGAGATGTACTGAATAGTGGCCGACTAGTCGGTTAAGCCGACTATCCGGCCACTTTTGTAGTCGGCGACTAGTCGGCAAAAAAGGCCGATTGATCGGCTCCCTTTTTGTGAATATTTGCCCATTTTTCGTTCTCCTTTTCTAACAAGTTTTATAACTTTGCTATTAGAGATGTACTGAATAGTGGCCGACTAGTCGGTTAAGCCGACTATCCGGCCACTTTTGTAGTCGGCGACTAGTCGGCAAAAAAGGCCGATTGATCGGCTCCCTTTTTGTGAATATTTGCCCATTTTTCGTTCTCCTTTTCTAACAAGTTTTATAACTTTGCTATTAGAGATGTACTGAATAGTGGCCGACTAGTCGGTTAAGCCGACTATCCGGCTACTTTTGTAGTCGGCGACTAGTCGGCAAAAAAGGCCGATTGATCGGCTCCCTTTTTGTGAATATTTGCCCATTTTTCGTTCTCCTTTTCTAACAAGTTTTATAACTTTGCTATTAGAGATGTACTGAATAGTGGCCGACTAGTCGGTTAAGCCGACTATCCGGCCACTTTTGTAGTCGGCTTCTTGGGGGCCGATTAATCAGCTAGTCGGCTAGTTGGCCAAAACCCTAGTCGGTACATCACTATTAGAGATGTACTGAATAGTGGCCGACTAGTCGGTTAAGCCGACTATCCGGCCACCTTTGTAATCGGCGACTAGTCGGCTTCTTGGGGGCCGATTAATCAACTAGTCGGCTAGTCGGCCAAAACCCTAGTCGGTACATCTCTAATTTCTACGCAGCATCGAGATACTTGGATAAGTTGTAAATGGGCATTTTATTTAGGGCCGCTGTGTTTGTACGCGAAGTAGATATTTTGTCAGTAATATCAGTTTTGAGAAAGATGTCCGACCAAAGAGTTACGGAACTCCAAGAGCAAGGCGCCTGGCTTTACGAGAAATATTTTCAATCTATGGAGAAGATAACAGAAACTACATTGGAGATGCTCGCGGATCGTGTGTTTCCACATTTAGCCAGAGATTATACATTTTGGAACGTCTCCCCTGAGAAGGAAAGTTACCATTACGATGATGAGTACGCTAATAAGTTTCTAGGCAGATAATTATTTGGATATTTCACGTATACAGGATACGACGTCGCCGCTCTTCTTACCGGTTACGGCGCCAAAAACTCGAGGATTCACTGCGGTAATTTTAACGTACGATAGATTGGAGCTGTTATTCCTTTTGATTAACAAGCTTGTTAAAGTGCCAAGTCTGTCTAAGGTTCTGGTGATATGGAACAATCAACACAAGGATCCGCCGCACTGTAAGTGTTAATGTTTCGTAGTTAATGAATCAGCGTTGCTCGTGATAAAGTTTTGTGTAACGAAGGATGAACGTGTTTGAAACATTGTATGCTGCAGCATCTAGGTGGCCCAAGTTGAGCAAACCATTGAAAGTTATACAAACGAAAGAGAATAAATTGTCGAACAGATTTTATCCTTATGATGAGATCGAAACTGAAACAGTCCTATCGATAGACGACGATATTATAATGCTGACTGCTGACGAAGTAGAATTTGCTTACGAGGTTCGCTCGTTATAATTCAGTTTATATTCGCTAACAAGGGGACCTTCAGGTTTGGCAATTTCAGAAAATTTGGATGCTTACAAGGTATCTCAGATGTCCGCCTCCGATTGCTTTGAATTTTGGATATGTTTTAGAGGGCCGAAAAATAAGATATACGTGGTTTTTTATAGCGGCCCGTTTTCATATTTAGAGGGTGAAACCACCCCTCAAAGTTATAAGATTTTCAGGTGTTCGTCTCCGAATGCTTTGGTTTTTGGATATGTTTCAGAGGACAGCAAAATAAGAAACAGGTGTCCTTTTATTTAAGCCTGTTAGCATGTTCAGAGGGTGAAACCACCCCTCAAATTTTATGAGAATAGATGGTGCCCGCTTCCGATTGATTTGGTTTTTGGCCAAATCGGAGATGAACAGCTGAAAATCTTATAACTTTGAGGGGTGCTTTCAAAGGGGGGGGGGGGGAAATCAAAAGTGACGAAACTGCGGTAATGGTTTCGTTTTCGAGAAAATTGACTTTGAATTTCGAGGCACGCGTATTTAGGTGAAATTCAAAGTAAATTTTCTCGAAAACGAAGCCATTACCGTAATTTCGTCACTTTTGATTTTCGTCTTATTGTTGCCTCTATAATCACCCCCTAGACCATAAGTAGAAAAACACCCTGTATATAAGGGAACTCAGAATTCTTCAAAGTCGATTTTCTCGAATTTTGCTAAAAAGCGCGTCTTACTGCTTTGCGAAATTAATGTCCGAGTGAAGAAGACCTTCGCGTACACTAAGTTTCAAAATTTTCCGAAATTGCCAAACCTGAAGGTCCCTTTGTAAGACGAAATACGAGAATGATGATAGAGAGAAGAAATAATTGCAGGTTTGGAGGGAGTTCCCGGATCGAATAGTCGGCTTCCCATCTCGAATTCATATGTGGGATAATGGGACCAGTTGTTGGAAATACGAGAGCGAATGGACTAACAGTATTTCTATGGTTCTGACTGGAGCCGCGTTTCACCATAAAGTAATAAAATATCTCGCATATTTTCTTATTCAAATCCCTCTTAATTCCCAACGCATTCTCATTTCAGATTCTACAAATACACCAAATCCTGGATTCGTAATTCCCTTCCGAAAAATGTGCCCGACACTTCCAGCGTGAACTTCCTGCTATTACCCGAAATATTCCTAACATAGCGTTTCGAAAGATATTATGTAGAATAATTTGGGATCTTTTTACGTATAATGTTATTTATAAAACCACGTCAATATGTTAATTAATATTTCAGTATTGGAATTATATGTACACCACTGCTATGCCCGGTGATATAAAGGAGTGGGTCGACGAACATATGAACTGCGAAGATATAGCGATGAATTTTCTAGTAGCGAATATCACAAGGAAGGCGCCAATAAAAGTGTGTTTATTAATGTTTCTCGAGCATCTGAAATATTCACGTAACATCGGAAGAGCACTCAAACAATCAATCTTGTTGCAGGTAACGCCGAAGAAGAAATTCCGGTGCCCGGAATGCACAAATACAGAAATGCTCTCAGCAGATTTGACACATATGATGGAACGTACGCAATGCATAAATAGATTCTCGTCGATTTATGGATCAATGCCGCTGCAATCGGTTGAATTCCGCGCGGATCCAGTCTTATTCAAAGATGTATTTCCCGAGAAACTTAAGAGGTTTAACGACATTGGAAGCTTGTAAATATGTAATCATTCCGATAGCGCATTAATTTCATAAGAAGCTTTTCTTGCTACTACATTAATGTACAGTAAATGTATAGAAGTGTACAAACAATTTTTATACATAAAACTAAGTGGATAGCTCATTTGTTACGTTGTTTTCTGAAATGGCGATTTAAAAACATTTCGGAGTACTATTTTTTTTATAGTTTTACAATTCTACGACACAATTTGAGTTTATTAATTCCAATTTATTCGAGTACATCAGCTTAACAATCGTGTCAAATATAGCAAAATATATATGTACACATTGTGTTGTATAAAATGCCTTTTACTACGTAAGAATCATGTCGTTAGGCAGTTTCATTCCGGCTTTTCTGTGGTGTATAGTGATAATAAACAAGCTGTACAACTGCGTTATAAAAAGAACTTAATATCGGTTTGTATATTTCCCAACAATACCGTCTCGAAAACTTGCACACGTTCGTTAATATTACTCTTAAGTATCGATAATATTCTCAGTCTCGGTCATTTTGAAGCATATTCCTTCGACAACTGCTTTCTTCCCAACTTCGTGAGACGGCAGTATAGACATGTGGCTCTGGAGAATCGTAGATATATTACATACACCGTCCTCCTTTCCGAAAACAAGTAGAACGTACCATTGGCGTTTGTTCGCTGGAATTCATGTAGCCTACTATCATCGAATTGGTCGAATGACTCCAAAGGAAATCCCCTAATCCTTCCTGTGGCGCGTACCGGATGGCAATGACGCCGCCAAGCTTCTGTTCAACTCTGTACAGAAATTTCGAATCTGCAAAATAGAGATGTTTATCCGTCCGCGGCGGTGCGTGCCCTTAGTTGATTCGCTTTCTAAAATAGAATCTCGGCAGCGTAAGATAGCGAAGTAGTTACGGGTGTTCACCGATAAAATCATCTTTCATGGCATGATGTAAGCTCGTGATGGGGCAAGAGTTCTGCGAAATAGTTTCTGCAACGGTGCGCGCTAACGAAGTGCGAACCAGGTGCTCTCCGCAGCCCGACGTGCTTGTTCCAACTGAATATTTGTCTTTGTACGCCCAAGTGCCGCATCCCCACACACCAGCCTTGAAATTATTTTACGTCTTTAGCTTCTATTCGTCAATAGAATATCGACAATCGAGGCTAGCCGAAAGTTTTATATCTCCGATGTACAGTTACGAGAAACATCGTACTTGCCCTACTCTTCCCGGGTATTTCAAAATTATACCACCGCTGGAACAAGCCGCTGCGATGTTTCCTTGCTTATCAACGCATATCGCGCCAACTGTATCCATTCTTTTCTTAGCACACTACAAGCGCGTATAAAATTCTTATAAAACGGTGTTTCTAAAATGTCCCGCGGAAGTACAGATAAGAAATCGTCTACCTTGTGAACTTCGACGCTAGAGTTTTCTACTTTTCTTTTATAATGTTTATATATCTTCTGGGCCTTCACTGAAATATTATAAATTATATACATTAAGAAACGTAATTAAACGTGTTTCAGTGCGATACAATATTCAAGAAATGATTAAAATCGACGTAAAACCGAATTTCGCTCACTTGAAATTAATTGCTCGGGAGGTAAAGTCTGTATTCCCATTTCTTGAGCCCATACGTGCGCGCCGTTCCCAACTAGAAAGCTAACGCACGGTTAAAGTATAAAGATTTGTTCTGTTACCGCTGTTGAAATCAGGGATCGAAAAAGTTCTGAAACTTTTCAATAGGTTCCATTTAAAACAAATGCCGCGGAACTTTTTTAAAAATGTTCTCACATTATAAGTTCTCAGAAGAACCGATAAAATAAAAGCTCTTGAAAATAAAAGTTCTAGTTGGAATGGAACTTATAAAATATAAGAATAAAAATTTCTGTATAACAGGAACAGATATTTTGTTCACCGATATTAAAAAAGTTCTCAATCGTTGTAACAAACACTAAATACTATTCAATGGATAGTACTACAAGAATATTAAATAATTCATACAGTTAAATTGATATTTTGAATTTGTTATTTATATGTAATACTTACCTACGTAGATGTTTTAGAATCGTTATAATAAAAGTTCCATGAAAACAAGTTATATTAGAACGTTTATTAAAAAAGTTTTCATAAGATAAAGAAAAGTACTAAACTATTAGGTACGAGTTTTATTTAACAATATAATTTTACGAGCAAAATATTATCTAGGTTTGTAGAACTTAAATTACATCTATGGTCGTTTAATATAAACTTCAATAGTTGAGTACTTTTCTTTATCTTTTGAAAACTTTTTTAATAAATGTTCTAATGTAACTTGTTTCCATGGAACTTTTATTATATAGGTTCTAAAATATCTGTTCCATGAGAACACTTTTTAAAGAAGTTCCTGAAGGTAGCATTTATTTCATTAAAAATTCCACAGAAACAGATATTTTCCGAATCGAAACAAATAAGTTCTAACAGAATTTTTAAAAAACGGGGGTCCGAGAACTTTTTCGATCCCTGGTTGAAATCAATATTTCCGGCTTCGAGACTCACCTCGGCGGAATTCTGCCGTGCGCGATTTTGATCGACTGCTGTTCGCAGAGTCGTTTCGCCAGTAAAACTGGATTCTTTATTCCGCTGACGGCGCCGATCGCTCCGAACTGTAACGTAGTGCCATCCATGACGCTGGCGTCGCATTCCACCGTCCCCTCCAAAGTAAGATTAGAGCCGAAGCCAGCGTTCGTCAACGGGGAATTCTCCAATATAATCACCGCCTCCACTACTGCGTCCAACGTATTGCCACCAGTCTTCAGATTCTGTATGGCCTGTAATTATTATTATTATTATTTATTCACGGGTAAGAAAACCCTTATAATGCAATTGATAAAACAAGTTCCGCTAAACGTAGCGAACTCCTATTCTTCGATATACTAAAATAAGTTATTTAAAAAATTGCGTAGACTTTAAAACGCCGTGTCCTCTACTTTTAATACAACAGCTGATGTAGCGATGATTTCGACCAGGTAAAACTAGTCGCTCGGGGGTTATAAAAAATGGTGAAATAATGATTTTTGTGTTATAAAATGTTTGAATCGCCATGTGAAAAAAATCAACTCGCTAGCTGACGACCCGTTCTATCGCATTTCACGATTACGAAGAACTTATTGTTATACCTCGTTCGAATCACCTCGATACTAGCTGTGGAACTAAGAATAAACGAGTAGAATATTTCGTTAAACATAATTAAGCTGCGGAATAACAGAAATATTTGCCGTGAATAGAGCTAATGTTCCACCCTCTATGTACGAATAAGAGTAACTTACTATTCTGCATGCTTGGCGACATAACTTTTGATACTTCTCCTTAAGGGCTTCAGAATGTTGGCCGGCTCCTTAAAAGTGTACAAGCACGAATGTTTATAAAAAGTTCGATTTATTATAGTAATCAATAATTCATTTTCGTTCCAGTAAAATAATGCTACGACCCACCTTGACAAATAGAATAAATATAACGAACAACAGTACCGCGGTTAATTTCGTTAAAATAATACTATAAATGGAAATTAGTAACATACCCACATGCACAGCAATAAACCCATGATTAACATTACTCATCGGATCTAATTACTCTTTGCTGTTGTCGCTTTATAGCTTTTAAACGCTCCTACGGTATCCTACGTGTATTCAATAGAAATATCGTTGTTTTCAAGCTTTTATTTCATTGATTACAAATGTACAGTTGCGGCTACATTAAATTACATTCGCGGGCTCGCTGTAATTGTACGCCCAAACAATACGAAGTGATCTCCTACACCTCATCACGTATTATTCCTTTCAAATGCAAAAAGTTATATACAATGACAAGATTTCTGCACCACCTGAAGGAAAGTCGAGGAGGAGTTAGCGTGCATGAGTATAGAGTACTGGACGCGAAGGGATATTCAGGGTGCGTTCCACTTGCGCCCAAATCGCCCGCAACGCCCGCGATTTTCATTAAGGTGGGTTCTCCTATACGCGACTGGACACAACGTCAAGAATTTCAAAGTCGATTTTCTTGAAAATGAAGCACAATATCAAAAAATCTTATTCCTCTTTTTCGACTTATTTACTTGTTATAAGTCGAAAAGAAAGAGTAACTTTTTTTTATATCGCGCTTCAGTTTCGAGAAAATCGACTTTGAAATTCTTGACGTTGTGTCCAGTCGCGTATAGGAGAACCCACCTTAATGAAAATCGCGGGCGTTGCGGGCGATTTGGGCGCAAGTGGAACGCACCCTCAAAAACGCATGCGTGCGATTCGTTGCTCGTCGTAAGTATGGCGTTAAATTTACTGCGTACATCCTTCTGCAATTTAATCGTACAAAAATAGCAGAAAAAATCGTTGTTGTTCGCGGCAACGTGACCAGCCTGAGTTTATTAAAAATACAATCCTTGGTATCGAGATGAAAAGGCACGGGACGCTTCGGCGCGCGTAGTTCGCGAATGCGACGCCGAACGGCGTGAAATTTTTCTGTAAAATACGCGGGAGTTGTCAGTCCATACCTCGCGGCAATATCAATGGAATTGAATGCACCGTTTATTACTTGGTATGTTTAAATTTCTGTGTGATACATATGACGTATACAATCTTTCCATTTTTCGGGAGGTTAATAACAAAGAATAAGATAGCGGGATTGTTGGCGCAAAGTAGAAATTTCCACCAAATCAAGTGAAATCGATACTTCCCGTACGTATGTTTGCCGATTTTAATTCATATATATATTCATAAGCTTCACTTTTCGTCTACGATTTATATTTCGATTTCTACTTGTATCGTTGTTAATTTATACCGAATTACCGTACAGGTTATTTTAGGTTATTCGAATCCGCAATTTCGACACAAGTGGCTGGGAACCGAAATGTTTATACTTAAATGCTACGTGTACGCGTAACGTAAGTAGCATCTCTATCCGAAGAAATCGGTGTTGCGAAAATACCGAATCGTTGCTTTACGCCCCGATGCTTCGTTATCACTGAGACGGATTTAACGCGATTTCCAGGACTCTATGGACTATCAAGGGACATGTTTAATTCATAATATATTGGATGGCCATACCAGTAAAAAACATTCGGGCTTTGTGCTACCAGCAATTGTTCTCTTCTAATAATCATGTTGATATTCGACTTTTTGAAAAAGTTCTTCGGATGGGTAGATGAAGCGCCCAGAAAGCGCAGAGCCGTCTCGTTCAGTCTAGAAGAGGAATTCGTAAGCCCGAAGAGGTATCGCTGCGATTACAAAACTGCCAACGTGGACGAGTCCGTCGACGCGAAAGACGACAGCGACAGCGACGATGTCGAGATCGTGACGCGGCGCGAGCATTCCCCGATCAAAGCGTCCAGCAGATTGAACGGCACGTGCAGCGGTAGGGACAAATCGTTCCCAAGCTGTACGCCGTCGGTTACCTCGCCGAAACCTCCGCAGTGTTATGACAAATTCAATATGGGTTACTTCGCCAACAAAAACGAGAGAGCGCAGAACGGGGGTCACCAACGATGCCCCACATTGACCAAAACTCATCGGCTGAGAGAGAAGAGCCAGTACGAGGAGCTACTACAAAACTTCCTTCCGCGCAGGATACACGTTCTGAGCGACAAGAACGACGAGATAAGATCCGCGCAGGAGCCGGTAGAAGTAATAGATCTAGAGAAGTCAGACGCCGCGGCTCCGTCCAGGGCGCAACAGCCTTCTAGGAAACATGACGCGTGTCACGCGCGGTGGAGTACTCCGAACAGGGAGAAGAGGGATAAGGAGAAGAAAGAGAAGGAAGTACTTATTACCTTGGAGAACGATAAAGAGGAGGCGGCACGTTCCATTTTTAACAGAACGCAATCTCCTAAGAGGAATGACGACGCGGAGAAGTCGCCTTCGGCGAAGCATATCGAACGCATAGCTACGAACACGTTGCGAGATCAGCTAGCGGCGAAGGCGGTGCTGAGGGAGGACTTCGTCCCTCAGGTGGCGAGAAGATATAATCAGCGTATAGAGCAACGTCACAAAGAAGCGGAGGAGCTTAAGAAGATGACGTGCATACTGTCCAAGCATAATCGTTTGGCGAGAGAAGCCGCCTTAGAAGAGCAATTGGCTCGATCTATGAGGCTGTGCGAGGCTGTTCTCGACGAGAGAGAAGAGCCAGAGGAGCCAGCGTTCCCCGTTTTATCCGACGGAATGCTGAAGGATGTAAAGAACGCTCTTATTCCTCGTCCGCCGGACGAACTTCTCGTCGAAGGTTTCGGTCTAAGAATCACGAGGAAGGATATACATACATTAGCTGACTTGAATTGGTTAAACGATGAAGTAATAAACTTTTATATGAACCTGTTAATAGCCAGAGGCGCGACCGATAGATACCCGAAAGTACACGCTATGAATACGTTTTTCTATCCGAAATTAATCACCGGCGGGCACGCGTCGCTAAAGCGCTGGACCAAAAAGATCGACATATTCGCGCGAGATCTCGTCGTTGTTCCTGTACATTTAGGTATCCATTGGTGTATGTCCATAATCGACTTCAGAGACAAGCGTATCCGTTATTACGACAGTATGGGTGGCAACAACCCGAAGTGCTTGGCGGCGCTGCGGCAATACTTGCAAGACGAGAGCTTGGACAAGAAGAAGAAGCCGTACGACACTAGCGACTGGAAGCTGGAGTGTGCCAAAAATATTCCGCAGCAGATGAACGGAAGCGACTGCGGCGTGTTCTCCTGCATGTTCGCCGAGTACGTTTGCGCGAACAAAAAGATTACGTTCACGCAGCAGGACATGCCGTATTTCCGAAACAAGATGGTGTACGAAATAATGAAGTCCAAGCTTTTATAAAAAAAAAAAAAATAAAAAAAATAAGAGACATTTGTTTGAAGAATTATTGACGGCGAACGAGAGAAATATCTTGCAGCAGCTTCCGTAAATTGCAAAGTATTATCAGCGTAATCGGGGTCTACCGCTGTAACGGGCAGTTTAATTCGACTATTTGTTCTGTGAAAAGAGTAGGTTCATATGTATATACTATACGATATATACATTAAAGATTAATACTTTTATGTCTAAATACTGCTTTTGTTACATGTAATATATAAATAAATAATCGTGTTAAATAACATTGTGTTTACCATCGGAACTTGTAATTATCGATATTTAATAAATGAATTATTTTATACGATCTGTATTCAAGTAACATAACCTATACAGCCGCACCCCCGTTCGACAGTCGATCGAAGGATACGCCGACACAACTATCTTCTTCATTTAGGCAGCGATGAGTGCTTACAGCGTGCTAACGGCGGACTTTGTGAATTTATCCATTACTAATTCCAGCCAGCAGTCGTGCTGCGTGGAGCGAAGATTCCAAAAAGGGATAACTGTCGATGAATTTAAGGTAGGGCTTGTTCGGGTAACGACGATTCGCATTACTATTTATCGTAGCTTATGCACCGCTGTTCTGCCGTGTTCAAGGGGAAACTGGAGCTCGTCACCGGTGGTAATCAAGCCACGATGACGGTCGAAGCGTACGATAAGAACGATAAGTTAATTTGTAAATTGGACGACGCTCAACGACTTTTGGGATCGTACCCCGTCGACGATGGGATGCGAATACATGTAAAACAGCAGCGATGTTAATTCTCTTTGACAGCGGTAATAGCGATAATATGAATATTCGTAACGTTACAGGTAATCGACAACTTCTCTCGGGCGGAGGAAAATGCCGACGACGTCGAAAAATTTGAAATATCCGAAGAAGAGTACGCCAAAAGGGCGGGTGAGCTAATTTCAATCGCGTTGCACGATTGCGTTGTAACTGGCGTTAGTAAGTATAACATTCTTAATTCAGATACCGTGAAGGCGTTCCTGGCGAAGAATAAATTGGGAAAGTACAACGAAGAGGAGATGAAAAGGAAAGCAGAAGAGAAGAGGCAAGAGGAGGAAGCGGAAGCGGCGGCCGCTCAGCTGTGCGATATCGGCAATCGTTGCGAGGTTTGTGTACCGAATCAGCCGAAACGAAGGGCTACTATCATGTACGTTGGTAAGTACTCGTGCGTTTGTTTGAATTTATTTCTTGGCAGGGACGAAACTAGGTTGTAAGCGCCCCGGGGCAAGGATTCTGTTTGCCGCCGCCCCACATTTTACCACCTTGTATTGCCCACCTTAGGAGGTTGAGTCCACACTTTACATAAAAAAAGGTATAATAAATGTGTTTATTAACTGGTTCCAAACATATTGCAGGTAAGGTAAATGTCCCAATACCTGGACATTTAAGGTACGGCGTACACACATTTGAGAATTTTTCAGTTATACAAATCGATTTATATAAAAACGATTTTGCAATTACAGGCAGGGACTTCTACCCCAACTGAAAATACCGGTATGATACCGGTATTTTTCGGTTCCATCTTCAAAACCTTTATAGAAACCGAAATACGCAAATACCGGTATGACGTCATACCGATATATGGAAATACCGGTATATTTACCTATATTTACCGGTATTTTTTTCGGTTTTCGGATTTTATTACAGTTTTCAAAATATTAGACAAGAATCTATACGCTACACGTATACTAATATATTGGTATCTTTATGAAAAGATATTACGTTATGTCGGTGTTAATAAGGGTTACGAAGATATTACAGCTCGAATTAATAAGGGTTACGAAGATATTACTTTAATCTACCATTGCACCGAAAGAAGAACCGGAAAAATACCGGTATTTATTTCGGTTTCGGTACTTTAAGGATTTCGGTATTCGCCTATTTCGGTTCTATAACGGTTTCGGTACACATCTGTTTTGGTACGATATCGGTTTCGGTATAGCTTTGTTGACGTAATACCGGTATCAAAATCATACCGGTTTAAAGTCCCTGATTACATGGGGCATCGTGTGTACATAATCATTAAAAAAAAACACATATTGTAGGAGTGAATAATTTTGTGAAATATTGAAAATTCATAGACCTTACAATGGCCCAATACTTGGACAGCTTAACTAGTATGTCCCCGCGTCCCGCTTTTACTGTCCCATTACATGGACACATAATGAAACATCAGCAATTTGGATGTTTTCTAGCGAAATTAAATAAAAAAAACAACACAATAGTTTTTTATTTTTGCATATTTCTTCTGTATAAGTAATTTATTCAAATCAGTAAACAAACTTGAGTAAAAAGAATCTATTATTAAATGACTAATTTTAAGGTTATGTATATTCGTGTGTAACATCGACTGCTTAGCAAATCAGATAAATCCAATACCAAAATGGTGTAAACCGGACAGTTCAAGAGAATAAATTATTTTTTACGAAAGTGTTACAAATATACCAAATATATATATATGAATATATTTTACTAAATATTTGAATAATTGAATAAAATTGTTCTTTTTTGGATAAAGCGAATATTAAATGTACTAATCAGTATTATTTGCACCAGTGTCCAGCTACTGGGACGTGTCCACGTATTGGGTCTTTTACCTTACCCTAATTTGTTTGCTGTTTGATATCAGATAAATCAATTTTAAATAGATCAATTTTAATTACTTTTCCATAAAATGTGTATCTCCTTTATTCCTAATGAAATAACGTAATATATAAATTTTAATAAAGCCATTGATGTAGCCTTTCCAAAATTATGTCTTGCCAACATACTAATTGTAAGAGATACACCGTACATGAGGTGCGGGATTGAATCAGTAGCATATACTCTTTACTATAGCATATTTTAATGACGAAAAATAAAATAATAATATCATTAAACAATATAGGTATTATACCATTAGACGTATATTCAAACGCTATTGTGTAAATAATGGTTGGAAGCCCGAAAAAATCAAATATACAGTAATTGTAGAAAATTGAATGATCTTTTAATATTATTTGAACAAAATTTCGATAGGACTTACCATTTTTGAGAATTTCTTTAAATCCACACCATTGATGAATTCTAAACTTTAAGGCCTGGTGTCCGATTGCAATAAACTTTTTCAAGGATTATTTTCTTACGAAGTGGAACCATTTCAGGAGGTGAGAGCAAAGAAATACGAAGAAAAACTCAAGACGTATAAAGAAGGGTCACCTTATAATGCTCACGAGCAACGTTTTCGACGGCGCTGATATACATTTCGTTTGGCGCCCCCCCCGCAAATCGGCGCCCGGGGCACAAACACCCGCTGCCCCCCCCCCCTAGTTACGTCCCTGATTTCTTGGTTGCATTATACTCATACTTTCTACACGAATGATCTCTTGTTTCCAGGTAAAACCGACTTTAAGGAAGGCTGGTGGATCGGCGTGAAGTACGACGAACCACGTGGTAAAAACGATGGAAAGTAAGAACACCGTTAATTGTACGCTGTCTCATATTTTTGTATACGCCGTTCTTAATTCGGAATACTTCTCGTTTCAGTGTTAACGGGAGAAGATATTTCGAGTGTCTACCGAAATATGGAGGATTCGTAAAGCCGGCGCATGTGAGAGTAGGAGATTTTCCCGAAGAAGAGTTCGACTTGGACGAAGAACTTTGAACCACCTAAAATCATCCGATGAATGTCTTTTTTTTTTTTTATTAAAAATTAGCACTTATAAGAAATTTGAAATCAATGGTATTTATAGCATACAAAGACGCTTAATATTTCCTTCGTTTTATTATGTCCGGTCTCCAGTTTATAGGATGCGATTCCTCCGTCTGGAAAAAGAGTCGAACGGATGAGGAAACTTCATATTTTGGTTACTGTATTATTAATTTTTAATATATAAGTTATTCTTACAGCAGCGTCGTCTTCTTTGTAGACTTTGATCGTTTTATCCGCTTCCGTTGTGATCATTCGAGTGCCGGACATGTCGAACGTAATACTAAACACCCCAGCTTCGCTGTCCATCGAGCCGGGCTGAACTGGCGCTTGCAAGCGTTGGAAGTTGTACCTTGAAGTTTACGGGTCGGTTAGAAGCGATACCTACGGTTAAAAGGAACAGCCGCTATACGAAGTACAGTTTACCCTGTCCTCCAATCCCACAGGTGCATAGTGCCGTTATCCGCTCCAGAAACCAAGACACCGTCGGGATTAACAGCCAAACAGTTAACTATGGCATTGTGGCCGGATAGATTCTGAATAAACTTCCCTTCCGGACACTTCCACTGTTTAATATTGTCCGGAGACGCGGAGGCGAACATGTACCTGGCGGAAAGTAAATAAATTCAGGACACAGGCACTGAATTGTTTAAAAAAAAAAAAAAAACAGGATACGTACAACGACGGATGGAACGTCACAGCCCTGACGCTCTTTTTGTGATTTGTTAGAGTGGCTCTAGATTTGCCCGCGGCTAAATCCCACAGCCTTATGGTGCAGTCGTGACTTCCAGTGACGATCTGACGTAAGAAAGAAAACTGAGCGTCGGATATCCACGCTTGACAAAGTTCGAGAATACGAGGCGAGACGTACCTGCGGTTCGACCGTTTGACAAATTACACTAGCGACCGTGTTAGTGTGGCCAACGAGCGTATGAACGTTCGCTTTGGTGCGCATATCCCATACCCTCCCGGTGGAGTCTCTACCCGCTGTGACCAGCACGTCTATGCTAGGATGCAACGCCATGGAATATACAGCCGATAAGTGGCCGTGATAATGCCTTATCACCTGCAAGGAACAACTGATTATGGCCGTAAGAAATAAATCACCGAGGCGTTACGAAGAATTAAGTAAAATTGACCCCGTTAACCTTGTTATATTCGAGATCCCAGCACTTCACTTGACGATCTTCTCCGCAAGAGAATAGATACGGATGTCGCTGAGAAAATGCCAGCCCACGGACGCTACTTATGTGACCGGTCAAGGAGACTTTTAATTTACCACTCGCCAGGTCCCATATCTAGAATTGTTACGGAGGCGATGTAATTATAATGTATTACCAGACCGAACGATTACACTGTCCAACACGATTTTTCGTCTGCAATATCCGCTGGGTGATCTGTGTAGAGTTTTTCGCCCTTAACACGAATCCGCAAGCAGAAATACTCTATCACACTCAGTTTTTGAGAAAATCGATTTTGAAAAAAACTGCGAATTTTCAACTTTGAACATTTTTTGTGTCGAAACGGTAATAGTTATTCGGTCGTTCGTTGCGTCAAATTATTCTGCGAACCCTCCCGAATACAACGATATAAGTTATTATTGTATTATGATCATTTAAATTTGTTTAAACAACGATCAAAGGGAAAATGACACCCGAAATACACCCATTTTTGAAGTTATCTTTCAATTTATTTCCAAAAAACTAAGGGTCTAGGAAAAAATCTGACTATTCCACGCGATGCAGCAGATATTTTTCCTTTGGAAAGCATCAACAGAAGTGGTAAGTCACGTTTTGTTTTCAATACAGAAGCGAAATAGTTTGGCAAAACGCGCGGTGTCGACAGTGGTAGTCAACGGCGGCGCGCGATCCACTGCCGCCCAGCATAACACAACTGCTTAACGCGCCTGAGTACCACTGTTGGCACCGCGCGTTTTGCCAAACTATTTCGCTTCTGTATTGGAAACAAAACGTGACTTACTACTTCTGTTGATGCTTTCCAAAGGAAAAATATCTGCTGCATCGCGTGGAGTAGTCAGATTTTTTCCTAGACCCTTAGTTTTGGAAATAAATTGAAAGATAACTTCAAAAATGGGTGTATTTCGGGTGTCATTTTCCCTCTGATCGTTGTTTAAACAAATTTAAATGATCGTAATACAATAATAACTTATATCGTTGTATTCGGGAGGGTTCGCAGAATAATTTGACGCAACGAACGACCGAATAACTATTACCGTTTCGACACAAAAAATGTTCAAAGTTGAAAATTTGCAGTTTTTTTTTTCAAAATCGATTTTCTCAAAAACTGAGGGTGATGGGGACAAACGGTTTGCGGATTCGTGTTCAGGGCGAAAAACTCTACAAGAATCACCCAGTGGATATTGCGGAACAGAAAAAAAGTTGCATTTTGTTGGACTGTGTTACGTTTGCATCGAAATAACAATCTTACTTTAATTACTCTGTCCGCCGATCCTGTGGCGAACCATTCGTTTCCCGGTTCAACGGCACAGCAGCGTACCCAGCCTAAGTGACCGCTGATAACTCTGTACAGTTTCCACGGCGCGTGCCACTTCGGTTTTGCCATGGAAGATGTTTTTTTCTGTGGTATAAGCACGGTATTGTTGGCCGCATTCCCTCCCATACTCGCTTGGCTGGTGGCTACTACATTATTGTTTTGTACAGGGTTATAAGCTACAACTGCGGTGCTGTTGGTTCCTCCGAACGATTCATCTGCAGGTGAAATCTTTGTTGTCAAGGCAATAATGAAATTATTTAAGCGTCTATGGTATAGATAAGTACCGCCTGGCGGAGGAGGATCGGCGTTTTCATTTTCGTGTTGTGCTTTTATCGCGTTGTTATTTCTGACACGCTCTAACACGGGTCCATAACAGTCCTTCGCTTTCACGAACTTTTTCATCTTTTGCCTGTAAGACGTTAACATATCACTTTCTAATGTTCGTTAGCATTTATCATACGAGATGTACTTACAAGTTAGGATCCACAGGTGGTAAAGTACCTTGGTTTAGTAGAAACATGTCGTGCGTTCTTTTTAAGGATCTAAATACAAGGGTATGTACAGAATGCCTTTGTACGTCCTATAAACAAAGATGCTTAGTTCGATTATACTTTAGAAATTTCATTGTTCTCATCGTTTATGACATTTGTCGACGATAGTAACGAACTCCTTGGCAGTACAGATGAATAATAATAATAATAAGTGTTAATAGTAATTAAATGAATATTCACGTGATTTCAATGAAGTTCGTTGAAGTATTTCAAATAGTCCTTACGGAAAAAATATAGGATTTCATTAAAGGTGCGATCCTTACCATTTTTATGAAAGTGAATGTCTTTCCTTAAATATTATGTAGTTACGTTTAAAAATAATGACTGTAAAACGTCGTTATTATTATCCTGCATCAAGCATCTGTATTTAAGTTATAAAAGTAACACAAGGCTTCGCTGCACTTCTCATTTATGAAAAATGATAATAAACAACATAATGTTTTGGGATGTGACTTTTATTGACAAATTCAGGCACACAAGATAAGAAGGTTATGTACAAATTACTAGGGATTTTTGGGTCACTTTTGTCACAATTTGTGGTGTTGCTTCAGAAACCTGCAGCTAGAGGGCTACGAGAAACAATCGCGATTAGAGATCCTCTAGTTACAAAGTTGTAACTGTAAATACAGATTTTTATACTTCACATTTATGTCATGCATTTGGAAATTTCCAACCCTACAACACGTTAATAATTTCTTATGGCGTTTTCGGACGGTCGCACTGGGGCGCACTGAGTGCGAATTTTGGCCAATCGAAGGCGAAAAAGTTCACACTCTTTGCTTCCGATTGGGTAGGGTTCGCACTCGGGCCGCCCCAGTGCGACCGTCCGAAAACGCCATTAGAAATGTAGAATCTAATAGCGAATTCGGTACCTCGCACTGATTCCGCACTGGTGCCAGAAAATGACTTGGATTGGTTGATTCTGATAGAAACGAAGATAGCTCTATAAGAATCAACCAATCCAAGTCATTTTCCGGCACCAGTGCAGAGTCAGTGCGAGGTACCGAATTCGCTATAAAATTCAAAATTTTCAGCTGTAAGAGCTTATATCTTGAAAATGGTAAACTTTTTATTCGAGCAAGTTAGACTAAATCGATATGCATTGAATAACTGTTTTATCCTATTCTCGACTCTGTCGGTAAGGTAGGGAACGACATTGAAATGGTAAAAAAAATTCGAATCGCCAAAAATCCTTCTCGCAAACGTTATTTTTATGCAAAATGAAGCTATTTGCAAAACTTCAGCCCAATCGGGTTTGACCCAGGGGGGCCAAGCTTCCCTCTTACGAAAGTTGAAGCAGAGTTTGTAGTGCCTCCTACCATTAAGGTGCGTACTAAACTGTGAATGTGTGAATTGGTGTGAATCGGGACGTATGTGTATGTGTATACGTGTAATGCACCGCATACTTTATAACCTGTCCACGGATCGTCGCGCCAGCGAGACGTATGCAGCAGATAGAAGGATAAACATTGAAATTGAATATTTCTTCTTTTCTTAGAAAATATATTTAATTTCTTTGTATATCCTTCTATCTGCTCCATACGCGTCACTGACGCGACGATCCATGTTCAGACGGCCTTAGACACTTCCTCGTGTCCATGCGCCAAACATTTACAAATGGCGACGGTCGTCATGGTAACATTTCACCAACGTCGAAAGGTTGTGTGTCGTGCTCACTGATACACCTAGGTTTACGTACGCTAATGACAGAATTAGCGGATTGGTCGGAGTATTCACCGCGCTGGGGGACCGAAGACCCGCGAACCAATCAGCGAGGAGAACAGCGATGCCACGCTGGTGTCGCGCGAGATTTATGCTTAAGGAATTGGTAGCGTTTAAGATTCCAAACTTTCCTTTATTATATAAAGAGATTTATGTTGTTACCTACCTCGAGTGCTTCCTTTGTGGACCTGCCCCGGCAATATAGAGCCTAGTAGGAATTACCCCATATATTTTTCAAGCTTTATTTGTTATATAACTTTGGTTATGTCATCTATGTAATTTACGTGTAATTTACACGTAACGTAAATTACGTGGTTTTCTAGTGATTTACCCATCACTGCCTGTAGGTGAGGGATTAAACTGGAGACCTCCGAACCCTGCCTGAAAGAGTGTGAAAGAGTGTTAGCTGGTGTTAGCCTAATCAAGTCGACTACACACGGCATTCCGAGAATAAATTGTTATTGTTACCATTGTGGCCTTTGTCATGATATATACCTACATATATTCCCGTAGTTATACACTAATCAAGGGGGATTGGACAACGAAATTACAAGGCTTCGAAATAATTTTGAGCAATAAGAATAGTCTCTAGCAGGTTACATGTACTCACAAATCCGAGTCAATCCCAATACACAAGTGTCACTTCACGGGATGGGATTCGAATACTACTCATGAGAGGTGACGTTTCATTCTATGAACTTCCAAAGTATGTATGTACTTGGGTTATACAAGCGGGTTTCGAACCTCAGAAGGAGTACCTGCAGGGTTCGAGAATGTACTTGTAAGTACTTTGACCTTTGAAAGAATCGAATCTCGTGAAAGTAGTATTCGAACCCTGAAAGACAAAAGACAAATCACACAATTGCACAGAATAGAAAACCCCTGATTGAAGTACTCATAAAAGGTTCGAATCTACTTGGTTAGGGTTCGATTATACTTGAAAGTACCGCTACCTCTTCTCAAAGTACTTATAGAGAATTCGAACCTATCTCGTCAAGGTTCGAGTCTACTTATAAAAAAAATGTTACAAAAAATTAAAACCTACTTCAAAAAAATAAAAGTGCACTAATAAGTAAAAAATAATTTTTTCCCTTATTTAATCTACGACTCTCATATTCTTTAAGTCGGCGTCATTTGCACTGTCTAAATCTGGCACCGACTTAAAAAATATGAGGGTCGTAGATGAATAAGGGAAAAAATTATTTTTTACTTTTTAGTGCATTTTTATTTTTTTTTAAGTGGGTTTTAATTGTTTTTATTTCTAACTTTTTAGTTTTGTATATATATTTTGACACAACATGGTGACGAGATATGCGCGGATGTACATAAAATAATAATAATTAGGTGACAATAGTCCTTATTATTAATCAGAACTGGCAAAATATTGGGCCAATGTTGAGGCACTGTAGGATGGAACCCCTGGTGCATTGCCCTCTTTCGAATAAAAAAAAAGATCATCAAAATCGGCCCATATACTGAGGAGCTATGCGCGGACAAACATATAAAAAAAAATACGGGTCGAATCTATGACCTCCTACTTTTTGAACTCGGAGTTAATTGCCATTCTTATCTGTACTCGCGCGAGCACGGCCTGAGTTGAGTGGATAACCCTGTATAAGGTGACAGAACTATCCTATACACCAGAGATGGGCAAAAAATTATTCGAAATAAAAATTTGCGTATGAAATTATTCGTGCGCAAATTTTTATTTCAAATAATTTTTTGCCCATCTCTGCTGTACACCTCGTCAGTGGTGATACGAAATCCTATATGTAAAGTCTATAGTCTATCCTGTACCTAGTTTCTGAAACGCAAATTTGTAAATGAAGCCTAAATACGGCGTTTGTCGCCACCACGTTTTTAAACTGATGATCACTAATTATACACAAAATAATTGCGAATATCATTGGTAGTCAATCGTTTACGCTGTAACCTGAGATTACAGAGGTACTTGTAAATTAATTCCCAAACAAAATAATAGTACAACGAGAAATATTCAGTCCTCAGTTATGCCAATATGGTTTCGATAATCGGGGAAATGAATTTCATAACGCAGGGATTTATAATATAAATAAAGGTACTTTATCTTTATTTAGTCCATGACTGAATTGAATATGATTCAACTTATTTCCCAACACATCTTCATTAATCCATTTCTCGATAAAAAAAACTTCTCTCTCATCAAACTCCGCACCAACACAATTGTGCTTCGACGCGAGTAAAATTACAATGCAGTGTCTTGGGAAACCGCTGTTCTTATGCTGTAGCTCCATTAATCCAGCTGCAAGCGTGAACAAATACGTTAAAGATTTGCGGAAACGTGGTTACATACGCGAGAAAGTGATACCGTACCTTCTTGAAACCAATATCAGCAGCGTATTCTCTGAAGCACTGTCGACAAATATTTAAACCATACTTGCGAATCAGTCCATGCCTATTTGCGCAAGCGCGGCTGAAAAAGAAATTATTCCGATCATATACAGGCTCGAGAGCATTTAACGAAGCGGTGGGAAGTAAGAAATTGGTAGCGTTTACGATTACACATAATTTTGAGGTTACGATTCACACAACAAACACATTTCCCGGAATTCAAATGTATTAAGAAATATACTTGGTAGCCTCTGTTCGATAGTAACAAGCTGATTATTCTCTACAAACTGCATCCAGCGATTACCAAAATAGTATTTTGTTGCCGGAGAACCGTAGACTCTGGCAACACGCGGTCGAGTGCGTTCAACGTGACTCGCGATGACATAAATCTATCTGCTTGTCACAGAATCAATTAAAAAGTAGTAGCACTTACCAGGACCTAGATCCTTGCCCATACTTTCGCGGATGCGAGTACCAGATATTTTGGAAACCCATTTCTTCGTTAGCAAGATGCTTGCTGTACAGACTCAACAACGTAAAAGACAGGAAACGCCATTAACTCGGAGCGCAACATTGTGCGCAGCAGCGCTCTAGCAGCAGTTCCCGCCACTTTTTCAAATACTTTCGAATATAAATTCGACGCCTTGAAAACTGCTCCTGCTACTTATGCACTTATCATCATAAATACATAAGTACATTAGAAATCGAAATAACCGGCTCTCCAATTAACCATTTAAGTACATTACTATTAAACGGTTAATAAGCGTGTATATACATACCTAAACATATACCGCGCCATTCGGGATGATCTTCAAAATCTGCATTGCTTGGAAATTTACATAAGCAAAATTGATGGGATATTATGAAAAGTAATTATGTAATTGAATCGAATGAATCGTGGTTTTCTCGCTTTGCTCGATCATAGTGTTCTTAGAAGATTTCTTCTCCAACTTGTTTACTTTCTGTTATCGTCGACTGTTTGTAAGTAGCGGCAAACAGAGCTTGACGAAGGAGGGCATAGTAAAGAATCTATGAAGAAGAACCGGTTCGTGTATCTATGCCCCACTTGGAAGAAGGAACGTTCGAGCGGGGATAATTGCAACGGTACTTTCGTTGGCTGCAGCTGGACGCTTCGAGCGCAAAGACACTGCGCCACTCCTAAGGTACATCGACAAATGATACTGGGATCGTATGTTCAATCATGCCGGGCAGGAAGAAACAGGAAGAAGAAGATGAGGAACGGGTTCGTAATGTTCGCCAATTAATCTCGCAGCTATTCCGTTAACTTAAAAGCGACTATAACGAATATTGTTATCTGCTCTCACAGGATACCGATAGTATGGTCTACACTAAAATTATGAGCCTGAAGGTGAAGACACTCCTGAAAATCTTTCTGTACTCCGTGCTGGGCCCCATAGTTCTATATTGTTTGTTCTTCTCCTTCCTGTATTACCAACGGAGTCTGACAAAAGTGCAGACGAAAGTGATTCAGATACAGGAGAAAAGACCGTCGTACCGGATATACGCGAGAAGTAACGATACCGGCTACTTGAAGCACGTATTCGCCGTGCTGGATCGCCTGGGCTTCGATAGAGCCGATGACGATCCCAACTGGGACTTATTGTGGGCGCACGATTACCCATTCAGAGCTCTGCATTCCAACTTAAGTAGGCTGGAAGCTCATCAGCGCGTCAATCATTTCCCTGGCTGCGGGTACATCACGAATAAAGTGGATCTATCGACGACGGAGGGGCGTTACATACTTCCGGCGTTCAAATTGCCGGAGCAGCGGGAGGAATTCCTGCGGCACGCCGATCGCTACGCCGAGAAGATGTTCGTGCAGAAATCCAACGACCATCGGGGCATCAGCGTGAGAAACACGAGCGACATAAACTTCGCAGCGACCGGCTCCTTCGTGCAGGAGTTCATACAGCGGCCGTTCCTCGTGGACGGTTACAAGTTCGACATTGGAGTGTACACCGTGATCACGTCCATCGATCCTCTTAGAGTGTACGCCTACAAAGCTGATGTCCTCTTCAGATTCTGCCCCGTCAAGTATTATCCCTTCGATCCGGACGTGCTGGACAAGTATGTGGTCGGTGACGATTACCTGCCGATCTGGAACGTTCCATCTTTGAAGCATTATTACACTAAACTAAAATTCTCGATGAAGGACTCGTTCGACGCATACCTTAGATCGCAGGGCAGAGATCCCACGAAGGTCTGGCACGGTGTGCACGAGGCGATAAGAGAAATCACATTGCTGAAAGAGAGCCGCATTAAAGAGGCCGTGGAACGTGTCGGAAAAGGTCGGAGGGGCTTCTTCGAGCTGGTTAGATTCGACTTTGCCCTCGACGAGGATTTAAACGTTTACACTATGGAGGCCAATATGTCGCCGAATCTGTCTTCGGCGCATTATCCGCCGAACCAGCTGCTTTACGAGCAAGTTCTATACAACTTGTTCGCGCTGGTCGGTGTTGGGCAGAGAGTCCGGAAGGATTCCTTAAGAATAAGGTCGGGTCCCGTTGTCGATCCTAATGAATCTTACAGCAAAGTTGAATTAGAGATATTTTACATCGCGATCGTGATAAGACCAATTTGTATTTAAATTTCAGAAGTAGAATGGAGGAGGAGATGGAGGTAGCTGATAAGAACTTAGTGGTTCTGCCGGAACTATGCGCAGAATGCAACGATTGCTTCCGGGTGGAGTGTCAGCTCTGCGGTCCCTGCTTTACTGCGGAAACTAAATTAATTTTGTCTGAAAGCTATCGTGAGCATCAGAATAAGATGGACTTCCAAAGGGTCTTTCCACCTCCTATAGTGAGTTTCTTATCGGGTACCATCGTTCTCATTTAACATTGCTCATATCGATTCTCGTTTTTCAGGCAAAAGATATGATACTGAAGGACTATACACTGAGGAATCAGTTACTGGTGAGATGGTACCAAGGCAAGTGTGATGTAGATCACTCGTGGTGTTTGTAAGACATTCCTAATCCTTAAAATGTTTATTCCAAAAGAGTTTTACATGTTTACGAACAAGTAGAAAATAAACAATGCTGCACGTGCAACGCTGGCAGTGTTTGTCGACTTGTATGTCATACATTTAAATACTTAATCAGTACAAAGTTTTGTTCCAAATTACAAATGGAATTCTTTGTTGTTATTTAGACTTCGACTGTATTAAAATAAAGCTTGTAAACCTTTTCCTATTCATTAACGAAAAATACAAATCAAAATTCTTAAAAACTATATGTTTTCCAAACTCCCGCAGCCTTTCGTTTTGCGATCCTTTTTCGCCTTTGACTCCGGTGCATTCGGATTTGTACCTTTATAAAACGTCTTCAACAAAGCCATTGCTACATCACCCTTGATACCTCCCGTTATCTTTGTTTCGGAGTTATAAATTTTGGGCACCTCAAAGACGCTGGTGCATCCGCCGAAACGGTCGTTCGCGCAACCGTACACAATATTACGTACTCGCAGCTGATACAACGCTGACGTGCACATGATGCATGGCTCTACGGTAACAATAACATCGACATCGCGAAAGACTTCTTTGTAGTTTAATTCCTTTTCCACACAAAACTGCAAAACTTGATCTATGCAATTTATCTCTGCGTGCCGGGTCGCATTGCGGGTTTCGTTAACTGTATTATTACCTATAGCAATGACTTCGTTGTTGTACACGAATAAACAGCCAACTGGGACTTCGCCTGCCTTCAACGAACCATTTGCTTTTTCTAATGCAACATCCATCCAAGCCAAAGTGTCCATTATGCCTTTCTTACGTAATAACACTTTAAATCGTTCAAGTTTCTTTACAGAGACGAAAATTTGTAGTTCGGGAGAATTATGACTCACGCACACAAACGCGCTTACTATATTAATAAGAAAACAAACAGAAGATATCTTTCATACTGACCGACACGAAAGGGAACATATTCGAATCAGTTTCATCATTAACAGTATCTTCGTTACACTGTTATTTCAAAAAATCCACTTAACTGGTGAAGCACTCTAGTAATCCAAACTCGCTCAACTTCTTCGTTGCCTTTTCGCTCCAATTCGTGTTATTCGCAGCTCGTGGACTCGGATGAGGCAGGCATAGAATCTGAAGATGTAAGCACGTAAACGCAAAATCCCAAGTTAATATACAGTCCTGCTTCGTTTACATCAGGCTTGGGAATTAAGTGATCTTTTCGGCCGAGTTTCAGAAGCAACGCCCGCTTTCTCCCGCCGCGCATCTTGGCCCCCGCGGCGACCAAGCTGCTAGGAGCGCCTCAGGCCCGTACCACGTGAACCGCGCGTGGCGCATTAGGGCGACATTGTATCAATATGTTTCCACACGTCTAGTCCAGTGAAATTAGGATTTGTCTTCGGAATAAATCCCAGCAAGCTAAATTTTGGTATGGGCCTTTATTTGGTCGTTTTAAACAATATGTCAAAAGTCCCCGTCGATCCGAGTGCCGCTAAAAATTTTACGGAGGGTTGAAAAAAAAAATAACAGTTTTTCGCGAATATCTCGTTATCTAGCAGTTTTGCGACAAAAATAGGTCTCACACAATTTATAACCTAGTAAATTCTCTACAAAAAAGGTTGTATGAGTTTTTTTCGTAGGAGTAACCATTTTCATGTGTGCCGGGTTACCAAGTTTCAACCCCCATACTTTTGACAAGGGAAGATCCCGAACCCGGAAATTCAGAAAATTATGAAACTCTGTAAATATGTAGCGGAAGTCCTGCTGAGTACAACGCAATTTCGTTTGCTGCCCAAATTCACTCCAAGAGGGTGCAATTGACCCCTGAAAATTTTTTTATTTTGTATTATTACTCGCGAACTGAAGGAGATAGAAAAAAAGTGTTCAGGAAAAAGTTACTTCTCTTAATTAGGACTAAGTGTTGGTAAATTATAGTTCTTACAGTTCTTACGGTTCGTGAGTTATAACACAAAATCGGGAAATAGCCGGATTTTCAGGGGTCAATTTCACCCCCTTCGAGTGAACAAATTTAAACTTTAATCTTTGGGGATAAGTAGAGGATATATAGGTATGTATTACTCAATTTTTGTTGATGCCCAAATTCACTCTAACAGGGTGAAATTGACCCCTGAAAATCCGGTTTTTTTTTTAGATTTTGTGTTATAACTCACGCACCGTAAGAACTGTAAGAACTATAATTTACAAAATCTTAGTCCTAATTAAGAGAAGTAACTTTTTCCTGAACACTTTTTTTCTATCTCCTACAGTTCGCGAGTAATAATACAAAATAAAAAAATTTTCAGGGGTCAATTGCACCCTCTTGGAGTGAATTTGGGCAGCAAACGAAATTGCGTTGTACTCAGCAGGACTTCCGCTACATATTTACAGAGTTTCATAATTTTCTGAATTTCCGGGTTCGGGATCTTCCCTTGTCAAAAGTATGGGGGTTGAAACTTGGTAATCCGGCACACATGAAAATAGTTACTCCTACGAAAAGAACTCATACAATCTTTTTTGTAGAGAATTTCCTAGGTTATAAATTGTGTGAGACCTATTTTGGTCGCAAAACTGCTAGATAACGAGATATTCGCGAAAAACTGTTATTTTTTTTTTCAACCCTCCGTAAAATTTTTAGCGGCACTCGGATCGACGGGGACTTTTGACATATTGTTTAAAACGACCAAATAAAGGCCCATACCAAAATTTAGCTTGCTGGGATTTATTCCGAAGATTGGGCAGATTTCCGTCTAATTTCACTGGACTAGTCCCAGAGAGCACGATTGCCGATGCGTTTTTGTTGCGTCAGCGCGCCACGCGCGATTCACGTTAGTGTTGTATAAAGCTCGAGTCTTCAAAGCTTTAAACCTTAACCTTAAAGACTCAGCCTTTAAGGCTAATATCATATGAAGCTCGAGCTCTCGAAGCTCGAGACTCAAGCTTCGAGGCTTGGGCCTCGAAGCTGGAGGCTTTTGTGTTTAATAGTAATGAAGTTAACTCCAAGTCCTTGATATAATATTTGATGGTTCCACCAATTGTACATCACTTCACTACATACAATTTATACGACTCGAGCTAGCTGTCATGGCTACGACTGCTACGAGGTTCGAGCCTTCGAGCTTGAAGACTCGAGCTTTAAAGGCTCGAGCTTTCAAGGCTACAAGCTTCGAGCCTTAAGGGTTCGAGCCTTTAGGGTTTGAGCCGCGACTCGAGCTCTTGAAGCTCACGGCTCGAAGCTCATTTTTACAACACTAATTCACGTGGTACGCGCCTGAGGTGGCTCGAGCTTTACGGCCGGCGCGGGGGCTAAGGCCCGGTGCAGACGAGCGGTTTGCGGCAGTTTGCCGCCGCGGCAAATTACCGCCGCGTTTTGGCAGAACATAGATTTATATGAACCAGTTCACACGGGACGCAAATTTGAGCAGCTACCAGGCGGCATGTTTGCGTTCGTTTTGACGAACGAACGTACCGCTTCACCGCGAATGAACGCTGCCGCGAAGCAGTACATTGTTTTATATACAAGCAATTCACACGAGCGTTTCGCGTTTATTTAACGCAAGAAAATGTCTCTCTCAAACCCATAAACATAGAAGAAAAAGAAAGCGCAGAACGGGAATCGTGGCGTTGCACAACCGCTCATGTGAACTGCTAGAAAAATTTCACGCGCGTCCCGCTGCGGCGAATTGTCGCGGCGGCGAACTGTCGCAAACCGCTCGTCTGCACCGGGCCTTAGACGCGCGGCGGGAAAAAGAGGGCGTTGCTTTTGAAACTCGGCCGAAAAGATCACCTAATTCCCAAGCCTGGTTTACATCGTGCAAGGTATTCACGAGTACCTTGACCGGCAGTTTGGATGATCGGGCTACGAGCTGAGCTCGTTTCTCCGCATACCCGCCGACGCCGATGACAATTTCAACGTTTAGAAGTCGAATCACATCTGCCAGAGCCTTGTCGCAAGCAGCGTGCAACGTCTGTTGGTGCGCCCCCTGAAAATGCGCAACGTTCAGTATACAAATCTGATTTAGTTAAAAGGCTAAATATTGCCTTCATCTCTGCCGGTGTGATGTTGCAGCCTTTTTTGTTCATTAGCGCGATAGGACAGTAGTTATGTACGTATGCCTCCCGAAAGAATTTCTCCGGAGTTACGCACAGTTCTTTAAACAGGCCCCATAGTCTTTTCCCGCTGATCTCTGTGCGGGTACACTGGAATCCAGTGACCTTTCTGTCCGGTTGCTCTTTGGCGGGTTTCCCAACTGCTCCCGAAACCTCCAACCAATCGCGGACCATATTTATCTCGCCGAACGGTACGCCAGTTTGGGACATACCCCACGGACCAGGGTTCATTCCGAGAAACAATATTCTTTTGACGGTAGCGCAATATTTCTTTACGTACACGGCGTGCGTATCGAACGCATATTCCAGCGGACTGTAAACATATTCTATGGGCGAGGGAAATGTAATTTTCCCCAACTCGGCAGCCAGATTACGTTCCAACGATAACAACTCTCCGGTAATATCTACGAGCGTCGAATCGCTCGCAACCGCTACGTCGCTCTTCGTTTCTTCGCCGTCCGCGACGGTCACCTTCGTTCTCTTGCAATTACTTTCTAACGGCTCGCCGTTGCGCCTCGATCTAGTTTTCCTCGAGCTTGACATTGCGCCTAACTCTGCGTATTCGCTGGATGAATATTTTCTCGCAACGCCACCGAGTACAGATGTAATCCCTTTGTTAATTATAAAATGCGAATACATAGAACTGATTAGATAAGTACTTAGAAATGATTAGATAAGTAAAACTGAAGTAGGAACAACAATGAACGAGTTTCTATATCTATCGAAATACTCGATCAAGCTAAAACGTTGCAGACACTTGATACACAACTATATAGTTCATTGCTGCTACTCGTATAGAAAACTTATGCGAATCAAACGCGCGTGTTATTTTCACGAGCGAGACTGAAAGGGCTGAGACCTTCCTTGAGTTTCTTTCCCTGCTTACCGCACACGTGTGTCTCGTTGACAAAAAAAACAGCCGTTGATCTCCAATCAACTTGATCGCGGCCAATAATGGACGCAACGTAAGTACAGTACAACGCAGACACTTGCCTTACATGCGATTACGAATTAAGACGAAAGGAATGAGTTAACTCTCCTACTCCTCTGTTCCACGTTGATATATAATAGTAAAACAGCGAATCGAATAACTATTCCGTATTACATGTAATTCAAACACACGTGGTGCAAATCACATTTCTTTCAACCAATGGCGACGATCGAAGCCTCGTTCTAACCAATGAACGACGCCGAGAATGTTGGAAGCGTGTGCTTACAAAGTCATGTGTAAATAGTTGATGGTTAAAAGTGAGTGCGGTTTAGTGAGAATGCACGAGTTTATGCGAAGAAGTAAATGAAATGAACGATGCAAGATAATTACGAGCATATTTATACTCGAGCGCGCGGTTAATCCACGCACTTGTTCCTTGTACTTACTTTCAATAAGAATCTTATAGCTCGATGCTTACTTTACTTACGTCATGTGCGCGAAAGTTTCCACACATAACCTCAACGCGAGCGTTGTAGCGATAAGTTAGGTTAACGAAGACGTTAAGAAGAATCACCATGGAAGTTCAAAACGGTGCGACTGTCAAGAGCAACAATCCTGCTCCGACAGTGGAGCAGATCAATGCCGATCGAATAACTCAGGTATTTACTGTCGGCGAATCTATTACTTCCTTGCGTAGACGAATCGCTGGTACTAGGCGTATCCAGGGCCGTTCCTGGGTTTTGGCCGCCCAGGTGCAAACACAATATTGCCGCCCTTATTAATTCAATATTCTTTAATTAAGAATTTAATATGCAGTGTTCATTTTTATATCTATACATACATAATTTTAAACAGTTATCGTGCAAAAAAGTTTCGATTATTATTCTTATTAACCCTCTAGGGACGACTGGGACTCCAGAGTCCCATTCAGATTAACACATTTTTATTTACGTTCCATCAATAAGATCGAGATTTGATAGGCATAGTGACCTTTAGTAGGCAGAGAAGAAACTGTTGTACCATCAGAACCCGAAATTAAACTTTTTTTTGTTATATTGTTATAAACAAATTAAAAAAAAAAAAAATTAAAAAAAAAACACTAACGAGTAGTTTCCAAATCCGAAGTATAAAATAGACTATTTTAACGCTCAAAAAAATTCTACGTTAAGTTTAAAACATCCCCGTCCCTAGAGGGTTAATCAAAATTTTACATATAATAAACGGCCCTAGGTTTGGCCGCCCAGGTGCGGGGGCACCTTCTGCACCCCCGCCAGGAACGGCCCTGGGCGTCTCGCCCCTTTAGCGTGCGACAGACATTCACGCGTTTATATTTCTGTCGCAGCTGGCGAATAAATACTGGGCGCCGCACACGACGGACTCGCATCTCCCGTTCAACACTCAGATAGTAGAGGACATTTACGTTCAGGAGATATGCGCGTCCAAGTTCTCGATCCGCAGGATTATGATGCTAGAGTTCAGTCAGTATTTGGAAAACTTCCTGTGGCCGAACTACGACGCCGGCGCCGCCACTCGCGCTCACACCATGTCCATCGTCGTCATGGTCAACGAGAAGTTCCGCGAGCGCGTCCAGGTGTGGGAGGCGTTCGAGAAGAACTCGGAACACTTTCCAGAATTCTTTCAGAAGGTTCTGGAAGCTTGCCTCGAGGACAGCATAATGGACTTCGACCTGAAGGAGCAGACGGCGTTGATTGTTTTCTTGAATCATTGCTTCAACTCGATGGAGGTGCTGCTGGTAAGGGAGGAAGTGAAGAGATTGGTGTCGCTGCCCATGTGGATCTCGCTGCAGCAAGGTCGCAGGGAATTGGAGTTCAGAAAGTATCCGAAGTGGAGGAAGTATTGGAAAGTTATAAGGAAAAAGGACAATCCCGAGTGCAAGGAGAAGCTGGAGTGGGAGCGTAAATTCCTGCACGGACTAATGATTAAATTTATGACGATACTGGAAACGATTTCGGAAGAAGGTAACGGTCACTGGAATAAAAGTCTTGTACGATGGAAAGAATCGCTGCGTCGCCGTCGTGTTTCAATGGGTAAACTTCTTCTCCGATAGGTCTCCTTTTACCCGACAAGGTGCGATACTGCGAGAGATTCCTGGAATTGGTAATAGATTTGGAAGCTCTATTACCAACCAGGCGTTTCTTCAACACCGTCATGGACGACTGCCACTTGGTGGTGCGATGTCAGTTATCCAATCTGCTGCGTCGACCGGAGGGTGGATTGTTCGGGCAGGTAAGTTGTGGCGGAAAGTTTTCATAAGCGAGTAGAAAGCGCGGGGGAAACGACAATGGCAAGTCGATAGGTTTCGAAAGAGTATATTGAGGTCGGTTTATCGAAGAGGATACATGTTTTGTACAAAAGTTATATATCTATACAAATATAAATACTATACGAATATCTTAAACGTAAAAAATTACTTAAAGGATAATATTCCTGCTAAAGAAATGATAGATGTGATGAGAGTATCTATGAAATGTTACATCTACGTTATGTTACGAATTTATCGATAATAAGTGCACATCTTCGTAAGGCAGAAGTAATTTCGTTTTTTAAGGCACGCGTGATCGTAAGCGTTAAGGGGTCATTCTGGTTAGATCGCCGATAAATTCAGCGATTTTCAGGAATTTATTGCGAACACAGGAATTATAGTAATGGAATAAAACTTTTTTCTATTGATTAAATTACATTTCTACAGTAAATAAAAGATATAAAAGTTATAAAATTATTGCTATTAAAATGGTTTTAACAGCGATTTTGATGATGTTGTTTCAAAATTCATGCCTCGCTCGTGCGTGAGATTTCAGCAGTTGGACTTATCTGAAACCAAAAATACAAACAGATTCTTGATCAGTATGACTGTCGCTATGGCCGGTACTAGAATCAAGTATTTCTGTTGAGTCTAACCTACTTTTAAAATCGAAAATACCACAGAAAACACAGCCGAAATACATTGATTCTTGTATTTTGAACCGCCATTTTGTTAATTTTAAGGATAAATCATTTATTCTAGTACGGGCCATAGCGACAGTCATACTGATCAAGAATCTGTTTGTATTTTTGGTTTCAGATAAGTCCAACTGCTGAAATCTCACGCACGAGCGAGGCATGAATTTTGAAACACATCATCAAAATCGCCGTTAAAACCATTTTAATAGCAATAATTTTATAACTTTTATATCTTTTATTTACTGTAGAAATGTAATTTAATCAATAGAAAAAAGTTTTATTCCATTACTATAATTCCTGTCTTCGCAATAAATTCCTGAAAATCGCTGAATTTATCGGCGATCTAACCAGAATGACCCCTTAAACGTTAGAATAATATTTGAAGCCGATAAATTTAGATTTTAGATACTTATATTTGAAAGTCATTAAGTTAGTCCCATTGCATCGTACTTTACTAAACAATTCCATTGAAGATTTGACGAACTGCCGCGGATAAATATTATATATTTACAACATCTCAATCGAATCTGTTGCCATTGATCTTGGAATTTCTATATTTACTTCCGCTACATTTACTCGATAGATTGCGCATTCGCTAATATTAACATCGCGGTGTACTTAATACTGTTTACGTGACCGATGATATGCTTAGTCATACACTTGCGCCCGCATTATCGCGAGGCAATATTTACTAGATAAAAACTCCGCTTTAGTAAAATCTCTCTATCTCGTTCGAGCTGTTACTCGTTCGTTGAAAAAGTGCATAAGAAATAGCCTAATGATTGGGCGAGCCTCTTCGCGTTCGTTGAAAAAGTGCCAAAGAAATAGCCTAATGATTGGGCGAGCCTCGTCGCGTTCGAGCGTATGTTTCTAATAGCCCGCGTTAATGGCAGTCATCTCTTCGCCCCAGTCGAGGCCCTCGACGTTCTCCCCGGGGTTGCAGCAGTTGCATGTCTTCCCGAGCAAGAACGTGACTCTTCTCTGGCCGAACACGCAAACGTACAGTATCAGGATCGCTTGAAGTAGATTAATAACGATATGACAATATACAAGTACGTCGTAATTGAGTCGCGACAGTAAGAGCGAGATCCACCCGGTGCTGATCAGCGCGAACAGGAGAACGAACATTCTGAAGCTGTACTTCATCTTATGATGGATCCTGCCGTACGTGCTCATCCGTTTAATCCTATTCGTGGTGGTCAATACAAAGCTGAGATTGACCATTATCGTGAGCGCGATACACATGAATATAACGGAAATGCCAAGCCAGCCGATCGTTTCCTGCGGCGGGTAAATCGCCCCGCCGACCATGGGCTTGCTGGTCTCTAGGACGAAGTGTGCGAAAATCGCGGTGCCCGCTATGGTGGCCGTGGAGCCCCAGACGTACGTGGAATAATAGCAGTATTTTCGGCCGTCGGTTACCCGAAGGAACACGTTGCGCGAGCGAAAAGTGCTCCACACGTAGTATCCCAGAGCGTTGAGCCAGAAGAATGCGGCTAGCAAAGAGACATACATTACGGTATCTGAAAAAGACAGAAAGATCACCAATAACATCGGAAACGCTACGGCTCCTCCATTACTTTTCTATTAAGGGGTTATGCCTACCTGCAAGGTCTGAAAACGCAAGTATTTTCGGGATTTTTGGGGGGAAAAACTTGAAGAGTTTTTTAAGCAAACCTTTATGTATTAGAAAGTGTACATCTTATATTACTTGTAGTAATTATTCCAATGGAAAATATATATAAATAAAAGAAATATCAGTGATCTCCCGGCAGCGATTTTTTTCCAGTAGTTTGCGGTGATCACTAACTTTGACCAGATTCATCTGAAATGAAAATGCGACGGAATTTAGTTAGTATATTAAATTATCTTGTCCTTAATCGTGGCTTTTTCATTTCCGTTGCGTAGTTCTTGTTTTACAGATGAAAAATGAGCGATTTTTGCGGCGAAAATCGAGATTTTAATTTGAACAGCCGCCATTTTGTAGCAAATTAATTTTTCGGGATAATGAACGATTAAGGACAAGATAATTTAATATACTAACTAAATTCCGTCGAATTTTTCATTTCACATGAATCTGGTCAAAGTTAGAGTGATCACCGCAAACTACTGGAAAAAAAATCGCTGCCCGGAGATCGCTGATATTTCTTTTATTTATTTAGATTTTCCATTGGAATAATTACTACAAGTAATATAAGATGTACACTTTCTAATACATAAAGGTTTGCTTGAAAAACTCTTCAAGTTTTTCCCCCCCCAAAAATCCCGAAAATACTTGCGTTTTCAGACCTTGCGGGTAGGCATAACCCCTTAAACGAACGAAAGCATTGCATGCCGTACCAGCAACCATGAAGCTGATGTGATTGCCGAACTCCGTGAATATTCTAACGGTGGACGCGCATTGGCCGGCTATGAGGCAGAGGGTCATGCTGGTTATCATGTTTCCCACGAGATCACGCAACTGCGGTAGAACGAAATAGACGACAGCGACCACCAGGTAGCTGGCTATCGATATCGCGTGAAAGGCTGGATCGATCGCGTGCCTCATCAAATAATTCGTGTCTGTCCATCCGACTACCACGTCTGGCACGCAGATCATCGCGTACGTCGCCACAAGCCGATCCCTGCTGAGTATCGTCTTGTCGGCGCAGTAATGCCCGAACGGGTAGTCGTAATAAATGGACACCGTGTCGAGATCATCCTCGTCCATCAAGCCCACGGAATCGAGGCCGTAAACTTTCTTCGTGATATCGGTGGTGTAGTGCCGCAGCACGCCGCTGGTCATTATCGCCAGTCGGTCCTCGCCGGATTGGTAGTGATAGACGATCCATTGGTGCTCGTTCGATCGGCACTTCGGCCGACCGATCTTCAGCTGGTAATTGGGCTTCACCGGCCTGCTCCGCGAGATACCGTTCACCTTCTCCTCCACGAATTCCGGCCGCCACTCGGTCTCGTTCGTTTCCGTCAATGGCGTGCACGTGTCGTCGACCAGAAGCTCCTCGGGCTCGCAGCACTTGGCCACGCTTATCAAATTGGTCCTGCCGTCGGTGCTGGCGATCACCGCGCGGGGATGGCTCGTCCCCGGCGAGCCGATCGCGAGCACGAGTAGCACGCTCACGAGACAATGCATGTCATCGAATCGCCACCGTTCGCGTTCCTATTGCACTTCTTCCCGTGCATTGGTCCGCTCGATTCGCGCGGCTCTAGTCCCCCCTGGCCGAGTTAGCGCAAGTTGATCGATTTCGCGACGGCCACGGCTGCCTCGAGGACGTTCGCGTTCTATTCACTCGTCCGCCGAGACGCGACGATGGGCTTTCCGTCCGCTCATCGCCATACCTGCCCAATGCCGCCTGCGGATTGCCCGCCTAGCGAGACCTACCCCTGCCATAACCGCCGCCATCGCATCCCATTCCCATTCTCTCTTGCACTGTCCTTCTGCCCCGCTCTCTCCCTCTCTATTTCTCTCTCGCGCCTGCTAGCTCGCTCGCTCTCCCACCTTACCTCTTTCCCTCTCCACGGTCCGTCTCATCGTTCCCCTCTGCCTCCTTGCCCCCCTTCCTGCACATCCATCCTTACCTTTCTCGTTTACTCCGCGCAAATCTTTCTTGCCGTCTCTCCCTCCGAGCGCTGGGTCCCTTCTGCTTCTTTCCATGTAGCGTTATAATTCATCACCGAGGATGCTTCGCATTTCGTGCCTGTAAAATGTTAGTGTTAGCCGATTGCTAGGGGCCATTTTGCACCTCTGGTATACAGTTTCAGATTCAGACGAAGAGCGTGATATTTCAGTAGGAGTAGTCTGCAACATCATTATTAGAATCTTCAATTCGTTTGGTACATAATATATATATATATATATCCGCGCGTAGGTACGCTGCGATTTCGTTGCAAATGTATTGCACAATCGCTTGGACCTCGAACCCTCACCGTCATTCCACGGTTTTTATTTCCCTTTTTTTTATTTATTTTTATTTCGACACTGATTACGGCCATTACTTCGAGGGAGATAAGTACGAGCCATCCGTTCCTATCTTGTATCGTTTATTTGCCGTTCCAGCTATAAATTCCACGTGGATGCACAGTCCACGTGGCCTTCGAACAGGCGGCTTGCATAAATTCATTCACTTTGGAGAAGCCGATCGTTATCTGTATGCTATAAACGACTGCGAGCTGCAACGCAACGATATGCTAATCTAGGGACACTGTTCTTTAGCCGTCGGAATGAATTCGTTCGTTAAAAAAGGAAACGGCGGGGCGCGGATCTAGCTTAACCACTCTGTAGCAAAAATAGATCTCATTTAATGCCGACGGCCCTCGCGTGTTGGACAACTGAACGCTTAATTGCCGATTTAATCCGATTACGCGCGTGTTGCCGTTCGTTATTGAGGCTCTTTATTCTCTTCCATCCTCTCGTTCCATTATACGTATATACACACACTCGTATTTATACAGAGAAAGCCGTTAGATAAACATTTACGATACATGTTAGAAACCTAGATACTCTGGCAACGAAGAATCTGCAAAGCCACCTTATCCACTCAGACATTACAATCTAAATCAGCTTCATCTGGATTAAATGACACCCAAATTGGACATTCTTGGTCCATGGACTATCCTAAATATAAAATCCCCTGTAATTTGAAACGGTCGCGATTCATAAATACGTTTAACCCTTCGTTGCATAACTTCTTCGATTTTGGAAAAAAAAATACATTTTTGGACTCGTACAAGTGGTAATAATAAGAGAAAAATAATAATAAAAAAATTGTTTTTTTTTGTTGATTTTTTCACTTTTTCCGCCATTACGATTATGATTATTTAAAAACCGCGGAATTACAACTTTCAGCACGATCTATGTAAATGTTTAGAAACTAGGATATATTGTTCATGATAAAGTAGTTACATCACACTACAGGCTAGTTAAAACAAAAAAATTCAAAATAAATTATATGTTGCATATGTGCAACAGTATGCAACGAAGGGGTAAAGGGAATTGCAAAGAATTTTACTCGGTGCACGCTAGCTGCAGAGGACAGTTTCGCGTTTCTCGTCGAACGAGACGCGCTCGCGTTACTGAATTATCGATCGGCGAACACGTCGCCGTCGCGTTGCGAACGCATTGCACGCCGCATGGGAATTCTGATCGTTGCGCGAGGCCCGCGGGCTGGCATTGCTCGTAGCGGCGTGGGCAACAGTATGAAGTTGCTCCCAACGCACGTTTCTTCTTCCCATCATCCAGTATCACTCTCTTCATTCCGCCTTCGTTCACCGGCCGCGCTTGATCGTTTGCGCACGCTGCCTTGTTCAATTGCTGTTCCTGCGCGACGAACGCAGTCCCATGGCTGTAATTCTCATTCGCCCCAACTTTTCGCTATCTGAAAGTTACTCGTTCGCGCCGTCTACCGGGTGATTGAGTTCGATTCTGACAGAATTTGTAGAACGGAATACCGAATAATTTTCTAACGCAGTGATTCTTCGTTAAGCAGCTGAACTGTACAGTAGAACCAAGTTGAAGTTAACTTAATTACTGCTGCGATTGTATAGGTACATATTTCGCGATTGTGGGCCATTCTTTTCACTTTCTTCTTCCCTTTTCATCGAAGCAAAGTCTCAGTGGGCGAGCCTGTTAATTTTCATCGGCTAAGAAGGAGGTAGTAGCTTCGTTACTCTCGCGTTAATATCGTGCGCGTCGTCGTTCGTTCTTGGTCACTTGTTGCGCATCGCTCTTACGAGTAAAAGACGTCACAGGTCGCGCGTGACTATAGGTGAATCGTTCCGTGGCGCGAGCAATGCGCCGCGTCAGTCGAATAGAATGAAAGCCCGAGCGCTGGAAGTCTTTATAAAAAAAAAAAAAGTAGAAGCCAACAAAAGGGGAAAGGATTACGCGGAATCATCGGGATGAGTCGTCCGAGTCATTCCCTGCGGCGCGACAGATTTCTCTAGATAATCAGTAAAATCACAATTAGCCAGCGTGATCGATCGCGGACAATCGGCACGACGTTTTCGTTTTATACCCGGCCACTCCGATTGTCGTCGCTCGGCGACCTTTGTAGAGATTCTTAAGCGCTAAACGGTAGTCAGTGAAAACGACTCGTTCGGGACTAGGAGCAACGAGACTCGTAGTATAAACGTTTCGATGATTTGACTCACGTTTAAAAAGACTAGGCGTGTTAGTAAGAGTATTGGAGTACCTTTAACAACGATGGGCGATTTCTATGATCACTTGAATGGGAATAGTTTCTCTTTATCGGTGATTATGATTACCTTGGGCTGGCGGGGAATCTCGGTGTGAAGGAGAAACGGGGGATATCTGGCTGTTTTAAATTTTAAACTACGAATGGATGGGGATGATAGTGTCTGTCGTGTTTCTTTCGAAAGCAGCTAGGATCAGCCTTGCTGCGACAATTCTATCTCTTCGGGGAGCACATCCTCGCACTCCTCGTCCTCGTAGGCCGCCCAGGATTTTGGGAAAGCGATCCCGCAAGGTCTCTTCTTCGCCAGCAGCTTCCTCACGCGTTTGCGCATGGCCACCAGCAGCAGGAATATTACGAGGCCTTGTAACGCATTCAGAATGTCCGTCGGGATCCTGAATTTGCATTAAGAGTCAGTGTCAATCGCCATGCAAATGAATTCTTAACGCGCTACTCTAGCGTGACTGTCCGCTTTTCAACGCCATCTTGGGGAATTTATTTATCAAAAACTATAAGTTTATACTGTCTGCCGTTTTGCCTGCATATTAAGGGGTGTTTGAAGTGATACTCAGAATTCCTTTCAGCTTCTTTATCGCACGTATACATAGATATAGTCAGTCGCCACTGACTTACGCCTAAGCTTCTTCAAAAAAAATCTTTTCCGACGGGTGATGGTCTGGGGACTGTTACAGTTATCCAAAATGGAGAAACTAAGGTTTATTCTCTTTATTATGACTGTCGCTGTGACTGGAACCACGGACGAGTTTCTATCTTGTGAAAATTTAATTTTACAGATCGAAAACAGTTAATTTTGGCGCAAGAATCGAACATTGTTTTCATTCTGAAAATTTTTATTGTTAGGGGGGGCCTCCATAGCGGCAACCATAATGTAGAAAATAAACCTTAGTTTTTTCATTTTGAAAGGAATGTTTTTGCAGAAGCTCACGCCACCGACTATACTATTGCACGATGAGAAGAAGAACGACTACCCACAAGCTGAAATGTCACAGGGGCAAGGGGAATCGTCCAATCGCGTCAATCTATCCCCTCCAACACAGTTCGTCCCGTGACGAAGAACGTAAACAAAACCAATCGCGACAATCCGCGGATATGGACAGCCGCTAAGAACCGAAAAGTAGGACTTCTTGGAGGGGATAGGGTGGAGCGAGCGGGCGATTCCCCTTGCCCCTGTGACATTTCAGCTTGTGGGTAGTCGTTCTTCTTCTCATCGTGCAATAGTACCTATTTATAAATGCGATAAAAAGGCTGAAAAAAATTCCGAGTACTACTTCAAACATACTGTGGGATCAGGAACCCCCATAACATAAGAGGCGGATACGGAAGAACGAGACCAGGGAAGTCGGCGGTAGCCGAGGTGGTTAAGGCGGCTGGCCAGCGCGCAAACCTAGAGATCGCGGGTTCGAGTCCCGTTGAGGCGACTTCCTTTTTTCCGTGATCCTGCAATACCTTAATATCCAGGCAAACCGCCAGACAGTATATAAGCTTGCAGTTTCTGTTAAATAAATTCCGAAAGACGGCGTTGAAGAACGGGCAAGTCGCGGCCGCCCCCTTAAATTCAACTGGGGAATGTACATGCCGCCGGAGGAAAGAGCCTAGCTGCCTCTATTATCGCCGGGCAGGATAAAAGCGTTAAGTACCAGAAATTAGTTTTGGAACCGTCGGCGTACGATAACACCTCGAAGATCCACGTGACGCCCATGACGAGTATTAGCTTGACGTAAAGCAGGCACTTGAAGCGGAGCGCCCGTAGCTTGTTTCCGCTGTATTCGCGATATTGGTGCCATAACCGCCAGCTGGTCAATCCCAGATAAACGATGTTCAGCGTCAATAGAATGCCGATGGGCCCGTAAAAGTACGCCCACATCTGCCTGGAGCCTGCGACACACCAACGTACAGACACACCGCGGTGCTCCCGCGATCGCCGGAATCAAATAATTGACTCATCCGACATCGGTCTCACCTTTGAACCAGCAGCTGTGCTCCCCGAAGCCTGGCCTCACGTGCCGGCCACCTATGTGATGAGCGACCAATGCTACTATCAGGAAGCACACCGGCCCGCCCCATCCGCACAAGCAGTAGATAACGAAGAGCGGCTTGTCCCTCATTGGGAAATTCTTGAACCTGCAAAGGGAAACGCGGGGAGTAGAGACGGGGCGTAAAGAGGGTGGATGGGAACAGCTGGGAGCTGTTGGCACTCCGGGAACTTACCAAACGGTTCTCCATATATTGAAGGACACGATGTTGAGCCAGAAGAACACGGATACGAAGCTGAAGTACAGGAGGAATCCTGGCGGGACGGATAAAACAGTAATCAACGTGGCTCGAGAACGCGAGATGGGGGGGGGGAAATTTATGTAAAATGCTGTTCGGCATTTGGTACCTAGAGAAATGCATATCGCATGCTCCTGCTCCCCGTCCTCCTGCGGTCTCAGATTCTGGATGGAGAGGATGATGTAGCTGACCGCCAAGGACGTGACCACGGCCATCATCGCTTTATCCTGGATTTCCCTTAGCTCTGGGAGCAGAACGTACACGGCCAATGTGGCGATTAGGAACACAGCTGATATGATGCCTAGGGAGCTGAAGAGTTTCTCTCTCCACACAAACGAGCTGCTGTAGTCTTCCCTGTCGAAGCAGACCAATGCGACCCGGGAGCCGTTTCTCCGGTCCGCTACGCAGAACCTGAATGCGGAATAACAATATATTTATATGTTCGCGAGCCGGTGACTCAAGAATTCTTCTACTCTTAATCACGTGCAGGCTACATCCTCGCCCTGGGCTTATTGCTATATTCTCAAGCACCGGGTGCTCCCTTTGGGAACAAGCGTTCTACAATCTTTCTGCTCCTAAGTAGGTTAACGCGTTACGTGCCAGATTCGGGTATTTATTAGGTCTATAAAAAGATTCCGATGTTCAGTAACGGAGTTCTGTTATGTTCTTCAGAATTTCGATTTCGTTTTCGTTCTGCTTTCGTTTCGACAGCGAATCACGAAAATATTCGGACACACTTTGAAACAGAATTGCTTTTTGAAAATTGGTCCAAA
Source organism: Andrena praecox (assembly GCA_963932275.1). Classification (NCBI taxonomy): domain Eukaryota; kingdom Metazoa; phylum Arthropoda; class Insecta; order Hymenoptera; family Andrenidae; genus Andrena; species Andrena praecox. The sequence continues at coordinate 51,733,354 of OZ010731.1, read as the reverse complement.
CGAACTGAGTTTTTTTTAGAAGCTAGAAGGGTTAGTTTACTAGGTGGCGTGTTTCGTCATTTTGAAAATGATTGAGAAATCCTGTTTGTAGATTTAAGGGGAGGTTCCGATCTAAAAATCGATTTTTTTTGTATTTAATTTTTCGAATGTTCAACTTTTTGGGAATAATACGTGTTTGAAAGGATTTTTTGAAATTCGTAAAATTCCCGAAGCTATAGTCGTTTGAATAGCGGCAAATGCACGGGCAACACCCGGCCACTCGGCACTCACGTAAAACTTTAAACGCGTTTTTATCAAAATCGGTGGAACCTGTTTCTCCAAAAGTTATTATCCGATTCGACTGAAACTTTTTTATTTTTAAGAATACTCTTCTGGCTCGTGGTAGCAACTGCAAAATCACAACTTGAAAGTTATCGGGTACCCGAGACCCGATGCAGTGTGATCAGATGTAAGAATTTTTAAGCAAGAAAATCGGCTCCCGAATCGCAAATCGGGTCGCGTAAATTCGGGTACCCGCACACCCCTAGTTCCACGGCGCGACTATCATCTACAGTCGGACCAGCTTGGCAAACAAAACCGCTCTAAGGCGCACACGGAACTCTAAGTTCGACACAATACCCCCGACGGCAGAAGAGGGTATTCCGTTTCTAAAAATTGGGTCCAATTGAGCCGTTTAGCCCTGATTCCTCCTTCCCCAGTTTAACACTCCGCAACGATTGCTGTCTATAGCTCAGCTAGTTCGACAAATGTGGCCGATTCGCGGCTGCCCGAGAACAACGTGGAATTCATGAAACGCGAAGACTACTCGGGTATGAAACTGCACTTTTGATAATTATGGGGAAGAAGGAATTGATGAGACCGAGCAATCAGCTTAGAGCCTTCGCCTTCTTGGCAGGCTGCTTTAATTGAGCAATTTAGGTTGGAGATGCATTCGCGAGTCTAACACTCCAGAATGATAGCCGTCTTCGAATCAAGTAGCTCTATAATTCAAATCTCTAAGTGCAAAAGTATCTAGCAATGGAATTGCTAAACTGAGGATTAATCCTTGCCGAACTTTAGGATAAGGGCCATTATTTATTTTTAGGGTTATTTTTAGTTAACGATTCTTAACACTTATATATTTAATATGCTTCCATATTCTAGTAATGATGTAAGTAAGATAATTAAATATATTAAATATTCTAACTTAATAATATTTAATTATCTTAATACTATTTTTAATGTGTTTTCTTTACCTTATGAAATTTAGCTCACTTTATATGCGGGGTGTCGCAGGTTATTTGAATATTATCAAAGGGAGTCGCGACTCAAAAAAGGTTTGGAAACACTGAGCTAATTGTAAGATGTTATCGATAGATTCATTCTCAAATGCAGCTCGTATGTACACACGGCTGAAACGATTGTGGCCGTCAAGATTCGATAATGGAATGGCTTCGCATGGATGGTAGATTTTTATATAAATACGTACTTCTTCTTTATCCTACACGTTCTTACTAAGCGCGATACATTTTTTATGAAAACTTCTACGAACGAAATACAAGAAGAAACCTTACTTATAGCGAATTCGGGCGGTCGCACTGGTGCGCACTGAGTGCGAGTTTTTTCGCTTCCAATTGTCTAAAAGTCGCACTCGGTGCGCACCAGTGCGACCGTCCGAATTCGCTATTATTTTAGCCTTCAATTTTCCTAATCTCCGCCTCTCCAATTACCATGCGTTTCCGTTCGTTTCGTTATCGCACTACTCTCCTACTTTATTTATTTGTTCGGAGTGGAAATTTTCCCGTGACTGAGCCCCCGTCATTTGAACTTTATGCTTTAAATAGTTGCTGCTTTGTCAACAGCTGATAACTGACACAAAGGATCACCCCCAATGCATCGACTTTAATATTGCATATGCATTTGAAAATCAAATATCTCTGCATTAAATTTCCGTAGAAACACGTTTATCATTCACACATGACCTCGGTTCAATGGAAATAAAAACGACGAGTCGCAAATGAATTTGAAGTATCCAAAGTGAATAAATCATCGAAATAGAGGTGTTTTAAACGGGAACCCACGGCTAGGCAGTTCCGGAAAAACCGTAGAAATATTCGTCGAAAAAAATGGCCAACCATGCCGACGAAGCCACTATCGAAACTCGACGGCCACATTCGTTTGAGCAGAGTAGGGGAGACCGGGGCTAGTTGACTAACGAGGTTAGTTGACTAATTCCCTTTAATTCTTGTATTATGGAATAAATTATGCTGCGATTCGCAATATTGGAGCATATGAATGACCAGCTTGCCACTTAATGTGTCGCCGTGACAAAAACTTGCGTGTTCTGTCAGTGGAAATGAAAAGTCTAAAAAGGTCGGCTGGAAGTAAATATTTTCGTTTCGACTATTTATGAATTTTTGTCCATTAAGTACTGCTTGATGTTATTTCATGAATATTTCGTGGAAACGTGATACCTTGACTATAATTTACGGTATTTTATTTTATCCGGTGCGTGGAGGTTTTGTACGTACGACCCTTAACATGTTAACAATGTCGGACGGGGTTACTTGACTAAGCATAGGAATACTACTAATAATTGCATTTTTTATCCTCAAGATGCAGTCGAGGCAAAGAGTTTAGCTGCTCAAGTCCACTTCCCCCACCACAAATCCTTCCAAACTCAACCCTACCAGTTTTACACCCTATCCTCCCTTCAAACTCTCAGGCCTTCCAAATAGACCATAACAAACCAGTACAAAATAATTACAGTATCTTAGACCATGATAATTAATAAAAAAAAATAACACTGTGAAGGAGTGAAAAAAAAATAAAATAATTTATTGGTCGTAGTATACATATGTACGCGTTTCGTATACTATGTATATTGATGGATTTGGCAGCGTATATATACGTTTTTCACATTATATTGATGTACTGTGACAGTGTTTATATACACCTTTCGCATGCAAAAGGTTAAAACTGAAAAGTAAATGTCAAGTCAACTGACCCCATCATATTTGTCAACTAACCCCGTAGCCGGGGTCTGTTGACTTATTCGTCTCACTACTCTAAATACAATAAAAACTACAACCTAAACTCAATTAAAACGATTTTCAAAATTATGCCTGTACACCTAATGAAATTTGGAAACTTTTGGTATGCAGTAAGTTAACAAAATACTAATGGTCTATTTATAAAAATTAGAAATGTAAAACATTAGTCAACTAGCCCCGGTCTCCCCTACTGATTTGAGTACCCCAATGATCATCGATCACCAGGGTTACCAGGCGATCCAGTACGCGTACTGGCATATATGACGTCACTTAGCTTGGATTGGCTCGGCGTTGACATGACGTCACGGCGTCACCAATCAAATATAAGTATTCCCCTTCTCCTACACGGTATGACGTCATATAGGCCAGCACACCGCCATTTTTTCCAGTACGCCTGGCAACCCTGTCGATCACTCACCCGCCTGCTGCTATTCTCTCGTAGCTGACTTCCGTGAATTCTAGCCACGAGCTGCCATATTCGTTGACCACGGTGAAATTGTCATTGGCAGACGTGTCCGGGTCGATCAAATAGCTACCGTTCGGGCACTGGATTTTGATCTTCATGCCGTCCGAGCAGTTCATCGATTGCAGCCACGTGGAGCCATCGGGGCAACAGGACACGTCGATCGCGCGGCTCCCGGAGATCGGCCACGCTAACAGGCAGATCCATAATAATCCTGTAAACGAGACACTTTAATTGCACGCGTGATCGATCCTGCGGCCGTCACGTCCCGTCGCAATTAAGCCCCAATTATTCAGATTAGATTGCGCCCATTTCTCTCCCACTCGACCCCGTGACTCATCCTCAATAATTGTCGCGCGCAATTTTCGATCGCTATTGCCACAGATTTTCTCGCCGCCGAGATTAACGCCTATCTGATAATCCTATCTAAAGGGCTGCGGGCGAGCGCACGCCTGACCGGGATATCGTTTTGTAAAGGCGATAGTGCGCACACAGAAGTCTTACGAGGGATGCCACGCGATCGCCGTGATCGCGCGAGCGATTTCCAATACTTTATCTGTTCCCGGTACTGTCCGCGCGGACGTGACGATCTAGCATCGCCAGCAACAGCGAATAACTGGAACTGCCGATCGATACCAACAACACCGGCATTCTAATTCCACGCTACACAATGGAGAAGCGACGCGCGACACATCGATTAACAAAGGTCCAAGAAGATACACATTTTTTTCTTTCCCATTTGTAACATAAACAGAGACATTCCGCCTGAATGGATCGGGTTTTATAAGCCCCGACGATCAGAGCTCCACACAGTCACATGCCCAAGGCCGGATTAAGAAATTATTGTTTACGAAAGGTGCAGGCGACGAGGGAGATTTTTACCCGCGGAGAAACTGAGCGAATATAAATATTACGCTTTAAAAAAAACCAGGGATCGAAAAAGTTCTCGGACCCTCGTTTTTTTAAAATTCTGTTAGAACTTATTTGTTTCGATTCGGAAAATATCTGTTTCTGTGGAATTTTTAATGAAACAAATGCTACCTTCAGGAACTTCTTTAAAAAGTGTTCTCATGGAACAGATATTTTAGAACCTGTATAATAAAAGTTCCATGGAAACAAGTTACATTAGAACATTTATTAAAAAAGTTTTCAAAAGATAAAGAAAAGTACTCAACTATTAGGTACAAGTTTTATTTAACAATATGTTATAATATTCTTCATGTGTTTATTTAATAAACCATTAATTATATTATGATTCTTATACCTTTTATTAAATAAACATTTGAAGAATATGATATTATATTGTTAAATAAAACTCGTACCTAATAGTTTAGTACTTTTCTTTATCTTATGAAAACTTTTTTAATAAACGTTCTAATATAACTTGTTTTCATGGAACTTTTATTATAACGATTCTAAAACATCTACGTAGGTAAGTATTACATATAAATTACAAATTCAAAATATCAATTTAACTGTATGAATTATTTAATATTCTTGTAGTACTATCCATTGAATAGTATTTAGTGTTTGTTACAACGATTGAGAACTTTTTTAATATCGGTGAACAAAATATCTGTTCCTGTTATACAGAAATTTTTATTCTTATATTTTATAAGTTCCATTCCAACTAGAACTTTTATTTTCCAGAACTTTTATTTTATCGGTTCTTCTGAGAACTTATAATGTGAGAACATTTTTAAAAAAGTTCCGCGGCATTTGTTTTAAATGGAACCTATTGAAAAGTTTCAGAACTTTTTCGATCCCTGAAAAAAACAACGCTCTGTCCACGATAAGATAGCGCGTACTGCAGAAAATTGTTTGCGAGGCAATAATCCCGTATCGAAGCATCTACAGTCGAAGAGCAAGACAGGCGGCCCTAGTATTTGTAACCCAGTTTAATGTGGACGTTGTGTGCGTGCAGCGCGGAGTGACCGCGTCGAAGAAAGGATGCTTCTGTTAAGCGAGTTGCCATTTCACGTCTCTCGATGCCCGCACACGCGCCGTTGCTTATCCCATTCGGCCACGTGCACTCGCGCCATTCTTTTATTTTTTTCCGAACAGCTCCAACCGCGATTGCGCCTACTGATCCCCTCGTTCAATCAACGCGACGCCACGCAGCCCTGTTTACAATGCCACCCCCGGTCGCTTACCCTTATGTAACCGGTTTCGAATAGTTTCTAAATTAAAGCTTCGTGGCATGGAAATTCTCCAGCCACTCTTCGGCGGGCGCGCAGATTTTTAGTAGGACTATGAAAAGTAATGAAACTAAATTGCAGGAAAATAGTAGTTGCGTAATATTATTCTCCAGTCACTCTTCGGCGGGCACGCAGATTTTTAGTAGGACTATGAAAAGTAATGAAACTAAATTGCAGGAAAATAGTAGTTGCGTAATATTATCGATAACTCGATAGTTACCGAGGAGGATTGAGAAACACCTGCTTCCTGCGAACAAATGTTTCATCACCGATAAATATCGCGGGCCACCGGTCGAAGAGCTGTAGACCGGGCAAATTCGCAGCAAGGAATCGAACCGCGATAACGCTGTTTTCTGCGACGCCTTATCTAACGACGTAACGTGTATCTACGAACCTAGCATCTTTTCGCTGGAACCTCTGAAACGTCTTCGCTATCGCCAACGACCACGCGACGGGATTAATGCGTTTGCTTGATTTTTCATTCCGAGCCTCGCGCGACGCGATCTTCTATTTCGACGTGCAGAAGACACGTTGCCTCTCGCTGTTTCGAATAGTAATTTCGTTTAGATGATTCCAAGAGCGACGCGTATGCATTATGATATTCATGATGTGACGTAAATGTGAACGCCGTGAGTCACGCAAGGCGTAAAATCAATGAGGCGACATCGGTTTTAGTGGATGCGTCGCTTGGCGATGATCCGCTCAAGAGATTCGTCGTAGGTCCGGTCCAGATCTGAGGCCCGGTCCAGATCTGAACCGAACGCCACTTGAGTAGTTAGATGGAGTAAGACGAGTGATATACTTGAGTAGTTAGATGGAGTAAGACGAGTGATATACTTGAGTAGTTAGATGGAGTAAGACGAGTGATCTACTTGTCTTGCTCCGTCTAACTACTCAAGTGGCGTTCGGTTCGGCGTTCGGTTCAGATCTGGACGCGGCCTCAACCGAACGCCGAACCGAACGCACTTGAGTAGTTAGATGGAGTAAGACGAGTGATCTACTTGTCTTGCTCCGTCTAACTACTCAAGTGGCGTATGGTTCGGCGTTCGGTTCAGATCTGGACGCGGCCTCAACCGAACGCCGAACCGAACGCACTTGAGTAGTTAGATGGAGTAAGACGAGTGATCTACTTGTCTTGCTCCGTCTAACTACTCAAGTGGCGTATGGTTCGGCGTTCGGTTCAGATCTGGACGCGGCCTCAACCGAACGCCGAACCGAACGCACTTGAGTAGTTAGATGGAGTAAGACGAGTGATCTACTTGTCTTGCTCCGTCTAACTACTCAAGTGGCGTATGGTTCGGCGTTCGGTTCAGATCTGGACGCGGCCTCAACCGAACGCCGAACCGAACGCACTTGAGTAGTTAGATGGAGTAAGACGAGTGATATACTTGTCTTGCTCCGTCTGACTACTCAAGTGGCGTTCGGTTCGGCGTTCGGTTCAGATCTGGACGCGGCCGTAGGTGAAAGATTTCGGTACGAGGCCGCAGAGCCTTGAATCGATCGTCAGATATCTCTGACAAACCCTGGAAATACCTTTCTCCGCGTCGAGCCGATTCCTAGGACTTAAAATACACGGAGGGATCTCGATCGACGAAGAAGGACGGTACGTCGAAAGTTTACGCACCTTTGGCTGGCGACATGCCCAGGTGCCTGTTGTATCTCACGTCCGACGGCATTATCTCTTATTCCCGTTACCGCATTCTTCTTTCTTCGCTCTCCGCGGGACCGACTTGTCTTCGCGAGACTCGGCGAACCACTTGCCCGATCTTCGATATTACGAACGAAGAGGCTCTCTCTCCTTCTTCTGCCACTTTTAATCAGAGACTAGCGCAAACAGGATCCCGACTATAAATCATCCAATCTCGCGTAGGCAAGCGATTTTTGTTTACACGCGAATAGATGCGACACTGGTGGCACGGTATCGCCGAACTTTGTCCCAGCCGATCGCGTAAGAAATTGTTCGAAGGGATCCTTGGTGTTGTTGCTTCCACGACGAAAGCGGCAATAAGTCAAGGATTGCCAGTGTATCCCGAGTAGGTTCACCGTGGATAGAGGTCGCCTTGTTTGGTCATCGATTTATCCGATCTGGTTCCGATCTATTTCGAACGCCCCCTTAGAGACGTGAACGTCTGGGAAAGAAGAGGCGAGCGATACACGCTCGCGCCGTTGCGTTACGCGTGGAACTGAAACAATCGTGGAACACGCTACCCGGCCTGGGATAAGCACGAATCACGATCCTCTCCCACTGTGGCATTCCTGGCTCTCCCCGTGCGTCCCCACGGCCGTGCCTGACGCCTCTGCCTTCTCGCAAAGAGAGCGTTCACGCCGAGCGGGTTCAAGCGTTGCTTCTGACCCTGCTGGTCTCTTCCAGGCTGCTCTTGAACTTTTCTTCGAGCAACCTTGACGATCCGCACGGATCTATTCGTGCATATGGAATTGCCGATGGCGAGTGACAGGTCCATTGTTTATGGTGCGGGCACAATAACAATTGCTAGGAATGTCACAGAGACTTGTAGTAAATAAAATAGCTGAATAGCAAAAAATATCTTTATTCGAACTTCCTACGTAATAGGGTAAAGAGTACAATGGTTGGCCACTTAAGTAAGAGTGTCACATAAATAATAAATTATAAGTGTGAATTTAGTAAATTTGCATTGGAAATCAATATAGGGTAGATGTCCCAATTACTGCCACTTGATTTATTATATGTAATAAAAGCGTAACGTATAAAATAACTATTTTTTGTACATTTATAATAGTTATTATAATAGTTATTATAATAACTATTTTTTGTACATTTATTTTTATACGTTACGCTTTTATTACATATAATAAATCAAGTGGCAGTAATTGGGACACTGGCAGTAATTGGGACATCTACCCTAAATAAGTAAAAAAGAGTCCTAATAATCTAAAAATAAATGGAGTTTATTTAAAAAAAAGCAAGAATTTATAAACATATACAAAAAATGTGTTGACTACGAAAAAATATAGTTATTGGCATGGTCACGACAGTAGTTGTCCGATCGGTTCGACAGTGATTGGCCGCTATTTGACACATAATATAACCTAAAAGAAAATGTTTATAGCTTTTATAATGTGTTCATCTGTATATTCTTTGCCATATTTCCTATCACCTTTTTTCACTTTTGGCATATTTTATAGTGGGGTAATTCAGTTCTACTAAAAAATTCAAAATTTTTACAATTTATCTACTAGGAAAGCACAATTTAAATTTTAACTTCAATTTACTTAAATAAATTCTGTAATCAAATTAAATTTGAATAATCTAATTAATTCAATCAAATTTCATTTTTAATTCCAATTTAATTAAATAAATTTAATAATCAAATTGAATTTGAATACACCAATTAAAATTCAAATCACAGGAAACTTAAAATATAACTATACAATGTAACATACCTAATTGTACTTCTTCTTTTTATTTAATTATACTATAATTATATAAATGTTGAATCTTTCTTACAAATGACCGTTTCAGTACCGCTAATGAATAGGCGGCCAATAACCGTTTTACCGTTACTAAGGTTATAAAACAATCACCGGCCGCCCGGCCAATTATTGCCATTCAACATTATTCATATGACAGTTGTTGGCCCCCTGTATTTTTCATAATATATGTATAATTTTAACAAATAAATAATTCTTTTATAAAGTTTCAACTTTTATTTATCGATATATACCGAATATGAGAGATATACATATCATAAATACATTAAACTATTCGTAAACTTTTAACTGTACTCTTATGGTTTTTTGATTAAGTGGCTGTAATTTCCAAGCTTCAAAGCCGAGTCATCCTATTTGCTTTTATATATAATCACAGTATATAGTGAGTGGAAAAATGTTGATTACATCCGAAGCAAGAAAGTACAAGGAATATGAATATGTTCATTAAAAAAGACATAACATTGGTATTTCTTTATATTCATTTATTTCTCAAAATATGGCCAATCATTGTCAGGTGGCCAACCACTGTACTCTTTACCCTAGTAGGTTTATATAACGTTGTATTAAATATCGTTTCAACTGTTCCTTATGGGTGTTCTTCTCGTGCCGAATTTTTATTTCTGTTAGTTGGTATTTTATATGGGGCAGTGGTTCCCAAGCTGAGGGTCGCGACTAGGGATTGCAATACCGGTAACCCGGTTTACCGGTTTCCCGGTAAATCGCGAGAAATACCCCCAAATTTTTACCGGTAACTCGTCAAATTTTTACCGGTAATTCGATAAATTACGTATCTCAATATAGCGCATATATGCGTTCGTTATTTCGGTCTACATCGTTATCAGTGAAAAAAACTTCAATTACTAATAAAGACGAAAACCGAAGTATCTCATGAAGAATCAACTCTAAGCCAAAAGAGAACTAAAAATCTAAATCAAGTCATCAAAAAAATGGACTTATTTTCAAGTAGAAAAAGTAAGGAGAAAATATATAGGTACAAATGGCATATGATTTCTTAATGACTATCCGACCAATAAGTGTAGAATCTGAGAGTGCTTTATACGTGGCTGGATTATTTTGTACCAAAATTAGATCGCGATCACGAGACCAAAGTTTAGACAAATTATGTTTTTTACGTGCTTATTTGTTAAAAAAAATGTTAAATAAAAAATATTTAATTATGTTTGTAAGATAAGATTCTTTTAATTTTTTTCGTGGTGAAGATCCATATTAATAAGTATTGTCAATAGTTACACAAATATATCTATTTTGCGTTATCTTATTTCATATTTTATATTCAGAATAGTTTTATTTGCATATATTTATTATAATGCTCGATTAGAGTTTAAAAAATTTTTTTTTGTAACGTTTACTCTTATATTTTCAATACCTTAAAAAATACCGGTAAATTATCGGTAAACCGGTTTTGATTGAAAATTTTATCGAATTACCGGTAATTGAAAATGTCGGTAAATTTGCAATCCCTAGTCGCGACCCCCAAGGGGGTCGGGAAGTGTTTTCTGAGACGATTCTTAGCACTTATTGATTTTAATATGGTTACATTACCATGTTCTGTGAAAGAAGAAAAAGCTGGTTACCCAGATGCAAGCGCAACCATCACACTAAATTAGATAATTAAATATATTAAATATCATTAAGCATATTTAATATACTTAAAGGTGCGCTTGCAACTGTATATCACGCAATATCTCTAAATGCAGCGTAATGCGTTTCAGTCGCGAAAGAACCCATATGACTCATTTCTGACATCTCTGGGCATGCTTTCTCTCCAACAGTAATGTTCCTTTTTAAGATTATAAATAATGATATCGACTGCTCTTCGATTTTAGAATTATTCGAACTTAATGCTCCACCTAGGAACCTCAGGAAATTTCCGCTTTTTCACCGATTACGCCACATCTGTTTTCGGTGAGAATAACACCATTGACCGCTTGTGCAACTTATAATTAGCTAATAACTTCTGTCACGCGGTAGACTGTTTTTCGAACACCAACGTGTCTTTCCAGAACCAGCTCTTAAATTTAATGCGCAGCAACTCTGCATAATTCTTTTTGCGTTTGCGTATACTGCATCTTCTCACTTGTTACATCTCCGTCTTTTGTTTATGTATATTTTACCTTTTACCAAAGGGTGCCCACCAGTATATAAATAAATAAATAAATAAATATAATGTGTAATTATATTACTGAAAATATATTATTATTGTAAATATTATTTACTTACCTTATTATTGTAAATATATTAAATATTAAGTATATTTAATACACGTAATTAAATTTTATTAAGTTAGAATTATATTCTGAAATACCTATTTTTAATGTGTTTTCTTTACCTTATTAAATTTAACTTACCTTATTTGAATATTATCAAAGTGGGTCGCGACTCACAAGGGAAGATCCCGAACCCGAAAGTTCATAAAATTCTAAAACTTTGTGAATATGTAGGGGATTTCCTCCTGATTACAACGCAATTTTTGTTTGCTGCCCAAATTCACTCGAAGAGGGTGAAATTAACCCCTGAAAATTCGACTATTTTCCAATTTTGTGTTATAACTCGCGAACTGTAAGAGATAGAAAAAAAGATTCGAGACAGAAGTTACTTCTTTTAATTAGATCTATCATTTGGTAAAAAGATTATTTTACAGTTCACGAGTTATAACACAATATCGGAAAATAGTCGGAATTTCAGGGGTTAATTACACCCCCTTAGAGTGAATTTAGGCAGCAAACAAAAATCGCGTTTTAATCAGGAGGAAATTCCCTACATATTCACAAGGTTACAGAATTTTTTGAATTTCGAAAGGTTGGGAAACATTGATATAGGGGAATGATCATTAGTTAGGATTCGTAATAGATTATTAGAAGGAATGAGGAAATAAACAAGGTGTTTTCAGTAATCTTGGAGAGAGCGAGGCAAGTTTCACGAATGATTTAGAAATTGACTTTATGTTAATTCAGGAAGCCCACCGTCAATGATTGCTACTTGTTAGCCTCTTGTTCCTGGTTGAGCTTGATTAGAAGCGACGCAGGTTTAATCGGAACGAGATATCTAGAGTACTAATTAGCCGTGATAGGCTTCTGCGTGTGTCGTAATTCCTAACGGCCTTTGCGTAATATTTTCGCGCCTTGGGGAATGATTGATCGCTCGGTGCCTAGTCCACCTCCCCTCGCCGATCGTACCACTAAATATGATGACACCGCGAGCCGGGTAAATATGATTAGTCAAACATACGGAATGCAAGGAAACGTGGTGGGAAAATAGAGGAACTATGACGGAACTGATTGCCGAGTAGCGGCGTTGATAAGCAGCGATAATGCGATTCCCTTGTTTCTTCCTCCCAATGATTTATGCGCGTTTGCTTAATGGGAACGAAAGCGCTGGGATACACGAAGCGGAATGCGCAAAAGCCCCTTTTAACGACTCCACTTGCCCTTTTGCTCGCAGCTGCTGGAGATGCTCAAGTTCTACGCCAGATTCGAAATCAACGAGGAAAGTGGCGATCCTCTCACGGACCACGACATGACGCAGTTGCACTATACGAAAATCACCTCGCTTCAGGTATAAAAGATGACTAATTGTAAGCTACCCACCGGGGTGGATGGCCCTATTACGGTGCTTCGACGTCGACTTGCCCACGAATGAATTAATTACTGACTTCTCTTCCCTTAATTTTGCTTGGTGAAAATTTATATTGGTTTTTTTAACTTTTGTCTTCATTAACGCATTTTTTCGGGTTCAAAATGTTAATTTTTCATATTTTTTTTAATTGAAATAAGAATACATGTTTTTGGTGCCTTTTTTAATAGCGTTCCGTTTCTTTCTGAGAAAGGAAAATAAGGTTGGGTTTAGCAGTTACGCCTTAATACGGACAAGCGTTAAAGTCCTGGCCCTATTACTGGCTTCACTTTAAAAAATACAAAAATGTTTCAAAAGTGCTCATTTGGCTATTTTTTCATAAAATTAGATGCTTTTGTGATATAATCGACATAAGTGCAAATCGTGATAATTATCAATTTATTCACTTCTGTAAAGTACGTGTTCCTTACCAGTTTCGATAACAATTTGGGTAAATCCATCGAAATCTTTATACGCATTTTTTAAAAAAATTTCCTACGCTTTAATTGTTCAAAAATGCAACCTTCTCGTTTGTAACACATACATTAATAGTTTATCTTAATTAAAAAAATTATTTCCTTCTTTATTTACGCAAGCTTTTTCGTATAAAGGGCACCGTAATAGGGACATTTACCCTAGCTCAACTCACAATCGACTTTCCAGAAGCTTTAAAAAGCAAAGAGGATTCAAACCTACAAGTAGAAAATACCTATCTGTCCTTCTTTCCTTGTCACTTTTTTTCCGAACTTATATCCGACCGATTGGTATCTAAAACCGGTGAGGCATTAAGCATCTGGCTAATGCCTTATTAATGACTCCTCACCGTCATTTGCCAAGTGCTAAACATTATCTTTACATTGAACGTGTTCGTTATAAGCTACTGGATTAACGCATGGACCGAAAAATAAAATTCAAAACTCTCCGCAGAAAGCGGTTTTCGCCAAGTTCCCGGACTTGAGAGGCTTCGCGCTGGCGAACGTGGCGAGCGTCGACACGAGGGAGGCCCTTCGCAAACATTTCGGCTACCTCAGGTACCATTTTAATTTATCTTTCCCGTTTCTGTAACGCGTGTGTCTCGTAACGCGATTACCCCACAAGCTTGCTCTTTTCCCAGCCAGGAGAAGCTGAGATCTATCGGGAGCTACCTCAGCCTGGTTCCCTCGGAGGAGCGGGAGAAAGAGGAGAATTGGTACCGATACGACATCGAGTTTCTTCGAGAACTGTTGGCAAGTGACCAGGAGAAACGATTGTAAAACCGTTCGCAATGTAGATTCTCATTAAGGCAGGATACCACCTTTGACTGCGATTTTGGAGGCGTTTTTCATGAATTTTTTTTGCATACAAAGAATGCGCAGAAACAAAATCGGTTTCAGTCATTTATTAATGTAACTTTAATCTGTAATTACACATTTTTTGAAACTGAAAAAGTAAAAAATAATCTCTTGTAGGTGGCGCCAAAATACACTCCTTTGGAGGAACACCGTTAGGCGGCGTGTCAAATTCCGCTCTGTACGTGGCTCCTAGAAAAAAAACCAAACAATGTTCCTATTAACAACAATATTTTTTAATGCTGTACGTAGGGATTTTACGAAATTTCGATTTTTAAGCAAATGGCGCTCATTTGAACAAAAAGGTCAATTTTTTAGGGTAAAAAAGTTTAAAAAAGTTTATAAAATTGTGCACCAAAAATAAAATAACAACGCTACAGCAAAATTTCTACGCACATCGTTAGATTATACCACGGGGAAGAATTGTGCAAAGTTTCAAGTCAATCCGATGAAAATTGTAAGAGTAATCTGACACGCCGATTTGAAAAACATCGTTTCGAGAAAAACGCGTTTAAAGTTTTATATAGATTTATATATCTGCTTCAAACCGGTTTTTACACAAGAAAGAGGTTTCGGCCACCTTTCTAACGAATGAATTTCGATTCTATACACTTGAAAGAGTACTTAAGGGGAGGTTCTGGTCTAGAGCCCCAAAAAATAGGTGATATTTAGGAATTAATTAAAGGAAAACTACTATATATAATTTAATGGGACTTGTTGCATTGTATTAAGGATGTCTTATGTTATAGAAATATATTTTTTGTTTTATAATTAATCAGTGCAAACAGCCCTGGGGAGTTGTTAAAGTTAAGGCGTCAAAAAATTGATCCAAATCGGTGGGACCTGTATCTCTAAAAGTTATTATCCGATTCGACTGAAACCTTTTTTATTTTGAAGATTATTCTTTTTTCTAGGGGGGAACTAAAAAAAAATTACAAAAATTACATTTTTTTTAGAAAATAACGACACTTCACGTTTGAAATCACTTTTCCCTGTATTTTTCGTCCTTTCAACGCCTTTAAAAATTATAAATTTTCAACTTTGTGTAATTTTTTTTAGTTCCCCCCCTAGCCAGAAGTATATTCTTCAAAATAAAAAAAGTTTCAGTCGTATCGGATAATAACTTTCGAAGATACAGGTCCCACCGTTTTGAAAACACTGTTTCGAGAAAAACGCGTTTGAAGTTTTACGTGAGCGCCGAGTGGCCGGTCGTGACCCATGCATTTGCCGCTACTCAAATGCCTATAACTTCGTGAATTTTACGAATCTCAACAAATCCTTTTAAACACGTTTTCCTAAAAGGTTGAACATTCGAAAAATGAAATAAAAAAAAATCGACATTTAGACCAGAACCTCCCCTTAAAGAACAAAAAAAAAAATTTCAATTTTTTTTAAGTGCAAAAGTGGTATCCTGCCTTAACTCGAAGTAAAAATGTGATCGCAGATTTCGCGCCACGAGCGCAGGGCTTCCCAGCTGGAGGAGCTGAACGAGATGCCGCTTTATCCGACGGAGGAGATCATCTGGAACGAGAGCATCGTGCCCACGGAATACTTCTCTGGCGAAGGCTGCCTGGCTCTGCCCAAATTGAATTTGCAATTCCTCACTCTGCACGATTACCTGCTGCGGAACTTCAATCTCTTCCGATTAGAATCTACCTGTAAGTGTGAAAATGTGATTGCCGAAGCATTGGCGGTTGATTGTACATTGAGTCCCTGCCGTTAATCGTTTTACAGATGAGATACGTCAAGACATCGAGGATGCTGTAAGCAGATTGAGTCCTTGGTAAGCCAGTTTCTTTTTAATAAATTCAAGCGGCGTGCGTCAATGGTAATTCTGTTCCTTTTGTCCAGGCGCGCCGAAGATAGCGGTGTTTATTTCGGTGGCTGGGCGAGGATGGCACAGCCCATCACACAGTTCGCTGTGGTCGAGGTGGCCAAGCCCAATATTGGCGAGAAAAGACCGTCCAGAGTGCGCGCTGACGTCACGATAAATCTCAGCGTCCGCAAGGAGATTAAGTCCGAATGGGAGAACCTTCGGAAGCACGATGTCTGTTTCCTCATCACGGTCAAGCCTGACAATCCAATCGGTAGGATATCGTCGAATGTCGCGCGCGCGCGCGCGCGGAACTCGCGTGAAAAGATATAACGTAGATGAATGAATGCTGCAGGTACTAAATACAGCCACAAGCTGCCATTCATCCCACAAGTTGGGCTAACCACTGTTCGAGGATGCGAGGTGGAAGGTATGCTGGATTCGAACGGTAGGGTGATCGAGGACGGGCCTGAGCCACGGCCGATTTTACCCGGGGACACTAGAACGTACAGAGTATGGCTGGACTCGAATCAGTATCGAATCGACATGGACAATGCTAGCCACGGTGGCGAGGATGTGTACGAGAGCTTCAACATCATAATGCGCCGCAAGCCGAAAGAGAATAACTTCAAAGCAGTGTTGGAGACGATAAGGGAGCTGATGAACACGGAATGCGTTGTTCCCGATTGGCTGCACGATATTATTCTTGGGTACGGTGACCCTGGGGCGGCTCGTTATTCCAGGTACACGGAGACTACTATGGCGAGCTGGAAGCAAGTCGGACTACCCGCAGGCTGAAATGGCACAGGAGCAAGCGGAATCGTCCGCACCCTCCACCCAATCCCTGGCAACAAAATTCCGCCGCGTAACGAAGAAAGCGAACGAAACATCGCGACAGCCGCTACGAACCTAAAAGTAGGATTTCGCGGAGCGGATACGGTGGAGCGAGCGGACGATTCCACTCGCCCCTGTGACATTTCAGCTGGCGGATAGTCCGGCTTCTTTCCAGCTCGCAATAGTACATACGACCATCTTTCGCGTATATTTGTTACCGTAGTATCATTTCTGTTATGTGCTATTACATATTCATTTCCGTGCTGCCACATCTAGAATGCCAAATGAAATCGCGACGATGGATTTCAACGATACGTTCCTCGAGATAGATCACTTGAAGGCCAGCTTCCCTCAGCACGAGAGCAAAGTTTCTACCGGCGATGAAAAGAAATTGGTGCGGCCTTTTCGCTTGATATTCCAGGACGTTCTCGCTAAACAGAATAACGAGGCAATAAGGAAAGTGATCAAGGTCGAGCCGCACGTACCGCCCAGCCGAGGTCCATATAAAGCTAATGAGCCAAAAAAGTGTGTAAGACATAATCCCGCGTCGTTTATTTTCTGCAGTTTATACATGATTGTTTACGCGACTCCAATTCAGGAACCAGATCCCATTTACGCCGACGCAAGTCGAGGCCATTCGCGCTGGCATGCAACCAGGCTTGACGCTTGTTGTCGGCCCGCCTGGTACCGGTAAAACGGACGTTGCTGTTCAGATTATATCGAATCTTTATCACAACTTTCCGAATCAGAGGACGCTCATAGTCACGCACTCTAATCAAGCGCTCAATCAGCTGTTCGAGAAGATTATGGCACTGGATATCGACGAGAGGCATCTGTTGCGTCTTGGTCACGGAGAAGAAGCGTTAGAAACCGAGAAAGACTTCAGCAGATATGGTAGAGTTAACTATGTTTTAGCTAAACGTTTGGACCTTCTAATGGAAGTCCAAAGACTGCAGGTGCGTGCTACATGATACGCAATATACGCAGAATTATTTCGCTGGCGCTCTTCTTTATACGGATTATTTATCTGCTTTCCAGGAGTCTTTAAACGTGAAAGGTGACGTGGCGTACACGTGCGAGACAGCGGGTCACTTTTTCATGTACCAAATACTGACGAGGTGGGAGCGCTTCGAATCCAGAATCAAATCGAGACAGGGCACAAGGAACAGCTCGCCGCCCGCTTTCATCATCGACGAAGAATTTCCGTTTCACAAATTCTTCGACAATGCACCGCAACCATTATTCAAGCGCAATACGTTCGAGGACGATCTGGAGACAGCGTGCAGCTGCTTCAGGTACATCGAAAGGATCTTCGCGCAGTTGGAAGAGTTCAGAGCCTTCGAGTTGCTGCGGTCCGGTCTGGACAGATCCAAGTACTTGCTAGTCAAGGAGGCAAAAGTAATCGCGATGACGTGTACGCATGCGGCGCTCAAGAGACGCGAGCTCGTCGACATGGGATTCAAATACGACAACATTCTTATGGAGGAGTCGGCGCAGATCTTGGAGATAGAGACTTTTATACCGCTGCTGCTACAGAATCCGCAAGACGGATACAATCGACTGAAGCGTTGGATAATGATAGGGGATCACCACCAGCTGCCGCCGGTCATCAAGAACATGGCTTTCCAGAAGTACTCCAACATGGAGCAGTCTCTTTTCGCGAGGTTCGTCCGATTGGGCGTGCCCACGGTTGACCTCGACGGCCAGGGTCGCGCTAGGCCCAGCATCTGCAATCTGTACAATTGGCGGTACAAAAAGCTGGGCAATCTTGCACACGTGGAGAGCAGCCCGGAGTACCTGGTGGCGAACGCCGGATTCTTGTACGACTTTCAACTCATTAACGTCGAAGACTTCAATGGCGTGGGGGAAAGCGAACCCAGCGCGTACTTCTATCAGAATCTTGCCGAAGCCGAATACTGCGTGGCTGTGTTCATGTACATGCGACTTCTCGGCTACCCGGCGGACAAGATTAGCATATTAACCACTTACAATGGGCAGAAACACCTAATAAGAGATGTAATAAATATAAGGTGCGCCAGCAACCCGTTAATAGGTCGGCCGAATAAAGTGACGACGGTGGACAAGTACCAAGGCCAGCAAAACGATTACATATTACTGTCCCTTGTGAAGACTCGTGCCGTGGGCCATCTACGAGACGCGAGGCGTTTAGTGGTGGCGATGTCGAGAGCACGCCTCGGCCTTTACGTATTCGCTCGAGTGTCCCTTTTCAAGAACTGCTTCGAACTGACGCCTGCGTTCGATCAGCTGATGCAACGACCTTTAAAGCTCCAGCTACTCCCACAGGAACGTTATCCTACCGATAGACTCAACGATGCCACTCCAGCTAATCCCCCGATGGAAATTGACGACATGCCGCACATGGCTAAGTTCGTCTACGATTATTACATGGAGAAAGTCAGCGGAATGAAGGTAAGCGAAATCTTCTGTTTTGTTAATACCGCGAAGAATTTGCGGATGATTACCAACGATCGATTAAAAATTCTAGGAATCGCAGAAAATGTGGCAGAAGCCTGGCACGATGCAGACACCTGGCAGCCCGACTCACAAAGTTCCCGCCCACCCTGGAGCAGACGACGACACGGACGACGAGGAGCTTAACCAAATGGACGAAGAGCAGCCGAAGCCAGAGAAACCAGAGAAACCAGAGAAACCAGAGAAACCAGAGAAACCAGAGAAATCAGAGAAACCAGAGAAACCAGATACCGCGGAGCCCAAACTCGAGCTAATAAAGAATTTAGTCGACGATCCAGTTTCGGAGGCGGACGACAGTGAACGTTAGCGATGAATGAATGTCGAATAGCAATAAGAAACTATTTGTACCGAAAATACATCCTTTTTTTTATTAAAATCATATTTATTATACAGTGACATGGTTAACGTGCCATGTCGTAATAAAATTAAAAAATATTTTCATCTGATATTTGTTGCAAACATAGGCGTTCTACTTTATATATCATATTTGGTGTTCATTATCAAAATACTGTTCAGGTAAAGAGATCTATATTCCTCTTAGTCGACGACTCTCTTCGCCTCGACGAGTGTCTCTCCGATTGTTGCCTCTTCGCCTTCTCCGCGGACTTCCTCGAGTTCTCATTAGTTAATCGAACGCTCGACGGCACGTAACTATTATCGAATTTCATCGATTTCGTTGTAAAGTCCGGCTGGTATTCTTCGACCGACGCTTTGGTCCCCTTGGAAGTAGGGACATATTCGTTGGGAATGTCCACGATGCTCCTCCCGCTGGGTTCGTAAGTTTCGTAAGACACTTGCGACGAGTCCACGGAATTCGGTATGTATCGAATAACTTCCGTCACGCTTTTGTTATCCGACAGCATCGGCGAGTATTCGTTCGAAGATACTTGGAGCCGTTCCAACGTGCTCTTCCTACTCGGTATATACTTAAAATCCGTGCATAATTTCTTCGCCACGGGCGCGTCCGGCACGTACTCCTCCAACGCGCCGTGCTCCGAGCCCTCAAGCTGTAAATATCTCTTGTTCCTATTGTTCTTCATCTCCTTCGATATTTGTGCGACAATATCATTGTCTGCCTTGCCCGGTGAAGTGTTGCCATAATACTCTTGGTGCGCGCGATCGTAAGTGTCGTTCCGCGACTTTTCGAACGCCCGATCGCGAACCGCCCCTTTTTCTAACGTCGATCCGCACACTTCGGTCTGCTCCGATTTCCTCTTCGCGGGGGACACATTCACCCTGATCGTAGGCAACGATGTAACGTCCTTCGCGTTTCCCGACGGCTCGAACGTGTATCTGATTTATAGAAACATCTGTATCAATATATACTGGCAACAACGGAACCTCCGTTATCGCTATCAATTAGGGCTGAGACTATTTGTCGAATTTTTCGGTATTCGAATATTCGAATACTTCAGTTGCTCAATTATTTGGCGAATATAATTCGAATATCCAAGTATTCGAATACTATTCGAATATCCAAGTATTCGAATATCCAAGTATTCGAATACTATTCGAATATCCAAGTATTCGAATACTATTCGAATATCCAAGTATTCGAATACTATTCGAATATCCAAGTATTCGAATACTATTCGAATACTATTCGAATATTTAAGTATTCGAATACTGATGTATTCGAATATTTAAGTATTCGAATACTGATGTATTCGAATACTGATGTATTCGAATAGTATGGTGTGAATTATAAATCAAGTTCTTTAGGTTCATTTTTTACAAGCTTTTATTTAATTTCAGTTGTGAGTTCGTCAGTTTGTCAGGGTGAAATCTTGTAAGTTAATTTTTACCCACTTCAACATATCCGATCGACTTGAAACTTTGCACACATACATAGTTCCGATGGCAATACAATATTATTCGAATACTGAAATATTCGAATAGTATTCGAATACTTAAATATTCGAATAGTATTCGAATACTTAAATATTCGAATAATAACATTCGAATACTCAAATATTCGAAGTTTATTCGCAGCATTCGAATACTTGTAAAATATTCGAATATTAAATTATTCGAATAGTCCCAGCCCTACTATCAATCCGATATGTACAAGGTGTTCGTGTTTAGAACTCCAATCGATATTTCTGTCGCGCAAACGATACAAGGAAAAATGGTGAGGCTATTGGGAAAATATCGCGTGATTTCTTACGCGCGGTTAGGCAGCTTAAATCGATTTTCTAAATTTATAAAAAAATATACCGAATATATCGGCGTTCTACGCGAAGGTAAAGAAAATGCCCGCTTATCGAGTAAACGGAGGATCGCAACT
This sequence comes from Andrena praecox, assembly GCA_963932275.1. Taxonomy (NCBI): domain Eukaryota; kingdom Metazoa; phylum Arthropoda; class Insecta; order Hymenoptera; family Andrenidae; genus Andrena; species Andrena praecox. Next base: position 51,711,802 of record OZ010731.1, on the reverse strand, counting down.
GCTTACGTGACTTCCAGCTGTCGGGTAGACTTTTTCCACTTGCAATTCCCGAGATCTCGCGATGACCCCTCCGTTCGAACGTTGCGCAAAATCGCTCTCTCCAGAATTTTGTACAACGCCGCCCAGTCCTCTAGATCCAGCCACTTGTTGGTGGAAACCTCTTTCCTCTTAATCTTTATGGTCTTCTCTTGAACAGTCACAACAGCCGTAGCTAAACAAGTGTCTGAAGCCTACGGATACAGCTTCTATTTTACCTGTTAGACGCACAGGGCCGTCTGTTAACAGCTGTTGACAGCTGTTGATTGTGATACCTTGATTACTTCCAGATATTGACCGTCGCGAAACATTTTTGCGACACGCCTGTCTGTCAATCGTTTGCTCCCTCGCAAGTTAATTATCGCTCGCTATATGGATGTTTTCTCGTGCGCTATACGCATTTCTTCAAGATCCTACGCAACTATGTACGTATGTCGCTGGCTTGTCACCTGCGCCGTGATGTCAGCGCTCACTGACGCGCGCACATCAGCACGTGTGGATATAGGTAAACGAAAGTGAAAGATGAAAATAAACCGAAAAGCTCGTGGGAGGCCTTTGCGCGTACACATTAATGCACTGACAAAGGAAACTCTACAATGTCAAATTAATACGTAACTGCGATACCGGCTACTTGCGATTTACGAACTTATTTACGCTCGTTACTGCTTTTAATCGCTTTCACTTCGCCGGTCCAGTTATAAATGTATTAAGAAGAACGTAAGATCCTTAGCTATGTATATAGACGATCGTAATGAAAATGTTTTTATTACAAATGTTTATAACCTGCTATTTTCTAATTTAATTCGAAGTTATCTGCGATTATCGCAGAGTTAGAGTCACCTCGCGAATTCGTGTAAAAATATTGATGATCAGATATACATGCTTCTATATATATATAGGTATGCAGGCGGTAAGGTATTTTTACTCGAACTGATTGTAGATACATATTAACGTGCAGCGTTTCTGAAAGAAGCAATTCCGTGAATTTACAATGGCCTCGAAGGAAAAGCCAAATATCCTGGAAAGGTTCATAATGTTTAGCGATTATAATGCCGAGACGATGAAGGTACGTTCTAACCTACAATTCCATTCAACTGCCGATCGAATAATTCCCATTTGTATTTCCAATTCTAGATCCTCGGTTATGGCGTTGCTAGCATAAGTTTAGTTACCGCACTCTATCGAATCAGGCCTGTACGTATGCACGACGCGAACGTCGACGCTGCGCTTCATTTAACTTCGGCGGTTTTTATATTCCTCGCAATTCTTTTTTTAGTTCGCTAAGTTTAGAAAGCCTTACAGCGTACCGTCTCATTTCCTGCGGAGGAAAGTCCCCCTTCAAGGTACCGTGACGCGCGTAGAGCCCAGTTGCGGTACGCTTTTGATGGTGGATCACGAGTCGCTAATACCACTGCCCCGACTGCGTAGTTCGACTTATTTGCCGGTTAAGATAGCCGGAGTCGATGTGACGGCTAACGGTGAGCGTCGAGCGAATATCTACGAGTATCTAATAGTAATTTAATATTAACTTTCAGGCGTCAACTGGTTACAGACAATTGTCAACGGAAAGAAAGTAACTTTTATACCCGTGGCTAGCGGAAAAGAATATTTAAGTTGTATAGTTACTACGTCGCAGGGAAATCAGGTAAATAGAAGCGATTATGTTCTCGATCGCCTTCCCCGTTCGCTAATCTCCGTCGAATTCGCGCAGGAACAGATAAGAGTCGGAGAGGAGCTGGTGAGACTCGGCTTCGCTCTGGCGAACGAAGACTCGTTGAAGTTAACGTCGAAGGACAAAGAAATCTTGAAGTACCAGCAGAGATTACTAAGCGCGCAACGATGGGCGCAGCGTAAAAGGAACGGTCATTGGCATTTCGTTAAGCATCCGACGCTTCTCTGGAGAGTCCAACAGAGTTTAATAGAAAAATTAAGATCCTTGCTGCCAGTCTCCATGGCGCAACAACTTAATATCTGAGTACTTCCCACGGTCGTGCAGTCTGATTCCGTAATGTAATTAAAGCAGCGTGTATTTTTATAATATAATTTAGAGCTATTGAAAGAGACTGCGGTTTCAGAGGCGTACTTGGAGCTTTCAAAGTTCTTGAACAGAGTACAAATTGAGAGAGAAATGTATTTGATCGCAAGTTGTCGTAACAGTAAAAAAAAAAAGGAATATTTAAAAAAGGAATTTTATTCTTATAGCATTTATACAACCATTTCCCCCAACGTTCGTATAAAATTAATAACATTACTTTAAACCACCGTGCACAAAGCTAATGTCTAGAATAGAAAAATAGATCGCATATAAAAGTAGAAATGAAAAATTTAATGGAAGATTCATAATATTCCTACGATTACATCAAACAAGTTTAATAACAAGGGAATGAGTCAAGTTTAACAAACACATTCGATTCAATATAAATTACCTTATTCATAGAATAATCATTTTTAATATTTAATCTTATCCTATTATACAATCTTCTTTTCTCTGGAATGATAATTGATATGAAAAACAACAAGAACATCTGTAACAAAATAACATTTTTTCCCTTCTTTCATTTGGACCTCATCTTTGTTATACAACTAAATAAAATTAGAATTTACAACATACATATACAACTTGTTGCGTATGTATATATATAATATATATATATATATAATATAAATGTGTATGTATATATACTAAACATGATACTAAGTAGCATATATAATGTACTGCAATGTGGAATGGTTTGCAAAAACATTTTCAACCTTGTGTACAAATCTAAATCACAGTCTCTAATGACTTTTCCTAATCTTTTTCTTTCATTTATACGAGAATTACAGCAGAATGAAATAATCCTACATCATTTCACTCAACTACTTGTTAAAAAAAAAAAAAAATAATAAAACGTAAATAAAAAGCGAACTCTGTACGTTTAAAACAGCAATGTGTATGTACGTTGGAAACTTGTAAAGTCTAAACAAGTAAGTCGATATGTTTGGAATATGTAGAACCTGTAATATGTAATAGAGTCGATAATATTAATCAAGTATTAAATGAAACTTGGAAGAATGTCTGAAGTTACAAGCAGTTCGCTTATTACTTCTTAGTGGAATCACTTTTCTTCTCCGTTGCCTCGGATCTCTTCGTCTCAGTTGCGCGGGCAGTTTTCTTAACAGCCTCGTCGGACTTTGCGGGCTCATCAGACTTTGGCTTCTCTGTCGCTTTGTTGCTTCTCTTCGGCGATTCGGCGTCTACGTTCGACGGTTTCGCGTTAACGTTTGAATTGGAGTTATCTTTCTTAATATCTTTCGGTTTATCGGTCTTGGTCTCTTTCACCGGCGCTTTGGAAGCAGGTGGTGACGACGGCGGCGGCGGCGGCGGCGGTGACGTCGTTGGCGATGGCGATGAAGGTGGTTTTGGAGTGGTAGTGGTTGTAGTACTGGTAGTGGTAGTAGTGGTGCTGGTAGTAGTAGAGGTAGAACGTGCTTTCGGCTTTGGTGTTGCTGCATCTGTGGCTGGCTTCCGTGTGGTAGACGTTTGAGAGGGTGGTTTAGCCGTTGTCGCGGTTGGTTTCGCGGTAGCCTTTTGCGCGGTTGGCTTAGGAGCTGTTGTAGTTGGTTTCGCGGTAGCTCTTTGCGCGGCCGGTTTAGCGTTCGCTGGTTTCGCCTCGACCTTAACATTCGGCGTACTTGTGACGGTTATAGCCGGTTCTTCCTTTCTCTGTTGCTTCAGATTCGATGGCTTCGTGCTCTCCGATAGATCCGGGAATGCCTGTTTCAATGGTACTCTCATGATGTATTCGTTCCAAGGAGAACCGAGCCACAAGTATCCGTTGTGTACGTAAGCGGAAGAAATGCCGTGAACCGTTTCGTCCTCCGAATACAAAGCGTCCAAGACACTCCCGGTCTTACTCATCCTGAGTACTATCGACGTCTGCTTCGTATCGAGGATCCTCGAGCTATCGAACGAACCTACCGAGTGCAGAACTCGCTCCGCGTAATAATTCGGATAAACATCTTGCAGAAATTTGAACGGAGCTTCTATCAGATACAACAGCCTACTGGCCATTTTTCGTATCTGCGGATGGGGCGTAAGGGATTGAAGTAACATCGGATGACCGGAATCTATATATACCAGCAGAGATACTAGGAAGCCTCCTTGCCCGTCGCTATGTACGTTATCCGGCATGCCAGGTAAACCATCGGCGAAGACTTCCTGCTGCCCAGCTTTCGGCCCTTTCAAATGGTACTTGACGATACGCGAGGCGAGCGTCTCTAATACGATCAGAAAGCTTTCGTCGTCGCTCAATAAGACTCCGTTCCCGAACGCCAGGTTCTTCGCTAGTACCTCGTTCTTCTTTGTCGCCGCGTTGTATCGAATCAGCCTGCGAATAAGGAGCGTCGAGCGCATAATCGTGCGAACGTCTTAGATTTTGAAATTCTTACCTTCCAGACGGATTAGCTAGGCACGAATAGATTCCGTCCTGAAGGGAAAACTCTGTGGACGAGTCGATCCAGTAAATGTCTCCGTTCTTCGCGATATCCAGAGAGTTGAGCAATCTCGGCGCCTTTCCGTCGATGGGTTCGGAACTATTTACTATATTCGTATACTGTCGTGTGTCGACGTTAACTTTGAAGATACCGTAGTAAGCATCGGCTACGAATAATTCTCCTTTACCGTTGAACTGCAGGCCCAGAGGTCTGCCGCATCTCTCCTCCTGCCACAAGCCGTCTGCAAGGGTTGTTTGCTTTTAAAATCGACTTACTATTCTCTTAAATTAAAGGTAAACTCGTCGAGCAATCGGACCGATTAGATCGTCGGATATTAGCCGTGGACTAAAAAATTCTCATTTCACGTACCGCATTTTTTACCAAACTTAACGACCGGCACGATGCGATTTCCTTCGATCTTCACGACGTAACCTCCGCGAATGCCGGTGTACAACACCCCATTGTACGAGGCGAAAGATTCTGGACCTTTAATTTCTCCGGAGAACAGTACTTCCGCTCCCTGCAGCCGATTTTTCAGCTGGAGTGGATTCGCCGTGTCGCCAGGACGCTTTATACTGGAAACGCGGGATTAGTTTGCACGTAAATATCCGAAACAATGAAACATTAATATCGTACCTATACTCGGAGAACTCTGCATCTGGAGGCAGACCTGGCAGAAAGGTGATCACAGCGAAGAACAGACAGGTATATATGATGACGGTGCCAATGGACTTTAGGTATCCCATTATTAATATCGTCGACTATCAATAACTTCGAAGCTGTATCTTTGCGGCGGAATGATTTACGAGGAATCGCGAGAGCTCCGGCCACCCTTAGTGCTTCTTCATCTCGACGGTGACGGGCACTGAGAAAAAAGAAGGACTACTTTTACGTAACTGTTTCTTGCCGGCGTAGATAACGGCATTCACGGCTTTAATGGCGTTGAATCGTGTGCGGTAAAGTGCAGATCTTTGCCAATGTCAGCGAAAGCAGGACCAAATAAGTGCCACGCGGGCGGAAGATGCCCGTGCTATCGATTTCCGTCGGCCGCGTGATTTTCATTTTCATCGCCAACGCGGCAGGTCGTTTTTAGGTGCCGGCTGCATTTCGGTTAATAGTCGGCCGGATCGGCGATAATATTTGCTGGACCTTAGCTTTGATATACTTTGTCGTTGCTATTGATCTGTGCTTTACAGTTGTGAATTTTAAATGACCCACGGTTTAGCTACGCCAATGACGGTAATCAGGGCCGTCCGGAGGGGGCAAAAGGGGGCAGTTGCCCCCCCTGGCTTTTGAGTAAAAATCGCTTATTTTTACAAAGTGATCGACATTACGTCACATAGACCTAAGTATATACACTCGAAAACGAATCTTTATATTTTCACTAGTGCTAGATGCCAGCCATAAAGTTTGTCATAATAAAGAGTTTAATTTTGTTTTTTCATTACATATTCTTCTTTATCGACACCCCAAAGTTGCCCCCCCCCCTGGAAAAAAGTCTACGGACGCCCCTGACGGTAATATTTTAAGGAGCTACTGTTCGAGATTATTTCTTGCTGGTCATTGCGGCACATACGTACTAAACGTGTGAAATTTTCGAGATACGCGAATATCGGCTTGTTATCATTAATTGTTTGCTTAGCGGTCATTGGCGTACCCTCGCGTCGATCTGACCGAAAAAGTATTGACCCGCGTACTCGATTCACGATCATCGAGAATGTTTCACAGATTTCGTTGGGTTAATGTGAATTTATACACGTAGAGTAGCAAGTACGTCTTATTTGGTACGAAAATTAGTTTAGGATAAGTAGAATTACAAGAATTGGAAGCCATGTCAGAAAAGGTGATTGCGCGAGAAATGAATGTGGAGAAAAGTTTGACTTTGGAGAACCGCAGCTGTTTACGTCCACCTAGTGGTGAATGTAGTAAACAACGCCATAGTTGCCGTACAACCTATGCCGAGTCATCTGTTTAAATAACAAACGATTATAATTTTAAATTACAGATAACGATGTTGAAAGAAGGTGCAGCGAGCTGAATATTGTTAAGGATGGGTGAGTGTCGGAGGTTTTATAAGAATGAAACCGCATATCACTCTTACGCGAATGGTTTTTTTAGATGATCTCGAAGAACAGTGCCAGGAGGCGCTTTTCGCGGTGTGCGACGCCCGAGAACGATACCCGCGTCAATGTGCCGATGTACTTAAAAAATGCATCCAACTTAAGAATGATATACATGTAATGAGCATTCCTAACGGGAACATACTTATTCTGTTTAATGAATCATCTTCAATAATAATATTTGAAGTAGCGTATCAATTCATATTAACTCTCTTTCACGAAATCGTTCATTCCAGATGATGAAAGTGTCCCAAACATCGAAACCCGTTTTCGAGCGAAGCGTACGTTTCAACATCGAGCTGAACGAAAACGAGATATGTTTCGAACGTTTGGACGACAAGTTGCAAGACATCGCGAACAAATTGGATAATTTGAAGGCTGCCGCGGACCAAATAGAACGAGAAAGAACATACGAGATGAATAAACTGTTAAGAACTTAAGCTCCTACTTCTCCGATAATAAAATACTCAAGATAGCGTTATATATTTCGCTTTAATTAACTTTATATATAGTTCGCTCTCAGCGAACGAAATGCATTTACAAAAATTTCTATACACATTTATTGCTTAACATTAAACTGTAAATCGAATCGATGATAAATAAGGCAACGATCTTAGGCTAATTTAGTTTTTAACTTCTTATTTGAGAGAGTGTTATTAGTGTTGCTTGCAAGCCGCTAACGAGGAACTTTTTTCTATTATACTATGAATATTCTTTGTACTCATACGTCTTACAACGACCTTGGCACCTCTTGTAATATCATGTAAAAATTTCACCATCTCTATGCGCGTTTCGCCATCATCCGTGTCTCTTGGCGCGTTCACAGATTTTCTTTTCGATCTTAAATACTTCTGGTTAGCTACGTCCTTTTTCTTTCGCTGGTACGACAGATCCTGGTAAAATTCCTGCGTAACATCTTCTATTCCATTACGTGGCAACTGTTCTTCTTTACGAGCATCAACATTTTGCTTCCGTGGCTTCTCTTTTAATTGTATATTATTCTCTGATTTATCAACACTTTCCAGCTCCACCATCGATGCTACGGATGCTGTACTTCCTTTATGACTTTCATTATCGCCACGCGTAAATGTCCGAGAATTCTTAAGACATTGAGCAACTTCCGATATATTGCAATCTAAAACGTGACTGTTCGATCGCGCGTTAGAAGCAGCATCTACTTCGCGGCAAAATTTCACGTTACAGCCTTCGCTACTACCTACGTCTACTTTACTCTCACCTCTCCTAGGCATTATTGGCGATCTGTTTTTGAGCATTTTTTGTAACGACGACGGTATCTGATCTGCAGTGATAATTTCGTTGGAAACAATTTGAGGAACACCCGATTTATGCCGCTCAGTATTATTAGATTTAGATTTATACATTCTATTGGCACCACGTTGTACATCGTTCGCGATGAATTTCACAGGCATTTCGTTTGACTTTGCCACAGAATTGTTGTTTGAACAATTGGTTTTCGACCGTATTTTCGATAATAAGTCTCTGCCGAAAAGTGGGCCGAGTTTAGCTTCCATTGTTTCAAATTTAACGGAGTCCTCGGTGTCCATATCGTCCATTAATAGATCTTTATTTGACACGACTATCACATTGCCTCGAGGCTTATTCTCTTGCTCGAAAGAAAGCATTGCAGCCTGAAAACGCTTATCTTGCAACACCTCTGGTACAATGTCTTCCTCCTCCTCTTCGTACTCTGGATCCTCATTCTCGACAAATTTCTTATTTTCGTCATATTCGTCGACATCATATGCTGCAGGATACCGATCGTTGTTTTTAATATCTTTCTTATTATTGGTAGTAAAACTTGTACCAGCCAAAGAAGCATTGTTGGCAGAAGTTTGCCACTGCGCGTGATTTAGGTAAAGCTTATCAATGCGTTGGTTAGTTCGATTATCTGTTGAAGAATGTTTCATGATGTTAAGTAAAGGCTTATTTACAGATTCATTGCTTAAAGTATTCTCTCGGATAATTGTAGTCGGACATTTATGTTCGCGTTTCCCTTGCTTCGGCGATTCGATCATCGTGATTAAGTTCTCCAACCCGAGCAAGCTGGAATTTCGCAAACACTTCTCGCCTCTTTTAGTTTCAATTTTCTCCGAATTTTCTAATACCTCGTCTATCTCCAGTTTAGTTTTCTGCTCTATAACTGCCACAGTGTCTTGCCCTTGGCGAATTGTGAACATTAATCCTTCCATAACTAGATCTGTAATGTCGGACGACCGCGAAGCCATGTTATCTGATGTATGTTTTCTCTTCTTGTGATAAGAGCAGTCGTCAATGTTTGCGCCATTCGCGAGCAGCTCTGTGGAATCCGCGGAATGCTCCCCGTTAATTTCTTCTAACTTACGTTTCCTACAATCCTGTTCATCTCTGTTACATCCTTTCGCAGTATTCTGCGTCTCATCCGTATGTCTATCCCTATGTTTCGCGTCTTCTATCTCTTTCTCTATCAAGTACTGATATGGTAAGTTAGTAGAATCCGTATTAATAGCGGCAACGGTACTATATTCCGAATCATTAATGTCCGACTGAGCTTTACGTGGAATGAAGTCGTTTCCAGTGACGTATTCATCCATCTCAAGCAATTCGTTGTTATTATTTGGTAAATTAATATCTTCCCCATTCACTTCTTCCGAAGAGAAGCTATTGTTATCGATATTTCCCTCTCCTAAGCAGTTAAAATTTACTCCCCCTTCGTTCCCTCGAACTTCATTTGTAACGCTATTTAATGCCATTGGATTTGTACTGTTCGCTCTCCGATTCCTATTTCCCTTTTCCAATTCATCTGCACTTAGTATCGAACGTTTACTTTCTTCCTCTCCGTTATCAAGCTCCGCGGTATATTTAGTAGACACACCGGGCGTTGGAGACCGCTCCAACGATACCTTTGAACTTCTCCTAACTTCATTTGCGTCCTCACAGTTCGTTGTAATTTTTACAGCTCGAGCGTTCGTGAACGTCCCTTTGGAATTGGCGACTATCAAACTATTACCTAGGCGAATACTTTTATCTCCCGACTTTAATACTTCCTCTTCTATGCCATCACGCTGACTGCTCTCCGCCGGACGATCATTTCCAGAAGGCTGCGCTGGACATGCATTCTCTTCCTTATTCGTATTTTCACGCGCGCGCGCATTAGTCAAATCTTCGTCGCTGTGAATGAAACACTCGTCGGGAAAAGGGAATGTCATCACGTAATTCCCGTTCTGCTCGGCGCTGTCCGCGGAAAACAGTATCTTGATGGTAAGAACAAACGCATGAGAGAATGCAGCGACCGATCGTTCTTTGAATTTCAGTAGTGCGAACATTTTGTCCTGACGTGTCCATGCTATTCGATCTGATTACACGTTACAGCTAAGAAACTTTATAAAAGCCTGCAACTTTGAAACCGATACGAAACTGAATGCCGCAATGTTTGAACCCTCGCGTAACGGTGGCCGGGTCACCGGACACCCGCGCGTTATCGACTGTTTACATTCGTAGCGGTAGGTGTACAGTGGCTCACGCCCGTAATCGTACACTCTTTAAAATCGCACAACATTTTCAAAATTCGCCCAAACGACTTGAGTTGTTTTTGAGAAGCTAGAAGGATTAGTTTGCTAAGCGACGTGTCTCGTGGTTTTGAAAAAAATTGCAATTGGTCGGAATAGCAAAAAAAAAATAGTAAAGGTCGTCTCTTCAACTTCTTTTTCCGAGCCTGTAATGAAAATTCAAAAAACCCGTTTGTAGATTTAAGTTGTGTACGTGCTGAAAATTTCATCAGAATCGGTTAACGTTGCTCCGAGCTACAAACGTTTAAAGATCGCAGAATAAGGTCGACAATCGCTGATTTCGGGTGTTGATCGGTAAAGAGTGTACGATTGTGGGTGTGAGCCACTGTAGGTATAAAGGTCTAAACACACTTGTCAGTTCCGTATCAGTGTGCTATTGGTGAGAAGAAGAGACCCTCTACACCCCTCTTCTTCTTACCAATGGCACACTGACACAGACCTGAGACGGAACGGATATGTGTGCGCAGACCTTTAAGGGGGGTCACTCAAGTGAAAATGAACTACCAGTAATTTTACAGATAAAAATTTGAAAATATTTATATTCATATTATTTTTTACGCTGAAATGAATTGTGTAAGAATTAATACAGTGACATTTTTTTTTCAAAAATTTAAAAAAAAATTTCGAAAAAATTATTCGATTGTAAAATCCATACCCTTATTTCTGTAGAATTGTATACAAAGACTGCAAAAAAAATTTCAGCTTGAAAACTTCATTTTTGTCGGAGTTATAAAGTTTTTTGTTTTTGGCGCAGTAACTAAAACGCTCCTGCTTCGTACGTTGGACCGACCAAAATGAACTACCAGTTATTTTACAGATAAAAATTTGAAAATATGTATTTCCATATTATTTTTTACGCTGAAATGAATTATGTAAGAATTAATACAGTGACATTTTTTTTTTTCAAAAATTTAAAAAAAAAATTTCGAAAAAATTATTCGATTTTAAAATCCATACCCTTATCTTTGTAGTATTGTATACAAAGACTGCAGAAATAATTTCAGCTCGAAAACTTCATTTTTGTCCGAGTTATAAAGTTATAAATCGAAAAAAAAAAAGAGTGTGTGAACCACGTTGGCAAAAGATTATGGAGAGCTTTGACCGATTTGGTAAAACAGGAGCGTACGAAAGGTATTACTTTAGGGGGTAAAGGGCAGGGTACCCTGAAAGGTATAAACAGAAAGCCTCAGAAAGATACAAACGTGCAAGAAAAATGATACGAACTGCACAATCACGAAGAGAACAGGCATTGCAAGAAGAGAAAGGTCCAACGTCCGGAGCAGGAGCGTTTTAGTTACTATCCCAAAACATAAAAACTTTATAATTCGGACAAAAATGAAGTTTTCGAGCTGAAATTTTTTTTGCAGTCTTTGTATACAATTCTACAGAAATAAGGGTATGGATTTTACAATCGAATAATTTTTTCGAATTTTTTTTTTAAATTTTTGAAAAAAAAAATGTCACTGTATTAATTCTTACATAATTCATTTCAGCGTAAAAAATAATATGGAAATACATATTTTCAAATTTTTATCTGTAAAATAACTGGTAGTTCATTTTGGTCGGTCCAACGTACGAAGCAGGAGCGTTTTAGTTACTGCGCCAAAACAAAAAACTTTATAACTCCGACAAAAATGAAGTTTTCGAGCTGAAATTTTTTTTGCAGTCTTTGTATACAATTCTACAGAAATAAGGGTATGGATTTTACAATCGAATAATTTTTTCGAAATTTTTTTTTTTAAATTTTTGAAGAAAAAAAATGTCACTGTATTAATTCTTACATAATTCATTTCAGCGTAAAAAATAATATGGATATAAATATTTTCAAATTTTTATCTGTAAAATTACTGGTAGTTCATTGTCACTTGAGTGACCCCCCTTAAAGGTCTAAACACACTTGTCAGTTCCGTGTCAGTGCGTCATTGGTAAGAAGAAGAGGTGCGTAGAGGGTCCCTTCTCCTTACCACTGGCACGCCGGAACGGAACCGACACGGAACGGATATGCAGGCCTTAACGCCGGGATTGCCTTACTACATTACGGGTCACGAGCGACCCGGCCACCGGCTTCTACGGGCCGACATGCGAGGATTAATGTCTATTTCGGTAGCGAGAAAAGGATACTGTAAGTAACTAAAAGGTGACTTGTGCCAAATTGTTGCCCTTGACATGGTTGAGTCTTTATTATTCTTCTTATCACTTTCATTAACTCCTTCCCGAAGCTGAAATTCTCTACGTTCCTGCAAACATAAGTACGTTGAAATCAACTCCGGCGGGAGCAACGTATCACGAATATTTACCTTATCGCGCGATGATATTTGAATATAAATTTGTATATGTTGTTCTTGTGACACAGCCAGTACGAGCCGGGCACCGTTAGAACCGGATTTTCTCTCTGCTGGATCCAATCAAACCACTTAGCCTTTCGTACATATATTCCAGGCATTTTCTTTCAGGTATCAAGTCTCTAAATAAAGGAATCAACTTTATCGAATCCTTTCCACCGAAGGAGTCCCTCACTACAAGCGTAAGATAGTACAGTACTTTTTGCTGAAAAATACGAATATCCTGTAATTCGTACGACGCGGGCGTTCGGTCGCTTTCTTTCTGAATACCTACTCCCGTTATCACTTCATTGATAAATACGTCCGCCACCGTGTCCCAAGGTACAAATTCGCAGGAACTTAAGCCATAAAATATTCTCCTCCCTTCGGTGTAGATACCAATAGATTCCACCGCTACTAATGTGTCTGCGAAGAAATAGTAGATGTTAATAGAAAGCGAAGCTGGCTCATTAGAAATATAATCGTCCGACGAACCTCTGCTCACGGAAGTGGCGAAGCGTGCGATCTGCAACGCCAACGTTACCACAGAGACGACGAATGGTATAAAGACGTTGAACGATTTCCATAAAAGGAAAGTCGCTAATACTATAAGAAGCGTGACGTTCGCGTTCAAACATACATCCTTGTATAAAACAAATTTCATAACATTTTTAGCTTTCGCAGTTTTGTCGCTGAGCCTCAGTTCGCATCCGCTTACGCTACGAAAGAGCAGTTCGGACGAAGATCTGTCTTCGGCAGATGCGGACGACATTAATGAAAAGTATTCGCGCCGTTGCTGCCACCAGAGATTTTGTCAGTGATATCCGCCGCGCGAGAAGGGGACGCGATGCTTCTTATGGTTTCACGAAGTTAATACTAACGTTCTATGCATCAACGTGCCAACGTAAGATTTGCGAATGGTAAACACATAAATGGATATATACGTACAATCGATTGTATAAGTAAGAAGTTTAATAATTAACATTCGGTAAAAAGTATGACGTGTAACGAGGTGTATGAGATAAATAACGAAACCATTAGGCACGCGTGTATGCCAACATTAACAGTGTCCGATAATTTTCGTATGTTTAACTCGTGGAATCGAAAATCAAATAATCTCCCGATAAAGGCGATGTGTGTAACAAGAGGTTTCGCTGGGTCCAACTGACTGTCAACATTTGACAGCCGATAGCTCCTATGCCACGGTTCGACACTACAACGCTTCGTATAAGAGTTAGCGATCTTCGTTGATCCGCAAACACATCTGCATAAGTCTCTGCTAAATAAAGAATAATACGCCAATAACAATATGTAGTCTGAACTCTATTCCGACCGGTTTTCATTTAGTAACGTATCTGCGAACTCAATGTAGGACCAATGGAAATCTTGTTACTTATAGCGAATTCGGTACCTCGCACTGACTCTGCACTGGTGCCGGAAAATGACTTGGATTTGTTGATTCTTATAGAGCTACCTTCGTTTCTATCAAAAACAACCAATCGAAGCAATTTTCTGGCACCAATGCAGAGTCGGTTCGAGGTACCAAATTCGATATTAACCACAGCGTTGCCAACCCAGATTTTTGAAAATCCGTAGAGAAGAGTAAAACTTTCCGTAGAATTCCGTAGATCCCCCTTTGAAAAATCCGTTGATCTACGGATTTTCTTCATGAGTGTTAATTATTACGTGTATGAAAGAAGCTAATTCCCTTGCTCATGGAAACCGTCCTTTCACAAATCCTTTCTAGAAATCTTACATTTCGACCACACCCCCCCCCCCCCCCCTAGATAGCACAACGTCTGGTAAAGTCTTAAAGACGTCCAAAAGACGTCTTAAAGACGTCTTGTTACAAATCAAGACGTTCAGACCTAAAATGGACCTAAACTAGACGTCTCTAAGACGAGGTGTGCTATCTGGGCCCTAACATCGTAAAAAAAATTATTTTCACAACAAAAATTTACAAATTACGAAAAAAGTTCACGTGCAAAAGTTGTGAAATCGACTTTTTCTAATTCCACTTCAGTACAAGAGCTATTCCCAAAAATAATGTTTCCCCCAAAAGTCGTTTTCGCCAAAGACTTTCGTCCCAACGTAAATTCACGAATAGGAATTAAAAAAGTTCACATGCAAAGATTCTGAAATCAACTTTGCTAATTCCTATTGTACTCGTTCAAAATGTAGGGTAGTAGAACTAGAAAATAATAACTTGAATTCCAGCGATTAATTGTGATGAAAAGCTCTTGTAGTGAAGTAGAATTTAGCGACCCGCAGTAAATCGGCGGTTTGGATTGTAAAATCCATAATTGAATAATCCATAATTAATACTGGAATAAAGTTAACTCACTTTCAAATTTTAAATAAATCGTTCTCTCACTCTCAACGATTCGAGTGTGTCGTTACAAGTCGTAAGATGCGAAGATTGGTTAATTCTTTTGTTTCGTTTTAATAGATCATTGGTTGAATATTTTTTGTAGAAGGGGGAGATTCTATTACAGGACCAATGAACAAAAAATGTGTGGCAACAGATGTCGTTATTAGTCTTTACAAAAAAAGTGATTCTTTTGCTGATTATAGGTTACTAACTCATGAAAAAGGTAAAAAATCCGTAGATTTCAGCCTACAATCCGTAGATCCGTAGATACAGTACAAAATCCGTAGAGTTGGCAACCCTGATTAACCATGTCCTTTGTATGAAATAACAAACTGTTCTAGTGAAATTTACATTTAGGAATATGCGTATAATATATAGGTAAGTTGGTTATTCATATAACGGTATCGGGCTAGTCTTCATTAAAAAATGCAATTCCGTTGTATAAAGCTAATCGAATCAACACGAGGTTTTTAAACAAGTATATATTACTTTCGACACGCAACACGTTTAATCACATTTATATATGCAATGCGTAATAAAAGCTCATTTAAATAATCATTAAAACAGGTGTAGCTTTTTATTTTCCCTTAGTTTAGAGTTTCTTTAGTCAATTGGGTACGTTCAGCAGACTAAACTGTTGCGTGATCTCACTAGATTTTACTCTGAAGTTGCAAGTTCATTGGTCGACGAGAGTAAAATCTAGTGAAATCACTCAGCAGTTGAGTCTGCTGAACGCACCATTAAAATAAATGGGGAATCATGGAAATGTAGCTTTAGGACGTGGCTTTAGATAGTGTTTCATGAAAATTCTTGTAAATTAAATACTTTTCACAAATTGTTTTTAGATATTTCGTGGACTCTTCAAATGTGCCACTGCCGAGCTATCTTCTACAGGCTAGCAACAACCTCATCTATCTTTCTCCTTTTTATTAAAAATATATTTCAAACGTCTAATACATGATATAATTATATTTATTTTTTAAACCATCAAGAAATGAAAAATGATATGCCATCCCAAACTGGGGGATCACCACCCTTGGGTGCGTTCCACTTGCGCCCAAATCGCCCGCAACGCCCGCGATTTTCATTAAGGTGGGTTCTCCTATACGCGACTGGACACAACGTCAAGAATTTCAAAGTCGATTTTCTCGAAACTAAAGCGCGATATAAAAAAAAGTTACTCTTTCTTTTCGACTTATAACAAGTAAATAAGTCGAAAAAGAGGAATAAGATTTTTTGATATTGTGCTTCATTTTCAAGAAAATCGACTGAAATTCTTGACGTTGTGTCCAGTCGCGTATAGGAGAACCCACCTTAATGAAAATCGCGGGCGTTGCGGGCGATTTGGGCGCAAGTGGAACGCACCCCTAGAAAGATAACTGAGAAATGACACCACCCACGCCATACCAAGGGCCCTAGCGAACTTACACTGCATTCCACTTTAGAGCGGACTCGTTTCGCGCAGGGATACACCGTTGATTGGTAGGAAACCGGCAGGGAAAGTGCTACGACCAATCGCGTGCGTCAGATCCGTGGGAGTTGCGCAGATCGGTCGCAAATCGGTAGGGGCGTAGGTCCGCTCTTACATGGAATGGAGCGTAGCGAACCTTTTACAACATCAAAGAGAGACTTTCATTAGTACTACTCCTAATCCCCAGAAAAGCTAATCTATAATCGCGCGCGAAACACCTTACGTCACAACGAATATTAAATACAGAATTCTCGACGCGTGTAATCGACAAAAATCAATTAACACGTCATGCGTACATACGTCGTACAGGTTTTCCGGGGTTACGCTTATGTGCAACGTGACGAGCTGCCGAGCGAGATGCATTAAAGTCGGGAAATATACGTATTTGCGGGGGAAGGAGGATATTAAAGAAGAATACAGGAGAAAACAAGGAGGAAAACATTGGAAACTCAAGAGCTGCGCAGACGCGGCTCGTGTTCCGGGACCGCCTCGCGCACCGCCTGGCGGCGGGAGGGCGAAACAGCACCTGCTGCCATTCTGCTATTACGTCAATGGTGGACGTCTCATTCGCTGGTTTGGGAGGAGTTACCGTGACCGCCATTGTTACAGCAGCTCGCTCGTATCGTGGAACGTGATCTGTGAATTCCCTACCGTCACGTTAACAGATTCAGCGGATCCGTGTGTCCCTTCTAGAGCCCAGCGACGACGGTACACGGCATCAGCGAGCGTGTCTGAGCATAGCATGTCCACAATGAATCCCGAGTAGTGAGTATACTTCCTTCTGCGCAGGCATAAGTGTATGTAGGAATACGCTCCGCTCGCGATACGTGTAATCGATTCGCTCGCTGCCCCGACAGCGACCGCGGTCGGGGCGGTCCGAATCGTTTCTCCCCGCGTACCGTATTTAGCTACGTTAATGCGGAGAAGCTCTGTTTAACTCCTATCTGACAGATTCACCTTCCCCCTCTCCCCCTCCCACGTCTCTCATCCCCCCCCTGTCCGTCTCTTTCTCCCTTCATCTATATTCAATGACCATATTTCAGAAATCCATTCCCCGTTGTTCTCTGCTCCCCCAGGACTCGTCGAAACCTCTCTCTCGATCTGCCGATCGTTTATTGACGATTTCGGACAATTCTCGCAGAGACTTGTTACGGATCGCCCCGTAGCTTCGACTTTGAAATAGTTGCGAAAAGGATGAGTCAAAGTTCGCTGGTTCGCAGTTGCGCTCCCTCGTTGTTCCGATTATGTTTCAACGCGCATTCTATTTTAAACAATGCGTAACGCAAAGTCGTGCAATATTAATCAGCGGCAAATATGATTCCACGACAAAATCATTTTTATGCCTGCGTTATCGGACTTTGACTACTTTTGTTCGTTTCTCGTTCCGTCGCAAACGATTTGTAGAAGTAAACAAGAAGTAAACAAGAAGTGGTACTCACGTATTTGTTTACGGTTTTCAGTTTATATATATATATAATAAATATATATATATAAATATATGAAATTGTTTACAGGCTGATGTAATTCTATATACCAATTAAAGCTTCCATCGTTGGACGCCGATACCGTTAACTCTGTATTATTGTTTAACTGTGACTATCGGCGTGCTATTGTAAACGCTTCTTTCCATTTTGTTTTTCTTTACAGCGATTACCTGTTTAAATTGCTTCTAATTGGAGACTCGGGAGTTGGAAAGTCGTGTCTTCTCCTCCGTTTCGCCGACGACACGTACACAGAAAGTTATATCAGTACTATCGGTGTAGATTTCAAGATACGAACGATCGACCTAGACGGAAAGACGATAAAGCTACAGATCTGGGATACGGCGGGTCAGGAGAGATTTAGAACGATCACGAGCTCTTATTACAGAGGCGCGCACGGTATTATCGTCGTCTACGACTGCACGGACCAAGAAACATTCAACAATGTTAAACAGTGGCTGGAGGAGATCGACCGTTATGCCTGCGACAATGTCAACAAGCTGCTGGTCGGCAACAAGTGCGACGTTCACACTAAGAAAGTAGTGGACTACACAACGGCGAAGGTATACGCAGGCTGATTTAGCGACGGAGCCAGATGGTGTTGCGGTGGCGTATAACTTGTTTCGTGTTACAGGAGTACGCGGATCAGCTCGGCATTCCGTTCTTGGAAACGTCGGCGAAGATCGCGATGAACGTGGAGCAGGCTTTCATGACAATGGCAGCGGACATAAAGCTGAGAGTGGGCCCCCCGTCGAGCGGCAACAGTGATCCTGCAAACAAAGTGAAAATAGAACACGGGCGTCCGATCGAACCTTCTAAATCTGGGTGCTGCTGAGAAATGTAATCTTACGTTTCTGTAACCAAAGTAAGCATCCTCGCAATTGTAATTGTAATTCAGCTGGAGAACCATAGCCGCCGGGAATGTAACCCGGGAGACTCGGCTTCGTGTATGCAGGGACTACTACCGCAACTGAAAATACCGGTATCATACCGGTATTTTTCGGTTCCATCTTCAAAACCTTTATAGAAACCGAAATACGCAAATACCGGTATGACCTCATACCGATATATGCGAATACCGGTATATTTACCTATATTTACCGGTACTTTTCTCGGTTTTCGGATTTTATTACAGTTTTCAAAATATTATTAGACAAGAATCTATACGCTACACGTATACTAATATATTGGTATTTTTATGAAAAGATATTACGTTATGTCGGTGTTAATAAAGGTTACGAAGATATTACAGCTCGAATTAATAAGGGTTACGAAGATATTACTTTAATCTACCATGTCACCGAAAGAAGAGCCAGAAAAATACCGGTATTTATTTCGGTTTCGGTACTTTAACGATTTCGGTATTCGCCTATTTCGGTATTCGCCTATTTCGGTTCTATAACGGTTTCGGTACACATCTGTTTTGGTACGATATCGGTTTCGGTATAGCTTTGTTGACGTAATACCGGTATTAAAATCATACCGGTTTAAAGTCCCTGCGTGTATGTTAATAAGCGAATGTTTTAATTGCAGAAGGACATCTTATCGTAGCAGTTTTACGCTGCTTAAGAAAACATTACCAGAAGAAATAAGAAAGATCATGAAAGTTTCAGTTTATATTAATAAAAAAAGAAAATGAGGTGTGAAGCATTATCAATTATGGACCACCGACTCTGCCGCAGAGCCGAATAAAAGCAACTTTCGTTCTATTCTCTTTTTCCAAGGAAAGGGAACATAATTACTCACTCGCTGATACCTAGTGCGAATGTCGGCTATAGGAAACTTCGCCGAGTTAGCATCGAAGGTCATTGATTTCGCGCGACGATGCGTTTAAACGGCAATTCGAGTTTATAAAGTAAATTAAATAATATTGTGTATCGTGATTATATAAAATAAGCACTCTTATTTTCTAGCGTAATTGTAACATGTATAATTGAATGTTTTTTTTTTCTTAGAAGGGAGTCGTTCTTACCCTCCGTACTATCCAGACATTTCTCCACATTTTATTCCAAACAGTTTCTCTCTCGAGATAGATTCGTAACATACCGAAACATACCGTCGTTGCTGTCCCTTTCTTTTTTCAGTGCTCATTAGTGTAATTTAATAACATATTAATAAATATTTCAACACTAATACGTAGAACACAAATAGCATACCCATGTGTTTGAGGAATAATTTAAAAAAAAAGACGTTACACACGTTTCAGCCGGTAACTTCTGTATGATTGATTGATTGATTGATTGATTGATTGAAATTGAGGCCTCTATTGCAGAGGTCATTGGCCACAAACTTCTGTAAGAGTTACATAAGTTACTTTTCAAACTTATGCTGCTTGCGACGCTCGTAATATCTTTCGCCTATTATAAAAGCACCACGTGCTTTGTATAAACTCTACAAAGGCCGGACGGATATTCAGCATCCGTCCCGTTTCCAAAGCAACAAACCGCATGTTCGCAGAACTATTTCTTTCATAAGGATTTGTATGATTAAAAAATTTAGTTAAAATACCACTTCTCTTTTGTACCGGTTCCTCGCCGTTCGAAGTAGCTAGTTACGATTAATTTACGTTACGTATCGTTTAAACAGTCTCCCTCTCCTATCGAATCAGTCGGACGGGTGGTCAATGAGTTAGACCGTTCCAGCGGAACTTTATAATACGCAATGACGATACCAAGAAGCTTTTATACACCATGTATCATCCTGATTTTTATTGAAAAGGAGAAAAGACAAATATTTTGTACAAAACCGATATTACAACAATTACGATTAATCCTCTCCCCCGCGTTTGTATTGTCACAGGATTTTTACGAAAACCATGTAAGAATACTTGAAAGTTCCGTCGAGTTTCTACCGTAATGCTATTAGTTCGTTACGTCGGTTAACAAATAGAAGTGTATGGGATTTGTCATAACGAGGACGTCTGTAACACTGTACGATTACAAGAATAAAAGTCATGTGTATGTTGTACGTTATTTGTTCATTGTTGCGTCGCATATGTAACCGTAGCATTCAGCAGTCATGTAAATACATAATGTAGCATGATGCTGTGCAATTCCCACTGGTATCAGTGGTACCCTTAGCAATCTTATCATTCAAGTTCGAACAAAGACGCTTTCGTCTAAGACGGCCACAGGAAGTATTTAGAGGCGGTGGTAAATGACCTGTCAAACAATCGTGGGACGAGCCGATTTCTTATAGAAAGTATAGCCCTTGACGAGCGATTATCAGTAACGGTTCATGGAAGCCTATTTACTCTTTGCGTAATTCATCATTAATCCATTCGGTATCCGTTTCTTTTAGAGTGACATTGTAACCTCACTTTTACCATAACCTCACAACTGTCATCGAAGCTTCGCCAAAATGATGCAACAATACATGAAGGAATTAGAACAGGTAACTTATGTTCCGACCGAATGAATTCTAATACCGCGATTGATTTGCAAGGCGGATTAATGAGTTGCGCTGTCAGGATCCGTTCGATCCTGAGGAGTTCGTCGAGAGGCTCGCTTGGAGGACGGTGAACGACACCACGAAAGACGGCGGGAGAACGTTCTTCGATCCCATGATAGTGCACGAGACGTTTCTGCAAGCGATCAAGGATTTACAGATCCTGCAGGAGCGTCAGCAGAAGAAGTGCGACAAGCTCGAAGGCGCGCTGAAGGACGAAGAGGCGAGGCACGCGCTGGAGATAATCGAGTTGCAAGAGAGAAATAAGCATTCTATCCATTTGTTTCATCAGCTAGACGAAAGGATAAATCTGGTGGCCACTAAGGTCTTGCACTTGGGGGATCAGTTGGAGAGCGTTAATACGCCGCGAGCCAGAGCCGTCGAGGCTCAGAAACTGATGAAACACTTCTCGGACTTCTTGAGCCCCGGACCTCTGACGGATCCGATCTTCACGGACAAGTCGTCGGTACGGACTTCTGTTCTGATAACTATTACGTAGCCGGGACGGATGTCGAACGTCGCGCGAATTAAAGCCAGGGACTGAAACGGTTCCGAAAATAACTGTTTCGAACAGTTATATATCGGTTCTGACTGAAACAGTTATGAAGAACCGATATTCTGAATAACTGTTACATGGAAACCGAAATTTCGGACTATATCGATTTCGGTTACGGTTCTACAGAACCGATATTATATCGGTTATAACGGTTCTAGAACCGTTATTTTTTCGGTTCTACGGAACCGATATTTTTTCGGTTTTACGGAACCGATATTATATCGGTTATAACGGTTCTAGAACCGTTATTTTTTCGGTTCTACGGAACCGATATTATATCGGTTATAACGGTTCTAGAACCGTTATTTTTTCGGTTCTACAGAACCGATATTATATCGGTTATAACGGTTCTAGAACCGTTATTTTTTCGGTTCTACAGAACCGATATTATATCGGTTATAACGGTTCTAGAACCGTTATTTTTCGGTTCTATATCGGTTCTAAAACGGTTCTGGAATTGATTCTCGCATCGATTTTACAGGAATTGAAATAAGTGGATATTACGCTTACAGATTACTGTATATTAAGAATTTATTTTGAAGAAATAATTTTGTACTTATTATTAGAATTTCTAATTGTAGTTGCTTCTAAAAATGCACTTCGCAAATGAGACTTGTGTATCCTGCGACATCCGAATCAGAAATAATGTTTCTATTTTATCGCACTGTTTCAATTCTGGGATGGCCGTCCATGGGTTTCTTTTGTCAAGAGCTTCTTCAAACATCTCAACTCGCGATGATCGGTTTAAGCTAAAAATTGTTTACGTTAGGCCCGTTTCAGAGTTCAGCGCAGCATCCGCGCTACGCGTGCGGAGCAAATTACCTATACATTGTATAGGAGCATTCGTCCCCATCCGCGCCACATGGTTACTTTGAAAAAAAAAACGCAAGCTTTCACACTTTCACAGTCAAGCCGATTCCGCCACGGAGTAATAAACAGCTACACATCAAAACATTGACGTAGATACGCTACTGAGATGATGGCTAAAGCAAGAATAGACGTCTGCGTTGAAATTGCGTTGACAAAATAAATCCAAGCACAGCCATCGGAGAGGTAAAAGATATAACAATTTCGTCGGAACAATATATAAGAATCAATTTACGAACCGAAATAAACCAACTCCAGAACCGTTTTAGACCCGATATGGAACCGATATAGAACCGAAAAAATAACGGTTCTAGAACCGTTATAACCGATATAATATCGGTTCCGTAGAACCGTAACCGAAATCGATATAGTCGGAAATTTCGGTTCCTTATAACAGTTATTCAGAATATCGGTTCTTCATAACTGTTTCAAGAACCGAAACCGATATCATAACTATTTTAAACCCCTGATTAAAGCTCTTTGTTCCGCAACAGCTGGACGAGGCGGCGGACGTGATACAAAAGCTTCACCTTATTTCCCAAGAGCTGCCCTTCGAGAAGTTCGAGCACGCCAAGAAGAAGATCGCCGTCAAATACGACGAGATCGAGAGGAATCTTATAGAGGAGTTCGTTGGGGCGCACAATAGAGAGGACGCCGGTCGCATGAGAGAATTGGCGTCGGTTCTGGCTCATTTCAAAGGGTACTCGCAGTGCATCGACGCCTTTATAGAGCAAAGCCAGATGGGTTCGTTCGGCGGGAAGGATGTATTTCAGGACGTGATACCCATGTGCAGCAAGTATAATAAATTGATGCAACAAGTGTTCACGAATCCCGAACAGGTGATGGCGAAGTTCGTGCTGAACATCTATCACTTGAGGCTCCAGAAGTACGCGGTGGCGAAATTAGCGGACAAATCCGATCCCGACAAGTACCTGAAGAACCTGTACGATTTGTACACAAGGACGGTGAAATTGTCCGCCGAATTGAAAACGTTCAACATGGGCGCCGACGATACGTACCTCGCGAAACTCACCAGAAATATATTCCAGAAATACTTGGACACTTATATCACGTAAGTTCGCGCAAATAACCAACGGCGCGTGGTACTTGTACGGGACTAATATACACGCTGCCTTAGGATCGAAACGAAAGCGTTCCGGGAGAAGAGCGCGGCTCTTCTTATCGAGTATTACGAGTCCAAGAATCATCAGAAAAAGCAATTGCAAACTGGCGGCTTCCAAGAATTGCGAAGGGACTTGCAGGCGGTTCTCGGCGCAAGGACCAACATAAACATTGCCCAGATAGAAAATTACGGCGGGGAGACATTTCTGTCGGAGGAGCTCGCAATTGCTTTGCTGCAGAGAAGCAAAGTAGCGTTCCAAAGGTGCCAGTTGTTGTCGAAGCTCGACGAGATACCGGTGAACGCGCTTCAGATCCTGGAGATATTACTGCAGTACTTGATAAGCGAGCACGTTGATTACGCGTTAGAATTAGGTTTACAAAGCGTGCCGATCCCTGAAGGTAGAACGCAACCGGAGATACACTTTTTCAATGTCATACGCCAGTGCAACGCGATCGTACGGCTTTTGGAAGAGCAGTTCAACGACAGCCTCATACCTCTTGTCGCGTGAGCTTCGTTTCTCCTTTATTCTATGACGACAGGTAGACGTAAGATGTACGAATGTTCGGAGACACGATTACTTGGTTTCTAGGTCGACGCCGAAACACGGGGATTGTATGTTGAAGAAGAAGAATATATTAGATCAGATCAACATGAAGCTGGAGACGGGTTTAGATCGGAGTATAAATGCTATCGTCGGATGGGTGAAAGTGTACTTGCAGAACGAGCAGCGGAAAACTGACTTCAAGCCCGAGACAGATGTGGATACTTTGAACACACCAGCCTGTTTGACGGTGGTTCAATACGTTACTGGAATGATTCGGCACATCCGGAATACTTTGGACGAAAAGAATTTAAACACTGTTCTGACCGAGCTCGGGGTCCGATTCCACAAAGTTATTTACGATCATCTGCAGCAATTCCAATTCAACTCGGCTGGCGCGATGTGCGCGATCTGCGACATGAATGAATATCGGAAATGTGTCAAGGAGCTCGAAGTTGATCTTGTTACTTCCCTGTTCGATACTTTGCATGCTCTGTGCAATTTGTTATTAGTGAAACCGGAGAACTTGAAGCAAGTTTGTACGGGAGATCAACTGGTATGTTATACGCTGGAAATATTATAATTCCTTAACCGGTTAACTGGCAATGTATCATATACGATCAAACAAAAATCTGGCCAATTCTGGCAATGTATCATATATGATCAAATGGAATAACTTTTTTGTTTTTCAATCGATTTGAATGAAACTTGGTATGTAATGGTTTTTGGCGTCGCTGAATCTGAATTTCGCATCGGAATTGTAAAATTCAATATGGCAGACTCAAAATGGCCGAACCAAATTGGCTGACAAATATTAAAATACTATCGGGATATAAAAAAATTGTATATAGGGGTTTTTGGGGTCGCTGAATCTGAATTTAGCATTGGAATTGTAAAATTCAATATGGCAGACTCAAAATGGCGAACCAAAATGGCCGCCAAATATTGAAATACTATCGGGATATAGAAAAATTGTATATAGGGGTTTTTGGGATCGCGGATCGAAAAAAAGCACTTGCGGTGGAATTTATGGATGAAGAATTCAGGTATAAAATTATTCGAAACTTTTTCGTAGAAAATAAAAAAACTAAAATATTAAACCCCTAAACCCTTATTTTTCAGGGGTTGGGGGTGGCATTGAAAAAAGTAACTGCTGCAATCGAATTATAGACAAGAAAACTTCACAAATAAAAAAAGGTTTAGTAAAGAATTGACAAACTCACCCCTAAATTCTATTTTTTTAGGGGTTGGGGGTGTCAGATGAAAAAGATTACCCCCGGAATCGGTTCAGCGACTCAAAAAACCCCTGTATACCAAATTTTGTGTGATTCACTTAATTATTCGATGGTACCAGTTTGGGCCCGAATAGTGAAAAGGACCATGCCAGTTAACCGGTTAATGGCTCGGACGCGTGACGTTCGACTTCTTTAATTCGTAACTGAGGTGATTATTCCTGCTTTTACAGGCAACATTGGACCGCAATGTTTTGGTGAATTTTATACAGTTAAGAACCGATTACAAGACGCAGAAGTTAGCGAATTATTTGAAAGGATTAGCCACGTGATGATCCACGTAGCGATAGTCATTCGGTACTTATTAGCTATTTAAAGTGTGCTGTATAAAACGTTCGAAATTAAAGGAATAGCAACCACATGACACGAGTGTGTAAAGGGGCTGGACTAAGGCTGAAGAAGTAAGGTTATTGCTTTAATTGAAGATATGTATTTGGAGAGCAATGAGTCCTTCAGTTTTTAGGGTTCGACTGTGCACGGCGAGAAAGACAAATAAATTTTCTTTCGCTTTATAATTCTTTAATATATACTTGTAGCAAATGTATCAATTCTATTGCTATAGAAGATTGCAATAAGAATTGCTGTTTTGTTCTTCGCGAGCGTTTCTTTATCTTAGAAAAAAAGTGTTATATACAGGTAGTAAACTAAGTATAAAATTCTTTATATCAAATTCTCCCCGTACTCGGTATAATTTGCTCGATCTCGTTATTCCTAATGTAAATTGATATATCAGACAATTATTTGCTCAAAATTTGATAATATATTTCGACATATTACATACCACTTCATTTAAAGCACATTTTTATTTGTTAGACTAAATTATACGGTTAATTTCTACAATGTTGCGCGGGGATATCTTTCTTTTGCACTGTGTTTCGCGCGTATATAAGTTTATATTTTGGTTTCCAAACTTAACGAATAGTTTCATCAAATAAACTATCTTTCGGTCAAAGTATTGGTATTGAGTATAAAAAAAAACACAAAAAAATGGGAGGGAAAATATTAAAACGCTATGCTTTAGTGATTGATTTCTGAGAAGGAAGATAGATTCTAGAACGCAAAACTTCACATGGCATTATAAACGCTAGTTACAACTAAATTAAACCAAAGATGTTAATTGATATCATCTATGTATTCTTTTTATTTACATGCATACTTGAAACAAATACCACTGCTTTTCTTTTAAGGAATGATGGAAATGAAAATTTTCATACGGTATAAAACGGATGCTTATTTACTCCGCAAGTATAGAACACGCGTTTACGCTTATAGATTTTTAAAGTTTTACGAATTAGTTTGATAACTTCTCGCGGCGTGCCAACTGCCGATTCTGGGAACGAACGGAGAAGTGCGTGAAGAGCGTCCTATCATTTAGATTCACCCATCGACCGATTTAATGATGCAATTTAGAGCAATATTAAGTTGTAAAATTTTTACGCACCATCAATTTTACTGAATATTAAAGTAACCATACTTTACAAACAATCACGCTTCGCGAACGTATCGCAATGCTTGACGAACATGTTGTATGAAGCTTTTGTTGCAACAGTAATATTAGTAACTTAAATGTTATGTATAAAAATTAAGTTAATATTAGCTTTTTATTAGTAAGAAATCAGTATAGGACATAAATATTACTGACATTAAAGCACGTTTTGTAGAAAGGTGCCGATAAAATGAATACTACTAAAAATAAGTTTCAATTTACTATCAAATTAGCAAAATATAATATTAAACCATTCGGCTTGTCATACATAATGTGAATGAACAGTTTCGAACTATTTTTTTTTTCGGGAATACGCTGATATATGTATCGTACATGCCATGAATTTGAACAGAAATTCTGTTTGATGAATACGGTACAAAAAATGTGGTAAATAAAGGATTGGCGTTTCGTTTGAACACGATGCTAAATTAGTTAATGATTTAATAGCTTACGATCGCGAGTCGCCGCGTGGGATAAGAAAAGAAACTATTAAAATATGCTATACAAAACGTTCGAAAAGAAAAGTACAAGTATGAGACGTATAATATCTATGTCTCTAACGCACGCTCGTGCAAAGCAACGTATCAAAGATACACGCTAAGCCGCGATACGGCGATTGCGAGCTCCGACGCGATTAATAAAGGATCCTGGGACGTTCTACCATTTTCCGACCGGGAGTAGCTTCTAAATTCCTTAGAATCGTACGTATTGAAACCGTTTAAACAATTCGCGACGTTCGCCGTACCGTACTATTAAACATCATTAAATAATCCAACATAATTCAATAATAATCAAGAGTCGTGATCTCCTATTCGATTACAGCTTTTTATGATCCATGAAAATAAAAGGAAGAAGATGAACCATCCGATAAATATTAGCGCATACGGTAAGTATTAGTTTCGTGTACTTGGCACAATTCCCCTTTAAAGTCCAGCTCGATGCTGAAATCCAGATCTCTGTAGTTCCTCGCGTTAGGCTTCATAGAAAATACACCGTATATCTCCTCTCCCTTCTTCACCGTCATGTACTCGTCGAAGTAGAACACGGTCTGCTTCCAGTGCGTGTACTGTACCTCCGGCGCCGTGCTGAAGCCGATACGTTTGTGGCACTTGGTGAATTCGATGTTGAAGAACGTAACTAGCGCCTGGACGTAGTCGTTCCTGCGCACTTGCAGGGTGAACGGCGACGAGAACTCCAGATCGGCCTTGGTCACCGTGTACAGATCGACCTCCTTGATCAGGCAAGCGTTCGTGACCACCTGCTTCGGATCGACGACGTCCACCAGGGGTTCGCTGATCGCTACTTTCCTTATGCTGCTCATATCGAATCCGTACACGTCGTCCCACCAGTTGATCTTCTCGTCCTTGTACTGTCTGTCCTCGATGCCGCAGATGAACAGAGTCGCCTTGTCCGGGAACAACATTCCGTCCTCGCGCAGCCATTTGTC
This sequence comes from Andrena praecox, assembly GCA_963932275.1. Taxonomy (NCBI): domain Eukaryota; kingdom Metazoa; phylum Arthropoda; class Insecta; order Hymenoptera; family Andrenidae; genus Andrena; species Andrena praecox. The sequence goes on along the minus strand of OZ010731.1, from coordinate 51,683,201 downwards.
TCTGGCGAACAGCACTGTGTCCAACATCGACTCGTAAAACAAACAATAACCCATCCACTCGGAGATAATTATATCGACCTTCTCGATGCCGTCTGGTAGCGTCACCTCCTCCACTTTCCCTTTAAGTATCGTTATGACGTTCGATAGCTGGTTCGCCTCGACGATCTTTTCCGCGTACTCGACGATGTTAGAGCACTCTATACCGATGACTCTGGCGGCGCCGGCTTTGGCGGCGAACATCGATAGTATGCCGGTGCCGCAGCCGATGTCGAGGACGGTCTTCCCCTTGAACAGGTGTTTATTGTGATACATGGAATTACGATAAGTCACTGTGCGCACTTCGTCCTTCAGCATCTCCTCGTGGATCCCGTAGTGGGCGTACGAGTCGAAATAATAATCTCGAGACGTCATGTCGTCCACGGAGATGGTCTCCTTGATGGTCGACTGGGTCTCGTCTTTGTTGGGCGCGGGTACGGTCTCTGTAACTTCCATGGATTCCATTTTCGATGTCTGCAACAATAGGGCGAACGGAGATCGTTAATAATAACGGGATGAGCACGTGCCCGCGAATCGGTATAATCGATTTACGTTAGCATTGCTGATTTACAAATTCTACTGCGATAATATATAATCGCGCTATCGTTTAGAAGCATTCCCGTTTTAATAATAATAAAAAGTAAAAAAAAAAAGGTACTAATAAACGTACGCTAAAGTACACGGAATAATTGTTTTATGGTATACGTGAGAACCTACAGTTATCTACAAACACGTGATGTATGTATATTTATTATCTCGAGCTAAGAGCTGCGACTCTCTTTCTTTTCGCCTAAATATAAGTAGAATTATTACTAAACATTATTTACAATGCTGTTCATTGGTAACGGAAAATTAGAAATTTCGAAGCTCGTGGAACACGGTCTTTTACGTCGGCACTCGGAGGAAAACGTACACGTGCCCGCCAAAACGAATGGCGTCTGTTTAAGATCGAATGACCGACCAGTCCAGGTTCTTTCACACTCACACATATTTCCATATCGCCGTGGTGACTGGTACGTGCAGGAAATTAACTATTTTAAATTTCGTCGGGATATTTCGCGAGATAATCTGCTACGGTCGAGGCATCCGCCAACAAACATAATCAGAAAGCATCAAAAAGAGCCGAGATCCGGTCCGACCAATCTATCGCTGAAATTCATCGTCATAGTGAAAACTATTATGACAAACAACGTTCTAACAATTTCCCTCGCCGATAGTAAGCGCACGGTCGTTAACTATCCGCGATAATATGAACGCATTGACAACGCCGGCCAGGCGTTCTCCCCTTATCCCAACGAATATAGTTCGCTAAAACTTACCGAATTCTCGGCTGTGCACATGCCACTCTGGTTGATTTCTACCGGCACTTCATTACTTGACGCCATTTTGTTCCGCGTCACAGCAGACGACCGTCGGCAGGAGCGTACGAAGGCACATGGCGAATTACAAACACGATTCTGTCAACAAATCTTCCATGACTGCCGACAGATTTGGAAAAAGTTCTCTTATCAATTCGTATCGATTCGACTCGTTTCGTACCGCCGCAATTAATTGTCCTTGCCGGAACGGTGCGGTTGCAAGTTTATCGAATCATGCGAATATAACATTTGTTACGTGTATCTCATTGGAATGCACAGGCTTTGTTTAAATAATATCATTCGATGGGAATTGTTTTGCTAATCCTTAAACTGTTTCCTGTCGCTTCGGAGCTTATACGATAGAACCTCTTCCAGATGATAACATACACCTGTGTGCACAATATGCGTACGATCAGTTGACTTCAAATTATCACACTTATGTTATAGGATAAAGTCAGCATTGTTTAGTCACAAATAATGTAAGCTGCTATTATTTTTATGGAAGATTAATGCGTATAGTTAGGATACACTATTGCATATAAGAGTTTACAGAATAACTTGCAATACTTTCTGCTGCATAAGGTATTTAGCTTCTCTTTATAATTCTAGCTCTCATTCATATCTTACGTAGGAAAAGTTGCGACCGATCTCTTTACGGCGCAGAAATCACGCGAGCGTTCTGTATAATACGCCGTAGTACAAATATTATACAAAAGTATCGATTTTTAAATAACAAATCTGTCGTCTCGAAAGCTACCACTCACGTGGATTTCTTTTTTTTTTTTTTTTTTTAAAAACAGTCCCGCGATACGTACGCGTTAAGTCCGGCGACGAGAGCAACACGAATGTATTTGTTGTGCCCTGTCAAGACTGTAACTATAATCACGTCTCCCCGAATGCCCTGCGTGCGTGCGGCCGCCCGAATCGCGGTACTGTTAACAACATTGCTACGTCCCTGCCGAGTGCGCAGTGCGGCCCTTTTTCATCCTTGATTTTCAGGGCGAGGCGGATATTCGTTTGTCTGGGAATTGCGATGAAAAATCGCCGCTCATTTATGCGACCCCGTTTCCGTCGGGATGATCGATAATCGAGCGATAAGACGGTATCTTTAATTCCGTATCTCCGCTCGGTTGTTTTCAGAGAGTGCAAAGACATCGTCCAATAGGAGTGGAGTGGCTGGCTGACAAGTCGCGTCGGGGTGGAGATGGGCAGGGAACAGGAGCTTGTACGCATTCGGCTCGTGAACTGTTGGTCTCGCGAAGGGGGTCAACTTCTCTGGCTGCGTGATCTTTCCCGTGTTGTATTACTACCCGACGATACAATAGAGACAACTCGATTTTAATGTCTCGCGTGTGCCTGTGCCTAAAGATTCTTTGCATGGGGATCGCGGAGCGCTAGAAGATGCTGGTAAGGAAACAGGCGGGAGAAAAGTTGACGTAGAAACAAGTGCGCAAAGATTGTTATACTCCCAGCTCTTTCCCTTCTCTCTCTCCCTCTTATTATCCTTTTTTTCTCTCTCTCTCTCTCTCTCTCTCTCCCTTCTCTCCTCTCTTATCTGCCCGGCTCAACCCGTGAAAGTGAAATTTCTGCTTTTGTTATATGTAGTTGCAACGCTTTCGCAGGTTATTTTCCTCGGGCGAATGCCTCGGCTAGAGTTACGTCGAGGTTACAGCTATTACCCGATGCCCGAGAAATCGACAGGCTGTCACGAACGTAGCGGACAACGTTGTTGAAAAGCGTGGTTACTATGTCAAAGTATGAGCCTCCATTTCACCGAAAATACCATCGTGCGAGCGTTCTTGTTTATCACGGGGGCATCTCGGCCCCGAAATAATTGCTCTGTACCTGCGAGGCACGACTGTCTACATAAACAATAGCTATCCCCCCCCCCCCCCCCAAAAAAGCTAGGCAGCTGGTGTTTTCCAGGCCTCTGTGACACTTTATTATACGTGCTATTTTTTTTTTTTTTTTTTTTTTTGTTTCCCCTCTCTTAATGTCAGTCGAAGCTGCGCACGACGCGCGTTCGCGATACGTGCCGAATCGTCGGGCGCGACGTCGATCGGCGAAACAGTGGTAGATAAGGAGAAGGAAATGTTTAGAGCGTCGTTGCCGCCGCAGCCGCCTTTTAAACGGCGTAATACGGATAGTCATTTTTTTATATGTATTTTCTCCTCGCAAGGAACAAGCGGGTGCGTAATGAGCCGCACGAGAAAGTTACGCCGCGCGGCGGAGTCGGCGCAGCGGAGATGGTTCGTCTGAAACGGATACGGTGTTTGTTGCAGGGGGACGATCCGCCGTACCTATCAGTGGGTACGGAGGTCAGCGCCAAGTACAAGGGTGCCTTCTGCGAAGCGAAGATACGGAAGGTGGTGCGTTCGGTGAAATGCAGAGTGACTTATAAGCAAGGTCTGGGCACTGCGACCGTGGCAGATGACCAGATAAAAGGGACATTAAGGGTGGGCGCGTCCGTCGAAGCCAGACACGGCGAGCGGAAAGAGTTCGTGGAAGCCACGATCACCAAGATCCAAGACTGCAGTCAGTATACTGTAGTATTCGACGATGGAGATATTACGACGCTGAGGAGAACCGCGCTTTGTCTGAAGAGCGGACGGCATTTTGCAGAGAGCGAAACGTTGGACCAACTGCCGCTGACGCATCCGGAGCATTTCGGGAATCCGGTGATCGGAGGCAGAAGGGGGCGACGGTCCAGGCAAGCGCAGTGAGTGTCGCGACACGATAGATTGTGGTAAGGTTTCGCGGGCGTAATTCACGGCGGCGGTTAATAACGGCAATCGGTGTTGCAGAGATGAGAGCAGCGACGACGAGGACAGCCCTCCACGAGGGGCTCGTGACTCGGGTTCCAGCGGGACAGGGAAAGAAGGAATGGAGACCGAACCTGAGATCGGACGGGTTGTATGCGTGGAACTCGGGGATAAAAAGAAGAAGGATAATTGGTTCCCCGGGTTGGTGGTAGCGCCGACTGCTCAGGACACGGTGAGAATCCGAGTGAGGGACGACTATCTGGTGCGCTCGTTTAAGGATGCGCGATAGTAAGTTTAAATTCTGAAATAAGATCGACTCGAAATTGCAAGGATTTTATTGATCTCCTTGAAATATAGTGCACTTTATACGGGAGAAAAATAGCCTTTAAGAGGTTTTCTATTATATTACTAACGTTCTTATTTCCATATTCAAGTTACACAGTGCCGAAGAAAGAGGCCACTGAATTCACGAAAGAACTTGTCAACAAAGTTGAGAATAGCACATTGAAGGTTGCGGTAGAAAAGGCGTTGCTATTTTTAGAGAAGAATGAGTTGCCTCCCCATTGGGATAGGGATTCTCTTTTTGGACATTCTGTGTCAAGCGGGAACAGTGATTCGGATGGGGAGCTTGATTCAGATGTAAGTCCTCTATTAGCGAGCTTTATTGTAAACGAACGTATCTTGCTATGTTCATAATCTATAAATCAGCAGTGCTTCTTACTTTTTCAGAGTTCCGACGACGAGCCCCGCGAGGAGAAAGATCATTTCGTTGCGCAATTGTACAAGTTCATGGACGATCGTGGAACACCTATCAACAATTGCCCGATGATTGGATCGGAGGACATAGATTTGTACAGGCTATTCCGAGCTGTCTATAAATTGGGCGGCTACAACCGCGTGACGAATCAGAATCAGTGGAAATTGATAACGCGCCGCCTGAGCTTTACGATGCAAAATTCCCCGTCTACGCACAACTTGGTTAAACAGGCCTACAAGAAGTTCTTACACTCCTTCGAAGATTTTTATAGAAAATTAGGTTGTACTATGGTGAACCATCCGAGGGGTTCGATCCGAAAGCAACGTCCTGGCAGAAGTCTGATTAGAGATAAAGATAGAAATACGCCGGTACCGCCGCAGGTGTCGGTCGCTAAGAACGAGAAGGAGGAGGAGGAGAAGAAAGTCGTGGAGGAGGAGAAGAAGGAGAAGAAGGAGGTTAAAAAGGAGCCAGTGAAGGAAGAAGAAATCATAAAGATAAAGAAGAAGGAGGAGTTCGATGAGAGCGGTAGCGGGCAGGAGAGCGATGTGAACGTGGAGGCCGAGGCGGAGTCGTCCAGCAGTGAAAAGTCTCAAAAGATCTCGACGTCGTCGTTGACGTTACAAAACAGAGGTAAGTCGAAAAGTAAAGAAGACCCGAAGAAGAAGGTGATAGAGAAGAAGAAGAGCGACCCGAAGAAGCAGGAGAAGAAGGACGAGAAAACGAAAGAGGAGGAAGCCGCCAAGACAAGGTCGAAATCGAAAGATGACAATGTGAAAGCCAAAGTGTCTTCGGAGACTAGGGAAACGCGAGCGCCATCCAGAGAATCGGAAAGGAAAGCGCTAACCAAACAGAGGCGCCTAACCGACGAGGAGTTGAAGAGACGCGGGAGGAAGCGTAAAGAATATGAAGCGGAGAAATCACGCGCCGAGGAACAGTTGGCAGAGTCTGCGCCATGCTACAAAGGGCCGGTAGAACTGGGGGACAGATTGAAAGTATATTACGGGCCCACTCACGAGTCTAAAGTCACCTACGAGGCGAAAGTGATCGACATGGAGAAGGACGGGACGGAGCCGATGTATCTTGTACATTACACTGGATGGAACACCAGGTATGACGAATGGATCAAAGCCTCGAGGATAGCACAGAATTTCACGCAAGCTCAAGGTAGGGTGAAACGCATTAAGGCCACGTCACGGCCGCAAACTCCCAGTACGAATTTATCTAATAGCGTAAACAAATCGTCGAAAGTTGTATCCAACAGCAGCAGCTCAAACACGTCCCAAAGTCGTCGCCGAGCACAAAGCGTAGCCCCCGCGTCGACAATCGTGTCGTCGACATCTATGAAGGAAGTAAAGAAGGAGGAAAGAGAGAAGGATAAAGATGGGTCCCAGCCGGCCAGATCTACGACTCCGTTGTCAGTTACAAGCTCCAGTTCCAGAACTAAGAGTCCAGCAACGCCAGCGAACAATCGTCATACGCGGATGACGAGGAATGCTGATGTATCTGGCGTGGAACACCGAAGGCGCACCAGAAGAATGTCCGGGCATACGGATATATCAGTGGCGTCAGAGACCGAAGACAGCGAGGTGTATGACTCTGATACAACGGAGCCGGAACAAACGAGAACCAAGTCTAAGGGCAGCGACGAGAGAAAGCGCAGAGAAGCGAAATGCAGAGCGGACGACAGAATGAAACCCGACGAGACCAGCGACGGGGAAGAAGACAAGGATTTAGAGGAGCCGCGTCGAGGTAAACGTGTAAGAAGAACGATTGGTAAATCCCAGTGTATAAAATCCGAACCAGACAGCGACGAGGAGCAGCCTAAAGGCCGAGATTTCGATTTAAATCAAATACGATCCGAACTGAAGGGTTTCGACAAGGCGGTGAAACTGGAACTTGTCAGAGTCGAGCCTGACCCGGAGGATGAGATGAAAATTGAGGAGAAAGAGAACCTTGTCTTAGTCTCGCCGAAGTCGGAGAAAAGTCTGGAATCGTCCAAGTCGGAAGCGACTCCCGAGTCTAAGACTGTGGATAGCACGGAGGATATATACGAATTCAAAGAACCAGAGCCGTTTGAGTTCGAAGTGAGAAACAAACGGGACACCAGTGGAGAGAAGGACAAGGTGAAGAAAAGAGTGTTCGACGAAGAGCCGAAAAGTCCGAAGAAGAAGCAGAAGTTGATCGTGTCGCCGCTTCTAAAAGAAGTTAAGCCAGAAATAGATAGCGACTCGCGGAAGAAGCCGAAGAAATTGTTCAGCAAAAGGGTTGATGATATTACGGAGAGTTTGTCGGCCCATAAACCTCTGCAGTCTACGTCCGCGACAACGTGCGAAGAAGCATTCGATAAACTCTGCGAATCGCCATCGTTTAGTCAAGCAAAATCTGCTGCTCTCATCGAAGATACTGGCAAGATAACGAATGGCATAGATCTTTTATTCAGCGACCTGCCCGGTGACGACGACGGCACTCATGACGATTCAGAGGATCGCTTGATAATATCGGAGGCAGAAGTTTCGGAAACCGAGCAAGAGAACTTGTTTACATATCCGCAGGAGATGTTCCCTGTTAACGACACAACCGATTCTTTGGAATCGAGCAAAGAGGATGCAAATCCACAGATCGAATCCGTAAGGGAGGACTCGATACCAACGGTCTCGAGCAAGCCTGAGATACCTGTCGAGCAGAAGCAAACCGTTAAGCTCTCTCCGTTACATAGGCAGTCGCCAGAATTGAAGGCGCTCGATACAAAGTTATTGGACATCACGCCTGTCTCGTCTCCAATTGTGGCAGCTCCAGCGCCGATTAGTGCAAGGCTGCCAGCTACGTCTACGATAGAGGAGAAACTGTCAGCAGCAATGGCGTTTCGTAACAAAGCAAAGGATACTAAAAAGGACGACGATATTCCCGAAATTGTATGGAAGCCTTTAAAAGAGATTCCCAAGAAATTGGACAGCATAATCGTACAGAAGAATAAAGAGGATCAGAACGCACCTAAGGTGGAGATGGAGAGTAAGAAACGGGAGGAGGAAGAGATGGCGATGAACAGCGAGGAGCACTGCAGGGAGATAATGCGCATAGTGATCAAACAAAAGGAGGAGGAGCTTCAGCAGCTTAAATTGAAGAAGGAAGTGGAATTGAAGAAGTTTGTCGAGACAAAGGCGGAGTACAAGCAGGTGGAAGATAGCAGAGAAGAAGAATGGAAGCATGCGGAGAATGAGGACATGAAGAAAATGGACGATGAATTTAAAGAGCATGATTTTAAAGAGAAGGAGAAAGAAAAGCGTAAGAAGATAGTCAGCCAAGACATAGTGGATTCTACGGACAGCAGTGATTCCGAACAGAGGCTGGTAATTGATAACGAGGAGCCGCAGGATGTGAAAGCGCCGTCAAATTTCGACGTTAAATTAAGGGCGGAGTTGGACAGACTCCAAGATTCCCAGGAAAGGTATTCGAAATTGCAGTCGCAGAAGTCCATGCAACATTTAAAGCACCAGCAACAAGAATGCGTTACCGAATGCAAAGCTGAGAGCCTACCTGTCGCGAAAGCGGACGAAGAGGGAGAGACGATTAATTCATTGCTATGCGAAGAAGAAATACCAGGTTCGCCGGCGCCAATATCTGAATGCATCGAGCAAATAAATGCTGGCCCGTCCTGTTCTCCTCCGAAGGTTGAAACATCGGAAGCTAGCATAGTACTCATGGAAATGCCTTTCGCGAGTGCGCCTACGTCAGGTCAAAGTACAACCAGCAGTGCAGTGCCTACTCTGAGCATGGCACTGCCGAAAGCTGTGGAGACGTCTGTTCCAGTTTCATTGCCGATGCAACAGAATCCCCCGTTAGGGGTGAGACAGCAATCGCACCATCAACACTTGCCTGTGCTGATGCCTGCGCAAAGACGAGAGAGCAACGAAGCGGCGCCGGTAATGGACAATACTCCCCCGACTACGCCCGACTCCAGTATCTCGAATATTTCTGGATCTCCAAGGGAGGAAAGGACGGGCGGTTCGTCACCGATCTCGGAGGACAATATGAAGCTTAATCGTGATAGCTCCGAAGCCGATAATGATAGCGGCGGTAAGGGCCCTGGTTTCAGCGAAGACGACACATTGCCGAATGTCGATGGAAATTCCGCGGACAGGATGTTGAAGCCACCGGCGAAACGATCTGTCGAGGAAACGCAATCTCCCAAGAAGCGTAAGAGAAGTAGGAAGCATTCGGAATGTGAGAAGAGTGCTTCGAAGAAAACAGGGAGGCATAGTAGCAGGCACGGTAGACACGGTGCTGGAAGCGACAGTGACGATACAAGCGAAGGTTCGAATCTGTGCGCAGTGAACTCGACACCCACGAGTCACACGAATATAGCCACTACCGTCGCTGATCTCAGCAATTACTCGTCACGATCACCACGACCCACGAAATACAATTTCTACGTGGAATTAGGTAAAGCTTGTACATTGCATTTCACTCCCGCTGTATCATTTACGGGAGCAGGCTTGATTTTCCCTTCTTTATGTCACAGATCCCGAATTGGACGGAAGTCAAAGGATAGCTGTATTACAGCAAAAGTTAGCCGAGTTGCGTAAAACGTACAATGCCGTGAAAGTAGAGCTCGCTGCTATTGAAAGACGCAGGAAAAAGTTGAGACGAAGAGAACGGGAAGGTAATTACTTTGCGCGTTTCACTTAATCCTTTTCTGGCCGGCGATTCGTGCATGGGCCACCGCGCAGCAGTCGCCTGAATCGAATGGTAAATTCGACTTTATTTTCAGCTATAAAGGCAGCTAAAGCAGAAATGCAACAGGCTTGTTCGTGATGAGCTGCCTTGCGACAACCTATTTCACTTAATCTGCGTTAATGCAACTTTTATACAACACCAGGAGATAATAGAATAGTACCATTAAAGTGGACACCCTGCGATCGCAGCAGACTTCATGACAATTTTTACCTACTTAACATCGCTTAGGTAACTTTTCCCCCACACTAATATAAATTGTAGATATAGACATAAGAGTTAGTATAAAGGAGGAACATCTATCAGAATGGAAATATATATTCATATATGCTTTGTGTTGTACATTGTTTTGTCAAGAACGTAATGCGACTGTTAAAACAAAATCATTAATCCTCGATTTGTCATTTCACCTGCTCAGATGCAAAGTACAAATTATCGAACTTGATGATCGTTTCATCGTTCATTCTTCTTCCTTTTTTTTTCTGTTTGTTTAAGAAAAGGCTGAGAGAAAAAAAGAACGTAACCGATAGCGTGTTATTATAAAGACATCTTGGGAACAAATAATTGTCTAAGCCGTCTGTCATTTCCCGTTTCGAGTATAGCTTGTAGCACCGTTGGCGGTTGAGCTGTTTTCAAGACGATAACAAACAAAAAAAGAAACTAAAGCAAAACGAAGGCACCATTACAGACGCGAGTGCAACAACCATCATGTATTTCCTAGGGTAGAAAATTTTGTATATATTAGGAGTAGTGCCGCATAGTGGTTTTGCAATATACGTATAGTGCGCAAATAGAATCGTAGCGTCCTTACGATCGGAACTTCTTTCTTTTCGTTTATTTAAATGAAATGTTGGGATTCGATGTGGTTATTAACGTAGCAAGAGAGACGATGAGAAATGTCGAGAGCGATGCTCGTCTGTACGTTAACAACAACTTGCGAAATGAACGGATGACTGTACATTAATATGCATGTGAGATATATAGCACAATTTTAAACTTCTAAAAGAAGGATTGCTTTAATTTATGTACATAATTTACACGAATAAAATGTCGTATTATATTTGTTCTAAAATAGCTGAACGCTGAAGCCTATCGTAATTACACGCTCACACTCTCGTAATTGAAAATTAATTTCTTGACAAAGTGCATAGGATTCGGCATTTACACGGCTATGCAGTTGTCGTGAATGCAGCTCAACGGGAATTTATGAATTTACAGCCTTTTTGCATTATATCTGAAGAATTGCTGCCGTTGTGCTTTAATCATCAGATAGGTATTAGACGCTCGCCGTCGCGTATCGTAATTGGTCAAAGATGCATTTATATTTGTATTTGGGTGTCGAAGTGCCCCAGGTATTAATAACAATAAAAAAAATCGAAAAACGAAAACAAGCAAGTTAAACTTAAGGAACAAGTCGCAGAAAATGAAATCAAATACCCCTGAATGGAACTAAATTTGTACGAAGACATGTTGGCTGAAAAGAGAATGAAATTTTATATAGATATATATATACACGCGCATATATATATATATATATATATATTATATATATTTTTTATAAGAGATCAGTCGTGGATGTGCTTTATGATATATCAGACAACATGATCACACACAGATTGCAGGAAAGAAAGAAAGAAAATTAGGAGTCGAGCTCCATAAATCTTTGTACATATTATACATTGTGTGTATGTGTATGTGTGTGTATGTTGAAGACACTCATAAATCATGTTTTAGTAGTTGTTTATCGCACATGGATATAGCTGAGCATATTATTGTATAATGGTTCCAGAAGTCTTGCATTAGCACGTGCTATACATTTGTCTGGAGAAGTCCAAAGGATGTGTGTCGACACTCATTGTAAATCATGCGAAACCCATTGAAACGATAAACGGAAAGTAAATTCTGTTGAAGTCCATGAAAACAGAGATATCATTAGACAGTAATACTTATATTATTATTTTTGTTCGTGCTTCGCATTATTCTACTGTAACGTGCTAAAGTTCTGTCGGAGAGTGTTGTAAATATGTTCGTTTCGCAGGTAGTTTAAGCATGAAAGAGGTAATGAACTGCAGTTTCATAAATTTTCGAGATAATAGACAACAGAATTGCAATGTTAACAGTAGAATGTTCCCGATAAAATTTGGCGCGGCCAATTCTTTTATTCGCAGGATAAAAGCAATAATAAATATATCGATATATATATATATATATAAATGTTTCGGATACGCGTCGGATATACGCGAGTCTGTTGTACTACTATCGCTTATTAGTATGTTTTGCTTTTGTCTATACATTTATACAGCAGATCGATTAAAAAAATGTTACGACACTGTTTTGTTAGTCATTGGTTTTTAAATTATTGGGGCTTGTGTATAAATAAATTAATATATATAACGTTTTTATTTATGCGATGATGATTCACAGCGGATCGGGGAAAGCGAAACGAAGAAAGTGATATTTCATGGATAACAGTCGGGAATCTCTAAAAATGTACAATAATAATAATGTTTTGAGTGACGAACGCATCCTAGCCTTCCGAAAGCAAATCTCTCTCCCTGTAATATCGTGAATTACATGCGAGATAATACATAGAGTAAGCGCAACACGGATCGCGCCGCCAACCAGTAAATATTGTTCCACGTAACATTTAATTGTGTTAGCGAATATTGTTAAGAAATAAATCTTATCTTAACAATTCCCAGCAGTGTCATTCACCCTTGGCATCGCGATCGAGGATTCTCAGTTCTTAGACACGTCGGTACATTAAAGAATAAGAGATCAAAGATTCCCGTGGTTACGAATTTTTTTATAAATCATTTATTATATTGCAACCGAAAAGTGAACAGGTAAAATTTTCGTCGGGCTCCGCACAATAATGTACGGCAATACAATTACGCGAATTATCCTTGTTGATATATTTTTTTTGTACCATAATACATTTAGAGTTATGACACTTCAACTATGGATATACTGATATATAAATGTAATATAATGTACAGTAATGATATCGGCATCGTGTATTTCATACATAGTGCTAGTAAAAACCTTTATTACCTAAAGCTTGCTCCTCCGGTTTCTATATACTCGATTATCTCGCGTTGACATCGTCTAATATCCTAAGAAACCACTTTTTTATATACCTATCTACTTTATTCATCTTTGTACACCAGTAACATGAATGCGTCGAAGGTACGATAGTATCATGGATCGTTAAAAAATGTCTGAAAATACTTTCTAATGACAATAATACAGAAAATACATAAAGTAAAATATAAACTCGATTATTTCAATGTTATTGCGCTGGCCCAGTGTGTTCGTGTCCGAAGCGTTCGTTTAATAAATATATATCTCGTTTCGTCGGGCGCTCCTTACCCAGTTCGAGGACGAACGTAAAGTTTCGTGCGTGCGCGACCGACGGCCGCTATAGAGACGAAGAGAAGTTCGCGGTGGATTTTGTAAATCGACGGGACGTTCGACGAGACTCCGGACGATCGAATCGAACTGGCCGCGCCAGGCGCGCCGACTTCGCTCTACGCCCTGCCCTTTTCGTTTCGGCAGTTTCGCTAGTAATAAATTACTAAAGTAATAAGACGAATAAGATACAGAAAGTGTTTAATAATATTGAGCGACGGGATCGTTCGATTTCAATTCTACGTGTCAACACGGGGGCGGGCTAGACGTCGGCGCAGACTCGACGGTTTGCGCGGACGACGACGCTACCGTCGACGACTTATTCTCTGTGGTTAACCTTCGTTTAGCGAACATAAATTGCTCCATTAATTCGTGGTGGGCTTCTAGCCGTTTAATACAATGCAGACATGCCGTTTTCGGTAATGGATCGTTCATGTTTACCTGTGCGACAGAAGGGTAAAAGTTTTATGTTCCCAGGCTGAATGGTAAATGTATTCGTATTAACGCCATTACTCTATTGTACATTTTTAAATAAGAGCTCGGTTCGCGGAGAAAAATTCACCGCCCTGCTCGGCTGCGTAAAATAATACGAAATGCGAGCGTCGGAAAAGCGTTGGTTCTATTAAGTTAATATCGTGATAATGTGAACCTGTGAGATATCATAAGCGCGCGGTGGAGAGAATTAAAGAATTTTCGGCCCGAAGTATTCTGCTGCTATGCAATTACCACTGTGCATCGGTAGCAAATATATGCGAGCAAACATTGACAAATGTGACTTGAATAAGAATTGAAAGCTTGTGTGGTCGTATATAGTATTTGATTGCGAGATGTAACGATTGAATTACGAAGGATGTCGCGGGAGGCAAGTTTACGATATAGAAAGTCAGGCAGTGCTTTACCGTAATTGGAAGATAAGCGTTTATTTTCTCGGCAAGCTTCATTCTCTCACCCTCTTCGCCGTATATGTGGATCACGAAACGGTTCATCTTACTGCAAAGCCTGCATATAAATCCCGTGATCACGGCTTTATCCGTGCTACCCATCTCGGTTATTTACTTAAGCTTGTTCGTTTTTTCTATGCCACTTATCGATCCCGACACACGCGTCAATAACTTCACGCGTAAGTTTACTGTCCTACGAAATCTCGCAAGATGTTGTGCTTTCTTCGAGATTAAGTTTGTTTATCATAGTTCTGAACAACTGGCGCTACTAGCACTGGATTTCGCTACCCTCGTCAGGACCGTATATATACATACATATAGCTATTGCATACGATGCTTACGTTTCCCATTGTAATATCGTAAACTGGCGTATGCACTAACATAATGCTTTTAATTTAGGCAATTTGTTGTTTCGTTCGAATCACTGTACACAACGATTAATTCATTCCGAAGTCGATTAATATCGTATCAATGAAGAATTGCAGTGAAAGCTTGGGGATTCCTATGACATGTATATATCTAGGACCTTTAAAGAGATCATTATAGATCTATTCTTCCCGATTTCGCGAAAAGTTATTATCTTAAAAAAGAAACCAGTTCTTAATCAGAGATACTATGAAATAAGATTCATTTACTTTCGGATGACTTTTATATTCCTAATTAATATATGTTACGATTTAAATTCGTGGGTCTGATTAATTTCGAACCGAGGTTTTCTTACAACAAAATAAATGAATCGTTCTTGCTCGTAATATATAATATTATTCAGCGATTATCATATAATTAATAATAATCAGAAATGTGTATGGATATGTATATATACGCATTTGACGATTGGAATAGTAATATTTGTGTTTTGTGTTTTGATTACAAGTATCACGAATTGTGATCGAATTATGCAATTTAAATGCTGTAAATATTTGTCGCTCATATTATTTCAAATAATCCTTTGCATGCCATTGCTGTCTAAGGAGCTTGGATGAATATTTTAAATATCACATTATTTGCGATAAAATATGGCGGCGATCAGCTGTCTTCTGTCATAATGACATTCAGATTGATAAACAGTAGATTAAATATTTTTAGGGCAGCATTTGAGCGATGCTCGCGGCTGGGCCTGTCAATCGCATTAAACTCTTCGTAATTGTTATATCGCGGCGGGCCGGTGCGGAGGGAATTATTGAAAAATAAAAAGTGATATTCATCGTCGCTCATCTGAAGTAAGCGGCAAGTGAACGCAGCTGCGTAAAAAAGCAATATGGTGACTAACGAATTAATCAACTGTTGAGGATAATCAAGAATACAAATGTTTAATAATATTACCAACTTTTGGGATGGACGGTAGTGAAACTGAGTGATGAACTTGACGTGATTAAAAGCCTTTCAGAGGCTAAAGAGAGAAAACCATGTGCGATGTGTGTGTTGACTTTCACGACCTTCTGCTCTCCTGTAAGCGAAATGTATACAATATCTTTCATATTAACCTATCACAATTCTGTTGCATGTCTCGCGAATTCTTACTCCCGCGACATTCATTAGCCATTTAGCGCGAACGATCCGGGGCCAATGCGTTCCATGAAAAAATCCATCCGACCTTACACTTGCGTGTAATTTTTTCGCCTGCGAAGTTTCGTTAATGGCGTTACAGCGTATAACCTTACCGCCTATGCGTAGCCTTAAGGCCTGTACTGTCTGATGCACGAATATATGTTACAATATTTCGATGTTCAAAACAACGAAACATCTCACTGTGCTCTATTGTTGAAAGTCGTAATTAATATTGGAATTGTACGACACGCCGGTGCGGTTCACAGTAGACGGCGAAATTGTTTAAAGCGACGCACAGAGCGAACGTAATAACGCTAGAGCGCGTCGTCGCGGTAATTAGAATAACGATAAGGACGACGCGCGTTCGTAGTTATACTTGTTCAATCTCAGTCGTACCGTTCCCTTAATTGCAATCTATGTTTAGATGATGAAAGATCGTCGAAGGAACAAGACGGATTGGCTGCGCTTTGCATTTCGGACGTGGACACGACCCTGCATTATGTTAATCAGTGGGTACAAAGGTCTGACTTCAGTTTTTGCGATTCGTAAAGTAAACGTAGAATTCCGACGTTACGCGTACGGCGCGAGGCTGACGCTCTCTCCGCTTTTCCAGGCAATGTATGTGCTGCTATCGAGAGATCAAGAATTTCGATCGATTCATACGATTAACGCAAAGCGTCGTATTATGCACGTTACAACAATTGCAAATTATACAACAAAATGGACAGCAGGCGAACGCTGGTCAAGCATCGTCCAAAGATGAGAAAGAGGAAGAGGAGAAAGCAAGCGAAGGGAAGACGGACGATGCAGACTTTGCGCAAACAGAGGCGCAAGCAAAACAGAACTGGTCGCAACAGGACAGGGAGAAGCTATTCCATCTTTTGTCGAAGATATTTCTGTTGAATTTCCCACTTTACATAGCAATGAAACACGGCGGTGCGATTAACCCTTTGGCTCCAGTAAAAGTAACGGCAATGGTCATCCACTGTAACGAGTGTTTGCGCCCGATCGAGCAACGATACACGATCATCTATTCTTCTTACAGGACGAAGGAGGGTATTGCGAACCTCACGATCCGGAAGTACCAGCCCCATTGATCAGGGCAGTCTCCATATTTTGTCACCAAGGTGGTTTCAACTTAATGTCCGCTTGCTTCGATATGGAGAGCACTCTGCCCGTCAGTCTAGCGCACTCCATGGTCGCGGTGATTTGTAATTTAAAACTTTGGCTGAATTATGGTAGCGTTATTCAGCTCTTTATACCATTGCGTAGTCGTGTCATGAAATATATGTGTCGCTTAGGAGATAAGGAACTACGTACACCGGCGGTTAGAACAATGGCAGGTAAATTTTGAAATAGACGAGACGCTGGTAATCGGACGTGTGCGCTCGCTCTCTCTAATCGCGAACTGATAATCCTGTTACATCTTAGATTTCATGTGGAGTGCTGTGAAGGATCCTATCGATGCTGTTTTACCAAGCTTTGATCGCGACGGATTGGACCTAGCATTTAAATACTTCACTAGTACAACTTTAACTATGAGACTAGCAGGGATAGCTCAGATAAATGCTCATATCACTGCATTCAATGAACTTTGCAATAGCGAGACTGTCGCAGAGGTGGAACAAGTCGGGCATGCATTGGCCGCCTGGTTGACGGAGAATAATATAATAGCTCATATATTTGGACCAAATTTGCACGTAGAAGTTATTAAACAGAGTCATATTGTGTTAAGTTTCCTAGCTATGGAGGGTAGAATCACGTCTTCAGATATGGATACCATGTGGCAGGCTGCACAATTGAAACACTGCGGGCGCCCAGTATACGACTTGTTAGCGCCGCTAGTGAAACACTTGGCTCCGACTCCAGTTCTACATTTGTACTCGTTATTAGGAAAGTTAGAGCCAAAGGACCATACGGAGCAAAGCTTGTTCCTGGCATCCGCTTTGATAAAATTTATTTGGACAGCAGGCGGGTCGGGCTATCCGCGAGGTTTAACCATAAAGAACAGGGACATTTTAAGAGGGAATTGCGGTGTTGGCGGTAGTAGCACTAGCGACCCCAGTGGAATGGATGGGAGTAGCCCAGACGAAGACGAGGAAGAGCCTAGCCCTGCCCCATCCGAGGGGCCCTCGCCAAGGAAACAAGCGAGAGGCGATAGCAGCGACGGAGAAGGCCCTTTTAAAGCGAAAAGTGTGGGCGCGGCAGTCATGCAGGCGGCCTTAAACGAGGTAGAAGGTTCCACGTTAGAGAAGTCCGAGTGCAGCGCAGAGTCAATGAAAGAGTCAGCGTGCACGGTGCAAGACGATATGAAAGAGAAGCAAAGTGGCTCGGACGCAGAGGCCGATACGGAGAAATCCAATGCGGAGGAGACGGTTACGATTGAGAAGAAGAAGAGGAAAGTATTAAGGAAACGGAAAAAGCCACAGAAACGTTCCTTAGCTACCGTGGATAAGACGTTGGAAGACATAGTGAATCAAGAGAACGGTATGAAAAATAAAGATTTGATGTTAGATATAAAAAATAGAGCGGAGGACGTTTTGAACAGCACTTTGGACACTGGTGGATTAGTTTCTTTGGAGGACCCGAAAGGTGTTGATGCGCTGGATCGCGTGAAGCAACAGGCGATGGCTTTAGATCCAAACGATCAACAAGTTCCAACGACGGCAGCGCTATTAAGAAGGGCTAATAAGAATAAGTATATGTCATTAGTAGGGCATAATGTTGATCGAGCACCGGACTCTGCAGATACATCGCACGACGAAGATGATAGCGATGTAGCTGGTGTTCTGGCCGCGGCAGACGGGCCCAGTGCTGTTATATCTGAGCTTGCTGGCTTAGTACACGCTACAGGGCCAACATTTTTACCTTCTGGTTTGGACGAAATGCTTTCAGACGAGGAAGGATCGTATAGCAGTAGAATATCGAATAAAAGCGAGAAGAATATGGCGGACTTCGACGGGGAAGAGAGTGGTTGCGAGGAAGAATTAGCTCAACTAGCGGCGCGTCATTTAACGGCTATACAAATGCAAGCTTATCATCCCCATCATTCCCATCCAACAATGACGATCAGGCGATCAGTTTGTCGGCCCCCGCAAGTAAGAAGTGTTCGCCAGACGGTCACGCGAGTCAGCTCCCAATTCAACTTGGATACTGTCTGCAAGCCCGGCAACACGTTGTTATGGGATCTTCTGCAAGACGATAAAATAGGTCAGCTGGGAGAGGGCTTGGCATTGGAAGCTGAGAAAGCGTTATGCAATCTCCTTTGCTTCAACGTCGACCGATTGATACCTATGAAATTCATAGAAGGCTGCCTAGAGAATCTCGCGACCAACCGTTCCGTGGTCGTGTCCCTGAGATTGTTGCCTAAATTACTTGCCAGTTTCCAACAGTTCGGCGCGATGGACGCGCACACCATAACGACATGGGCGGACCGCGAGCGCGGCATGATGAAACACTTCTTCAATAATCTGAAGACGTATACCAGCATAGGGCCAAAAAATAGTTTGTATTCCCATCAAACGGAGATACAAGTCAGATTACAGTTTCTATCGTCGATCTTCTCGCCCCTGGGCTCCCCTGAATGCTTTCGCCTTAGTCTGGAGCAGGTGGACATATTGTGGCAATGTTTGTCACAGGATCCAACATGCGCCGACGAGCTTTTCAGTTGGCTGCTCAGTCAAGCGAAGTCGACGGAACAACACGCCCTCGGGATGGACACGCTTAAGCACCTGTGCATGCGCAAATTGCCAAGTTTGCCACCAGAAACTATCAGTATGACCGGCCTCAGTCTCTTCCAGCAGTTGTGCAACTTGGCTCGCTTGGCTGCCGCGCATTTGGATAGACCTTTGAGGGATGTCGACTCGGTAGGTATGGACTTCTTATGGAGGATCGCGTTGAAAGCTAAGAGCACGGATGTCAGTATGGCGGCGATACAATACTTAAACGGATATTACATGTCCAGACAACTGACACAGGAAGCGGAATTCGTTTCGCAGTGTATGACTCATCTAGCTGCGGCCAGCGCGGATTTAGAGATAAACGAAGAAGCCAGTTTGCGTTGCATACAAAGAGCACTGCTATTATTGAGGACGCACCTGGAAGCTTTTCGCAAGCGGTACGCGTATCATTTGCGTCGCTGGGTATTGGAAGGTAGAGGTGCTGGTAGCCACGTGGCTATGAACACTTCCGAAAAGGGCCAGCAATTGAGAATATTTGTACAGCCTGCTGGGATCCCCGAGAAGACGAGCTTCATACTTCTCAGCACCGACTACGTTGCTGACCTGAGAGCGGAGGTCGCTAAATGGTGGGATGACACACAGAACAGCCAAGAGAAGACATCGTCGACTGCGAGTTCGAATCAGAACAACGGATCGGTGCTGGGATCTCTGCTCACTGACGGGCCGATTAGAATGATCACGCAGGGCCAGGAGTTAACCATCGACTTCGATGAGAAGACGTTGCAGGAGATGGGCTTCAAGGATGGTCAACTAGTATTCATTTCTCCTGGAGCCGGCCGAAGTAACGGCACAGGTAGATGTAACAAACGAGATATGGACTCGCCATCGCTGCTACCGCCGCCTCCTCGAGAATCTTTACCGACACTATTGTTATTACGGCCGCAGTATTTCGAGCAATTATTCACGCTGATGAGAACACTGAGCGCTATGAGAACGATCGTGAAGGGAGGGCAGGAGATTCCTCATACCAAAGCTCAAGTGCTTTCTAGAAGAGTCTGGGACACCTTGACTTTGCTGCCGACTAGCCCAACCTTGCTGAGAGGTTTCCAGAAGTTGGGAGAGACAACTCTGCCGGAACTATTAGATCCTGCTAGCCCTCAAAAATTGATGTATTCTCTATACATAGTAGAATCTTTAAGTAGACGTAGTACAACGGGTCAGCCGTCTGCTGTGAACTCCTCGTCTTCTGCGGCTGCTCACGAAGGTGGAGGTGACGCGGACGACAACCACGAGGACAAAGAGAAGGACGTTGCTTGGTCCGCATTGTTCGTCCAGCACGGCGGCTTGCGCCACTTGTTCGACATCTTTATGTCCGGCTGTTTGGAACAGGGGGACGGTAGCGAATGGCAGCAGGACTGTCTTGCTAGTTTGCTGAAGCAACTGTGTCTCTTGGGTGTGGTGAAGGAGGAGAAGAAACGTAGCAAGGCGGACAAGTTGATTGTACCGAAACTGAGCGAGGCGATGCTTTCGATGATGAACGTCGACGCTGTCATGGCTCGGATAACGAACATATTAAACGAGGTGTCTTTGCCGAGAGATCCAAATCATTACAAGACAGGACTTTTCGGGAGGTCCCAAGTCATACAATATACTATGGCTCTACTAGTCTGTTGGGTGCACAGCGACGAGACAGTCAGGCAGTATCTTTTCTCGTCATCGGAGCCTTTTGGGAAGACTTGGCTGCGACGATTGGTGTTAGAAGATCCGGAACCAGCGGTGAGGAGAGAAGTTTGCACGGCGCTGTACAGTTTATGCTTGGGCACCACAGGATCCGAAGACGACAACTCTGATGTTTCTAGCTTAATCGTACCAATGTTGAATACATTGTTGGAGCATCTTGTAATCGCAGAGGCGATGCAACCTTCTCATCGAAAACCAGACTTACCCTTGCACTTGCACCCAGTGCTCGACGATGGAAAAGAGCCTTACGGGCCTGCTTGTAGAGATTATTTTTGGCTTGTTTGCAGATTAGTTGATTCGCTTCCGGAAGAAGCTATTAAGGACGGCTCGGACGACTCTAATTTGACAATAGACCTCGAGACACTGGCGATTAGAGTGATCGATTCTGTTTTAAATAGAGAACACTTGGAGACACGTCACAACACCGTGGAGGACGACGGTTTAGTCGGATTATTGAATCTGACATGCAACATTATGACACACAATCCGCCCTGCAAACAGGGGAAGATTGGCCAAAATTTACTGCACGAAGTATTCGATTTTCTGTTTGCGCTGCCAAATCCTCGATCGAAGCATGTCCCGAAGTGTAAAAGTCAGGTGTCCAGGTCGGCAGGCTTCGATCTCTTGGTCGAACTCGTGAAATCCACTCCCGACAATTACAGGATTCTGCACGAGAAATTGCTAGCGCAGCACAAACCTGGTCCCCATTCCCCGTATCCATGGGATTATTGGCCACACGAGGATGGACGGTCCGATTGCGGGTACGTGGGCCTGACGAATCTAGGCGCAACTTGCTACATGGCTAGCTGTATGCAACATCTGTACATGATGCCACAAGCGCGCGTATCCATACTAGGCGCTGACTGTAATAGAGCGAACAAACACCAGCTGACATTGAGGGAGCTACAGAGAATGTTCGCCTATCTCCTGGAGTCCGAGAGGAAAGCGTACAATCCTAGAAGTTTCTGCCGAGTGTACACCATGAACCACGAACCTCTGAATACCGGGGAGCAAAAGGACATGGCTGAATTCTTCATAGATCTCGTATCTAAGTTAGAAGAGATGACGTCGGACTTGAAGAATTTGGTGAAAACGTTATTCTGCGGTGTAATATCCAATAATGTTGTGTCGTTGGATTGCGAGCACGTGAGCAGGACTCTCGAGGAGTTCTACACTGTCCGGTGTCAAGTGGCCGATATGAGGAATCTCTACGAAAGTTTAGACGAAGTCACGGTTAAAGACACATTGGAGGGAGATAACATGTACACGTGCTCGCAGTGCGGCAAGAAAGCAAGAGCAGAGAAAAGAGCGTGCTTTAAGAAGTTGCCGCATATATTGTGCTTTAACACAATGCGATACACGTTTAATATGGGAACCATGTTAAAGGAGAAAGTGAACACGCATTTCAGTTTCCCGTTACGGCTGGACATGTCCGGGTACGTGGAGAAGAAACTGATGCCCCAGCATTACCAAGAAGAGAAGAAAGCATCCGAGAAACGAAAGTCCGAAGTGGAGTGCCAGGCAGGATTGGATAACGACGTCGAGGGAGAAGAAATGGAGCACTACCAATACGATTTAATAGGCGTAACGGTTCATACTGGCACAGCCGACGGTGGGCACTATTATAGTTTCATCAGAGACCGCACATCCCCCAACAAAGACAAATGGTTCTTGTTCAACGACGCCGAGGTCAAACCGTTCGATCCGAATCAAATAGCAGCGGAATGTTTCGGTGGCGAGATGACCAGCAAAACCTACGACTCCGTTACAGACAAATTCATGGACTTCAGTTTCGAGAAAACCAATTCCGCTTACATGCTCTTCTACGAATGGTGCGCCGATCCCGGGGACCAGGCGAAGGAAGAAGAGGCCACCGTTTCCAGCCCGAACGGGCGGCAACTTTCTTCGTTGGTTCACAAGAATACCAACAAGCTGCCGCCTTTAGAGCTGAACAAAGAACTCGAGGATTGGATATGGCAGGATAACATGCACTTTCTGCAGGACAAGAATATCTTTGAACACACGTACTTCACATTCATGTGGCAGATATGCGGCTACATACCTCAAACGTTGCTCTCCGTGCAATCCGATATAACAGAAATGTCGGCGGATCTGTCGACATCATTTTTCATGGAGACGTTCATCCATGCTAAAGAGAAGCCGACGATGGTGCAGTGGGTAGAGTTGCTGACGAAACAGTTCAACAGCTCGGCCGGTGCGTGCGCTAGATTCCTTGAGAGGATGGCCGGCGATTCGTGGTGGCCAATTCAAATTCTAGTCAAGTGCCCTAATCAAATGGTCAGACAAATGTTCCAAAGGCTATGCATCCACGTGATACAACGATTGCGCGCTACCCAAGCACCTCTGTATCTCCTCTGCGACGAAGAGAATGATATAAACACTGTCGGCACAAGATCCTGCGTAACGAGGTTCGTGAGGATGCTGTTGTCGCTGATGGAGCACGCGAAGCAGCACTTGAAACACCTCACCGAGTACTTCAGCTTTCTATACGAGTTCAGCAAAATGGGCGAGGAGGAAACGCTGTTTCTGATCAGGGTGCAAGCCATATCGACTATGGTAAATTTCTATCTCGGGCATAAGACGCACGAGTTTGTCGATGCAGTCAGCGAAGAGGAGGAGGAGGAGGAAATTGTCGCGATGCCGACGGAGAAGCTGAGACCCGCCTCTTTGGATAAAATGATCACTTTGATAGCAACTCTGGTGGAGCGTAGCAGAGGATCCGATCATAGGTTGGCGCTGTCGCCGGCGGATCTCAGTGCTGTTGCAGGAGGCAAGGGCTTCCCCTTTTTATATCAACAGACGCGCGACGTTATCAATCTGAACCAGACGCGAAATCTAATTCAATCGTTGTGCCGTTGGAACGACAGACTAGCCGTACATATAGTGACGATGATATTTCAAGCTATAACAAAGCATACAGACGTGTGCCAGCCGTTCTTCAAACTACTGACGCTGTTAACGGAGAGCTCGGGGCCGAGCGGGCTACCTTGTATGACACAGTTGATTTTGGGCCGAGTATGGGAAGCGGCCAGAGTCGCGCCGCACGGGGCGCTCGAGTGGCTAGCTTTAGCCGTAACGAGAAGCAAGCTGGCGCATGCCTGGGTGTTGCAAGGATTGGACACATGGCTGCAACACTTCCTGCTGGAGCACTCGAATCAGAGAGTCCGTTCGGCGGCTGCTTTTCTCCTTGTATCGCTGGTCCCGTCTACTCACTTCAGACAGAGCTATCGCAGTGCTCACAGGTTGGGCTTAGGATGCAATACGTCCAGAGAGCTGCAACTGTCGCCGGAAGCTACTTTAATTCTTCATCAGATATACACAGCGCTTTTAAGATTACTGCAACCCGCCAGGCATTATATCGACATACAGACTCACGGTACAATGAAGCTCACTGCCTATTTTGCGTTACTCACATACTGCGTTGTCTCTAAGACGGAGAAGTTAATGGTAGGTACACCGCGGTGGTATATTGCGCTGTATAATTGTGCATCATTGTAAAATACTTGGTTTCAGTTCGGACAGTATTTAAACGACTTGTGGACACTGTTTCATCCAAAACTTTCTGAGCCTAGCATTCCAGTGCATCATAATAAGCAAGCTGTACTATTGTTTTGGTATCACGTTTGTTCAGATTGCCCAGAAAATGTAGCACTTATACTTCATAATCCGCATATCACTAAAAACATTGCATTTAATTACATACTGTAAGAGTCGCCCTCTTCAATCTATTGGGAGCGATTGGTCGACGCTCTTTTTTTATGATACATGTTGCTTTCAGAGCCGATCACGAGGATCAAGATGTGGTGTTATTTAACAGAGTGATGCTCCCTGCTTATTATGGTTTGTTACGACTTTGCTGCCAACAATCGCGCACCTTTACGAGGCAATTAGCCGCGCATCAGAATATCCAATGGGCATTCAAGAACATTACGCCCCATCCTACTCAGTATTCAACTGTAAGATCGATATATATATATATATATATATATATATATTCGTAGGGCGTCCGTGTTTCTCCGTTTCACGTAACTCGGATATCTCTTTCTCTCTGCGCAGGCTGTGGACGAGTTATTTAAGTTGATGCAGTTATTAGTCGCGAAGCATCCGGATCAAACGGAACAAGAGGAAGCTGAAATCGCATCGTTCAGGAGAGGGACACTGTCCTCGTATCTGCAAGGATTAGACGGACGATCATGCTGGGCCACGCTGATCTCTGCGTTCCGGTATGACATTAAGCACAATCCGTCTCTAATCCACGCGTGTAATCTGACGAGTGAATAATTAATGCGCACGGATGAATATATTTTACAGCATACTCATTGAATCAGACGACGATCGCCTGTATGTTGTGTATAACGGAGGATTGAGTATGGCTTTGGAAGCATTTCATATGCTACATATCATGTACCACGAAGCAACCGCGTGCCACGTTGCCGGAGACTTGGCTGAATTGATAGCTATCATCGTGGAGCTTGTGCGGTGCATTAGAACCGCCCGAGACGGGCCGGACGCAAGAAGCATATTAGCGAACTGCAAAGAATGGCCGGACATCCTGCGAAAATTGGCTACGCTGCTGAACACCTACAATCCTCCGGACATGCGAAACCTTGCTATAGACCTCCTGAAAGAGCTTGTCATGCTTGTTCCTGCTGAAGCTATATTAATTTTAGCACCGTTACTCTCACACTGCCACGCGGCTCTGCAAGAGTCGCACGCCGCGGTGCCGCCCGGCCCGTACCTACCGAGAAGATCCACTCCGCCAGGGAAGATGCCTACCCGGCCTGCCAGACCGATGGTCCAAATGGCAGTGCCGCACTCCCAGCTGGAAGCTTCGAAGGGGGTGGATCCGGAGTATGATAGCGCGTTGCTTGAGTTTTATTTGCCCTATCACGAGCTGATCGACGTGATGTGCAGACTAGCGATCAATAACGACTGCATGACAGACACATTAGTCAACCTGAGCGCTATGCTGGGATTCGAAGGTGAGATACCATTCGCCGCTACCCACGATGCCTGACGTACCTTATAATGAAACAATTTCATTGCAGGTGTACCGTTACACTTGGCATTGTTCCCTAGGCTATGGTTAGACGTTCATGCTGCCACACACATAGATAGAAAGCATATTGCATCTCTTCTTTGCTCTTCCTATACAGTGGACTACGTAGACGCTGTTTTACTAGACGAGAGGTCGTCGTTAGGGGTGCCGGCTATCCATGCCTTTCTCAAGACCTTCTTTCCCAAGCTCGCTAATCACGTGCTGACCGAACAAACTTGCTTGCTTATCGACAACTTAGTTAGCTCCATGGTGGCGATGGTGGAGGCCGTTGATATCCAAGCATCCGCGCACAGATTGACCGGGGACCTGAGGGCGCTGGCCCTGGTCTACAGCAGCAGTACGAGGCTGAAGCCGCCGGCTAGTCTGCTGCCGGCTCTAGAGACGCTGCTCTCCCGAACCAGGGCCATTAAAGTGAAAGAGTCGAATCAGCAGGAGATCGAAGCCCCCTCGAAGAAGCGTAAGTTCAATGTCAGCGAGGACGGGGAAACGGCCGACAAGGAGCTGCATCTGCCTATCAAAGAGCATAACGAACAAAAGAACGTGCCCGACATAGACGTCGAGGAGAAGGAGAAGGCGGAGGCGAACGACGTCGGCTCCTCTGACTCCGGCGACGACAAAACCATATCAAGGCACAAGAGTAACGTTCAATCGGAGAGTGTCCCGACGGGGGTCAGTACGGTCTCGCCGAGCTTAATCGACACCAACAACTGCGCGAACCAGCTGCGATGCTCGTTGACCAATGTCTCCTGGCTGGAAATGTTGGAGAAGACCATAGCCGATCTGCAGATGATCGTGCAATTGCAAACGAAGAGCAATTAATTCTGTACATGTTTTTCGAATGGTGCTTTCGTGGCGTAGAAGCATACAATAACAGGACTAAGTTCACGTGCAAACTTGTGTGTGGTTCTTTCGAGATAAACGGGGACAAAAAGTACGGTAATACACGTTCAAGATCTAGATGGACAAATTTTAGTGCGTTTTGTGTTCTATTAAACGAAAAAAGAAGAAAAAAAAAAAATTTTTTTAGATACATATGCTTCTGAGTATGTATCGAGTGCGATTTATTTTCCAAATGTAGGCGAATAAGATACTTTTATCAACTTAAGTTATACTAACATGAAGGAAGAACGAAAGGAAAGGAAACGAATCATCAATCAGAACGGAACAATTTTCATTTTATGTAATAAATGTTCGTTAGTGCTGTGAGATCCTATCTCTTGGCAACATATTCACGTGCGCGGCCCACGTGTACAGTAATATAAGCCGCCCAGTATTCATTAAACAGGAATTGCGAGAAGCCTCGGGATAGCTTAAGAATTACAACTACGAAAGCTTTGTTAAAACTATTAATTCCTTTTTTCTATACTTGTCTCAACTTTCGCGGGGTATCACAGGGTTCATTAAAATCTCCAAGGTGAAGTATGGTAATTATAGTATTTTTCCAATTGGCTTCTGAGCTGCGTACATTTAAATATTATTTACACACTTATCTACAAGCTGCATTAACTTATCAATGTAACATATTTTCCATCGTACTTTTAATGTTTCTCCCTTTTTTTTTTGAGCAATGATTAATCATGTAATTTATAAACGAGTACTTTTATTATACACAGATCATTGCACGTCTTTTCCAACTAATTTACATGCAACACAGCTATACAGTTTCGTTCTCCGGTATTTCGAATAATACGCGCGTAAGTAGGGAATACTTTATTTATTCTTTCCCCGTTAGGTAAATCGATCGCGCGCCGATCCCGCCAGGCATAATTTCGATATCGCGTATGCATTTCTCATGGCCTTTATAAGTCTCTTTCCCACGAGTCGTCGAATGTCGATCACTAAATCGAAACGTACTGTTACCTATTTTAATCCCCTCTCGCGGTAAGGTGAAATTTAGCTTTCGTCCGAAATGAAAAATAAAGTAGGCTCATTTTCTACGTGACTTATAACATTTCTTAATCGTGGCGACAGCCAGCATGAAAGCCTAGTGTCTATACCATCGATAGACCGCTCTCCTCTTCTGTACGACGGTAAAAAAAAGAAATAAAGATATCTCACATCACAAATGAACAGCTGTGAAATTCTTGAAGGATTGGACAAAATTAATCGAGGAATCTGAAGAGAGCATTTCGCGACGAACATTTAACCGAGAAGAAAGTATACCAGAAACATATCCATTGCAGATTTGTTACCTGTACTCTTGTTTCGTGTGCACTGCTTCCCTATATTATTGCTAAGCAAGTAGCCGTGCGCTGTCGGGAAAGAAGAAATTTTATATTTATCGTATTCATTTCCATTCGACGAAAATTGCATTCTGTAAACGAACCACGTCGTCGTGATTCGCCGACCACTCTCGGGACTAATTAAGCATTAATTTTCCACTCTGTCGATGATTCTTTGTTCGAGAAGTAAAGTGCGCGCTAATATATCTCGTGTCAGCCTAGCTGCTTGGTAAAACAGTATTTCCAGTAACATATTGCCTCAAGAAATGTATATCTCCACCGATTTCATACGTTACAATAAATTATACAGAATTCCGAATATTTCCATCGAAGCAACGCGTTTCATCGATGCAGTGAAATAGATTTCTCGAGACAATCCCCTCGTGGATATCTGAAATACTATTTTATCCCGGGCAAACGAAGGAATCGTGATCGTATACGCCGTATACTATACGGTGAGTGCGTGTAGACGTGCGCGGTACAATAGCCAGAAGAGCACGTTCTCCTTGTAATTGAGCTTATTGTCAGACAATGGCACTAAAGTATATCTCGTCCAGTTCGAAGTTGAAGCATCACCACGTGTGTTTTCAATTTTCACGGCACATCCGCGAGACGACGAATGACTGAGAAGCGAGAGCGGCGAGTGTTAAAAGTAAGATTGTACGGTGTTCTTGTACGAGACATTCGTTTTTTCTTTTCACGAGTTAACGTTACTTAATTAGCTAAGAGGAGAAGGGAACGGTCCGGGCGAGCCTTTTCTCGGACGGCAGTTCGGAACCAGAAGGGCCTGGCGCGTATAAAGAAATCTTAGATTGCTAAGGTCACTTCCGGTCCGCCATTTTGGCGGGAAATTTTTGTAAAGTCGATCGTCGCGGTGCTCCCGTTAATTGACAGTACCACTTAAGTTTTAGCATAGTTGAGATGGTATACCGTGGCAGAAAATCATTGCGGCGATATCTTTGTTCCCAGAATGGCAGGTCAGAAGTCTGTGTTTACCGATCTAGGATTTCTTTATTACTGTACAAGAAGCCTCGGTTTGAATCGTAACCTCTTCTTGCAAGATAACCACGCCTCGGTACTCGGAACGATTTCATCTACCTACGGGCGGAAAGTGACTTTTTAGCGGAGTGAATAAAAAAGAGTCGCGCAGCAGTGACGGGAAATTAATCGCGGCACAAAGAACATCTATCGAGCGTGACTACTGGCGGCCCATCGTTATTATTATCATCATATTAACATTTACGATGTGAATGCGATAAGTATTAAAAGAAAAAATATAAAAAAAAAAATGATATGTAAGCGAGATTAATAATTGCAAGTTTCCTCGCGTAGACAGTCTTTTCCAAGCGCGTTTTAATGTTGTACCACATTAAGAAGCTCGTTCTCTCGGTGTGTTGACGTCGTTTAATGAATGTTACGAAGCAAAGACAGGCGAAAGGCATATGTTCAGTAGGTTTTACAGAGAACCAAGTACTCGTGTCCGCTTAATTAATACCGTGTAACATTTTAAACTGTATTTCTAACACTCAGCGTAACTACGTGATTGTGATGGGGAACACTGTGATCAGAGCGATCCTTGGGTCTATCTCCGCTAATTCGCGAATGTGAAGAGAGGAGAATACGGGCGCGGCGAGAACGTGTCCGTGGCACGCACATACGTTAACAATGACTTATCTCCACTAAAATCATGTATTTTTAACTGTCACTTGTCGGCGGGTGGCATATTGAGTTCAGCGAGATCGCGGATATTATGGTAACCGGAAGTTCGAGTATCTGGAGAATAAAGAAGCGCGTGGGGACGTGTAGATCGCAAAGGAGGGGGAGGTTACATGCGTGAGAAGCATTTACGATTACTTTTAATTGTTAAAGAAGAAAAGCGACGAATGCCTTTGTCTTATGAAACGCGTCTCGATAATCTCCATATTTATAAATAAAATGAAACGTGGTAACAAACTACACGCGACAGGACGCTTGTGCTTTCGAGCAATTTCGATTCGGAGGTGGTTAAGACTGTATAAAAATACAACTTGGGGGCGTACTATGATACTTTCGTCATTTTATCAGCCTTCCGAATGTATCGGAACTATTTCGCCAGATTTGTATCTCCAGCATGTGTTTACATTTATGTATTCATTTATATACTTAAGGTGTATAGTTTTTGATCGATGATAAATAAAGTCTTTTCATTTTAAGCTCTGCGTCATCTCACTCCCGTCTTCAGCATGGCGAAGGTACGTAGCCGGATTGTTCTAAACACTCTATCCTATACTTCGTCGATGATTTAACCCTCTTAGAATCGAGACTAAATACCATGAAAATTGATACGAAAAATGTAAATGAGAATCGATTTGGATCCACACTGTGAAGTAGCAGTGGTGGATTTAAGAAAAAGGGCCCAAGTGGCAACTGTTCTGAGGGGCCCATTTTTTCGGGAAAATGAGAAGGTAGTTTACTAAAAAGGGGTAAGTGCACAGAAAAGTACAGAAAAAAAAATCTAGTGCTTGGATAGAATCATAATTTTTTTTTTTTTTTTGAAAACTGGGCCCTATGGGGGCCTTCTGAGCAGGGGCCCATCTTCGGGGAAATAAAGCGGTAGTTTACTGAAAACGGGCTCCTGTTGTATCTGCTGAACTGTTCAGCTACAGCCCTTATAATTATAAGATATTTTTAATTCAGGATCACACCCGGAATCCACTGGTGAATTGTTATATCTGAGTTCGGGAATACTCTGTTTGGTGAATAGAAGCGATAGATGAAAGATTAGTAAGTAATTACGGCTCAGCTTGCTGAAACTTTACCGCAATTTATAATTTCGTTTTTAATATCGTAAACTCTTAATTATTCCTGTAACCCATTCAGGCCTATAAACTTCAGTAGTAGCGGCTTCCCACGTAATTTCAAACACCTTCCAGAATTTACGCTGTAACACCCTGTGTGTAATTGACAGTTGATGAAGTAGAAAGGCAACGTGAAGAAAAGAAAGGAGACACCTTCGTCCTCTGTTTACATAATAAAGAGTAAATTTATACAATCAATTACAGTATGATATAAATAGTAACGACTATACGCGAATTACAAGTATTATAATATTCTTACGCGTGTAGTAAAAAACATTATCTGCGCTATACTACACTTATGTGGTACTTATCGGTAATATATATATGTACATACAATGCTCCCTGCCGCACGGAATTCCCCCCTTTAATCGTTCTTATCAGGGGGAACGCCGTACGCCAGGTTCGCGAGAAACTCGACGAGAGTTCAAAAAATGTTTTCGCGTAGACGGCTCCACCGCCGCAACGTCGAGACATTAACTTTTTATCAGACACGCGACAGTATACAAAAGATTAGGACTACCTATCACAGTCCATGGACGTGGGAAAATATGCCAACGATTCAGAAATAGATTCCAAGCTGAAACTGGTATTTCTTAATTTCACAACTACTGATGGCTTCGAGACTCTCTTAATACTAGGCTTCAGAACTGTTAAAACGCGAATAATATAGTCCAATGACGTGATAATTAATGATTGCTAAATGGCTTTTCGTATAAATGTTCCTGAACATTTAGCAGTAATTTTTGTCGGGTGGTATCAACCGACGTTTGTTTCATTGAATAATTTTTTGGTTCGTCCATGCACCGTGACAGAAGATGGCCGTTCGCCTCGTCGAAAGTACAAAAGACCGTTTCTGGAGAATCGAAAGTCGAAACGGTGGATGACGTTGGAACCTTAGGAGTCTAGCATAAGTTAAGAATTGAAGTTATTAAGAGCTACCAGACCCTCCGTAGTTACGCGCTGAGAACGCACCTCGGGTGCTAAAAACGACGAGTTACAAAAATATCATCGATGGATTCTATTTCATTTTCCGTTTCGCGCGAAAATATTCGAGCAAGATCTCAGTGTGTTTACTGGTCCTCTTTCAGGCGAAGGCACGTTTATTAATTAAAAGAGATGTGCGCATGTTTTTAACGAGGCAAGATCTTCGGTGGCGAGTCCTTGTAAAGAGTTAACAAGTATTTCGTTTGCTTTCCTTACAATCTTTCAATTCTGATCACTCCGCACTGCAAGTCGCAGATTCTTCGCTTTCTATATCTTTTTCGTTCGCCCCCCGCCGAGTACAAATAGAAGAGGCTGTAGAACGGAGGAAGAAAAGATTGCAAAGATTACAGTTCGTTGTTACATCCACAAGGACTCCAAGTATATAATTGACACTCACGTTTCATCTGTAAAAGCAGTGCTTCCAATCCCCTAAGGCATTAGCAAGCGTTTTACATCGTGTATACTCTTATATCTGTACGATTAGTCAATAGTTACTCGATAAGTATACCGATGGGCAATATATCCTTTGTGCAAAAATAGTTCCCGTATTTCTTGTACCTTAATTCGCGCAATGATATGTTTCTCTCCCGAAGCACCCTTCCTAATGAAATTCAAAAACTCGTGATGTCTTGGCGTGTCTTTCGCATCGCGGTAAAAATAAATTTCGCTAATTCGCCAACTCAATTGATTCGAGTTCAATGTTTGTACAGAAAGAATGGCAAATTAATTAAAGACAGGATAGAAACGAACGAAAGTTTGCGAACATCACAATTATCATTTACGACTGGATCTGGGTAGGAAAGATCGGCGTATTCTGGGAGACTTCTCCCACAGCCAAGCAAAGAAAATATATATAGATTTCTTTTTACAACCGAAGAATGAAATACTCGAAGCGATGCTATTCTCTCGTTTCCCATATTAATACAATAAATATCTTCCGAATCTTTTACCACACATTTAACGGGCCGCTCATCGAGCTGGGACATTTAAAAATATATCGTCGCGTGTAATCCTGGGCGTAGTATTACAATATGCTTCTAAGAAACAATCATTATACGCCCAAGAGATTACAACATAGAAAATTAGTGACCTTCATTTATAACAAGACGACTCGTGACAATCGGCGATCGAGTGCTTCTTCTCTGTAAGGTTCGCGATACAGATCGCGTGTATAATTGATCGAGGAGTAATTACATTACGAATGTATCTCTGATCCGGCAGCCGGTTAACGTAATGCCCGGCATTCGATACGAATATAAACATTTATCCACGTGAAGAATAGGCCTCAGAATATTTTGCAATCTAAATGACCGACTACGTATCATAATATAAATCTTCGAAAAGTCAGCGATTACAATAAGCGTATAATTGGACACGTAGGAAAATGGAGTAACAGTAACGTAATGCTAGTAAACTACGGCTTTTTACAACTATTTCATAGTACACGGTATATTACTAAGAAGAAAGAGGTATCGATATTTCCGCGTCGAGGATCTGATTTTCATTAATCCTACCTCCGCTCAATTAATTGTCTGTTCGCGTATCTCGTCGCAATGCGCTCGCATTGCTAGGAGAAAAAGAGATAAAACTTACTACAATTTCCAGTGGCATGACGCGCAAAGAAATTCTGTTCAGGGAAATGAAGCTCGAAGCGGATCAAATTGGATAAGAAGAGATATATCCACGGTAGAGATGACGGGGGCCATAGGCCAATCGCCGCGATTCGTGTTCATGAATTGAAACTCGTGCAATGGTAAAAAGACGAGCGCGACAAATTAACGTCACACAGCTCCTTCGTTCCCCTCGTCTGAACGGCTTGCCTTCAGGCACTGTAGTAAATTCTAAACGCCTCTCACGAGAGACGAGATTAAAATGGCACAAAAGTTAGCGCTCGTAGTTTCGAGTCCTGCGAAAATTCTATCGTAGCAAGATTTTCATTGTTTGCGCTGGAAATGTAACGTCCTTTCCCTAATCGTAAACCGAATTCCGTCTGTCTCCCTGAGACAACATTAACGATTGGCGCGGTATCAGATACCGGCCCGCCGTTGATATATTATTACAAGTTGTAGTTTCTTAGAGAATAACTGGCAATGTACATTTTCTTTTATAAAATACATGTGTTCTGGTTGGCACATGGCAAGTAGAAAATTTGAATTCGTTCGTCGACATTGGCGGACCCATTTCTCACCGCGGCTGGCCCCTCGCACGAACGTATTACAGTTTCCCGTTGATTTCAATGATTTCACCCCACTTCGATCGCGTCGCGAAAACGCGTGTTCGCATCAACATCTCCAAGGCTCTACACTCTCTCGCATAGGTCTTTCATTGACGCGAAATAAAATGGTATGGCATAGTCGCGCGTTACTCGTGCCCTGCACTTCAAAGCTCGGATTTGTCCTGCATGACTTCGTCCGAACAATTTCTGGAGGAGAAACAAAACAGAGTCAAAAAAGACTATGGGAAAACACTTAGGACCAAGACAGCTGCAACCAACTCGTACGCCACAAAACAACAGTCAGCACACGCGCTTCTATTACACCGTGCCTCGCATCGCTCTGTGAAACGATCGAGCTCATTAAATTCTCTCGACACTGTGAAGTGGAGTTGGTGGAGAATCGCGCGAAGCACGTATTGAAAATACTACTGTCTCGCTGTGTTATAACGGGAAGTGTAACAAGCAAACTGTCGCCCTACAAATTTCTCGCAACGTCAAGATGCAAAGGATAAGAATCTAAAAGTAGTTAAATAAATACGCGTTAGTTAAGCTAGACATTAAATTAATTGTTATAAAACCACCTAATTAATGCTGTAGGCACTGAATAGACTGTTATTAGCATAATTTCCACAACATTCTATGACCACGTTCGGTTAAATAATTATGAACAGGATTGATTGGACCTTATGAGACGAAACGATCGCGAACTTTTGGTACAAGACGAACAGTAAGGAGCGATATAGGCGAGAAGTCCTTCTTTTGTTTTTTTTTCGCAGAAACGTATGTACATAGAAACACCGATGCCAGCGAGAGACATTACATCTACGATGGGACGTAAATAATCGTAAGCACGGCTTGCTGCTTTCCGCGTGGTATGCAAATCTTTACAACGTGTTACGCTAAGCTCTCTCCCTTTGACCAACATGAATGCTTTTTAATCGATAACGTAAGTTACAACGAATTATCCACAAACCTTCGTTGGAGTCGTTCCAGACGAAGCAACAAGCTTCAACACATTTACATTCTATTTAGTACCGAATAACTTTACACCGCTCTAAATGTACGTAACAACTAGAAATCTCGATCCAGTCTTTATACTCGCTCCGAACTAAATGGCTTTACACATCCGCGCATTGATATCTCCATACCAATGTGTGAAAGAAATATTATTTACGCGCGCGCGCGCGCGCGGATCGTACATCTGTCTGTAAATGTTGTCTTTCGGCGGAGCGATACACAGAATGAGAAGTGAAAGAGGTTTAAGGCACATTGACAATGGGCAGGTTCGACCAAATGTGGTTATGCGATAGTAGCGAAATGAAAAGTTGCATTGCTTCGGACAGATTAATTACAACCTTCTCAACGAAGCCATACTGAGGGAACTGCATTTGGCCTTTCGCGTCGGCTGAACCGACATGGGTGCTACTAGAACATCATCTCTAGATGGCGAGCCTGAACCACCATTAACCAGCTCCTGGAAATACATACGAATATCCATTTATCCTACTCATATGCACAGTCCTGAAAGAATAATGCCTGGAAGCGATCGGAGAGTAAAGTGAGAAAACGCACTCGTCAAACAAGAGAAACTCAAAACATACAAGTAACATCTAACTCACACGGAAGCGAAATGAATAGAGAAGCGAAATGATCATTGATGTGTCATGCAAATTTATAGGTGTAACGAAGAAAAGAAAAATGCTTGTACACGTGGTTTTTTTCTCAGTGCAAATATATTTTTCAAAAAAAAAAAGAGAGAGAGAGAGAGAGAGAGAAAGAGTAAGAAAACAACAAAATAAAAGGGTCCAGCCTGTTTAAAAGTTTCTCAATGCAAGGCATAACAAAAAAGAAAAAGAAAAAACGAAAAAGATCTGTTAGTACAAAACGCCTCTACAAGGGCAAAGTTGAGCTTGGAAAAAATATAGACTTTCAGCGCTTGTAGAACCCATTCTAAGGGCATCACTTTTACTCGTTAACGTGGACAAATTTAGATATATCTAATTTGCGACGCGAAGTATTTTGATCCAGTCGAAACACTGCGTGACGTCACGTTCCTAGAACGAATTTTGCCTGTTGAAAAGTGGGTCTCTGTTAACCCTCCTCTCTACTCCCCTTTCACGAGAGAAGATGTCAAAAGGTCATGCTATCGTTATTCGTTTCTACCGTACTCTTAAAGAGATGCTCGTGAATCGCTCGATGATACATAATAATTGAGTAAACGCTCGTTAAGATAACGCCCTGCGACATACTTACGTGGTAGAGGGTCAAAATTTATCCACTAATATTGCATCAGCATAAACAGAGAGTTTTACAATTAATTTCATATCGAAACGAAACGTAGCGAAAAAAAAAAAACACATACACTATGGACGAATGAATGTAACTCACGGAATAAAAGATCAGGCAATGTATTAAGATGGATATAAGGGAATTATATATTATAACGTATGTACAATAAATTAATCTTTTCAAGCATTCGCGTGATGCCTTAAAGTGGAGCGAAAGATAAAGAAATAAGTTACTTCGATTGATTACTTGGAAATGTGCCAAAAGTACAGTATCAATTATTTATATAATTTCGTTCTCAGCAGGCTATGTACAAGAGGTAATATTAACAGCAAGCGCGAACGATTCTGCGGTCATGCGTCTAAGTAGATTCTACTAAGAATGCATAAAGTTCTCATTCGTGTGAAATAGAGGAGGTTGCGATTTCAAGTTAAATCGGTATCGTGCAAAGAGGGGTTCGCTTGAAAGGTGGAAAGATCGATGTCGATCGGCATTAAAGAGAGAACAATCTCCTGTCGTGAAATGAAAGTAAGCAGGGAGAAATTGAAAAGGGAAGCATAAGCACATAGCGAAGAGGAATACATGCGATAATAAATGGTCAACTAACGTTAATATTGTTGCAACTAGCGAGCCGCATCTGTGCAAGTTGCTGACTTGCTGGCGTGAGGCTGTTGGTTGACCCGAATGGCGACATCATCGTTGACATCGCTCTTTTCAATTTGCTTGGAGTTTTATTAAAACTAAACGCTCTGCCGACTTTCATCCTTGTACGAGACGCGAACCTGAAGAAAAATATTCGTCACAACATTATCCGAGCGTGATCCCATTGAAAAGAAAACAAAAGCGACATTGAAACTTTACTTCCCCCTCGGCACTCTTTACGTCTGTTTAACCGCGCGAAATAAGGCGCCTCGAAATAAGGAGCTTTGTAAATACGAAACGGAGGGAAATAAACTTTCTGGCAGACAAAGGAATTAGCTGAAATATAGTGAAAGAGAAACCCCAAACCTTACTCAACCAGTTCAAGTAAATATCACACCGTAATTGTTAACTATAATGTACATGCAAAACAGCTGTACTGTAGTGTATCGAATTTTCCACATGCTGGACTACGGGAAAGAATTACACCACAACAGCCACTCTGTATTATAGGCGCGTGAACGTGTAAATAGGACTCAATTCAAAAAGTCAGAAAATATTTTAAACGAGTGGGAACATTTTTTACAACACGGAACATAAAAGTCCGATCTGTAGATTGCGCAAAAATTCTAGCGAGATATATTAAACACTTTAATTGACGAATGTTAATAGTCTCAGGCAGGCTGATATTATCAATATGACGCTTGAACTGGTCAAATTGTCATCGCAAAAAAAATTTGATTCTTTTGTTTCTTCGATTTTTTAAAGAACGACATTGATTGACCCAAATAAGCGAGGAACAAAGGACCAAAGCAAGTAAAAAAAAGATAATCAGCCTGGTGCGAAAACTGACGGTAGTGGGACATGTAACGTGGTTTCACACATGCTATTGAGTAGGAACACATACGGGTCCATATACTCCAGGTAAAAATTATGAAATAGGCTCCTGCAACCAAACGAGTCGTCGCCCCATTATTTTTTGTTAACATGCAATACAGGAGAAAAACGGTTTAGAACACCTAATAATCTTTTTCCTCTACGAATGCGCGTATTGCTTATAAAAATCCCTATATTCGATTCGACGTCTGCGTCAGATTTTTGAGACAGCAAGAAGTAACATTTTGATCTTGTTTTTACTAAATTCTAAGAAGGAATGGAACTAGAGAGCCTATAGTTTAATAGAACTAAGATAATAATTCTGGAACAACGTACGCTCTGATCTATGCTAGCTAAGAAAATAAAGATGCTAAACATTAATTAATTTTACCCTGTATTTTTTTTTACGGCTAAAGAAATCACGAATTCTTCTGTATAATAAAATTCTACTTTTTTACAATATTTCTCTGCAAAACTGTAAGTATTGTCTTCGGAATGTATGTAATGCAATTTAATATTTAGAAATATACCGGATAAGTCGCTTAAGAGTCGAATTTCAAATGCCTCCATTGTTTCGGGGGATATAAATAAAAATTCACATTGAAAGTATTTATTTCGAAGAAGTGCATGATATAATGAAATTCGATCTTTTTCTCTTCTGATGGTTCGGCTTTTCGAAATTTTACGCCGACGATTTATAAAGAACTTACAGTTATGAGAGAACCGCAATCATTTACAATGTCAAAAAAACTGTATAAACAAAAACTCACACTATGTTCTCATTACTTACTTAAATGCTTTACTTAATGTTCCTAATGCTACATCACTTGTGTCAATTTCAAGTTGATGCGAATCAAGACTTATCAGGAAAGTGTCCTGAAAATCGGAAAGGAAACTGATTAATCGTCGATAAGTTTCGCAACAAAGCAATGCGAGGGGTAATGATAATAAAACGAACGTGTATCGAAACGCTAAATATTCTGCACGAAAGACTTACCGCATCAGCTTTGCACACTGTATTAGCCATTTGTCTGCACAAAGTCCGTAAATAATTTGTTTTATTCACTTCCTCATCGGTAATTGTGAATGAAAACAGTTTCTCCTTCAGCTCTTGATTGCTTCTCACCATCAAAGCAAATACTTTATGACATTCTAGAAATCCGTAAATCGAATAGTATATTTTCACCGGGAACTCAATATGCGATGACAAAGGTCCGTCAAAATATCGTACATTACTGGCTTACCATCAGTTTCTCGTATATCCACAACTTTTTTTATCGTACTGAGCGATAACATCTTGATATGCTTGTACGGCTTCCCTTGACTTAATTTAGTCGCGTGCAATCCGTTGGCTGTGTTAGGGCTTTTCAACGAATTGAATGCTTTCGATCTCTTTTTACATATTTCGAG
Source organism: Andrena praecox (assembly GCA_963932275.1). NCBI lineage: Eukaryota > Metazoa > Arthropoda > Insecta > Hymenoptera > Andrenidae > Andrena > Andrena praecox. The sequence goes on along the minus strand of OZ010731.1, from coordinate 51,643,688 downwards.
GGTATCCGTGAACAGGAACAGAACTAAGTGATCGCCGCGCCCGCTCAGACCCTCGCTCAGCTCCATCACGTCGCATTTGCCAATAAACGATCGATGCGAAGAAACTAAATGCGGCGGACAGTTGTCAATCTCATTAAAAATATCGAACATAACTAGCTGGCCCTCGGTCTTTCTCTTGTCTTCGTTTATATACGTCATGACTTCCTTAATACTGCTAATTGACAACTCCAACGCGCTATGATCTGGGTTATTTTTATTCGTGTGTTTAAGGATATCTACAAATACAGACACACGCATATTACACACAAACCACGAGAAACCGTTGGCCATTACGATCCATTGGTTATTATTCGCCGAATAATTATAGCTTTTGCGGTGCTCACCGTTTAATAACAGACTAATACTGGGTAACCTTTGTACTGGTTTAATCAGTAACTCCTTTAAGCTTTGTCGACCGCATTCAGGCTTCGTCTGACAAACCTTAAGAAAAGCGTGAAATCGCGGTTTGTTTTGATCACATTGGTCGAGCATCTCCTTTGTATTTTCGAAGAAGTTGACATACGGTGGATACGCCTTGACTAGGTCAGGTGCGAACTTCAGAAATATATTACCTATGCTAATGTCCTCCATCCAGTGAGTAGCACTGTATCTCAGTTCCTCTAACATTTTCTTATGAACGTCATAAATGGGCGGAAAATTACCAAATATAATTTTAGCCTCTGTGCCATTCAATAGCTCGCCGCTCGTGTCAATGAGATCCTCTAACGGCGATTTAAACAACTAGAAATATAAACAGTGTCATTGTATGAAAATACATATCGCCGCAGCTGTTTGTTCCGACATAATACATGTCCCTTACCGTCATAATTGTACTGAGAATACCAACATAATTCGACTCTGTTTGTACTAATTCTAAGAAAACTTGATGACGCGGTGATAAATTTTTTCTAGAGTTATCCGTATTAACAGCTTCCACTTCTGGAATATCTGACAGTTATCAATAATTCAATTTTATATAATCTTCCCCTTCGTATGGTTCATGTCAAAGTTCACTAACAGTTAGCATATTAAGTTGGAAAAATCTGGATTACATGTGCTGTTAGTGTAAATAATAATGTTAAACGAAAAGCAGCTGCGCAAAATATCGAGATTTATTAATCGAAACAAATGAACCACAAAGGAAGGGAAGATGTAGTGGGATTGTTAAGAATGACATTACAACACTATATATGACAGCTGAATGATACTTCTACGAAACTGCCAAAAATGAAACTATAGACTTCAGAGAGAGGGGAAGAAAACAAAAAAAAAAAGAAAAACAGCATAAGAGGCCATAATGGACGGCTCGAAAACCAGTAACTAACCATCAAGTAATGGCTTATCTGGACTCGCTGTGCAGTCAAGGAAACTCCCACTAACACTCAAAAGTCCCGCATCACTGATGCTGGACCGTCTCTTGTGCAGGGCCGGCGAGTCCGCGCCGTTTTGGACCAGACTAGATAAAGTCTCTGCCAGACGTTTTCGCTTTCGTCTCGTAGACGCCGTACTCGGTGTGGCAGTTTGTTGACTGTCACGTCTAGCTGATACAGTTGGTGATAAAACGGATTCCAAGTACTGGACATGAAATATAGAGATTAAGGAGAGATCCGCGCGATAATCCTAATAAACTTACATCTTCGAATAAATATTCCTTCTCGTCGGCTGCACCCTCGTTTTGCACAGATGTCCAGAACCACTCGGCCTTTACAATATGAGCTCTCACAGAAGCTAAATCCGGCAATGCGTTTACATTCGATTCGTCCACAACCTACGAAAAGATAGTTTATGAGTATACAACAATTTATGTTTCTCTGATAAATCAGACGTAAAGGGACGGACATAACGTTGTTAGTCCCTTCGACACCTATAACGACACAATACGCTATAAATATTAAATCAAGTACTAACATCACATAACAAAGACGTAACGAATTTATTGTGCGTAAACTACTGAATTATATCCGATCTGTACATAATACACACATTCACGAGTAACAATTGTATCCCTACATTCGTATTTACTACCTCAACGATTCCATTTGATACCTCGAATTTTATAGTATTCTTAAGTAAACAATCAATCTATCTACGCTTCCACAACCTATAAAATCCCTTTAAAGAAATCGAAGGTACCGATGATAATGACTTCTCCTCCTGTTTCTCCAGTGTCGTGTAATCGCCTTTCGGAGCGTTAATTTTGGGAGAGTAATCCGAATATTTCCCATACGACGTGACATTACTTCTCGGGCTATGGTCAGAGTTCGATAGCTTCGCTACCTTAGCTGGCATGGGAAGAGGACTAGGTAAAGGAGTATATTTCTGTCTCTGATGATTTTCCGGAGTCTCATGGCGCGAGTCGATAAGTACATATTCCTTAAACACCGGAGAGAAGCTGAAATGACCGAGCTTCGATAGAATTGACGAGCCCAATTTGCATGCGCCGAGGAAGCTTCTATTCTTTGTCAATGGCGTCGGGGAATCGTACAGGAGAGAATCGCCGAGCTCCGAATCGTATCGCCTTAGTAAATTCGGATGAGAATGCGTTTTTCTAAATTTGTACTTATCGAGAGAAGGGATTTTATGAATCGCGATGCAAGACTTGGCCTTTCGCCATTTAATGTATCGTCTATTGAGAAAGAAAGGATTTCGTGTGTATTGTACGCTTCGAAAGGACTTCGGAGGATGAACTTTACTGTCGGAACACTGCTTGTTTATGTGCTGAGCAACTTTCTTCTTATACAATGTGGAAGACTTGAAATTATATAATCCCGATTTGGCATTCGTATTCCCGTCGTTGGCCTTTCCATTCGAAATATCCGACATATTATCGCCCATTTTTCTGCCGTTGTAATTCAAAGAAGATGAGAACGTCGAATGCATGTTCGGCATAGTAGGCGTAACAAGGAAGCTGTGCTGACGCGGAACAATCAAGCGATTTGTTTGCATTAAATTGTAGGAATACTTTGTCGTAGACATATCAATTCCAGAGTCAGTTCCCGCTACAGAGAACTCAGACGTGTAAGACTCGTCTGGAAAGCTCGAACAATCGTACAAATTATCATCCATACAGATCGCCGAATCTTGGCTAACATCGTTTAGCACGGAGCAATTAAATCTGTTTTCGTTCTCATCCAAATATATCGGCAGGGACGAACAAAGGCAATGGGAGAATCGTCTGGCATTCAACCTTTTGCTCGTGTTTATATTGCCGATGCTGGCGGCTTGTAAAGAGTTAAGCTTTCTCATATTAGGAATTGTATTGGTGTACGGATCGTAGAAAGCAAAGGGAAATGGTTGCGTTTTCGTGTAATGGTACGGAACGCAGGTAGGATATTTATTATACGATAGCACGCTAGAAGCGCCGTCGAGTGTCTTGTGTCGATGACTTCCTACGTCTGTTACCTAAAGAATTTAGTGCACCTCTTTATATATAAAATGTTTGCGTGTACTATGTCGATGTTGCGAACCGCAAGTAATGCCCGCGCTGGACGTAGGTTCGCCGATCGTAAACTCACCACGTGCGTGCAATTCGGATCGTCGATTTCCGTAGATTCGCCGCCCTGCTGTTGTAGAACTTCGCACATGTGACGCTTCTCCTCTTCGGGGAAACCAAAGAAGCACACTTTCGCGCCGAAGAATGGCTTCAGTTTATACATCGTGATCTGTACGAACATAACATTTTTCAGAGGTTTGTTAGATTCTGTTAGATATATTTCAATCTCCTACTATTAAATAAGAAAATAGATCGCCGAGCGATGAATATTATTAATGAAACTACTACCAGTTCCTCGTTACTCCCGTAACTGGAAATATCGTCCTTGGCGTTCCACAGAGTCGTCACCCAGTCCATCGACATGATAGGGACCCGAAACGTCACCGCGTATCTGTACTTGTCCCCGCCGCAGCAATTAGCGATGAGGTGCGTTACCTTCGCGCCCATCTCCTTCCTAATACTTCCGCCCATGTTGTGAATCATGTTGATCAGCTTGGTCTACGACGACGAGAATGGTAGCGTGTAAAACTGTTTTACGGCGTGATAACATTGCACAATCCGCCGTATATAAATGTTAACAGCCGGTGTACTAACCAATTCATCCTTTTTTCTAAATCCAGTAAATACTACTACCGTGCCTACCATAGCTTGCGTATACATCGGTCTATTAATACTAGGTAGCGAGTCCTTCTTCTCCGCCAGCTGCACAAGCGCCGTCGGCCCCAATATTCTATAATTTGTTAAATTAAAACAACCAACAGTCGGATTCTTTTGATCATCCTTTAACAAATTAGCGGGTAGTAAGCGAAACGAACGGTGACGAACCTGTGGGCACTTTTATGAAGAGCGTCATACTCGGGTCCCTCGAATTGCTTCAATATAAAGTAAGTACAATACGCCGTATCCTCTACGTACTCCAAGCCAGTTTCGGATTTAAGAACGGGCACGCTGAACTGCTGAGCGGCAACGCCCAGCGCAGGATCGTCGCCAGCCGCGGCGATCAAGCATATTCGTTTCTTGCGTGGTATAATCACAGCTGAAAGTAGACCGACAAAGCGTATAAGATTTCCATGTATCTTCTCCGGCGACCGACGAAGAGAAAAATCTCAAATTAACGCAGGCCGACCGCGGACCTTTCCGAAGTCCATCGAAACCCGATACGTTACAGCGTCGAAGGCGTACGATAAGATATTTGAAATCTAAGCGCGCCGCTGCCCGTCTTCGAGAATTAAAGCGACCAGCTCCGTTATTTCAAAAGTTCTTCCGTTCGCTCCTGAAATTGAACGCGGAAGCGTTCGATTTCGCTCGGCGAAGAATCCCTCGAAATGAAAAGCGATTTAATATTACGGTAATATTTAATGCGAAAACTCTAAAATAAATACTTTTGCGCCGTTTCGAGATTAATGTACGGATGAATTTATAAATAAATTAAAATTGAATAATTAAAGTGGCAACAATTTAATGGATTCTTATTTTCGCAATATAGGTAATTACACACGTGTGTATTAAATAAAACGGCCTCCCATTATCCTTGTAAAACTCGGACGATTTTATTTACGAAAACTATAAACATTAATATTTGATAAAAAAAATTGTAGCTTCTTTAGTAATGGATGGGACATGCTGTAAGTTTATATAATGGTTAAAATTGCATGGAATGACTCGATTGCAGGAAAGTGATTCATAAATATCGTAAATCAACAGATTTGACAGTTGAGGGTAGCCCTTTATATTCACAGGACAAAGACAGCAGTAAATACCCATTGTTATCGGGTCTAATCCGACTTCAGACGGTAAATACCGAACGACCCTCCTGATCCCTTTTACCTCGTAATTTTATAAGGGCCGTAAATAATGACTAAACCAAAACAAAGCAAAGAGACAGTCACCGAAAATACTCGAAGTGACATCCTGCATATATATATATATATATACCTCTTATCCATTGACTACCGACAAAAGTTTCGGGATGACATTTCCAAACGATGTTTACAACGATAACGCTATTATAATAAACTACGAAGCGGAATTGCACGAAGTTACGCGAGATACTCCGCGAAATTCTGTAGCATGCCCAGTGCACTCAGGCATGCCACAAATTCATCGATATATGCAATTAACCTTTAAACGGCGAACGGATAAATGCCAATGATATTGCGAACACGAGACAGGGCTGCAGCAGGCTGCACGGGAGCTCGCGAAGGTACTTTGAACTGACAAACTGCTCGCTACTGACGTAATTTTGGAGAATAAGTCAAGGCCGAATTTGCCAGAAATGCAGATGCTCATCCCGCGTCAAGTTCGAAACGGAGGACGGGGGAGTGCACGGCGAAAGTACGCGGGTACGTCGTATCCCCCGTTCGCGAATTTTCTTCCATGGACCAGGACGGGTGACAGATATAAGACACGAGCATTGTCGCGTGAGCTTCGATAAAGAGTGAGGTAGGGTTAGTCCGCGCTCGTGCCTAACGTATACGCGTCGCGATCGAACGGCGCAGATAGATCCTCGGGAGGAATATTAAAGAAATGATCATCGACAGACTTACGTTCACTTCTAACCGCCTCTTCACTATTTATATCACTGATACTGCTGTGAACGCTTTGCTCTTCCATTTTGGCCGTTAGTTACAACATCGTTCCACTCGTACGCTCTTCTTCGCACTGATTATTGGGTAGCGCCTCCTATGGGCGAATCCAGCGAGAGAAAGGACCCGGAAAAATAAGGGAGAACAGTGGGGATCTCGATGGCGCAGCGTGTCGCGCCCTTGGACCGTGCAGGCGAAGAACGCGAGCCCCGAGTCCTGAACAGGTCCCCCGCGTGAATCGGTTTTCGCGGATCCTACGTACATGAGATTCCACAGTACATACTCCGCGTATACATCACGTTGTACGTGTATATATATATGCGCGTGTTGCATGCACACCGTTATATACTGTCGCGTATAGCCCGCTCGCGGCGCGCGAGCGCGCGTCGTCTGCGCTACACAGTCAAGTCAGTACTTATGTGGTGCAACCGGAGGCTGAGAATTCTTTGCTTCTTTTATTCCAAACAACACTTCCGATCTTTCTGATACAGCGAGATTTTTTGCGACGAAGTTTCGAATAATTGCGCGGTATCGAACAAATTCACTCGAAGTTTCATCGAAAGGGACAATCGAATTATTTAAAGTGGTCAGAGAGTAAGACGAAATGTTTAGTTTACACGGAGATGTTGGTTATTACTGTTAGCCCGAATTCGTAATATTTTGATTACTGATTCATACTGGCGTAGACTTTACGATAACCGAGGAAGGTAGTAATGGAAGTATTCGAGTTCTCGTACAAAGAAGTGATCTTTTGTGGCAGTCTTAGTAACATGGGATTATCTTACAGGTACAAGTTAGGAATTTAGCTGCTATTAAAGGGAGATTGGTAAAGACATAGTACATAGAAATTTCAGGCAAAAGTCAGGTCGTTAAACATTCCAAAATCTACCCGAGACAAAGTCGTGCGTAATACTCTTGTAGGAAGAGTCTAATGAAATTTGACTCGTGGAACTTAAGGAGGATTAGCATCTAGCGTGTCTAATCGTCCCTTAGACACGATAAGCGCAAAGGCCTTGCGAATCTCTCCTTGATCCGGAAAGTTATAATTATACGTCAACTTAATTTCTCCCGCTATTAACAAGCTATATTGGGTTGCTGGCGTTAGCGCTAACGCAATGAATGAATTAAACGTAAATATAAATCGCGCTCGTTGTTACTGCAAATCTGCCCCGTTGTGTTTAAGAAAATATATCGCGTCAACATAAATACCAGCGTGACTGTATATGCGCTCGGATATTGGCACTAAACGACACTTTCTCTACCGTCGGCGTTTATTTAGAATCCGTTACGAATATGACAAGCGTGCGGTCCACATCGGTTTCCCTGCTAAGCTCGACGCGAAAGTCATGGAGTCGCGGCGCAATCTCGCGATTATCAGCAGCACCGCGTTTTTCCTCCCGCTTATCACCCTCTGGCTTTTCTCTCGGCGGTCTCCTCCGCCCACGTACCGCTGGCTCACTGATTACCGTGATCTCTGTTCCCCCATTTCTTACCTCTAGCGCGCGTACACGATTAATTAACTTCGCTCACTTCAGATCGGTACGGAGCGATCCGCATTTATCGCTCACAAAGGGGCCGATAAGTTGAGGTTGAAGTTACGTGTTCCGCGCGACATTACCTACGATTTATAACAGAATTTAAGGACCGCTGCACGCGCGTAACGACTCACGACGTACGCGCAGTACTTTAATAACATTACGCGACCTTAAATATTGAGAACCAACAACAAACGACTGCCAGAAACTGTACGCGCCGTTAAGGCCAGTATCGACATGAAGTTATCCCTAGTGTCAGATGTGGATGCCATACTCCGTCGCGCGGTACCAATCGCTTCCTCGCTGCATCGTAGCCAGAGAATTGCGCAAAACGGTGACGATTTCAGAGCCGCGTGGATTCGAATCGACGGTTACGCGGCGGACAGCCGTGACGCTTGATACGTGACAGGGAGAATGATATAAAATCGAGCAGCTGTAGTTACCCGCTCTATCGCGTTTGTATCGATACATTTGGCACCACTGGCGAATTCTCGCCCTATTCCCTCGCTACGCGATTTGAATCTGCGAAACGTTATAAAACCCGTCGATGATTATGTAAGTAATAATAATCTGGCGTGGAAAATAATCGACCTCGAAATTGGCGAGGTAATCGGAGGATGGGTTTTTCGTGTTGGTGTCACTGCGATTATTTATCTTAGAGCACATTGTCAGCGCGAGTTTCCTCGGTACGTTTTATTATTCTTCTGAAAATAAATATAACATTTTTACATCGTAAATGTATGTAGTTGATGAATATAATAAATTTTTTTTAAAAAGAAACTGGAATATTAACCATTTATGTTAAAGAAACGATACATGTACTCGGACATAAATACATGAACTATACACCGATTCATAAATACGTTAATACTTGTTGCTTATGTTTAATACGCCGCTGATTAGTACTGGTCGATTTTTACTTATAAACAATTTGCAAGACCACTGTACAACTTTTATCCTTTTGAATCTCTTATTTAAATAACATAGGGCCCGTTAATTGCTAACTGTTGTATTTCGAGCAGACATGACGCACGACGATAGTTCGGGTATACGAGTATCTCGGTTAAAATTTTTAAAATCTGATTCTGCGTTATTCAAAGGTTTGTAATCTTAAAGAAAGGCTTTTAAAATTACTCGAATCTTGTTTCTTCTATCGTAAAATTGTGCGTGTCCAATCGTCGTCGAATTGTAGACGTTAAAAAGGATGTTGAGAGCGCTACTTTTTTCGCGCCTTTATTACGCGCTGTTAATTTATGCACCAGTTGAAATGCAACGCAAACGTTTAACATGTTTCAACGAACTTCTCGCATGCTTTCAGATAATACGCTATTTTGTATGTATCCGAATCGAATGGTTTCGAACAGAGACACTATTGGTGTATACGCCTTAAGAAACAGAAGCGTATCGATGTTTACAAATGTATGCAGCTCTTTAATATACACTCGAGTTTAGATTTCTATTTGTCGTTCGCTTAGCACGCGTAAGCCCCTGGAACTATACACTATCAGCAGAGTCGCTAATTCGCGTGAAAAACTGCGTTACCATTTTGTATGTTACATACCAAAAGTAAGAACAAGTAATATCTTTATTGTACAATTCATCTATATATTAAAAAAATATTTCATTTAAATACAAGAACATTATTACAACTACGGTAAGATTTAAAAGTACAAAAGTGGTTGTACCATTCCAGGGTTATTGTATCCGCGTATTTTCAAACAAAAGCGCTATTTTCAAAACGTGTGCCCCTTACATTGACGTCCCTACATCGAATTAAATTATAATTCTGCCTCCGTCTGGTCCGGCTTCGATTTATCGAAATTACAAAATTACTTAATAGTAAAGATAAACTGCAAATTTGCCCTCTTTCATAATGATTTCTTGATTGAATCGAACGAAACAATAGAAATAAAGGAATTTATCTTCATATACTCTTTAGACTTAATGAGCGATTAAATAAAAATAATTACCTCTAAAATAATACATTAATTCTCTTTTATACTGTCCATTGCTGTAATCTTTTTCGTATATTGAAATAACATTTGTATTGTAGTTGATGAATTTTTTCGCTTGCTTAGCTCTCGTACTGCCAATTGTACGATCGAATAAATGATACGAATTGTTATAGAATAGAAAATAAATATGGATTTCATACATGTTAATCTTTCATAAATAACTTCGGACATATTTAATATTCATGCCTGAAACAGACGATTGGAAAATAATCACGTTAAACGTTTCCTTGATGATAGAACTATAATTTAATACACATTGCAGTAAAAATCACAACTGCAGATATACAACGTTATTTAAGTAATTAATTATGAGGTAACGCGTAAAAAATTGTTATATAAAATTAGTAACAAAGTAATTGAAAATTATTAAAAATCTGTAACTGGACATTTGAACCTACCAACAAACAGACTCTTCTGTATAAAATAAGAACACGCCATTTGACTATTGTGAATTCCTGTAGCGAAGTATGAAATTCAAAACATAGAATATAATGTCGCACGGAGCATAGGAACTTATTCGTAAGGATGCAAGAAGTGATAATGAAAGATTCTCGATAGTAGTCGTAACAAATGTTTTAAGTAATCTAGTTGATTTCTGTACGTAATCGTGCATATTCGTTAATACATATTCTAATCCGTGTATGATAATCTATATACGCGTATTAAATTTCTATACCACGACAGGCAATTTCTTACGTTGCGTATACTATAAAATCATACCATACAAAGACTATCAAGCATAGCATCGTAATCCATATCAGCAACTCACATGGCTGTATGAAAATATCTCTAAACGTTTTCAAAGAGATTGCACAACATTTCTGGTCAGAATAAAGAGCGTTATTCTCAGAGAACGGTTTATCATTTCGAGTGTAGATTCTCTTCTTCGTCATCGCTATAATCATCACTTAAATAGTAATTATTCCGTGAATATTCGAAACGGCCAGTCTTTTTTGGAGGTGGACTGTAAAAGACGAAAGTGGGCATGTTAGACCGTCTGTCCGCGAATCGTCGCTTCATAGACGCGTACGCCGTGGCGGATTGACGAGACAAATCGTACGACGCACCTGTCGATCATCGATCTTGCATTCGTCACGATGCCCGGCGTACAATTAGTCTCGTCAACACGCGTCTACGAAGCGACGCTTCGTGGATGGACGACCTTAATTAGGCACGTTCACGTTATCATACAATAGAGATCGCTCATTTGCTGCAACAACGACGTAACTGAAAATTCACGATTTTTTGGCAAACGGGTTCAAAAGTTTCGTTACGCAACAACCGCTTTTTCTATACTAATAACTCAGAAACTGCAAATTTTTAGTTGCGTCGTTGTTGCGGCAAATCAGCGATATGCATATCCATATTCGAGATATTTCAAGTTTTCAAATGACCCTGGTATTTAGTAAAAAACATATTAATACAATTTAAGCACAGTAGATGGAAAGTTAGACACACCTGTGCCCGTTGCCTTACAGTTTCTGCAAAGGTTGCACGTGCCAGAGTTAAGGGGACCTTCCGGTCTAGAGACCAAAAAAAAAGGTGATTTTTAGGAATTAATTAAAGGAAAACTACTATATATAATTTAATGGGACTTTTTGCATTGTATTAAGGATGTCTTAAGTTATAGAAATATATTTTTTGTTTTATAATTAATCATTGCAGACGGCCCTGGGGAGTCGTTAAATTCAAGGCGTCAAACAACTGATCCAAATCGGTGGGACCTGTATCTCCAAAAGTTATTATCCGATTCGACTGAAACTTATTTTATTTTGAAGATTATACTTCTGGCTAGGGGGAACTAGAAAAAAATTAAAAAAATTACATTTTTTTTAGAAAATAACGACACTTGAAGTTTCCCTGTACTTTTCGTCCTTTCAACGCCTTTGAAAATTATAAATTTTCAATTTTTTGTAATATTTCTAGTTCCCCCCCCCCTAGCCAGAAGTATATTCTTAAAAATAAAAAAAGGTTCAGTCGAATCGGATAATAACTTTTGGAGATACAGGTCCCACCGTTTTGAGAACACTGTTTCGAGAAAAACGCGTTTAAAGGTTTACGTGAGCGCCGAGTGCCCGGTCGTTGCCCATGCATTTGCCGCTACTCAAATGCCTATAACTTCTGGAATTTTACGAATTCCAACAAATCCTTTTAAACACGTATTCCTAAAAGGTTGAACATTCGAAAAATGAAATAAAAAAAAATCGACTTTTAGACCGGAAGGTCCCCTTAAGTGAGACAAGCGAAGAAAAATAAATTCACGGTGATTGAGTAACGGTCATCAACGACGAGGAGTTTGTTAACGCAGGAACGCGACAACGTCTACCAACGATTGGAGTATGGTCTGCACCGCGAGTGCAACTCGTCGTTATAAGGCAAGGGGTTAACAGCAAGCGTTGGGTAAATTGTGTATTATCGCTTAATAGTAATGTATTTAACAACAGTGGGATTGTATACTAACATAACATGCTGCAAATGGGTGGTGTGAAGTATTGAAGGTTTTCATATAGAAGCAGTACAGAATGAAGCGGTGTTGCATGTTAGTCAATTGACTCGAATGCTGTGATGTACCTTGTGTGATCTTCGTCGTTATTGCTGCTATTACTGCCATTCGGGCTGCCATCCCTTTTCGGACTCGCGGGGGGAGATAGCGCTTGCATCAAACGACCTTTACTTTCATTCCAGATCGTTGACTGTGAATAGAAAGAAGCAGAAATTGTCACATCCTCGTTCCACGTTTAACGACGCGCGTTTAACGTTATAATCACGCTACACGTAAAAACAGACGTCTACAAATAAAGAAGCACTTTGAAATTTTGTATTTTGTTTATTTGTATTTATAAATATATCTCATTCGGGAAATTTAATTACCGGCTCACGGTCGAAAAGCGCAAATTGATACTGCTCGTTACTTATTTAACGCACAATGTGCAATTTACCGTTAGCAGCGAGTATACAATAATTAAGAAAACAATTCCTACGTAAGTGATACCCACCAATCTGCCTTCTCTGCCAAACAGTAGTAGAAACGCATCAATAAAGTCCCGAGATTTCTCTTCCCATTTACTGATCATATCCATACGTTTCTCGCCGATATTCTCCATGACGCGCTTGCCTTTATCTTTCAAATCATCAAATTTATTCTGTAACCGGAATTTCTTTTCCTACAATTACGGATTATTTAGCACATAGTGTCGTGATTGTGCACTGCATTCGGATAATATGCACTTACACTGAGGAAGGAAACGTTCAGCTCTTTCGCGCTGTATCCCCGCGCAAGATTTCTTCGTACATAGATATCGTAATCCTTCACTATTCTGGCTACAATATCCGACGTGGAGACTCCTTCTGTCCTCTGCGTGGCTACAAACATACCCTTAGCTTTTAGCGCAGCATAAACGTCTGTACTATCGTCTGTCATATAAGGTATGTCATCGTGAGCAACAAAGTCGATCTACAACATTAAGCAGTAAATCGCTAATGATTCGTCAGCACGCCATCGAAGCCAGTAACCGGACGACCGACGTTACCTTATGTTTCGTAAGAAATTCATCGTCCAATTCCCAAGGAGCGTCTCTTACTACTTCGTCCACGTAACGACAGTGCCTTACCGCGTCGTACCTCTCGTCGTCCGTCATGACCGTTCTTCCTTTCTTACTGTGTGTCAGCTCGTCGTTACACACTGCAATTTCGGAAAGATAACAGTATTATTCCGCTTCACGCGACAGTTTCTCGTCTGTCGCGCGGAAGAAAGACTGTAATTCATTTTCGCTTACCTCCTACGATGAGATATACATTGGGGAAAATATTTTTCGCTTGTAAAAGTTGTCGCGCGTGCCCCTGATGGAATAAATCGTAAATACCATCCGCGTACACTCTGACTTTCCTGGGAGCTAAAACAAAAGTTATGCATCTTAAGAAAGGTTCCGAGAATGTTGCTAGCGCTTATCAGAGAGGCATTAAAACCGATGCGTATTCCCACTAACCTTTGCCGCTCCTTGCCATTTTCAATGTAATACGAACATTATAGTCGCACGCGTTCCTTTCGGCGAGCGCGTCCGAATCGTCGCTAAACGGCGCTTCCTTGCAAATCGACTGGAACGGATCGATTCGAAATGGGAATAGAATAACGGAGATTGCAATTTCGGACGTATAAGAACACATAAATAGAAATTATAGTTAATGAAAATTATTAAGAAACTTGTTTAAGGCGTACCGTCACGGTTCGAATCATAGTTGCAGCATAAAACAATAACTTACTTAGGAAGAAAAGAATAATATACTTCGGTTCGCGCTACTCCAGCTTATCGTCTTTTAAACATAACGCGAATAAAATATCCGTTCGTTTACTATCGAAATCGAAATAAATGTAATTGTATGTTATATTCAATATTGTGAAAATTAAATGGAAAAAAAAAAAAAAAAAAAAAAAAACAAAAAATAGAATTAAACTCACTGGAAGTTCTTTGTGGCAAACAGAAATCTCACTATTATATGCTTTCAGTGAAATTTGACCCGAATCATTATTTGAATTCCCGTTGGTCCTCCAAGTCATTGTCACCAACTGTTAAAGTTATTAAAAGATATGTTTTATAAGCGACGCAAATTCATTTACGCGTCGGAGTGCTTTTCTATCGAATTCGCTGGATTTAAGGGGGAACACCACTGTGACGGCCGGAAAAGTAGGCGATTTTTAAGAATTTTTTTCAGGAATAATTTACAGTTTTCATAGAAAATTTTTATCACCTACCTTTAGTACGCTGTCTTAAGAGACTATACAAAAAAAAAAAAAACAAATAGAAGAACATCCATAAATTTTAATATATTAATTAATCTTCTAGACCCCCCCATGCGAGCTGGTCGAATGTGTAATTATTGGACAGCAGATCCGAAATCAAATTTCATTTTTTTTTCATAAACTATATGAGTGTAGTTTCCGTTGTGCGTACCGATTTCTTAATCAAATTATTTTTGTAAAAATGGTGCGCTTTAGAAGAAAATTTTCGAAAATCCGCGAATAAGATGGACAGTTTTTCGAGCGTATTTAAAAAAATTGGTTTTCAATCAAAGAATCCGTACGCACAACGGAAACTACACTCATATAGTTTATAAAAAAAAAAAATGAAATTCAATTTCGGACCTGCTGTTCCATAGTTACACATTCGATCAGCTCGCGTGGGAAGATCTAGAAGATTAATTGATATATTAAAATTTATGCATGTTTTTCTATTTTTTTTTTTTTATAGTCTCTTAAGACAGCGTCCTAAAGATAGATAACAAAAAATTTCTATCAAAACTGTAAATTATTCCTGAAAAAAAATTCTTAAAAATGGCTTACATTTCCGGCCGTCACAGCGGTGTTCCCCCTTAATCTCCTTTCAGTGGTCAACCCGATTTTCGAGGAGCAAACTTTTACAGATACTTGTAAACTCTTTTACGTATTCGTTCTAGCCACGCCGCAGAGACTATTCAGAGACCGAGGCGTCCACGGTATTATATCAGTTTAGATACGCCGACGATCTTGTATCGCGTCGTACCATTATCATCGGGACAATCCGTTTCTACATTTTGGCTACAATATTAAAGGCGTTTTATCTCGAAGCCGGCAGAGATAAATGCGTTACAGCATAATCTGTATATAAGCCCTGCGTCGCTCGATAGAATAGTGTAAGTAAATCTAACGCACACAGTCACGCTGTGTGCGCGCCTCGTTGGTAACATATTTCAACGGTAGCTCCCAAGTGTCTCGCGTGCGTTTGCGTTAGCTTTAATAAACAAAATATTGAATAAATAACAATTACAGGTGGGAAATTACATAATATTCTTTTAGCTTCCGAATGCGTTTAAATTGCGATCGAAGTCGTTCGTGCGAGACGTCGGACCGTACCGCTCGACGAAGTAGAGAATGTTCTTAAGTCTGCGAACGCCGTACGTTTATACTCACAGGGTAGATCGGAGATTCTTCTTTGGAGGAAGACGCGTCCTCCCCATTTTGCATATTCAAATAGGATACAGAATTCAACATAGCTTCTTCCCTAGCGCGCTTCCTAGACATTTTTTATCGTTTCGACGCCAGGCCCATATAAGTCCTGTGGAGCAAACGAAATTCTTTTTAGCTTAAATTTACCACGGGCAGGTGCGCGACGGGACGGCGGAAGAGACGTGCGTAACGGTTGTGCGTAAAATAATTTGGAAATATTAATAGAAGCATTTCTCGAGTTAGATAAGTTTATTGTCCTGTGTTATATTTTTGCAATAAAAGACGTTAATAATAATAATAATAATAATAATAATAATAATAATAATAATAATAATAATAATAATAATAAGTCTAGAAGGGAAACGTTCCCGTTCGGGTCGCTTTTTCGACCGTTACTGCTGCTTAACGGGGGTAGTAATATTCTGTGCGTATAGGTTAACAATACTACGTACGAATTAACTGAAGGTTTACCTGATTTTCGTAAGTGGTCTTAAAATTACGCACGAGTGTCAGTAGTGTGATTAGTAGGTTTGTGGTTATAAATCATTATGGTTAGAAAACATTTATAAACAGTCGTGCGATCTTCGGGGAATAATCAGAGGCGTGCCAGATTCTTCGGGAGCCAGTCATATTCGGCGTTATTGCACGTTACTACTTAATGGAATTTCATCGGTGTTGGATTCGCGCTGTGCGACGCAGCTAACGTGTCACGAAGATATGATTCCGGGTGAGAGAGAAATGAAGGGCGCACGAAACAAAGCGTGTAACGGGGGGGAAGCGTGTATATCGCAAATGCAGTATATCTGCAACGTAATGAGAAATGTAACAATGCGAGGAGCGTGCGGGAGACAGGCTTGACCCGGCTTTCCAGCCTGTCGTCGTGTGCGTGTACCGTCCATCGTTGGAAAGTGCTGCTTCTTTATTTTTAAACGTGTGGAAAAATCCGATTATGCCAAACGAACCTTTTTCACGCCCTAATTTCGGTACGCACGGCTAGTGCAGCGCAAGTAATAGGATATATGTCGAGAAATCGGAAGAGTTCCGTTAGATGTTTATTGGACTGGCGAGGGCTCGGCGGCAGTCGGCGTGGCACGTCCTCGGTGGAATTTATGAAATATACCCGTCCGGATTTTAACAGAAAGCTCACATTTTACGGTACTGTTACATACTGTTTAACAGCTGACCCAGCAGACGCCCGCCACGACACTTGTCGTGGATATTCTGCGCACTGCACGCGGCTTCGATGTGCAACCAGGGCCGGCACGCACTGCCCCGCGGACCCCGGCTAGCGGAGTGCCGAAGTATGGGTGCGCGCGTTCCGTATTAAAGGAATACGGGAATTACGAATGAGGGCAAGAAGCCGTACCGGCACCTTTATTTAAATCTAGTTTCGTTTCTGCGTGCACCGAAAATAAAAGCAACGGAGCGCCGTGCCCCCATTTACCCCCCCCCCCCCCGGGCTAGAATGCCTCTTATCTGTTCCATATTGGGGAAGAGGGACGTCATACAAACGACCCTGCGAATACCAGATATTTCTAAAACTAATCGCTGCGCGTGATTAGTTCTAAATTAAATGTCATCATTTAATGTATGCAAATTATGCTGCGATTACAGCTGTCTTGTTAATCGTCACGTGAATGTCAACGGGGACAGATTATCGTATGTACGCAAATATCGTACGATCTTTACTTAAGTTTCTTAAGCTGGCCGGAAATTATCGGAATTCGCCGGAGATAATTGTCGCGATAAACAAGGTGCTTATCGGTGGGAATGAGTGACCTTTCGAAATTGCCGCGTTAGGTGCGCCACGGGGCTGGAGTATGGTTACGATTCAAAGTATCTTGCGCTTTGTGGTAACATACGTTTTCAAATTGACGTTGACGCTGCGCACACTTCCGGCCTGTCGTGGGAGATTAACGATTACGAACTGGACGCGGCACGATCAATTAAGAGCCAATTCCACACAATAGAGCATGCCACTCGAAGCGCACAAAAGGAGCTTGAAGTACACCGCGTGTACTTAGGATTAGATGCTTCGCGATAGGACGAGCGTCAGCGGCCAAAGAGGGGGGCAACGGTGACGTAATATCGGATGATCAGAAGCGTCACATACGTACTTGCCATATCACAGGCGCTCATGTACGCAGCGTTTGATTCCGAAAGAAATGGGAGATGATAAATTTACGTCCTCTGGCGACTGTGTACGTGTGACAATAAGTAATTAATGCGTTTTTCATACCACAGATGGCCGACTGTTCGAAATTTAAAAGTGACTTGCTCGAGGACAGGTTGAACGTAATTGGAACAATTGTGTTGCACGTACTAATTAGGCACAGTCTCCGGTAGAGTTTATCGGTTTTAAATTTAAAAAAAAAAAACGGTTTTATATACTAGAATTAATATATAAAAATGAATTAATTATTTAATTAAAAACGTTAACATTTTGACTTGAAATCGCCTCGGACACAAGCATATTGTGGCAGATAAACTGTAAAAACTAATCTTGACGAGTTCATATTTTCCAAAGAAAAATACTAAATGAAATAAAAATTTATAATTTATATTTTTTACGGATTTTAGTTTTTTCCATTCCGTTTTGTATACAGTGTATTTTATTCTGTTACATTTTTGTAGATCTATAAATATTAAATGAACTCAAAAATTGTACGGACTTGAGTAATTTTCATTTTTTTTTTATTTATTTGGTTTTGTATAGAGTATATTTTATTTTGTTATATTTTTGTAATTTCATAAATATTAAAAAAACTGAAAATTTTTAAAATTAGTACAAATATTTATTTTCTATTTTAATTATATTTGTTTTTGTTAAAATTCGAAAACCGGTTTTTTGGGAATATTGGAATTCGAAAACCGGCTTCTTCAGAGGTCGGTTTTGGTATAAACCCTAATCGCGGGTTATACGAAATTGTCAATACGATTTTGTCATGAGTCATACTATGGTCACCCGTGTGTCAGCATAAGGGTCATAGTCTGTATTCAAACTGCCGTAATTAAATAAACTTGACGCATGCACAGTTTCAGCCACTATTCCGTGCATGCGCCTTTCTACCTTTTTATTCTCTTCTTCTCAAGATAAAACGCGAGTCTGCCGCATGGCTGCAATCGATCCACGTTCATAAGGGTATAGCCATCATCGTGTCGTAATTCCCGGCGCAATATTAATTTATAAGATGAATCGAAATTACGATAGACGCTCGTGCGTCTGGTAAGTGGTGCGATAAGAGTCAAGACTTCTCTTTAGAAAAATATTGCTTCATTCAGCATTCGTGCAGCGTAGTGGAATAGCTTCGTTTCATCGGAATATTTCATTTAGCACGTGGAATTATCTAATTGTAAGTGACGTTAAAAATGCAAATATCTACGCAAACGTTTGCGTTTATCGCCTGTATTAGCGCCTTGCTTCTCCATTTTCCAAGCACAATCAACGAACTTGAAACGATGAAGTTGTGCCACGAATAACGCGTCTGCCCGACGATAAAGTCTGCCGACAACGAAAAGTTATACATTTGTATAGGATTTAAAATTCATATGTACACCCATTAAGTGCCGCCCGAGTGACCTATCACCCGCGAGACGATACAAAACGTAACACTCGCTGAACGAGCTACAGAAATATAATTAATCACACAAGGAACGATTTTTCGCCAATTATCTGGAGCTCGATAAACCCTTACGAGGAAATTAGTCAGCGCAGGGGTTACCGGGGATTATTCATTTCATCAGAGCTGTCCGTATAGTTAGTGGAAACGCATGATAAACTGAAAAGCTCGAACTAATTAAAAAAAATTGTCGCAATGAAATCACGGTTAAGCGTGCGCTATAAATCGCCCATTCGTTTACGAAATGCCACAGTGGCAATTAGAAATATGTATTTTGCATAGAAAATACACGATATTGTACCATTTAAATTTCAGTGAAGTATATACTTTTATATAAACAAGAATAATAGATACGGAATTCCATGAAATCATATTTAAAATATTTGCTATTGGATGCATGGCATACATATTATCCAATTCATAGATTCGTGTTTAGCGTATTAATTGCATATCAAATTTGGGTCAATATAGTGAGTCAAATGTTATGCAATCGTTTTGTTACGTGAAGTTTCGAAAAGGTTGTTTAACATTATGTCGACGAGTCTGCTAGTTTAAATTTCGTTATATTTAAAAAGTTCTCAACACCGCGGATTGTATTATACCTTTTATCGAACACCCGTAGATACTCCCATTTTAACAGGTAGGGAATATATACAGATTTTAAAGGTAAAGCAAAACAGTTGAGTAAAAAGCTGAGATTTATTTTAATTAATAATAACATTAAAATAATCTCTATATAATTATAAGAATTATAATTTTACTTCTTTCATATTGATTTCCTTTCCATGTTTTTGTTTTTTTCTTACAATGTATCGCACAAACAGTCCTTCGTACAGTCCTTCCACCTTACGTGATTCGTAATAAGATGTTTTACAGTCGCGCGTTACTTGTTCTCTTTTTTCACAAGAATTTTATGTTGGTCTTCGTGAAGTAGTTAATGAGACAGTGTCTGCCCACTGGTCAGCGATAATTACATTCGTGTAATTCAACTTTACGTACTCGTTTAATATTTATATACTTTTGATATATATATATACAAATAAATGTCCGACCATTATCTATTCCCTTATAAATGTCGTAATAAAAAATGTCCTCTCGGATGATTTTACGTTCGTAACTAGCCGCAAAATTTTTATATGGAGTATATTTTCCATTGCAAGTTTGCATGCGATAGTAAATATCGTATTATTGTGTACAAATAAATAGCAACAAGAACAGGAAGTTGTAACACTATTTCATTCAGTCATTTTGTTGTTTTTTTTTTAAAACATTTCTGTTCTCAATTCGTACTGTTATTACGTAATAATCGGGGGAAACGTAATGCCCAGCATTGCCGCCTTTTTTGTTTTAACAATTTATTCGCGCAATGCATCCTGACTTCACTCTCACCTTCTATCTATAGATGACGCGATATAACGAAGGACGCGCAAAATTACAGCTAAATAAGCGTAATAGGTCAATGTAAATTAGCTGTAAAATTACAAGGTCAATAATAATTTATATCCAACCGAGAATATGTACGTCCTTTCCTTTTTTTGTTTAAATGTTCGATGATGTTCAGTTACCATGTGATTTAACTTACCACGTATTACGATATCATTCAAAACTTAAAAACTTATCGGAGCAGTTCATTACGTTTCGTTTTTAAAATGACGTTCGTATACAGTTCTATCTAACTTCAACACTGTAATATTATCGATATTATTAAATAACATTTACTGTACCTAAATTTAATAATAAAAATACCTAAATCACAATATGTTATACCATCGTTCGATAGTAATGAGTTGGTGTTTTCTTCCAATCTATTTTTTTTTTACTTTTCGCATTTTTTATCATTCTGCCTAAAAAGTAGCTTCAGAATGCAGACAATTGGGACGAATAAGAGATCGCAGTGACAAAAGTAGAAATTTCATTGATCGTTCGTAGAACAAAGCTATAATTAGTATTTAGAAACACTACGCAATTTACAAAGCTACATTAAAAAAAAAAGAGAAAAAAAAAAGAAAGAAAATTTAGCGTCGTTCGGCTGTCAATGGCGGAAATTGTGGTTTCGCGCTAATTTTGCTACGTTAAAAAATAAATCCTCGTATATACATGATTTTTCTACCGCATTAATTTTGTGGATGATGCGAAAGTAAGATTGTCTAAAAGAATTTCGTCAGTGCGAACTCACTCGTGTGATTTAATTAAGCGTTATGTCGTTTTGATTTATGCGCAACGTGTCGCACGTTACCGAGTGGCGACAAGCATAAGTTTCGTTCTATGTCATCTGCAACAATTTCCGAACAGGTGAAAAACGGAGCGCCTATGGTACCTATTAATGAAGTATAATCAACAAGTATGCGAGTTATGTCAAATAGTTACATACAATATACTCTCTTCGGAATTAGGCTGGAGCAAATATTCCCATAGGTATAATGTAGCTACCTAAAATCTGTGATTTCACGATAAGCTTTATTAAAGCAAATGTGTTGTTTTTTTTTTGTTTTATATTAAGGCGTTAAAGTTCAGGGATAAAAGTAAATGGCTAATTAGTAGGCTGTGCACTAAGTGCCTCGTGCAATGCTTGCTGTTGATCTGCTGTCAATGCGTTTATGCATGCTTGGAACATAGACTCGTTGCTCTGGAACAAGAAGCATTGGATTGAAATTACTTGCGATGTAAGGGCATTCCCAGCGCCCGCGCAAACCTATATCGAACATACCTGTATTTGTCTAACGATACTAAGAATTCTGCTCATGACAGGGTTATCCGTAGGTACTGCACTTCTGTGAAGCGCTTCTGCGAAGAAGCTTATTAGCCGAGGTAGATTTGCATTATTTGGGCCTAAAACTGCTACGTGATTCGCTTCGATTAAATCGCAAAGGTATCCATAAACGTAAGGTGATTCATCTTCGTCTTCCACCACTGGTAGCCAAGAGAGCCTATGTCGAAGTAGAAGTCAAAGACAAGGTTCGTTAGAAATAATCGCCGGCCGTCACAATGAACGCGCGCTGCTGAACCGATGCTTACCAATGAGGGAGTATTTCATCGACGTTAATCGCTTTATTGTTATATTTAAGAATTTTTGTCACTGCAGAAATAGCGTTTTCGGTGGGATTAACGTTCTCCGGCGATCTAGATTCTGGATCATTTATAACCTCCATTAACCTAGGTAAGGCTTCTGCGCATGCTTGAGCAAACGCTTCTCCTCCGTACTGCCCCAAAACTCCGCAGCCGTAAGCTGCCGCTTGTCTGACTTCCGCCGATTTATCCGACACGTATTGTATCATTGGCCGTAAGAAGTACTCCTGATACTTTGCACAATCAGGCCCGCCGAACTCTATCACGTCGTCGAAGACACACAAAGCCCATTGGTGATCCGACCAAGATCCATCGGGGCTTAACAATTTTACAAAATGCCCGCAGATCTGATCGAAATATGGGAAGAACGCAGACTTGTGAGTGGTAAACAAAGCGTGCAAAATATCTGCTATTTTGCTCAGAGTATATACATCTTCGTGGTCCTCGCTAACAAGCTCGTCCTCGACAACCTGCAATATCGAATGGAATTTTTTTCACGTTAGGACATTTACGCTGAAACGCGGCGTTAAAGTATGATGCTCTGTAAAATCTTGCCTCGTCATAATCCTCGTCCTTGCGCCTTTCTAATCTGGCAATTGCCCTTTCGAAATGTTTGTTAAGTAATTTATCTAATATACGTAGGAGCTCGGCCATAGGTTGCGTTCCTAAACAACCAGCGCCGAGTGTTTCGATACACTTTGCCAACGAATATAACAGTTCCAACAGAACTTCCGACTCTGGCTCAGTATCAATTGCTTTTAAGAGATCGGGACAGATGTACGCCCACATACCTTCGAGATACTGTGGACCTGTAACCCAGTCACAGTTATACAACTTTTATGCCTTATAACGCTGAAGCGTCTTGTATACTTCGCGCAGTATATTAACCTTTTATTTTCGCACAGTCAAGCAGATATGGTAAACTCGCGGCAGCTGCTGTTCTAACGCCATCGTGGAAATAAAATTTCAACATAGGAACCATCAGCCGTACTACTTCCTCCGCGTAATCTGCGAAACCTTCTTTCAATTCTCGCGCGTAACAGACTAACATTTCGCAGGCAGAAGCCTTGTCTTCCAGGCCAGCTGTTTTAATTCCGAAGTTCTGTTGCTCTCCAAGAGAAACGAACTCCCAGTCAAGGTCTTCTATGCCCTCCATATCTTCGTTGTCTAATAAAGCAACCTCCGGTTTCATAGCCGCCGTGCGCAGAACCGGGCCCATTACCACTGGCAAGTACTGCTCGAATTGTTTACCTGCGAACGACCGAGAAGTTGCCTTTTAAAATATTCTTCAACGAAGGTGCGAATTTCATTATTTCCTTCTTTTTTTTTTTATTAAACCTTTGATAAAATGATGTGGCTTACCAAGAATCTTGCAAATTCGGGCCCAAGCGGATATGAGATAACTTGTTTGCGGATCATCGTTCGGAAGATCTCCTTCCGAATGGGTTTTTAATAACATATCCATAACTTCATTGGCATCTGCAATGAACTGTATCATGGCAAACACTTTAGTTGCATCGAACACACGTAAGAAGTTTCTCAAGTGTTTTACCATATTATAATTTAAGATATGTAAAATATCATCGCACCTTTTCAGGTCCAACTGCGAGCCCTATAAGACTGACACATTCAATCGTTTTACCGCGCAGCATCTTATGCTCCTGCTGATTGGCATTTTGAATGATGTACTTCAAGCACGGCATCAGCCTATCGTAATATGTTACAAACTGCTCTTCGCACGTATCTGCTACAGACGCGATAGTTGTAACGACCTGTTGCAAAGGCAGTGTTAATTCACAGTTACGAGTGTGTTTTATTTAATTATGTATGACCAATGTACGCACTTGCTCGAGAACAAGTTTAGTGCCTTTCTCAACTAATTCCTGAAATTTAGCTGTCAGTATCGATTCCAATTTGGCCATAATAGCATCCAAATACGGCGTCAATATGTGCTTCGGGCAGTCCTCGCTGAAGTTCACGAGCGCCGCCCCTGCGTGAGCTTGAACCCTTGGGTTCGCATTGTCGTCCAATACCATTAACAACCCAGGTATAACTTTGTCATGGAATTTCTTTTCGAACGTGGGCGCGAAATCGGTGGACATCTGGCCAACCGCGTTGCAGGCGGCATGTCTTACGCGAGGATGCTGGAAGAAATGTAATCAATTAGCTGGGAAGAGAGAACGTGCAATGCGATCGGTCGATAGAAATGTTTGTACGCTCCAATACTATGGCCATTTAACAGTAAATGGCCAACTCTCTGGAACTCGAAAGCAGGTATCTTAAACACACATCGTCAGAACGACAACGCGAACAAATACCAGACTCTCGTCGTACTCTACCACGAATGTAACGCTATTACGTTCGTGCACTGAACGCAACTGCTGACTCTATTCGTGGCATCGAAACTGAATTGCAAAGCACGATCACACTTACGGGATCTTGTAAATATTGTATAACTCCGTCCATAATCTGAGGTAATATTGCTTCCATTTGTTTGTGGCAGCCTTCGCCGACAGCCGAGATCGCCATAAGAGCTGCATGCCTGGGCACAGATATTTCATACTGTTACACGGTATTCTTTTCGCGGATTCGCAAACGAGCGCTGAGAAATGTACATGTTTGTTCTAAAACTATGACGATAATGTTACACCATCGTCAACTCTCTTAGTAAAGAACCTCCCACGGGGATCTCGAATATCCAGCTATCAAAACGATAGACAGAAACGAGAATAGCCCCGCCGGTTATTCTATCACAGATGTAACGCTATTATTTGCACCGAAGCATATAATTGCTGACGTCACTGTGACGGTTTAAAACGCGTTAGAAGAAGCAGAGTACATACATCGGGAGGGTTTACCTGTATCTCCAATCGTTGTTATTCAACATCGACGGAATATTTTGTACAATGTGCGGCAGCATGGTTTTACCGCCCAGACCGCACGCCAATCTGTCGAGAGCGCTTTCGGCGACAACGTTGTTGCTGTCATTGTCTTCGTCAATAATCTCGTCGGAGAAGCTCCACTTCTCGTCTTCTTCGATGTCTGTCATCATCTTCAGTACCAACGGTACCAGAGATGCAATGTATATGCCGGCTTTGCGGACCATCGCCGGAGCGGTTTCCGCCAACGTTACTAACACCTCCAGCGCCAATTGCCTCCACGAGTCTGCCATGTCTTCGTTGGAAAATATTTTCATACACATCTCTATTATACCCTCTAATTGTAATCTTAAAAACTTTGGCGTCGATCCTGCTAAATCGATTAGAACCTTCAGCAGAGCATCGTCCGTTTGCTTCTCCACCGACTGAGCAGTTACTTGCACAGCCGCCGGCAGTAATTCCGAGAAGTGTTTCTGTATGTTTTCCTCTTTGTCGTGTAAAATGATGAAGGCTCCGATCGCTCTTACTGCTTGAAATCTGACCTGCATGATAGAAATCATTGTTACACGATCGTTCCGAGGCCTTACGATACACGAATGAAATACAGATTTGTAAGGGACTTTGTATGCCCCGTATCTGTCTGTAAATTATAGCTTCACAAGTCACAGTCATCAGAAAGCAATGTTTCTGTAGGAAGAACTTGTGACGAGAGGTCTCGTTACTACGATCCCGTGTATCTGTCTTCCGTGACGAATAATATAAAAGACAAGCCGTCCACGTTACCTCGTAATTCTCAGAATCCACGACAGACTGCTGCAGCATTTGCTTGATAAGATTAAGATAGTTCGCCTGCTGATTTCCAAATACGCCTGGGACGGATCTACGTGCGCGGAATCAGACACTTCAGAATTCAATACGCTAGCGCGGAAACGAAATCGTCGCGCGAACTTACGTGAACATTCGAAGAGCACTTTCTTTTAGCGCCGGCAAAGGACTATTTGCACATTGGAATAGGAACTGCAGGAATTCTGGCCACTGATTATTGCCTTCCTCGTCAATTAAATTTCGTGCCACTTCAGCCGCGACCTCGCAAACTTTCCGCCGAATAGTTTCCGTTTGCTCATTTTGAACAGATAACAAAATTTGCTCCTTTAACTGAGCCTGTGCTTCTGGCGGAATCTGGAATAGAAATTGTAACAATGTAATACAGGTGCCAACGTGATTAAATAATATTAAAACACTGTAGGACACTCAAAGCTACTTAGAATATTCTAAAACTTCATCGGTACGACTTTCCAAGTTATAGTGATTTGTTTATTAGTACATAATTAATTGCAGAAATCCACGGAATTCATATACTCGACAAGATTCTTTTTACATAAGCAAGACGCTGGTAAACGCTACCGCATTCAGTGCTGTTCCGTTCAGAGATGGGCAAAAAATTATTTGAAATAAAAATTTCGTACACAGATTTTTATTTCAAATAATTTTTTGCCCACCTCTGGTTCCGTTACACCGCGTTTCCGTCAACTCCCCAGCGAACGATAAGTTCCCGAATTTCGGGCGTCAAGCGATAGTACAGTGAATCATCAGCGATGCGGCGCGCTCTGTACGGATTAGACGCGACGAGTTACTACGCACAGCATGCTTGGAAATTAACTGCTCTTTTCGGCCGATTTTCAGAAGCAACGCCGTTTCTCCCGCCGCGCGTCTGGCCCCCGGCGGCGGCCGTAGTGCCCGAGCCGCCTCAGGCGCGTACCGTATGAACCGCGCGTGGCGCAATAGCGCGACACTCGTACCAATAGGTTTCCACATCGTCCCAGAGGGTACTATCGATGCTTTTTTGTTTTATCAACGCACCCGAGGCGGCTCGAGCACCGCGGTCGTCGCGGGAGAAATAGGGCCTTGCTTCTGAAAATCGGCCGAAAGGAGCAATTAATTCCCAAGCCTGACGCGCAGTACGCGATTTACGCGCAGTACGCGATTTACGCGCAGCTCTAAAATGACTCGATTTAATACTATTTCGTTTAGAGCTCTAAATTCTAGAAACTTATCCTCTGCATTACCCAGTGTCTTTCTGTACTTAAAATAACTAAATTCTTTTATCACGACTGTGAGATAGTTTGCTTCCATCATGCAGGATTCGTATGTTACATTTTATCTGAATAAATGAATGGTAATCGATATGGTGATGATAAAGATTTATCATATATAAGTTCAAATAGGTCGGCTTATCATTGGCAATAGTTGCTGGCATAAATTATACAGAGGATTATATGATCTGAAATTATTTTAGTCTTCGGCTTTCTATATATATATATATATATATTAGCAGTAAGTACTATTACCATACCTCTGTTATATAAGTATATAACAAAAGGAATGCTGTAATTTTGCGCCTTTACCTAGACGATTGCCAAACACCATATGAAATCAGAAGAGAAGGCATAATTACTTTAGGATAAAAGTCCATGAACTCGGATGAGAAGAGTCGACGTAGTAAGACGGCGGCCATTGCGCGCATCTCCTCCGTAAGGGCGGCATTGCACAAGGATGTTAAAAGAAACGTTACCTTGCTTTCCACCGGGAGATTGTTGTATGCCTCCTAAAATATCAGACAGAAGAATTTTAATACACGTGCACCGAGGAGTTCGACGTCGCACGTACTACGAATAAAATTAACGATACTTGTTTATATGGTACGTAGCAATAAATCGTGGGTATGTAATTAAAAGACTTTCATGGTAAGAAAAATATCATCAATATTCGTATAATTGGTAATTACAGTTCGATTCGTAAATATAGCTGAATAAAAGTAAGAAAGTATGAGAACAAGCATGGGTCCACTCGAAATGTGACCTATAACATATATTTTAATAAATACTGAACAAAAAATCGGTGACAAAAACGAAGCACATGTTGCTTAAAGATGACACGTCGTACGTTTCTGTTCTACTTCGCTATATGTACGATAAATGTAAAATGTGCAAGTGAAATACCGTTAATCATAGAGACGAGAAAATAAAGTAGTTATAAATGCGCGTTAAAAGGGTCCTCAGCGACCGAAGCCGCTTCCCGTAGCATCCGAAGTATTCTAAAGCGTGCTCGGGAATGCCGGAAACCGAACCGATCACGGTCGCGTGTA
Source organism: Andrena praecox (assembly GCA_963932275.1). Classification (NCBI taxonomy): domain Eukaryota; kingdom Metazoa; phylum Arthropoda; class Insecta; order Hymenoptera; family Andrenidae; genus Andrena; species Andrena praecox. The sequence goes on along the minus strand of OZ010731.1, from coordinate 51,615,331 downwards.
GGCGGGAAAGTGAAATACACAAATTATCAAGCTTGCCGAGTAGTCACGCTATACATCGCACGGCATCCGACGCAGAAGTGGATCCGCCTTCTTTCGATGCCGGCGGCGAGGCTCGAGAACCGCGAGCAATTGCGGAATAGGCGTTTAAGAATTTTCTAGCGAAACGACAGGGGCCTCGGTGATAGATTGGCGGGGCGCATGCTACCGCACGACACCATTTTGGATTTTATTAGGTTGTTCTAAACACTTGTCAGTATTCATCTCGTGCACTAATCGCCTACGCCGCGGAATCTGTTGCATCGGCGAGCCACGACGATGCTCCATGGCGAACTTAAAGCTTCAACACCGATTCGATGGGAACGATCGGTGGAGAGTGGCCCACATGCTAATTCTGACAACACGTTGGCAACGTGCTCGCGGATCGAAGCACCTCGTTTCCGGAGATTTACGTTTCTATGTTGATTAATAGGCGTACGATACACACGGGAAATTTGGAGGAGATATACGCACCTCTGCTTGCGTTCTGGCATCGTTATCCGTGCTAAGGAGTGTGTTTAAAAGCTGTTGAAACTGATCAAGGTCTACCGCCATTGTCGCCGAACGAATGAAGCCGCGGCGCACGCTCCTGGAGTTGATCGTCAGTTGATGCTACCAAGATAAGTCACTAAAATATCCCTAGCCGCGTGGTGCCAACCTTCTCGCCCTATTTCGATTGAGAACGAGCCTTAATCAGTTCAAACAAATTCTATTTGTTAAAACTAGTTGAATATAATGGTGGACATTTCTTGATATAAAAGTGTACCTGGCGTAGGAGATTGTATGAATATTCTTTCCCAGTTTCTTTTCTTTATGTAGAATCTCTAAATTACAGGTGACACGTTAATGACTCAAAAATGTTACTAGATCAAGTTTGAGATACCAATTTTTCAATGTCGATTTGCAGTATTTTTATGTGAAATGTTGTTATGGCACTTTAACCGTTATATTGGTAGTATTAAGTAGCCTCGAGGTGAACGTAATAAAGTATTCGAGATTACAGAGCGTTGGAGTGTGGAGCTCGGAGCTGGAGCACGGAGCAGTGGAGCAATGGGGTTTTGCCCGGAGCACGGAAAATTTTTACAGCTTCAATACTCCAAATTTTTTTTACTATTTGAGTTTTCTTTTTCATTTTATAAGAGCAGATGAATGAAATGTTTTTAATAAACACCAATACTCTATTTTTCACCATTGAAAAAATATTGTGCCCGAAAATTAAGCATTGTTTATAATTTTTTTTCTATATGAAAATGAAAAGCTAGAAGGATGGGGTTTGTTGCCAACGAAAGATCACTGTTTGAAAGTATTAAAAGAATTTTTATTTAAAAAAAAAAGCAGCTGGAGCGGAGCAAATAAAAAATTGGTCTGCTCAAATCCCCTGGATTTTTATAATAAATACTTCCATTTGAAGAAAAATATTTTATACATACTTATGAAAAACGAGTACTAATTTCTCTCCATAATTATATATCTCATATATCATACATATTGGTCCACTCAAGTATCACTCAAATTATTATTAAAACCAAAGAATATTACAATTAAAAGTGGAAATGTACTAACCAGTACGAATCGTTCTTTTTATATTTTCTGACGTTTTAATGCCATGTAAAAGAAAGTACAATAATTGCATGTAGAATAATTGAATTGGATCGATTATAATAATACACCGCGCGCAATGTTAGTTCTTTTAAACTGCTTTCATCATTCGCACTCCATTTCGTCCCTGTTTCTGCGTCAATTTCTCAGAACTCAGAATAGCGGGAAAAAGCTGTGGAAAAAGAAAGAGAAGAATGTACGAGGCAGCATTTTCTAATTACCGTGATTCCTCCGCAATTAAAATGCGTTTAGCTGTTACACCGCACGCGAAGTGCGCGACAAAACGCATCCGGCGGCGCATATATGCGCCGCGTCGTTGTACATTTTAATCCTTGTTCCCCACTACTTTCTTCATTAGCTTTTGCACTGCACGGGCGTGACGCACATTGGTGGTGCGTTCTTATGCGTCACGCATACGTTTTACCCGTTCCTTGTGATTAATACGCGATGCGCCTATTTTCTGTCCTGTTTTTTTCTCTCACGACTCGTCGCAATTATGTGCTTGACAAATTGCCAGGCAGCGCTGAACACGGATAGAGATATGATATGTTTAGAGAGACGCGCTAAATGTATTTATATGTAATTAATAAAACATATTTAGGTTGCATCGTTCTGTAAATTTTCTATAATATCGAATGAAGCTAAATAAACACGATAACGTACCAATAAATGAGAGTTCTGTAATTAATAATCTGTAATTACCTATAAATATTTAATAGGGGAAATCAGTAGATCGAAACGCATTTGGGGGATAGAGTAAGTGCTGGGCGAGTACTTACAAGGGAAGATCTCTAACCCGGAAATTCAAAAAATTATGAAACTTTGGGGATATATAGAGGATATATAGGTATATATTACGTAATTTTTTTGCTGAAATTGACACCTGAAAATCCGGCTATTTTCCGATTTTCTGTCATAACTCGCGAACTGTAAGAGATAGAAATAAAGTTTTCAGACGAAAGCTACTTGTCTTAACTAGGACTATCATTTAGTAACTTACCTTTCTAATGTAACCTTTCAAACGTTTCTTGAATGAAAACATTTCTCCACCGGAAAAAAGTTTCTTCAACTCCATCCTACTTTTTCGCCTCCTAGGTGTATGTTGCACCTTAAGGGGCTCCGCGAATACTTTTTTTATGAATATTTTACTTTTATTAGTTTTCCTTTCATTCTTACAAGAAATATTGATTCTTACAAAAAATTAATTCTTTCAAAAATTTTTTTTTCTAAAATACCTACACAACAGATTGACGCGTAGGAAACCATTTAATACTTACAAAAAAAAATTCTGAAATATGTCGCCCTGGGAACACCGCTACTACTTTTTTTATGAATATTTTACTTTTGTCACTTCTCCTACGACGCCACATGAAGCGGTCGAAAGGCAGCGAGGAGATGGACAGGATGCGTCCATGCGCGTCCTGGGAGCTCCGCGAATACTTTTTTTATGAATATTTTACTTTTATTAGTTTTCCTTTCATTCTTACAAGAAATATTGATTCTTACAAAAAATTAATTCTTTCAAAAAAATTTTTATTCTAAAATACCTACACCACAGATTGACGCGTAGGAAACCATTTAATACTTACAAAAAAAAATTCTGAAAAATGTCGTCCTGGGAACACCGCTACTACTTTTTTTATGAATATTTTACTTTTGTCACTTCTCCTACGACGCCACATGAAGCGGTCGAAAGGCAGCGAGGAGATGGACAGGATGCGTCCATGCGCGTCCTGGGAGCTCCGCGAATACTTTTTTTATGAATATTTTACTTTTATTAGTTTTCCTTTCATTCTTACAAGAAATATTGATTCTTACAAAAAATTAATTCTTTCAAAAAATTTTTTATTCTAAAATACCTACACCACAGATTGACGCGTAGGAAACCATTTAATACTTACAAAAAAAAATTCTGAAAAATGTCGTCCTGGGAACACCGCTACTACTTTTTTTATGAATATTTTACTTTTGTCACTTCTCCTACGACGCCACATGAAGCGGTCGAAAGGCAGCGAGGAGATGGACAGGATGCGTCCATGCGCGTCCTGGGAGCTCCGCGAATACTTTTTTTATGAATATTTTACTTTTATTAGTCTTCCTTTCATTCTTACAAGAAATATTGATTCTTACAAAAAATTAATTCTTTCAAAAATTTTTTTTTTCTAAAATACCTACACCACAGATTGACGCGTAGGAAACCATTTAATACTTACAAAAAAAAATTCTGAAAAATGTCGTCCTGGGAACACCGCTACTACTTTTTTTATGAATATTTTACTTTTGTCACTTCTCCTACGACGCCACATGAAGCGGTCGAAAGGCAGCGAGGAGATGGACAGGATGCGTCCATGCGCGTCCTGGGAGCTCCGCGAATACTTTTTTTATGAATATTTTACTTTTATTAGTTTTCCTTTCATTCTTACAAGAAATATTGATTCTTACAAAAAATTAATTCTTTCAAAAAATTTTTTATTCTAAAATACCTACACCACAGATTGACGCGTAGGAAACCATTTAATACTTACAAAAAAAAATTCTGAAAAATGTCGTCCTGGGAACACCGCTACTACTTTTTTTATGAATATTTTACTTTTGTCACTTCTCCTACGACGCCACATGAAGCGGTCGAAAGGCAGCGAGGAGATGGACAGGATGCGTCCATGCGCGTCCTGGGAGCTCCGCGAATACTTTTTTTATGAATATTTTACTTTTATTAGTTTTCCTTTCATTCTTACAAGAAATATTGATTCTTACAAAAAATTAATTCTTTCAAAAAATTTTTTATTCTAAAATACCTACACCACAGATTGACGCGTAGGAAACCATTTAATACTTACAAAAAAAAATTCTGAAAAATGTCGTCCTGGGAACACCGCTACTACTTTTTTTATGAATATTTTACTTTTGTCACTTCCCCTACGACGCCACATGAAGCGGTCGAAAGGCAGCGAGGAGATGGACAGGATGCGTCCATGCGCGTCCTGGGAGCTCCGCGAATACTTTTTTTATGAATATTTTACTTTTATTAGTTTTCCTTTCATTCTTACAAGAAATATTGATTCTTACAAAAAATTAATTCTTTCAAAAATTTTTTTTTTCTAAAATACCTACACCACAGATTGACGCGTAGGAAACCATTTAATACTTACAAAAAAAAATTCTGAAAAATGTCGTCCTGGGAACACCGCTACTACTTTTTTTATGAATATTTTACTTTTGTCACTTCTCCTACGACGCCACATGAAGCGGTCGAAAGGCAGCGAGGAGATGGACAGGATGCGTCCATGCGCGTCCTGGGAGCTCCGCGAATACTTTTTTTATGAATATTTTACTTTTATTAGTTTTCCTTTCATTCTTACAAGAAATATTGATTCTTACAAAAAATTAATTCTTTCAAAAAATTTTTTTTTCTAAAATACCTACACCACAGATTGACGCGTAGGAAACCATTTAATACTTACAAAAAAAAATTCTGAAAAATGTCGTCCTGGGAACACCGCTACTACTTTTTTTATGAATATTTTACTTTTGTCACTTCTCCTACGACGCCACATGAAGCGGTCGAAAGGCAGCGAGGAGATGGACAGGATGCGTCCATGCGCGTCCTGGGAGCTCCGCGAATACTTTTTTTATGAATATTTTACTTTTATTAGTTTTCCTTTCATTCTTACAAGAAATATTGATTCTTACAAAAAATTAATTCTTTCAAAAAATTTTTTATTCTAAAATACCTACACCACAGATTGACGCGTAGGAAACCATTTAATACTTACAAAAAAAAATTCTGAAAAATGTCGTCCTGGGAACACCGCTACTACTTTTTTTATGAATATTTTACTTTTGTCACTTCCCCTACGACGCCACATGAAGCGGTCGAAAGGCAGCGAGGAGATGGACAGGATGCGTCCATGCGCGTCCTGGGAGCTCCGCGAATACTTTTTTTATGAATATTTTACTTTTATTAGTTTTCCTTTCATTCTTACAAGAAATATTGATTCTTACAAAAAATTAATTCTTTCAAAATTTTTTTTTTTCTAAAATACCTACACCACAGATTGACGCGTAGGAAACCATTTAATACTTACAAAAAAAAATTCTGAAAAATGTCGTCCTGGGAACACCGCTACTACTTTTTTTATGAATATTTTACTTTTGTCACTTCTCCTACGACGCCACATGAAGCGGTCGAAAGGCAGCGAGGAGATGGACAGGATGCGTCCATGCGCGTCCTGGGAGCTCCGCGAATACTTTTTTTATGAATATTTTACTTTTATTAGTCTTCCTTTCATTCTTACAAGAAATATTGATTCTTACAAAAAATTAATTCTTTCAAAAAATTTTTTATTCTAAAATACCTACACCACAGATTGACGCGTAGGAAACCATTTAATACTTACAAAAAAAAATTCTGAAAAATGTCGTCCTGGGAACACCGCTACTACTTTTTTTATGAATATTTTACTTTTGTCACTTCCCCTACGACGCCACATGAAGCGGTCGAAAGGCAGCGAGGAGATGGACAGGATGCGTCCATGCGCGTCCTGGGAGCTCCGCGAATACTTTTTTTATGAATATTTTACTTTTATTAGTTTTCCTTTCATTCTTACAAGAAATATTGATTCTTACAAAAAATTAATTCTTTCAAAAATTTTTTTTTTCTAAAATACCTACTCCACAGATTGACGCGTAGGAAACCATTTAATACTTACAAAAAAAAATTCTGAAAAATGTCGTCCTGGGAACACCGCTACTACTTTTTTTATGAATATTTTACTTTTGTCACTTCTCCTACGACGCCACATGAAGCGGTCGAAAGGCAGCGAGGAGATGGACAGGATGCGTCCATGCGCGTCCTGGGAGCTCCGCGAATACTTTTTTTATGAATATTTTACTTTTATTAGTTTTCCTTTCATTCTTACAAGAAATATTGATTCTTACAAAAAATTAATTCTTTCAAAATTTTTTTTTTTCTAAAATACCTACACCACAGATTGACGCGTAGGAAACCATTTAATACTTACAAAAAAAAATTCTGAAAAATGTCGTCCTGGGAACACCGCTACTACTTTTTTTATGAATATTTTACTTTTGTCACTTCTCCTACGACGCCACATGAAGCGGTCGAAAGGCAGCGAGGAGATGGACAGGATGCGTCCATGCGCGTCCTGGGAGCTCCGCGAATACTTTTTTTATGAATATTTTACTTTTATTAGTTTTCCTTTCATTCTTACAAGAAATATTGATTCTTACAAAAAATTAATTCTTTCAAAAATTTTTTTTTTCTAAAATACCTAGACCACAGATTGACGCGTAGGAAACCATTTAATACTTACAAAAAAAAATTCTGAAAAATGTCGTCCTGGGAACACCGCTACTACTTTTTTTATGAATATTTTACTTTTGTCACTTCTCCTACGACGCCACATGAAGCGGTCGAAAGGCAGCGAGGAGATGGACAGGATGCGTCCATGCGCGTCCTGGGAGCTCCGCGAATACTTTTTTTATGAATATTTTACTTTTATTAGTCTTCCTTTCATTCTTACAAGAAATATTGATTCTTACAAAAAATTAATTCTTTCAAAAATTTTTTTTTTCTAAAATACCTACACCACAGATTGACGCGTAGGAAACCATTTAATACTTACAAAAAAAAATTCTGAAAAATGTCGTCCTGGGAACACCGCTACTACTTTTTTTATGAATATTTTACTTTTGTCACTTCTCCTACGACGCCACATGAAGCGGTCGAAAGGCAGCGAGGAGATGGACAGGATGCGTCCATGCGCGTCCTGGGAGCTCCGCGAATACTTTTTTTAGAATATTTTACTTTTATTAGTTTTCCTTTCATTCTTACAAGAAATATTGATTCTTACAAAAAATTAATTCTTTCAAAAAATTTTTTATTCTAAAATACCTACACCACAGATTGACGCGTAGGAAACCATTTAATACTTACAAAAAAAAATTCTGAAAAATGTCGTCCTGGGAACACCGCTACTACTTTTTTTATGAATATTTTACTTTTGTCACTTCTCCTACGACGCCACATGAAGCGGTCGAAAGGCAGCGAGGAGATGGACAGGATGCGTCCATGCGCGTCCTGGGAGCTCCGCGAATACTTTTTTTATGAATATTTTACTTTTATTAGTTTTCCTTTCATTCTTACAAGAAATATTGATTCTTACAAAAAATTAATTCTTTCAAAAAATTTTTTATTCTAAAATACCTACACCACAGATTGACGCGTAGGAAACCATTTAATACTTACAAAAAAAAATTCTGAAAAATGTCGTCCTGGGAACACCGCTACTACTTTTTTTATGAATATTTTACTTTTGTCACTTTCCCTACGACGCCACATGAAGCGGTCGAAAGGCAGCGAGGAGATGGACAGGATGCGTCCATGCGCGTCCTGGGAGCTCCGCGAATACTTTTTTTATGAATATTTTACTTTTATTAGTTTTCCTTTCATTCTTACAAGAAATATTGATTCTTACAAAAAATTAATTCTTTCAAAAATTTTTTTTTTCTAAAATACCTACACCACAGATTGACGCGTAGGAAACCATTTAATACTTACAAAAAAAAATTCTGAAAAATGTCGTCCTGGGAACACCGCTACTACTTTTTTTATGAATATTTTACTTTTGTCACTTCTCCTACGACGCCACATGAAGCGGTCGAAAGGCAGCGAGGAGATGGACAGGATGCGTCCATGCGCGTCCTGGGAGCTCCGCGAATACTTTTTTTATGAATATTTTACTTTTATTAGTTTTCCTTTCATTCTTACAAGAAATATTGATTCTTACAAAAAATTAATTCTTTCAAAAATTTTTTTTTTCTAAAATACCTACACAACAGATTGACGCGTAGGAAACCATTTAATACTTACAAAAAAAAATTCTGAAATATGTCGCCCTGGGAACACCGCTACTACTTTTTTTATGAATATTTTACTTTTGTCACTTCTCCTACGACGCCACATGAAGCGGTCGAAAGGCAGCGAGGAGATGGACAGGATGCGTCCATGCGCGTCCTGGGAGCTCCGCGAATACTTTTTTTATGAATATTTTACTTTTATTAGTTTTCCTTTCATTCTTACAAGAAATATTGATTCTTACAAAAAATTAATTCTTTCAAAAAAATTTTTATTCTAAAATACCTACACCACAGATTGACGCGTAGGAAACCATTTAATACTTACAAAAAAAAATTCTGAAAAATGTCGTCCTGGGAACACCGCTACTACTTTTTTTATGAATATTTTACTTTTGTCACTTCTCCTACGACGCCACATGAAGCGGTCGAAAGGCAGCGAGGAGATGGACAGGATGCGTCCATGCGCGTCCTGGGAGCTCCGCGAATACTTTTTTTATGAATATTTTACTTTTATTAGTTTTCCTTTCATTCTTACAAGAAATATTGATTCTTACAAAAAATTAATTCTTTCAAAAATTTTTTTTTTCTAAAATACCTACACCACAGATTGACGCGTAGGAAACCATTTAATACTTACAAAAAAAAATTCTGAAAAATGTCGTCCTGGGAACACCGCTACTACTTTTTTTATGAATATTTTACTTTTGTCACTTCTCCTACGACGCCACATGAAGCGGTCGAAAGGCAGCGAGGAGATGGACAGGATGCGTCCATGCGCGTCCTGGGAGCTCCGCGAATACTTTTTTTATGAATATTTTACTTTTATTAGTTTTCCTTTCATTCTTACAAGAAATATTGATTCTTACAAAAAATTAATTCTTTCAAAAAATTTTTTATTCTAAAATACCTACACCACAGATTGACGCGTAGGAAACCATTTAATACTTACAAAAAAAAATTCTGAAAAATGTCGTCCTGGGAACACCGCTACTACTTTTTTTATGAATATTTTACTTTTGTCACTTCTCCTACGACGCCACATGAAGCGGTCGAAAGGCAGCGAGGAGATGGACAGGATGCGTCCATGCGCGTCCTGGGAGCTCCGCGAATACTTTATTTATGAATATTTTACTTTTATTAGTTTTCCTTTCATTCTTACAAGAAATATTGATTCTTACAAAAAATTAATTCTTTCAAAAAATTTTTTATTCTAAAATACCTACACCACAGATTGACGCGTAGGAAACCATTTAATACTTACAAAAAAAAATTCTGAAAAATGTCGTCCTGGGAACACCGCTACTACTTTTTTTATGAATATTTTACTTTTGTCACTTCTCCTACGACGCCACATGAAGCGGTCGAAAGGCAGCGAGGAGATGGACAGGATGCGTCCATGCGCGTCCTGGGAGCTCCGCGAATACTTTTTTTATGAATATTTTACTTTTATTAGTTTTCCTTTCATTCTTACAAGAAATATTGATTCTTACAAAAAATTAATTCTTTCAAAAAATTTTTTATTCTAAAATACCTACACCACAGATTGACGCGTAGGAAACCATTTAATACTTACAAAAAAAAATTCTGAAAAATGTCGTCCTGGGAACACCGCTACTACTTTTTTTATGAATATTTTACTTTTGTCACTTCCCCTACGACGCCACATGAAGCGGTCGAAAGGCAGCGAGGAGATGGACAGGATGCGTCCATGCGCGTCCTGGGAGCTCCGCGAATACTTTTTTTATGAATATTTTACTTTTATTAGTTTTCCTTTCATTCTTACAAGAAATATTGATTCTTACAAAAAATTAATTCATTCAAAAATTTTTTTTTTCTAAAATACCTAGACCACAGATTGACGCGTAGGAAACCATTTAATACTTACAAAAAAAAATTCTGAAAAATGTCGTCCTGGGAACACCGCTACTACTTTTTTTATGAATATTTTACTTTTGTCACTTCTCCTACGACGCCACATGAAGCGGTCGAAAGGCAGCGAGGAGATGGACAGGATGCGTCCATGCGCGTCCTGGGAGCTCCGCGAATACTTTTTTTATGAATATTTTACTTTTATTAGTCTTCCTTTCATTCTTACAAGAAATATTGATTCTTACAAAAAATTAATTCTTTCAAAAATTTTTTTTTTCTAAAATACCTACACCACAGATTGACGCGTAGGAAACCATTTAATACTTACAAAAAAAAATTCTGAAAAATGTCGTCCTGGGAACACCGCTACTACTTTTTTTATGAATATTTTACTTTTGTCACTTCTCCTACGACGCCACATGAAGCGGTCGAAAGGCAGCGAGGAGATGGACAGGATGCGTCCATGCGCGTCCTGGGAGCTCCGCGAATACTTTTTTTATGAATATTTTACTTTTATTAGTTTTCCTTTCATTCTTACAAGAAATATTGATTCTTACAAAAAATTAATTCTTTCAAAAAATTTTTTATTCTAAAATACCTACACCACAGATTGACGCGTAGGAAACCATTTAATACTTACAAAAAAAAATTCTGAAAAATGTCGTCCTGGGAACACCGCTACTACTTTTTTTATGAATATTTTACTTTTGTCACTTCTCCTACGACGCCACATGAAGCGGTCGAAAGGCAGCGAGGAGATGGACAGGATGCGTCCATGCGCGTCCTGGGAGCTCCGCGAATACTTTTTTTATGAATATTTTACTTTTATTAGTTTTCCTTTCATTCTTACAAGAAATATTGATTCTTACAAAAAATTAATTCTTTCAAAAAATTTTTTATTCTAAAATACCTACACCACAGATTGACGCGTAGGAAACCATTTAATACTTACAAAAAAAAATTCTGAAAAATGTCGTCCTGGGAACACCGCTACTACTTTTTTTATGAATATTTTACTTTTGTCACTTCCCCTACGACGCCACATGAAGCGGTCGAAAGGCAGCGAGGAGATGGACAGGATGCGTCCATGCGCGTCCTGGGAGCTCCGCGAATACTTTTTTTATGAATATTTTACTTTTATTAGTTTTCCTTTCATTCTTACAAGAAATATTGATTCTTACAAAAAATTAATTCTTTCAAAATTTTTTTTTTTCTAAAATACCTACACCACAGATTGACGCGTAGGAAACCATTTAATACTTACAAAAAAAAATTCTGAAAAATGTCGTCCTGGGAACACCGCTACTACTTTTTTTATGAATATTTTACTTTTGTCACTTCTCCTACGACGCCACATGAAGCGGTCGAAAGGCAGCGAGGAGATGGACAGGATGCGTCCATGCGCGTCCTGGGAGCTCCGCGAATACTTTTTTTATGAATATTTTACTTTTATTAGTTTTCCTTTCATTCTTACAAGAAATATTGATTCTTACAAAAAATTAATTCTTTCAAAAAATTTTTTATTCTAAAATACCTACACCACAGATTGACGCGTAGGAAACCATTTAATACTTACAAAAAAAAATTCTGAAAAATGTCGTCCTGGGAACACCGCTACTACTTTTTTTATGAATATTTTACTTTTGTCACTTCCCCTACGACGCCACATGAAGCGGTCGAAAGGCAGCGAGGAGATGGACAGGATGCGTCCATGCGCGTCCTGGGAGCTCCGCGAATACTTTTTTTATGAATATTTTACTTTTATTAGTTTTCCTTTCATTCTTACAAGAAATATTGATTCTTACAAAAAATTAATTCTTTCAAAAATTTTTTTTTTCTAAAATACCTACACCACAGATTGACGCGTAGGAAACCATTTAATACTTACAAAAAAAAATTCTGAAAAATGTCGTCCTGGGAACACCGCTACTACTTTTTTTATGAATATTTTACTTTTGTCACTTCTCCTACGACGCCACATGAAGCGGTCGAAAGGCAGCGAGGAGATGGACAGGATGCGTCCATGCGCGTCCTGGGAGCTCCGCGAATACTTTTTTTATGAATATTTTACTTTTATTAGTTTTCCTTTCATTCTTACAAGAAATATTGATTCTTACAAAAAATTAATTCTTTCAAAAATTTTTTTTTTCTAAAATACCTAGACCACAGATTGACGCGTAGGAAACCATTTAATACTTACAAAAAAAAATTCTGAAAAATGTCGTCCTGGGAACACCGCTACTACTTTTTTTATGAATATTTTACTTTTGTCACTTCTCCTACGACGCCACATGAAGCGGTCGAAAGGCAGCGAGGAGATGGACAGGATGCGTCCATGCGCGTCCTGGGAGCTCCGCGAATACTTTTTTTATGAATATTTTACTTTTATTAGTCTTCCTTTCATTCTTACAAGAAATATTGATTCTTACAAAAAATTAATTCTTTCAAAAATTTTTTTTTTCTAAAATACCTACACCACAGATTGACGCGTAGGAAACCATTTAATACTTACAAAAAAAAATTCTGAAAAATGTCGTCCTGGGAACACCGCTACTACTTTTTTTATGAATATTTTACTTTTGTCACTTCTCCTACGACGCCACATGAAGCGGTCGAAAGGCAGCGAGGAGATGGACAGGATGCGTCCATGCGCGTCCTGGGAGCTCCGCGAATACTTTTTTTAGAATATTTTACTTTTATTAGTTTTCCTTTCATTCTTACAAGAAATATTGATTCTTACAAAAAATTAATTCTTTCAAAAAATTTTTTATTCTAAAATACCTACACCACAGATTGACGCGTAGGAAACCATTTAATACTTACAAAAAAAAATTCTGAAAAATGTCGTCCTGGGAACACCGCTACTACTTTTTTTATGAATATTTTACTTTTGTCACTTCTCCTACGACGCCACATGAAGCGGTCGAAAGGCAGCGAGGAGATGGACAGGATGCGTCCATGCGCGTCCTGGGAGCTCCGCGAATACTTTTTTTATGAATATTTTACTTTTATTAGTTTTCCTTTCATTCTTACAAGAAATATTGATTCTTACAAAAAATTAATTCTTTCAAAAAATTTTTTATTCTAAAATACCTACACCACAGATTGACGCGTAGGAAACCATTTAATACTTACAAAAAAAAATTCTGAAAAATGTCGTCCTGGGAACACCGCTACTACTTTTTTTATGAATATTTTACTTTTGTCACTTTCCCTACGACGCCACATGAAGCGGTCGAAAGGCAGCGAGGAGATGGACAGGATGCGTCCATGCGCGTCCTGGGAGCTCCGCGAATACTTTTTTTATGAATATTTTACTTTTATTAGTTTTCCTTTCATTCTTACAAGAAATATTGATTCTTACAAAAAATTAATTCTTTCAAAATTTTTTTTTTTCTAAAATACCTACACCACAGATTGACGCGTAGGAAACCATTTAATACTTACAAAAAAAAATTCTGAAAAATGTCGTCCTGGGAACACCGCTACTACTTTTTTTATGAATATTTTACTTTTGTCACTTCTCCTACGACGCCACATGAAGCGGTCGAAAGGCAGCGAGGAGATGGACAGGATGCGTCCATGCGCGTCCTGGGAGCTCCGCGAATACTTTTTTTATGAATATTTTACTTTTATTAGTTTTCCTTTCATTCTTACAAGAAATATTGATTCTTACAAAAAATTAATTCTTTCAAAAATTTTTTTTTTCTAAAATACCTACACAACAGATTGACGCGTAGGAAACCATTTAATACTTACAAAAAAAAATTCTGAAATATGTCGCCCTGGGAACACCGCTACTACTTTTTTTATGAATATTTTACTTTTGTCACTTCTCCTACGACGCCACATGAAGCGGTCGAAAGGCAGCGAGGAGATGGACAGGATGCGTCCATGCGCGTCCTGGGAGCTCCGCGAATACTTTTTTTATGAATATTTTACTTTTATTAGTTTTCCTTTCATTCTTACAAGAAATATTGATTCTTACAAAAAATTAATTCTTTCAAAAAAATTTTTATTCTAAAATACCTACACCACAGATTGACGCGTAGGAAACCATTTAATACTTACAAAAAAAAATTCTGAAAAATGTCGTCCTGGGAACACCGCTACTACTTTTTTTATGAATATTTTACTTTTGTCACTTCTCCTACGACGCCACATGAAGCGGTCGAAAGGCAGCGAGGAGATGGACAGGATGCGTCCATGCGCGTCCTGGGAGCTCCGCGAATACTTTTTTTATGAATATTTTACTTTTATTAGTTTTCCTTTCATTCTTACAAGAAATATTGATTCTTACAAAAAATTAATTCTTTCAAAAAATTTTTTATTCTAAAATACCTACACCACAGATTGACGCGTAGGAAACCATTTAATACTTACAAAAAAAAATTCTGAAAAATGTCGTCCTGGGAACACCGCTACTACTTTTTTTATGAATATTTTACTTTTGTCACTTCTCCTACGACGCCACATGAAGCGGTCGAAAGGCAGCGAGGAGATGGACAGGATGCGTCCATGCGCGTCCTGGGAGCTCCGCGAATACTTTTTTTATGAATATTTTACTTTTATTAGTTTTCCTTTCATTCTTACAAGAAATATTGATTCTTACAAAAAATTAATTCTTTCAAAAAATTTTTTATTCTAAAATACCTACACCACAGATTGACGCGTAGGAAACCATTTAATACTTACAAAAAAAAATTCTGAAAAATGTCGTCCTGGGAACACCGCTACTACTTTTTTTATGAATATTTTACTTTTGTCACTTCTCCTACGACGCCACATGAAGCGGTCGAAAGGCAGCGAGGAGATGGACAGGATGCGTCCATGCGCGTCCTGGGAGCTCCGCGAATACTTTTTTTATGAATATTTTACTTTTATTAGTTTTCCTTTCATTCTTACAAGAAATATTGATTCTTACAAAAAATTAATTCTTTCAAAAAATTTTTTATTCTAAAATACCTACACCACAGATTGACGCGTAGGAAACCATTTAATACTTACAAAAAAAAATTCTGAAAAATGTCGTCCTGGGAACACCGCTACTACTTTTTTTATGAATATTTTACTTTTGTCACTTCTCCTACGACGCCACATGAAGCGGTCGAAAGGCAGCGAGGAGATGGACAGGATGCGTCCATGCGCGTCCTGGGAGCTCCGCGAATACTTTTTTTATGAATATTTTACTTTTATTAGTTTTCCTTTCATTCTTACAAGAAATATTGATTCTTACAAAAAATTAATTCTTTCAAAAAATTTTTTATTCTAAAATACCTACACCACAGATTGACGCGTAGGAAACCATTTAATACTTACAAAAAAAAATTCTGAAAAATGTCGTCCTGGGAACACCGCTACTACTTTTTTTATGAATATTTTACTTTTGTCACTTCCCCTACGACGCCACATGAAGCGGTCGAAAGGCAGCGAGGAGATGGACAGGATGCGTCCATGCGCGTCCTGGGAGCTCCGCGAATACTTTTTTTATGAATATTTTACTTTTATTAGTTTTCCTTTCATTCTTACAAGAAATATTGATTCTTACAAAAAATTAATTCTTTCAAAAATTTTTTTTTTCTAAAATACCTAGACCACAGATTGACGCGTAGGAAACCATTTAATACTTACAAAAAAAAATTCTGAAAAATGTCGTCCTGGGAACACCGCTACTACTTTTTTTATGAATATTTTACTTTTGTCACTTCTCCTACGACGCCACATGAAGCGGTCGAAAGGCAGCGAGGAGATGGACAGGATGCGTCCATGCGCGTCCTGGGAGCTCCGCGAATACTTTTTTTATGAATATTTTACTTTTATTAGTCTTCCTTTCATTCTTACAAGAAATATTGATTCTTACAAAAAATTAATTCTTTCAAAAAATTTTTTTTTCTAAAATACCTACACCACAGATTGACGCGTAGGAAACCATTTAATACTTACAAAAAAAAATTCTGAAAAATGTCGTCCTGGGAACACCGCTACTACTTTTTTTATGAATATTTTACTTTTGTCACTTCTCCTACGACGCCACATGAAGCGGTCGAAAGGCAGCGAGGAGATGGACAGGATGCGTCCATGCGCGTCCTGGGAGCTCCGCGAATACTTTTTTTATGAATATTTTACTTTTATTAGTTTTCCTTTCATTCTTACAAGAAATATTGATTCTTACAAAAAATTAATTCTTTCAAAAAATTTTTTATTCTAAAATACCTACACCACAGATTGACGCGTAGGAAACCATTTAATACTTACAAAAAAAAATTCTGAAAAATGTCGTCCTGGGAACACCGCTACTACTTTTTTTATGAATATTTTACTTTTGTCACTTCCCCTACGACGCCACATGAAGCGGTCGAAAGGCAGCGAGGAGATGGACAGGATGCGTCCATGCGCGTCCTGGGAGCTCCGCGAATACTTTTTTTATGAATATTTTACTTTTATTAGTTTTCCTTTCATTCTTACAAGAAATATTGATTCTTACAAAAAATTAATTCTTTCAAAAATTTTTTTTTTCTAAAATACCTACACCACAGATTGACGCGTAGGAAACCATTTAATACTTACAAAAAAAAATTCTGAAAAATGTCGTCCTGGGAACACCGCTACTACTTTTTTTATGAATATTTTACTTTTGTCACTTCTCCTACGACGCCACATGAAGCGGTCGAAAGGCAGCGAGGAGATGGACAGGATGCGTCCATGCGCGTCCTGGGAGCTCCGCGAATACTTTTTTTATGAATATTTTACTTTTATTAGTTTTCCTTTCATTCTTACAAGAAATATTGATTCTTACAAAAAATTAATTCTTTCAAAAATTTTTTTTTTCTAAAATACCTACACCACAGATTGACGCGTAGGAAACCATTTAATACTTACAAAAAAAAATTCTGAAAAATGTCGTCCTGGGAACACCGCTACTACTTTTTTTATGAATATTTTACTTTTGTCACTTCTCCTACGACGCCACATGAAGCGGTCGAAAGGCAGCGAGGAGATGGACAGGATGCGTCCATGCGCGTCCTGGGAGCTCCGCGAATACTTTTTTTATGAATATTTTACTTTTATTAGTTTTCCTTTCATTCTTACAAGAAATATTGATTCTTACAAAAAATTAATTCTTTCAAAAAATTTTTTTTTCTAAAATACCTACACCACAGATTGACGCGTAGGAAACCATTTAATACTTACAAAAAAAAATTCTGAAAAATGTCGTCCTGGGAACACCGCTACTACTTTTTTTATGAATATTTTACTTTTGTCACTTCCCCTACGACGCCACATGAAGCGGTCGAAAGGCAGCGAGGAGATGGACAGGATGCGTCCATGCGCGTCCTGGGAGCTCCGCGAATACTTTTTTTATGAATATTTTACTTTTATTAGTTTTCCTTTCATTCTTACAAGAAATATTGATTCTTACAAAAAATTAATTCTTTCAAAAATTTTTTTTTTCTAAAATACCTACACCACAGATTGACGCGTAGGAAACCATTTAATACTTACAAAAAAAAATTCTGAAAAATGTCGTCCTGGGAACACCGCTACTACTTTTTTTATGAATATTTTACTTTTGTCACTTCTCCTACGACGCCACATGAAGCGGTCGAAAGGCAGCGAGGAGATGGACAGGATGCGTCCATGCGCGTCCTGGGAGCTCCGCGAATACTTTTTTTATGAATATTTTACTTTTATTAGTTTTCCTTTCATTCTTACAAGAAATATTGATTCTTACAAAAAATTAATTCTTTCAAAAATTTTTTTTTTCTAAAATACCTACACCACAGATTGACGCGTAGGAAACCATTTAATACTTACAAAAAAAAATTCTGAAAAATGTCGTCCTGGGAACACCGCTACTACTTTTTTTATGAATATTTTACTTTTGTCACTTCTCCTACGACGCCACATGAAGCGGTCGAAAGGCAGCGAGGAGATGGACAGGATGCGTCCATGCGCGTCCTGGGAGCTCCGCGAATACTTTTTTTATGAATATTTTACTTTTATTAGTCTTCCTTTCATTCTTACAAGAAATATTGATTCTTACAAAAAATTAATTCTTTCAAAAATTTTTTTTTTCTAAAATACCTACACCACAGATTGACGCGTAGGAAACCATTTAATACTTACAAAAAAAAATTCTGAAAAATGTCGTCCTGGGAACACCGCTACTACTTTTTTTATGAATATTTTACTTTTGTCACTTCTCCTACGACGCCACATGAAGCGGTCGAAAGGCAGCGAGGAGATGGACAGGATGCGTCCATGCGCGTCCTGGGAGCTCCGCGAATACTTTTTTTATGAATATTTTACTTTTATTAGTTTTCCTTTCATTCTTACAAGAAATATTGATTCTTACAAAAAATTAATTCTTTCAAAAAATTTTTTATTCTAAAATACCTACACCACAGATTGACGCGTAGGAAACCATTTAATACTTACAAAAAAAAATTCTGAAAAATGTCGTCCTGGGAACACCGCTACTACTTTTTTTATGAATATTTTACTTTTGTCACTTCCCCTACGACGCCACATGAAGCGGTCGAAAGGCAGCGAGGAGATGGACAGGATGCGTCCATGCGCGTCCTGGGAGCTCCGCGAATACTTTTTTTATGAATATTTTACTTTTATTAGTTTTCCTTTCATTCTTACAAGAAATATTGATTCTTACAAAAAATTAATTCTTTCAAAAATTTTTTTTTTCTAAAATACCTACACCACAGATTGACGCGTAGGAAACCATTTAATACTTACAAAAAAAAATTCTGAAAAATGTCGTCCTGGGAACACCGCTACTACTTTTTTTATGAATATTTTACTTTTGTCACTTCTCCTACGACGCCACATGAAGCGGTCGAAAGGCAGCGAGGAGATGGACAGGATGCGTCCATGCGCGTCCTGGGAGCTCCGCGAATACTTTTTTTATGAATATTTTACTTTTATTAGTTTTCCTTTCATTCTTACAAGAAATATTGATTCTTACAAAAAATTAATTCTTTCAAAAATTTTTTTTTTCTAAAATACCTACACCACAGATTGACGCGTAGGAAACCATTTAATACTTACAAAAAAAAATTCTGAAAAATGTCGTCCTGGGAACACCGCTACTACTTTTTTTATGAATATTTTACTTTTGTCACTTCTCCTACGACGCCACATGAAGCGGTCGAAAGGCAGCGAGGAGATGGACAGGATGCGTCCATGCGCGTCCTGGGAGCTCCGCGAATACTTTTTTTATGAATATTTTACTTTTATTAGTTTTCCTTTCATTCTTACAAGAAATATTGATTCTTACAAAAAATTAATTCTTTCAAAAAATTTTTTATTCTAAAATACCTACACCACAGATTGACGCGTAGGAAACCATTTAATACTTACAAAAAAAAATTCTGAAAAATGTCGTCCTGGGAACACCGCTACTACTTTTTTTATGAATATTTTACTTTTGTCACTTCTCCTACGACGCCACATGAAGCGGTCGAAAGGCAGCGAGGAGATGGACAGGATGCGTCCATGCGCGTCCTGGGAGCTCCGCGAATACTTTTTTTATGAATATTTTACTTTTATTAGTTTTCCTTTCATTCTTACAAGAAATATTGATTCTTACAAAAAATTAATTCTTTCAAAAAATTTTTTATTCTAAAATACCTACACCACAGATTGACGCGTAGGAAACCATTTAATACTTACAAAAAAAAATTCTGAAAAATGTCGTCCTGGGAACACCGCTACTACTTTTTTTATGAATATTTTACTTTTGTCACTTCCCCTACGACGCCACATGAAGCGGTCGAAAGGCAGCGAGGAGATGGACAGGATGCGTCCATGCGCGTCCTGGGAGCTCCGCGAATACTTTTTTTATGAATATTTTACTTTTATTAGTTTTCCTTTCATTCTTACAAGAAATATTGATTCTTACAAAAAATTAATTCTTTCAAAAATTTTTTTTTTCTAAAATACCTAGACCACAGATTGACGCGTAGGAAACCATTTAATACTTACAAAAAAAAATTCTGAAAAATGTCGTCCTGGGAACACCGCTACTACTTTTTTTATGAATATTTTACTTTTGTCACTTCTCCTACGACGCCACATGAAGCGGTCGAAAGGCAGCGAGGAGATGGACAGGATGCGTCCATGCGCGTCCTGGGAGCTCCGCGAATACTTTTTTTATGAATATTTTACTTTTATTAGTCTTCCTTTCATTCTTACAAGAAATATTGATTCTTACAAAAAATTAATTCTTTCAAAAATTTTTTTTTTCTAAAATACCTACACCACAGATTGACGCGTAGGAAACCATTTAATACTTACAAAAAAAAATTCTGAAAAATGTCGTCCTGGGAACACCGCTACTACTTTTTTTATGAATATTTTACTTTTGTCACTTCTCCTACGACGCCACATGAAGCGGTCGAAAGGCAGCGAGGAGATGGACAGGATGCGTCCATGCGCGTCCTGGGAGCTCCGCGAATACTTTTTTTATGAATATTTTACTTTTATTAGTTTTCCTTTCATTCTTACAAGAAATATTGATTCTTACAAAAAATTAATTCTTTCAAAAAATTTTTTATTCTAAAATACCTACACCACAGATTGACGCGTAGGAAACCATTTAATACTTACAAAAAAAAATTCTGAAAAATGTCGTCCTGGGAACACCGCTACTACTTTTTTTATGAATATTTTACTTTTGTCACTTCCCCTACGACGCCACATGAAGCGGTCGAAAGGCAGCGAGGAGATGGACAGGATGCGTCCATGCGCGTCCTGGGAGCTCCGCGAATACTTTTTTTATGAATATTTTACTTTTATTAGTTTTCCTTTCATTCTTACAAGAAATATTGATTCTTACAAAAAATTAATTCTTTCAAAAATTTTTTTTTTCTAAAATACCTACACCACAGATTGACGCGTAGGAAACCATTTAATACTTACAAAAAAAAATTCTGAAAAATGTCGTCCTGGGAACACCGCTACTACTTTTTTTATGAATATTTTACTTTTGTCACTTCTCCTACGACGCCACATGAAGCGGTCGAAAGGCAGCGAGGAGATGGACAGGATGCGTCCATGCGCGTCCTGGGAGCTCCGCGAATACTTTTTTTATGAATATTTTACTTTTATTAGTTTTCCTTTCATTCTTACAAGAAATATTGATTCTTACAAAAAATTAATTCTTTCAAAAATTTTTTTTTTCTAAAATACCTACACCACAGATTGACGCGTAGGAAACCATTTAATACTTACAAAAAAAAATTCTGAAAAATGTCGTCCTGGGAACACCGCTACTACTTTTTTTATGAATATTTTACTTTTGTCACTTCTCCTACGACGCCACATGAAGCGGTCGAAAGGCAGCGAGGAGATGGACAGGATGCGTCCATGCGCGTCCTGGGAGCTCCGCGAATACTTTTTTTATGAATATTTTACTTTTATTAGTTTTCCTTTCATTCTTACAAGAAATATTGATTCTTACAAAAAATTAATTCTTTCAAAAATTTTTTTTTCTAAAATACCTACACCACAGATTGACGCGTAGGAAACCATTTAATACTTACAAAAAAAAATTCTGAAAAATGTCGTCCTGGGAACACCGCTACTACTTTTTTTATGAATATTTTACTTTTGTCACTTCCCCTACGACGCCACATGAAGCGGTCGAAAGGCAGCGAGGAGATGGACAGGATGCGTCCATGCGCGTCCTGGGAGCTCCGCGAATACTTTTTTTATGAATATTTTACTTTTATTAGTTTTCCTTTCATTCTTACAAGAAATATTGATTCTTACAAAAAATTAATTCTTTCAAAAATTTTTTTTTTCTAAAATACCTACACCACAGATTGACGCGTAGGAAACCATTTAATACTTACAAAAAAAAATTCTGAAAAATGTCGTCCTGGGAACACCGCTACTACTTTTTTTATGAATATTTTACTTTTGTCACTTCTCCTACGACGCCACATGAAGCGGTCGAAAGGCAGCGAGGAGATGGACAGGATGCGTCCATGCGCGTCCTGGGAGCTCCGCGAATACTTTTTTTATGAATATTTTACTTTTATTAGTCTTCCTTTCATTCTTACAAGAAATATTGATTCTTACAAAAAATTAATTCTTTCAAAAATTTTTTTTTTCTAAAATACCTACACCACAGATTGACGCGTAGGAAACCATTTAATACTTACAAAAAAAAATTCTGAAAAATGTCGTCCTGGGAACACCGCTACTACTTTTTTTATGAATATTTTACTTTTGTCACTTCTCCTACGACGCCACATGAAGCGGTCGAAAGGCAGCGAGGAGATGGACAGGATGCGTCCATGCGCGTCCTGGGAGCTCCGCGAATACTTTTTTTATGAATATTTTACTTTTATTAGTTTTCCTTTCATTCTTACAAGAAATATTGATTCTTACAAAAAATTAATTCTTTCAAAAAATTTTTTATTCTAAAATACCTACACCACAGATTGACGCGTAGGAAACCATTTAATACTTACAAAAAAAAATTCTGAAAAATGTCGTCCTGGGAACACCGCTACTACTTTTTTTATGAATATTTTACTTTTGTCACTTCCCCTACGACGCCACATGAAGCGGTCGAAAGGCAGCGAGGAGATGGACAGGATGCGTCCATGCGCGTCCTGGGAGCTCCGCGAATACTTTTTTTATGAATATTTTACTTTTATTAGTTTTCCTTTCATTCTTACAAGAAATATTGATTCTTACAAAAAATTAATTCTTTCAAAAATTTTTTTTTTCTAAAATACCTACACCACAGATTGACGCGTAGGAAACCATTTAATACTTACAAAAAAAAATTCTGAAAAATGTCGTCCTGGGAACACCGCTACTACTTTTTTTATGAATATTTTACTTTTGTCACTTCTCCTACGACGCCACATGAAGCGGTCGAAAGGCAGCGAGGAGATGGACAGGATGCGTCCATGCGCGTCCTGGGAGCTCCGCGAATACTTTTTTTATGAATATTTTACTTTTATTAGTTTTCCTTTCATTCTTACAAGAAATATTGATTCTTACAAAAAATTAATTCTTTCAAAAATTTTTTTTTTCTAAAATACCTACACCACAGATTGACGCGTAGGAAACCATTTAATACTTACAAAAAAAAATTCTGAAAAATGTCGTCCTGGGAACACCGCTACTACTTTTTTTATGAATATTTTACTTTTGTCACTTCTCCTACGACGCCACATGAAGCGGTCGAAAGGCAGCGAGGAGATGGACAGGATGCGTCCATGCGCGTCCTGGGAGCTCCGCGAATACTTTTTTTATGAATATTTTACTTTTATTAGTTTTCCTTTCATTCTTACAAGAAATATTGATTCTTACAAAAAATTAATTCTTTCAAAAAATTTTTTATTCTAAAATACCTACACCACAGATTGACGCGTAGGAAACCATTTAATACTTACAAAAAAAAATTCTGAAAAATGTCGTCCTGGGAACACCGCTACTACTTTTTTTATGAATATTTTACTTTTGTCACTTCCCCTACGACGCCACATGAAGCGGTCGAAAGGCAGCGAGGAGATGGACAGGATGCGTCCATGCGCGTCCTGGGAGCTCCGCGAATACTTTTTTTATGAATATTTTACTTTTATTAGTTTTCCTTTCATTCTTACAAGAAATATTGATTCTTACAAAAAATTAATTCTTTCAAAAATTTTTTTTTTCTAAAATACCTACACCACAGATTGACGCGTAGGAAACCATTTAATACTTACAAAAAAAAATTCTGAAAAATGTCGTCCTGGGAACACCGCTACTACTTTTTTTATGAATATTTTACTTTTGTCACTTCTCCTACGACGCCACATGAAGCGGTCGAAAGGCAGCGAGGAGATGGACAGGATGCGTCCATGCGCGTCCTGGGAGCTCCGCGAATACTTTTTTTATGAATATTTTACTTTTATTAGTTTTCCTTTCATTCTTACAAGAAATATTGATTCTTACAAAAAATTAATTCTTTCAAAAATTTTTTTTTTCTAAAATACCTAGACCACAGATTGACGCGTAGGAAACCATTTAATACTTACAAAAAAAAATTCTGAAATATGTCGCCCTGGGAACACCGCTACTACTTTTTTTATGAATATTTTACTTTTGTCACTTCTCCTACGACGCCACATGAAGCGGTCGAAAGGCAGCGAGGAGATGGACAGGATGCGTCCATGCGCGTCCTGGGAGCTCCGCGAATACTTTTTTTATGAATATTTTACTTTTATTAGTTTTCCTTTCATTCTTACAAGAAATATTGATTCTTACAAAAAATTAATTCTTTCAAAAAATTTTTTATTCTAAAATACCTACACCACAGATTGACGCGTAGGAAACCATTTAATACTTACAAAAAAAAATTCTGAAAAATGTCGTCCTGGGAACACCGCTACTACTTTTTTTATGAATATTTTACTTTTGTCACTTCTCCTACGACGCCACATGAAGCGGTCGAAAGGCAGCGAGGAGATGGACAGGATGCGTCCATGCGCGTCCTGGGAGCTCCGCGAATACTTTTTTTATGAATATTTTACTTTTATTAGTTTTCCTTTCATTCTTACAAGAAATATTGATTCTTACAAAAAATTAATTCTTTCAAAAAATTTTTTATTCTAAAATACCTACACCACAGATTGACGCGTAGGAAACCATTTAATACTTACAAAAAAAAATTCTGAAAAATGTCGTCCTGGGAACACCGCTACTACTTTTTTTATGAATATTTTACTTTTGTCACTTCTCCTACGACGCCACATGAAGCGGTCGAAAGGCAGCGAGGAGATGGACAGGATGCGTCCATGCGCGTCCTGGGAGCTCCGCGAATACTTTTTATATGAATATTTTACTTTTATTAGTTTTCCTTTCATTCTTACAAGAAATATTGATTCTTACAAAAAATTAATTCTTTCAAAAAATTTTTTATTCTAAAATACCTACACCACAGATTGACGCGTAGGAAACCATTTAATACTTACAAAAAAAAATTCTGAAAAATGTCGTCCTGGGAACACCGCTACTACTTTTTTTATGAATATTTTACTTTTGTCACTTCTCCTACGACGCCACATGAAGCGGTCGAAAGGCAGCGAGGAGATGGACAGGATGCGTCCATGCGCGTCCTGGGAGCTCCGCGAATACTTTTTTTATGAATATTTTACTTTTATTAGTCTTCCTTTCATTCTTACAAGAAATATTGATTCTTACAAAAAATTAATTCTTTCAAAAATTTTTTTTTTCTAAAATACCTACACCACAGATTGACGCGTAGGAAACCATTTAATACTTACAAAAAAAAATTCTGAAAAATGTCGTCCTGGGAACACCGCTACTACTTTTTTTATGAATATTTTACTTTTGTCACTTCTCCTACGACGCCACATGAAGCGGTCGAAAGGCAGCGAGGAGATGGACAGGATGCGTCCATGCGCGTCCTGGGAGCTCCGCGAATACTTTTTTTAGAATATTTTACTTTTATTAGTTTTCCTTTCATTCTTACAAGAAATATTGATTCTTACAAAAAATTAATTCTTTCAAAAAATTTTTTATTCTAAAATACCTACACCACAGATTGACGCGTAGGAAACCATTTAATACTTACAAAAAAAAATTCTGAAAAATGTCGTCCTGGGAACACCGCTACTACTTTTTTTATGAATATTTTACTTTTGTCACTTCTCCTACGACGCCACATGAAGCGGTCGAAAGGCAGCGAGGAGATGGACAGGATGCGTCCATGCGCGTCCTGGGAGCTCCGCGAATACTTTTTTTATGAATATTTTACTTTTATTAGTTTTCCTTTCATTCTTACAAGAAATATTGATTCTTACAAAAAATTAATTCTTTCAAAAAATTTTTTATTCTAAAATACCTACACCACAGATTGACGCGTAGGAAACCATTTAATACTTACAAAAAAAAATTCTGAAAAATGTCGTCCTGGGAACACCGCTACTACTTTTTTTATGAATATTTTACTTTTGTCACTTTCCCTACGACGCCACATGAAGCGGTCGAAAGGCAGCGAGGAGATGGACAGGATGCGTCCATGCGCGTCCTGGGAGCTCCGCGAATACTTTTTTTATGAATATTTTACTTTTATTAGTTTTCCTTTCATTCTTACAAGAAATATTGATTCTTACAAAAAATTAATTCTTTCAAAAATTTTTTTTTTCTAAAATACCTACACCACAGATTGACGCGTAGGAAACCATTTAATACTTACAAAAAAAAATTCTGAAAAATGTCGTCCTGGGAACACCGCTACTACTTTTTTTATGAATATTTTACTTTTGTCACTTCTCCTACGACGCCACATGAAGCGGTCGAAAGGCAGCGAGGAGATGGACAGGATGCGTCCATGCGCGTCCTGGGAGCTCCGCGAATACTTTTTTTATGAATATTTTACTTTTATTAGTTTTCCTTTCATTCTTACAAGAAATATTGATTCTTACAAAAAATTAATTCTTTCAAAAATTTTTTTTTTCTAAAATACCTACACAACAGATTGACGCGTAGGAAACCATTTAATACTTACAAAAAAAAATTCTGAAATATGTCGCCCTGGGAACACCGCTACTACTTTTTTTATGAATATTTTACTTTTGTCACTTCTCCTACGACGCCACATGAAGCGGTCGAAAGGCAGCGAGGAGATGGACAGGATGCGTCCATGCGCGTCCTGGGAGCTCCGCGAATACTTTTTTTATGAATATTTTACTTTTATTAGTTTTCCTTTCATTCTTACAAGAAATATTGATTCTTACAAAAAATTAATTCTTTCAAAAAAATTTTTATTCTAAAATACCTACACCACAGATTGACGCGTAGGAAACCATTTAATACTTACAAAAAAAAATTCTGAAAAATGTCGTCCTGGGAACACCGCTACTACTTTTTTTATGAATATTTTACTTTTGTCACTTCTCCTACGACGCCACATGAAGCGGTCGAAAGGCAGCGAGGAGATGGACAGGATGCGTCCATGCGCGTCCTGGGAGCTCCGCGAATACTTTTTTTATGAATATTTTACTTTTATTAGTTTTCCTTTCATTCTTACAAGAAATATTGATTCTTACAAAAAATTAATTCTTTCAAAAAATTTTTTATTCTAAAATACCTACACCACAGATTGACGCGTAGGAAACCATTTAATACTTACAAAAAAAAATTCTGAAAAATGTCGTCCTGGGAACACCGCTACTACTTTTTTTATGAATATTTTACTTTTGTCACTTCTCCTACGACGCCACATGAAGCGGTCGAAAGGCAGCGAGGAGATGGACAGGATGCGTCCATGCGCGTCCTGGGAGCTCCGCGAATACTTTTTTTATGAATATTTTACTTTTATTAGTTTTCCTTTCATTCTTACAAGAAATATTGATTCTTACAAAAAATTAATTCTTTCAAAACATTTTTTATTCTAAAATACCTACACCACAGATTGACGCGTAGGAAACCATTTAATACTTACAAAAAAAAATTCTGAAAAATGTCGTCCTGGGAACACCGCTACTACTTTTTTTATGAATATTTTACTTTTGTCACTTCTCCTACGACGCCACATGAAGCGGTCGAAAGGCAGCGAGGAGATGGACAGGATGCGTCCATGCGCGTCCTGGGAGCTCCGCGAATACTTTTTTTATGAATATTTTACTTTTATTAGTTTTCCTTTCATTCTTACAAGAAATATTGATTCTTACAAAAAATTAATTCTTTCAAAAAATTTTTTATTCTAAAATACCTACACCACAGATTGACGCGTAGGAAACCATTTAATACTTACAAAAAAAAATTCTGAAAAATGTCGTCCTGGGAACACCGCTACTACTTTTTTTATGAATATTTTACTTTTGTCACTTCTCCTACGACGCCACATGAAGCGGTCGAAAGGCAGCGAGGAGATGGACAGGATGCGTCCATGCGCGTCCTGGGAGCTCCGCGAATACTTTTTTTATGAATATTTTACTTTTATTAGTTTTCCTTTCATTCTTACAAGAAATATTGATTCTTACAAAAAATTAATTCTTTCAAAAAATTTTTTATTCTAAAATACCTACACCACAGATTGACGCGTAGGAAACCATTTAATACTTACAAAAAAAAATTCTGAAAAATGTCGTCCTGGGAACACCGCTACTACTTTTTTTATGAATATTTTACTTTTGTCACTTCCCCTACGACGCCACATGAAGCGGTCGAAAGGCAGCGAGGAGATGGACAGGATGCGTCCATGCGCGTCCTGGGAGCTCCGCGAATACTTTTTTTATGAATATTTTACTTTTATTAGTTTTCCTTTCATTCTTACAAGAAATATTGATTCTTACAAAAAATTAATTCTTTCAAAAATTTTTTTTTTCTAAAATACCTAGACCACAGATTGACGCGTAGGAAACCATTTAATACTTACAAAAAAAAATTCTGAAAAATGTCGTCCTGGGAACACCGCTACTACTTTTTTTATGAATATTTTACTTTTGTCACTTCTCCTACGACGCCACATGAAGCGGTCGAAAGGCAGCGAGGAGATGGACAGGATGCGTCCATGCGCGTCCTGGGAGCTCCGCGAATACTTTTTTTATGAATATTTTACTTTTATTAGTTTTCCTTTCATTCTTACAAGAAATATTGATTCTTACAAAAAATTAATTCTTTCAAAAATTTTTTTTTTCTAAAATACCTACACCACAGATTGACGCGTAGGAAACCATTTAATACTTACAAAAAAAAATTCTGAAAAATGTCGTCCTGGGAACACCGCTACTACTTTTTTTATGAATATTTTACTTTTGTCACTTCTCCTACGACGCCACATGAAGCGGTCGAAAGGCAGCGAGGAGATGGACAGGATGCGTCCATGCGCGTCCTGGGAGCTCCGCGAATACTTTTTTTATGAATATTTTACTTTTATTAGTCTTCCTTTCATTCTTACAAGAAATATTGATTCTTACAAAAAATTAATTCTTTCAAAAATTTTTTTTTCTAAAATACCTACACCACAGATTGACGCGTAGGAAACCATTTAATACTTACAAAAAAAAATTCTGAAAAATGTCGTCCTGGGAACACCGCTACTACTTTTTTTATGAATATTTTACTTTTGTCACTTCTCCTACGACGCCACATGAAGCGGTCGAAAGGCAGCGAGGAGATGGACAGGATGCGTCCATGCGCGTCCTGGGAGCTCCGCGAATACTTTTTTTATGAATATTTTACTTTTATTAGTTTTCCTTTCATTCTTACAAGAAATATTGATTCTTACAAAAAATTAATTCTTTCAAAAAATTTTTTATTCTAAAATACCTACACCACAGATTGACGCGTAGGAAACCATTTAATACTTACAAAAAAAAATTCTGAAAAATGTCGTCCTGGGAACACCGCTACTACTTTTTTTATGAATATTTTACTTTTGTCACTTCCCCTACGACGCCACATGAAGCGGTCGAAAGGCAGCGAGGAGATGGACAGGATGCGTCCATGCGCGTCCTGGGAGCTCCGCGAATACTTTTTTTATGAATATTTTACTTTTATTAGTTTTCCTTTCATTCTTACAAGAAATATTGATTCTTACAAAAAATTAATTCTTTCAAAATTTTTTTTTTCTAAAATACCTACACCACAGATTGACGCGTAGGAAACCATTTAATACTTACAAAAAAAAATTCTGAAAAATGTCGTCCTGGGAACACCGCTACTACTTTTTTTATGAATATTTTACTTTTGTCACTTCTCCTACGACGCCACATGAAGCGGTCGAAAGGCAGCGAGGAGATGGACAGGATGCGTCCATGCGCGTCCTGGGAGCTCCGCGAATACTTTTTTTATGAATATTTTACTTTTATTAGTTTTCCTTTCATTCTTACAAGAAATATTGATTCTTACAAAAAATTAATTCTTTCAAAAATTTTTTTTTTCTAAAATACCTACACCACAGATTGACGCGTAGGAAACCATTTAATACTTACAAAAAAAAATTCTGAAAAATGTCGTCCTGGGAACACCGCTACTACTTTTTTTATGAATATTTTACTTTTGTCACTTCTCCTACGACGCCACATGAAGCGGTCGAAAGGCAGCGAGGAGATGGACAGGATGCGTCCATGCGCGTCCTGGGAGCTCCGCGAATACTTTTTTTATGAATATTTTACTTTTATTAGTTTTCCTTTCATTCTTACAAGAAATATTGATTCTTACAAAAAATTAATTCTTTCAAAAAATTTTTTATTCTAAAATACCTACACCACAGATTGACGCGTAGGAAACCATTTAATACTTACAAAAAAAAATTCTGAAAAATGTCGTCCTGGGAACACCGCTACTACTTTTTTTATGAATATTTTACTTTTGTCACTTCCCCTACGACGCCACATGAAGCGGTCGAAAGGCAGCGAGGAGATGGACAGGATGCGTCCATGCGCGTCCTGGGAGCTCCGCGAATACTTTTTTTATGAATATTTTACTTTTATTAGTTTTCCTTTCATTCTTACAAGAAATATTGATTCTTACAAAAAATTAATTCTTTCAAAATTTTTTTTTTTCTAAAATACCTACACCACAGATTGACGCGTAGGAAACCATTTAATACTTACAAAAAAAAATTCTGAAAAATGTCGTCCTGGGAACACCGCTACTACTTTTTTTATGAATATTTTACTTTTGTCACTTCTCCTACGACGCCACATGAAGCGGTCGAAAGGCAGCGAGGAGATGGACAGGATGCGTCCATGCGCGTCCTGGGAGCTCCGCGAATACTTTTTTTATGAATATTTTACTTTTATTAGTTTTCCTTTCATTCTTACAAGAAATATTGATTCTTACAAAAAATTAATTCTTTCAAAAATTTTTTTTTTCTAAAATACCTACACCACAGATTGACGCGTAGGAAACCATTTAATACTTACAAAAAAAAATTCTGAAAAATGTCGTCCTGGGAACACCGCTACTACTTTTTTTATGAATATTTTACTTTTGTCACTTCTCCTACGACGCCACATGAAGCGGTCGAAAGGCAGCGAGGAGATGGACAGGATGCGTCCATGCGCGTCCTGGGAGCTCCGCGAATACTTTTTTTATGAATATTTTACTTTTATTAGTTTTCCTTTCATTCTTACAAGAAATATTGATTCTTACAAAAAATTAATTCTTTCAAAAAATTTTTTATTCTAAAATACCTACACCACAGATTGACGCGTAGGAAACCATTTAATACTTACAAAAAAAAATTCTGAAAAATGTCGTCCTGGGAACACCGCTACTACTTTTTTTATGAATATTTTACTTTTGTCACTTCCCCTACGACGCCACATGAAGCGGTCGAAAGGCAGCGAGGAGATGGACAGGATGCGTCCATGCGCGTCCTGGGAGCTCCGCGAATACTTTTTTTATGAATATTTTACTTTTATTAGTTTTCCTTTCATTCTTACAAGAAATATTGATTCTTACAAAAAATTAATTCTTTCAAAAATTTTTTTTTTCTAAAATACCTACACCACAGATTGACGCGTAGGAAACCATTTAATACTTACAAAAAAAAATTCTGAAAAATGTCGTCCTGGGAACACCGCTACTACTTTTTTTATGAATATTTTACTTTTGTCACTTCTCCTACGACGCCACATGAAGCGGTCGAAAGGCAGCGAGGAGATGGACAGGATGCGTCCATGCGCGTCCTGGGAGCTCCGCGAATACTTTTTTTATGAATATTTTACTTTTATTAGTTTTCCTTTCATTCTTACAAGAAATATTGATTCTTACAAAAAATTAATTCTTTCAAAAATTTTTTTTTTCTAAAATACCTAGACCACAGATTGACGCGTAGGAAACCATTTAATACTTACAAAAAAAAATTCTGAAATATGTCGCCCTGGGAACACCGCTACTACTTTTTTTATGAATATTTTACTTTTGTCACTTCTCCTACGACGCCACATGAAGCGGTCGAAAGGCAGCGAGGAGATGGACAGGATGCGTCCATGCGCGTCCTGGGAGCTCCGCGAATACTTTTTTTATGAATATTTTACTTTTATTAGTTTTCCTTTCATTCTTACAAGAAATATTGATTCTTACAAAAAATTAATTCTTTCAAAAAATTTTTTATTCTAAAATACCTACACCACAGATTGACGCGTAGGAAACCATTTAATACTTACAAAAAAAAATTCTGAAAAATGTCGTCCTGGGAACACCGCTACTACTTTTTTTATGAATATTTTACTTTTGTCACTTCTCCTACGACGCCACATGAAGCGGTCGAAAGGCAGCGAGGAGATGGACAGGATGCGTCCATGCGCGTCCTGGGAGCTCCGCGAATACTTTTTTTATGAATATTTTACTTTTATTAGTTTTCCTTTCATTCTTACAAGAAATATTGATTCTTACAAAAAATTAATTCTTTCAAAAAATTTTTTATTCTAAAATACCTACACCACAGATTGACGC
Organism: Andrena praecox; assembly: GCA_963932275.1. Lineage (NCBI taxonomy): Eukaryota > Metazoa > Arthropoda > Insecta > Hymenoptera > Andrenidae > Andrena > Andrena praecox. The sequence goes on along the minus strand of OZ010731.1, from coordinate 51,582,496 downwards.
GTAGGAAACCATTTAATACTTACAAAAAAAAATTCTGAAAAATGTCGTCCTGGGAACACCGCTACTACTTTTTTTATGAATATTTTACTTTTGTCACTTCTCCTACGACGCCACATGAAGCGGTCGAAAGGCAGCGAGGAGATGGACAGGATGCGTCCATGCGCGTCCTGGGAGCTCCGCGAATACTTTTTATATGAATATTTTACTTTTATTAGTTTTCCTTTCATTCTTACAAGAAATATTGATTCTTACAAAAAATTAATTCTTTCAAAAAATTTTTTATTCTAAAATACCTACACCACAGATTGACGCGTAGGAAACCATTTAATACTTACAAAAAAAAATTCTGAAAAATGTCGTCCTGGGAACACCGCTACTACTTTTTTTATGAATATTTTACTTTTGTCACTTCTCCTACGACGCCACATGAAGCGGTCGAAAGGCAGCGAGGAGATGGACAGGATGCGTCCATGCGCGTCCTGGGAGCTCCGCGAATACTTTTTTTATGAATATTTTACTTTTATTAGTCTTCCTTTCATTCTTACAAGAAATATTGATTCTTACAAAAAATTAATTCTTTCAAAAATTTTTTTTTTCTAAAATACCTACACCACAGATTGACGCGTAGGAAACCATTTAATACTTACAAAAAAAAATTCTGAAAAATGTCGTCCTGGGAACACCGCTACTACTTTTTTTATGAATATTTTACTTTTGTCACTTCTCCTACGACGCCACATGAAGCGGTCGAAAGGCAGCGAGGAGATGGACAGGATGCGTCCATGCGCGTCCTGGGAGCTCCGCGAATACTTTTTTTAGAATATTTTACTTTTATTAGTTTTCCTTTCATTCTTACAAGAAATATTGATTCTTACAAAAAATTAATTCTTTCAAAAAATTTTTTATTCTAAAATACCTACACCACAGATTGACGCGTAGGAAACCATTTAATACTTACAAAAAAAAATTCTGAAAAATGTCGTCCTGGGAACACCGCTACTACTTTTTTTATGAATATTTTACTTTTGTCACTTCTCCTACGACGCCACATGAAGCGGTCGAAAGGCAGCGAGGAGATGGACAGGATGCGTCCATGCGCGTCCTGGGAGCTCCGCGAATACTTTTTTTATGAATATTTTACTTTTATTAGTTTTCCTTTCATTCTTACAAGAAATATTGATTCTTACAAAAAATTAATTCTTTCAAAAAATTTTTTATTCTAAAATACCTACACCACAGATTGACGCGTAGGAAACCATTTAATACTTACAAAAAAAAATTCTGAAAAATGTCGTCCTGGGAACACCGCTACTACTTTTTTTATGAATATTTTACTTTTGTCACTTTCCCTACGACGCCACATGAAGCGGTCGAAAGGCAGCGAGGAGATGGACAGGATGCGTCCATGCGCGTCCTGGGAGCTCCGCGAATACTTTTTTTATGAATATTTTACTTTTATTAGTTTTCCTTTCATTCTTACAAGAAATATTGATTCTTACAAAAAATTAATTCTTTCAAAAATTTTTTTTTTCTAAAATACCTACACCACAGATTGACGCGTAGGAAACCATTTAATACTTACAAAAAAAAATTCTGAAAAATGTCGTCCTGGGAACACCGCTACTACTTTTTTTATGAATATTTTACTTTTGTCACTTCTCCTACGACGCCACATGAAGCGGTCGAAAGGCAGCGAGGAGATGGACAGGATGCGTCCATGCGCGTCCTGGGAGCTCCGCGAATACTTTTTTTATGAATATTTTACTTTTATTAGTTTTCCTTTCATTCTTACAAGAAATATTGATTCTTACAAAAAATTAATTCTTTCAAAAAATTTTTTATTCTAAAATACCTACACCACAGATTGACGCGTAGGAAACCATTTAATACTTACAAAAAAAAATTCTGAAAAATGTCGTCCTGGGAACACCGCTACTACTTTTTTTATGAATATTTTACTTTTGTCACTTCCCCTACGACGCCACATGAAGCGGTCGAAAGGCAGCGAGGAGATGGACAGGATGCGTCCATGCGCGTCCTGGGAGCTCCGCGAATACTTTTTTTATGAATATTTTACTTTTATTAGTTTTCCTTTCATTCTTACAAGAAATATTGATTCTTACAAAAAATTAATTCTTTCAAAAATTTTTTTTTTCTAAAATACCTACACCACAGATTGACGCGTAGGAAACCATTTAATACTTACAAAAAAAAATTCTGAAAAATGTCGTCCTGGGAACACCGCTACTACTTTTTTTATGAATATTTTACTTTTGTCACTTCTCCTACGACGCCACATGAAGCGGTCGAAAGGCAGCGAGGAGATGGACAGGATGCGTCCATGCGCGTCCTGGGAGCTCCGCGAATACTTTTTTTATGAATATTTTACTTTTATTAGTTTTCCTTTCATTCTTACAAGAAATATTGATTCTTACAAAAAATTAATTCTTTCAAAAATTTTTTTTTTCTAAAATACCTAGACCACAGATTGACGCGTAGGAAACCATTTAATACTTACAAAAAAAAATTCTGAAATATGTCGCCCTGGGAACACCGCTACTACTTTTTTTATGAATATTTTACTTTTGTCACTTCTCCTACGACGCCACATGAAGCGGTCGAAAGGCAGCGAGGAGATGGACAGGATGCGTCCATGCGCGTCCTGGGAGCTCCGCGAATACTTTTTTTATGAATATTTTACTTTTATTAGTTTTCCTTTCATTCTTACAAGAAATATTGATTCTTACAAAAAATTAATTCTTTCAAAAAATTTTTTATTCTAAAATACCTACACCACAGATTGACGCGTAGGAAACCATTTAATACTTACAAAAAAAAATTCTGAAAAATGTCGTCCTGGGAACACCGCTACTACTTTTTTTATGAATATTTTACTTTTGTCACTTCTCCTACGACGCCACATGAAGCGGTCGAAAGGCAGCGAGGAGATGGACAGGATGCGTCCATGCGCGTCCTGGGAGCTCCGCGAATACTTTTTTTATGAATATTTTACTTTTATTAGTTTTCCTTTCATTCTTACAAGAAATATTGATTCTTACAAAAAATTAATTCTTTCAAAAAATTTTTTATTCTAAAATACCTACACCACAGATTGACGCGTAGGAAACCATTTAATACTTACAAAAAAAAATTCTGAAAAATGTCGTCCTGGGAACACCGCTACTACTTTTTTTATGAATATTTTACTTTTGTCACTTCTCCTACGACGCCACATGAAGCGGTCGAAAGGCAGCGAGGAGATGGACAGGATGCGTCCATGCGCGTCCTGGGAGCTCCGCGAATACTTTTTATATGAATATTTTACTTTTATTAGTTTTCCTTTCATTCTTACAAGAAATATTGATTCTTACAAAAAATTAATTCTTTCAAAAAATTTTTTATTCTAAAATACCTACACCACAGATTGACGCGTAGGAAACCATTTAATACTTACAAAAAAAAATTCTGAAAAATGTCGTCCTGGGAACACCGCTACTACTTTTTTTATGAATATTTTACTTTTGTCACTTCTCCTACGACGCCACATGAAGCGGTCGAAAGGCAGCGAGGAGATGGACAGGATGCGTCCATGCGCGTCCTGGGAGCTCCGCGAATACTTTTTTTATGAATATTTTACTTTTATTAGTCTTCCTTTCATTCTTACAAGAAATATTGATTCTTACAAAAAATTAATTCTTTCAAAAATTTTTTTTTTCTAAAATACCTACACCACAGATTGACGCGTAGGAAACCATTTAATACTTACAAAAAAAAATTCTGAAAAATGTCGTCCTGGGAACACCGCTACTACTTTTTTTATGAATATTTTACTTTTGTCACTTCTCCTACGACGCCACATGAAGCGGTCGAAAGGCAGCGAGGAGATGGACAGGATGCGTCCATGCGCGTCCTGGGAGCTCCGCGAATACTTTTTTTAGAATATTTTACTTTTATTAGTTTTCCTTTCATTCTTACAAGAAATATTGATTCTTACAAAAAATTAATTCTTTCAAAAAATTTTTTATTCTAAAATACCTACACCACAGATTGACGCGTAGGAAACCATTTAATACTTACAAAAAAAAATTCTGAAAAATGTCGTCCTGGGAACACCGCTACTACTTTTTTTATGAATATTTTACTTTTGTCACTTCTCCTACGACGCCACATGAAGCGGTCGAAAGGCAGCGAGGAGATGGACAGGATGCGTCCATGCGCGTCCTGGGAGCTCCGCGAATACTTTTTTTATGAATATTTTACTTTTATTAGTTTTCCTTTCATTCTTACAAGAAATATTGATTCTTACAAAAAATTAATTCTTTCAAAAAATTTTTTATTCTAAAATACCTACACCACAGATTGACGCGTAGGAAACCATTTAATACTTACAAAAAAAAATTCTGAAAAATGTCGTCCTGGGAACACCGCTACTACTTTTTTTATGAATATTTTACTTTTGTCACTTTCCCTACGACGCCACATGAAGCGGTCGAAAGGCAGCGAGGAGATGGACAGGATGCGTCCATGCGCGTCCTGGGAGCTCCGCGAATACTTTTTTTATGAATATTTTACTTTTATTAGTTTTCCTTTCATTCTTACAAGAAATATTGATTCTTACAAAAAATTAATTCTTTCAAAAATTTTTTTTTTCTAAAATACCTACACCACAGATTGACGCGTAGGAAACCATTTAATACTTACAAAAAAAAATTCTGAAAAATGTCGTCCTGGGAACACCGCTACTACTTTTTTTATGAATATTTTACTTTTGTCACTTCTCCTACGACGCCACATGAAGCGGTCGAAAGGCAGCGAGGAGATGGACAGGATGCGTCCATGCGCGTCCTGGGAGCTCCGCGAATACTTTTTTTATGAATATTTTACTTTTATTAGTTTTCCTTTCATTCTTACAAGAAATATTGATTCTTACAAAAAATTAATTCTTTCAAAAATTTTTTTTTTCTAAAATACCTACACAACAGATTGACGCGTAGGAAACCATTTAATACTTACAAAAAAAAATTCTGAAATATGTCGCCCTGGGAACACCGCTACTACTTTTTTTATGAATATTTTACTTTTGTCACTTCTCCTACGACGCCACATGAAGCGGTCGAAAGGCAGCGAGGAGATGGACAGGATGCGTCCATGCGCGTCCTGGGAGCTCCGCGAATACTTTTTTTATGAATATTTTACTTTTATTAGTTTTCCTTTCATTCTTACAAGAAATATTGATTCTTACAAAAAATTAATTCTTTCAAAAAAATTTTTATTCTAAAATACCTACACCACAGATTGACGCGTAGGAAACCATTTAATACTTACAAAAAAAAATTCTGAAAAATGTCGTCCTGGGAACACCGCTACTACTTTTTTTATGAATATTTTACTTTTGTCACTTCTCCTACGACGCCACATGAAGCGGTCGAAAGGCAGCGAGGAGATGGACAGGATGCGTCCATGCGCGTCCTGGGAGCTCCGCGAATACTTTTTTTATGAATATTTTACTTTTATTAGTTTTCCTTTCATTCTTACAAGAAATATTGATTCTTACAAAAAATTAATTCTTTCAAAAAATTTTTTATTCTAAAATACCTACACCACAGATTGACGCGTAGGAAACCATTTAATACTTACAAAAAAAAATTCTGAAAAATGTCGTCCTGGGAACACCGCTACTACTTTTTTTATGAATATTTTACTTTTGTCACTTCTCCTACGACGCCACATGAAGCGGTCGAAAGGCAGCGAGGAGATGGACAGGATGCGTCCATGCGCGTCCTGGGAGCTCCGCGAATACTTTTTTTATGAATATTTTACTTTTATTAGTTTTCCTTTCATTCTTACAAGAAATATTGATTCTTACAAAAAATTAATTCTTTCAAAAAATTTTTTATTCTAAAATACCTACACCACAGATTGACGCGTAGGAAACCATTTAATACTTACAAAAAAAAATTCTGAAAAATGTCGTCCTGGGAACACCGCTACTACTTTTTTTATGAATATTTTACTTTTGTCACTTCTCCTACGACGCCACATGAAGCGGTCGAAAGGCAGCGAGGAGATGGACAGGATGCGTCCATGCGCGTCCTGGGAGCTCCGCGAATACTTTTTTTATGAATATTTTACTTTTATTAGTCTTCCTTTCATTCTTACAAGAAATATTGATTCTTACAAAAAATTAATTCTTTCAAAAATTTTTTTTTTCTAAAATACCTACACCACAGATTGACGCGTAGGAAACCATTTAATACTTACAAAAAAAAATTCTGAAAAATGTCGTCCTGGGAACACCGCTACTACTTTTTTTATGAATATTTTACTTTTGTCACTTCTCCTACGACGCCACATGAAGCGGTCGAAAGGCAGCGAGGAGATGGACAGGATGCGTCCATGCGCTTCCTGGGAGCTCCGCGAATACTTTTTTTATGAATATTTTACTTTTATTAGTTTTCCTTTCATTCTTACAAGAAATATTGATTCTTACAAAAAATTAATTCTTTCAAAAAATTTTTTATTCTAAAATACCTACACCACAGATTGACGCGTAGGAAACCATTTAATACTTACAAAAAAAAATTCTGAAAAATGTCGTCCTGGGAACACCGCTACTACTTTTTTTATGAATATTTTACTTTTGTCACTTCCCCTACGACGCCACATGAAGCGGTCGAAAGGCAGCGAGGAGATGGACAGGATGCGTCCATGCGCGTCCTGGGAGCTCCGCGAATACTTTTTTTATGAATATTTTACTTTTATTAGTTTTCCTTTCATTCTTACAAGAAATATTGATTCTTACAAAAAATTAATTCTTTCAAAAATTTTTTTTTTCTAAAATACCTACACCACAGATTGACGCGTAGGAAACCATTTAATACTTACAAAAAAAAATTCTGAAAAATGTCGTCCTGGGAACACCGCTACTACTTTTTTTATGAATATTTTACTTTTGTCACTTCTCCTACGACGCCACATGAAGCGGTCGAAAGGCAGCGAGGAGATGGACAGGATGCGTCCATGCGCGTCCTGGGAGCTCCGCGAATACTTTTTTTATGAATATTTTACTTTTATTAGTTTTCCTTTCATTCTTACAAGAAATATTGATTCTTACAAAAAATTAATTCTTTCAAAAATTTTTTTTTTCTAAAATACCTACACCACAGATTGACGCGTAGGAAACCATTTAATACTTACAAAAAAAAATTCTGAAAAATGTCGTCCTGGGAACACCGCTACTACTTTTTTTATGAATATTTTACTTTTGTCACTTCTCCTACGACGCCACATGAAGCGGTCGAAAGGCAGCGAGGAGATGGACAGGATGCGTCCATGCGCGTCCTGGGAGCTCCGCGAATACTTTTTTTATGAATATTTTACTTTTATTAGTTTTCCTTTCATTCTTACAAGAAATATTGATTCTTACAAAAAATTAATTCTTTCAAAAAATTTTTTATTCTAAAATACCTACACCACAGATTGACGCGTAGGAAACCATTTAATACTTACAAAAAAAAATTCTGAAAAATGTCGTCCTGGGAACACCGCTACTACTTTTTTTATGAATATTTTACTTTTGTCACTTCCCCTACGACGCCACATGAAGCGGTCGAAAGGCAGCGAGGAGATGGACAGGATGCGTCCATGCGCGTCCTGGGAGCTCCGCGAATACTTTTTTTATGAATATTTTACTTTTATTAGTTTTCCTTTCATTCTTACAAGAAATATTGATTCTTACAAAAAATTAATTCTTTCAAAAAATTTTTTATTCTAAAATACCTACACCACAGATTGACGCGTAGGAAACCATTTAATACTTACAAAAAAAAATTCTGAAAAATGTCGTCCTGGGAACACCGCTACTACTTTTTTTATGAATATTTTACTTTTGTCACTTCCCCTACGACGCCACATGAAGCGGTCGAAAGGCAGCGAGGAGATGGACAGGATGCGTCCATGCGCGTCCTGGGAGCTCCGCGAATACTTTTTTTATGAATATTTTACTTTTATTAGTTTTCCTTTCATTCTTACAAGAAATATTGATTCTTACAAAAAATTAATTCTTTCAAAATTTTTTTTTTTCTAAAATACCTACACCACAGATTGACGCGTAGGAAACCATTTAATACTTACAAAAAAAAATTCTGAAAAATGTCGTCCTGGGAACACCGCTACTACTTTTTTTATGAATATTTTACTTTTGTCACTTCTCCTACGACGCCACATGAAGCGGTCGAAAGGCAGCGAGGAGATGGACAGGATGCGTCCATGCGCGTCCTGGGAGCTCCGCGAATACTTTTTTTATGAATATTTTACTTTTATTAGTTTTCCTTTCATTCTTACAAGAAATATTGATTCTTACAAAAAATTAATTCTTTCAAAAATTTTTTTTTTCTAAAATACCTACACCACAGATTGACGCGTAGGAAACCATTTAATACTTACAAAAAAAAATTCTGAAAAATGTCGTCCTGGGAACACCGCTACTACTTTTTTTATGAATATTTTACTTTTGTCACTTCTCCTACGACGCCACATGAAGCGGTCGAAAGGCAGCGAGGAGATGGACAGGATGCGTCCATGCGCGTCCTGGGAGCTCCGCGAATACTTTTTTTATGAATATTTTACTTTTATTAGTTTTCCTTTCATTCTTACAAGAAATATTGATTCTTACAAAAAATTAATTCTTTCAAAAAATTTTTTATTCTAAAATACCTACACCACAGATTGACGCGTAGGAAACCATTTAATACTTACAAAAAAAAATTCTGAAAAATGTCGTCCTGGGAACACCGCTACTACTTTTTTTATGAATATTTTACTTTTGTCACTTCTCCTACGACGCCACATGAAGCGGTCGAAAGGCAGCGAGGAGATGGACAGGATGCGTCCATGCGCGTCCTGGGAGCTCCGCGAATACTTTTTTTATGAATATTTTACTTTTATTAGTTTTCCTTTCATTCTTACAAGAAATATTGATTCTTACAAAAAATTAATTCTTTCAAAAAATTTTTTATTCTAAAATACCTACACCACAGATTGACGCGTAGGAAACCATTTAATACTTACAAAAAAAAATTCTGAAAAATGTCGTCCTGGGAACACCGCTACTACTTTTTTTATGAATATTTTACTTTTGTCACTTCTCCTACGACGCCACATGAAGCGGTCGAAAGGCAGCGAGGAGATGGACAGGATGCGTCCATGCGCGTCCTGGGAGCTCCGCGAATACTTTTTATATGAATATTTTACTTTTATTAGTTTTCCTTTCATTCTTACAAGAAATATTGATTCTTACAAAAAATTAATTCTTTCAAAAAATTTTTTATTCTAAAATACCTACACCACAGATTGACGCGTAGGAAACCATTTAATACTTACAAAAAAAAATTCTGAAAAATGTCGTCCTGGGAACACCGCTACTACTTTTTTTATGAATATTTTACTTTTGTCACTTCTCCTACGACGCCACATGAAGCGGTCGAAAGGCAGCGAGGAGATGGACAGGATGCGTCCATGCGAGTCCTGGGAGCTCCGCGAATACTTTTTTTATGAATATTTTACTTTTATTAGTCTTCCTTTCATTCTTACAAGAAATATTGATTCTTACAAAAAATTAATTCTTTCAAAAATTTTTTTTTTCTAAAATACCTACACCACAGATTGACGCGTAGGAAACCATTTAATACTTACAAAAAAAAATTCTGAAAAATGTCGTCCTGGGAACACCGCTACTACTTTTTTTATGAATATTTTACTTTTGTCACTTCTCCTACGACGCCACATGAAGCGGTCGAAAGGCAGCGAGGAGATGGACAGGATGCGTCCATGCGCGTCCTGGGAGCTCCGCGAATACTTTTTTTAGAATATTTTACTTTTATTAGTTTTCCTTTCATTCTTACAAGAAATATTGATTCTTACAAAAAATTAATTCTTTCAAAAAATTTTTTATTCTAAAATACCTACACCACAGATTGACGCGTAGGAAACCATTTAATACTTACAAAAAAAAATTCTGAAAAATGTCGTCCTGGGAACACCGCTACTACTTTTTTTATGAATATTTTACTTTTGTCACTTCTCCTACGACGCCACATGAAGCGGTCGAAAGGCAGCGAGGAGATGGACAGGATGCGTCCATGCGCGTCCTGGGAGCTCCGCGAATACTTTTTTTATGAATATTTTACTTTTATTAGTTTTCCTTTCATTCTTACAAGAAATATTGATTCTTACAAAAAATTAATTCTTTCAAAAAATTTTTTATTCTAAAATACCTACACCACAGATTGACGCGTAGGAAACCATTTAATACTTACAAAAAAAAATTCTGAAAAATGTCGTCCTGGGAACACCGCTACTACTTTTTTTATGAATATTTTACTTTTGTCACTTCTCCTACGACGCCACATGAAGCGGTCGAAAGGCAGCGAGGAGATGGACAGGATGCGTCCATGCGCGTCCTGGGAGCTCCGCGAATACTTTTTTTAGAATATTTTACTTTTATTAGTTTTCCTTTCATTCTTACAAGAAATATTGATTCTTACAAAAAATTAATTCTTTCAAAAAATTTTTTATTCTAAAATACCTACACCACAGATTGACGCGTAGGAAACCATTTAATACTTACAAAAAAAAATTCTGAAAAATGTCGTCCTGGGAACACCGCTACTACTTTTTTTATGAATATTTTACTTTTGTCACTTCTCCTACGACGCCACATGAAGCGGTCGAAAGGCAGCGAGGAGATGGACAGGATGCGTCCATGCGCGTCCTGGGAGCTCCGCGAATACTTTTTTTATGAATATTTTACTTTTATTAGTTTTCCTTTCATTCTTACAAGAAATATTGATTCTTACAAAAAATTAATTCTTTCAAAAAATTTTTTATTCTAAAATACCTACACCACAGATTGACGCGTAGGAAACCATTTAATACTTACAAAAAAAAATTCTGAAAAATGTCGTCCTGGGAACACCGCTACTACTTTTTTTATGAATATTTTACTTTTGTCACTTTCCCTACGACGCCACATGAAGCGGTCGAAAGGCAGCGAGGAGATGGACAGGATGCGTCCATGCGCGTCCTGGGAGCTCCGCGAATACTTTTTTTATGAATATTTTACTTTTATTAGTTTTCCTTTCATTCTTACAAGAAATATTGATTCTTACAAAAAATTAATTCTTTCAAAAATTTTTTTTTTCTAAAATACCTACACCACAGATTGACGCGTAGGAAACCATTTAATACTTACAAAAAAAAATTCTGAAAAATGTCGTCCTGGGAACACCGCTACTACTTTTTTTATGAATATTTTACTTTTGTCACTTCTCCTACGACGCCACATGAAGCGGTCGAAAGGCAGCGAGGAGATGGACAGGATGCGTCCATGCGCGTCCTGGGAGCTCCGCGAATACTTTTTTTATGAATATTTTACTTTTATTAGTTTTCCTTTCATTCTTACAAGAAATATTGATTCTTACAAAAAATTAATTCTTTCAAAAAATTTTTTATTCTAAAATACCTACACCACAGATTGACGCGTAGGAAACCATTTAATACTTACAAAAAAAAATTCTGAAAAATGTCGTCCTGGGAACACCGCTACTACTTTTTTTATGAATATTTTACTTTTGTCACTTCCCCTACGACGCCACATGAAGCGGTCGAAAGGCAGCGAGGAGATGGACAGGATGCGTCCATGCGCGTCCTGGGAGCTCCGCGAATACTTTTTTTATGAATATTTTACTTTTATTAGTTTTCCTTTCATTCTTACAAGAAATATTGATTCTTACAAAAAATTAATTCTTTCAAAAATTTTTTTTTTCTAAAATACCTACACCACAGATTGACGCGTAGGAAACCATTTAATACTTACAAAAAAAAATTCTGAAAAATGTCGTCCTGGGAACACCGCTACTACTTTTTTTATGAATATTTTACTTTTGTCACTTCTCCTACGACGCCACATGAAGCGGTCGAAAGGCAGCGAGGAGATGGACAGGATGCGTCCATGCGCGTCCTGGGAGCTCCGCGAATACTTTTTTTATGAATATTTTACTTTTATTAGTCTTCCTTTCATTCTTACAAGAAATATTGATTCTTACAAAAAATTAATTCTTTCAAAAATTTTTTTTTTCTAAAATACCTACACCACAGATTGACGCGTAGGAAACCATTTAATACTTACAAAAAAAAATTCTGAAAAATGTCGTCCTGGGAACACCGCTACTACTTTTTTTATGAATATTTTACTTTTGTCACTTCTCCTACGACGCCACATGAAGCGGTCGAAAGGCAGCGAGGAGATGGACAGGATGCGTCCATGCGCGTCCTGGGAGCTCCGCGAATACTTTTTTTATGAATATTTTACTTTTATTAGTTTTCCTTTCATTCTTACAAGAAATATTGATTCTTACAAAAAATTAATTCTTTCAAAAAATTTTTTATTCTAAAATACCTACACCACAGATTGACGCGTAGGAAACCATTTAATACTTACAAAAAAAAATTCTGAAAAATGTCGTCCTGGGAACACCGCTACTACTTTTTTTATGAATATTTTACTTTTGTCACTTCCCCTACGACGCCACATGAAGCGGTCGAAAGGCAGCGAGGAGATGGACAGGATGCGTCCATGCGCGTCCTGGGAGCTCCGCGAATACTTTTTTTATGAATATTTTACTTTTATTAGTTTTCCTTTCATTCTTACAAGAAATATTGATTCTTACAAAAAATTAATTCTTTCAAAAATTTTTTTTTTCTAAAATACCTACACCACAGATTGACGCGTAGGAAACCATTTAATACTTACAAAAAAAAATTCTGAAAAATGTCGTCCTGGGAACACCGCTACTACTTTTTTTATGAATATTTTACTTTTGTCACTTCTCCTACGACGCCACATGAAGCGGTCGAAAGGCAGCGAGGAGATGGACAGGATGCGTCCATGCGCGTCCTGGGAGCTCCGCGAATACTTTTTTTATGAATATTTTACTTTTATTAGTTTTCCTTTCATTCTTACAAGAAATATTGATTCTTACAAAAAATTAATTCTTTCAAAAAATTTTTTATTCTAAAATACCTACACCACAGATTGACGCGTAGGAAACCATTTAATACTTACAAAAAAAAATTCTGAAAAATGTCGTCCTGGGAACACCGCTACTACTTTTTTTATGAATATTTTACTTTTGTCACTTCCCCTACGACGCCACATGAAGCGGTCGAAAGGCAGCGAGGAGATGGACAGGATGCGTCCATGCGCGTCCTGGGAGCTCCGCGAATACTTTTTTTATGAATATTTTACTTTTATTAGTTTTCCTTTCATTCTTACAAGAAATATTGATTCTTACAAAAAATTAATTCTTTCAAAAATTTTTTTTTTCTAAAATACCTACACCACAGATTGACGCGTAGGAAACCATTTAATACTTACAAAAAAAAATTCTGAAAAATGTCGTCCTGGGAACACCGCTACTACTTTTTTTATGAATATTTTACTTTTGTCACTTCTCCTACGACGCCACATGAAGCGGTCGAAAGGCAGCGAGGAGATGGACAGGATGCGTCCATGCGCGTCCTGGGAGCTCCGCGAATACTTTTTTTATGAATATTTTACTTTTATTAGTTTTCCTTTCATTCTTACAAGAAATATTGATTCTTACAAAAAATTAATTCTTTCAAAAATTTTTTTTTTCTAAAATACCTAGACCACAGATTGACGCGTAGGAAACCATTTAATACTTACAAAAAAAAATTCTGAAATATGTCGCCCTGGGAACACCGCTACTACTTTTTTTATGAATATTTTACTTTTGTCACTTCTCCTACGACGCCACATGAAGCGGTCGAAAGGCAGCGAGGAGATGGACAGGATGCGTCCATGCGCGTCCTGGGAGCTCCGCGAATACTTTTTTTATGAATATTTTACTTTTATTAGTTTTCCTTTCATTCTTACAAGAAATATTGATTCTTACAAAAAATTAATTCTTTCAAAAAATTTTTTATTCTAAAATACCTACACCACAGATTGACGCGTAGGAAACCATTTAATACTTACAAAAAAAAATTCTGAAAAATGTCGTCCTGGGAACACCGCTACTACTTTTTTTATGAATATTTTACTTTTGTCACTTCTCCTACGACGCCACATGAAGCGGTCGAAAGGCAGCGAGGAGATGGACAGGATGCGTCCATGCGCGTCCTGGGAGCTCCGCGAATACTTTTTTTATGAATATTTTACTTTTATTAGTTTTCCTTTCATTCTTACAAGAAATATTGATTCTTACAAAAAATTAATTCTTTCAAAAAATTTTTTATTCTAAAATACCTACACCACAGATTGACGCGTAGGAAACCATTTAATACTTACAAAAAAAAATTCTGAAAAATGTCGTCCTGGGAACACCGCTACTACTTTTTTTATGAATATTTTACTTTTGTCACTTCCCCTACGACGCCACATGAAGCGGTCGAAAGGCAGCGAGGAGATGGACAGGATGCGTCCATGCGCGTCCTGGGAGCTCCGCGAATACTTTTTTTATGAATATTTTACTTTTATTAGTCTTCCTTTCATTCTTACAAGAAATATTGATTCTTACAAAAAATTAATTCTTTCAAAAATTTTTTTTTTCTAAAATACCTACACCACAGATTGACGCGTAGGAAACCATTTAATACTTACAAAAAAAAATTCTGAAAAATGTCGTCCTGGGAACACCGCTACTACTTTTTTTATGAATATTTTACTTTTGTCACTTCTCCTACGACGCCACATGAAGCGGTCGAAAGGCAGCGAGGAGATGGACAGGATGCGTCCATGCGCGTCCTGGGAGCTCCGCGAATACTTTTTTTAGAATATTTTACTTTTATTAGTTTTCCTTTCATTCTTACAAGAAATATTGATTCTTACAAAAAATTAATTCTTTCAAAAAATTTTTTATTCTAAAATACCTACACCACAGATTGACGCGTAGGAAACCATTTAATACTTACAAAAAAAAATTCTGAAAAATGTCGTCCTGGGAACACCGCTACTACTTTTTTTATGAATATTTTACTTTTGTCACTTCTCCTACGACGCCACATGAAGCGGTCGAAAGGCAGCGAGGAGATGGACAGGATGCGTCCATGCGCGTCCTGGGAGCTCCGCGAATACTTTTTTTATGAATATTTTACTTTTATTAGTTTTCCTTTCATTCTTACAAGAAATATTGATTCTTACAAAAAATTAATTCTTTCAAAAAATTTTTTATTCTAAAATACCTACACCACAGATTGACGCGTAGGAAACCATTTAATACTTACAAAAAAAAATTCTGAAAAATGTCGTCCTGGGAACACCGCTACTACTTTTTTTATGAATATTTTACTTTTGTCACTTTCCCTACGACGCCACATGAAGCGGTCGAAAGGCAGCGAGGAGATGGACAGGATGCGTCCATGCGCGTCCTGGGAGCTCCGCGAATACTTTTTTTATGAATATTTTACTTTTATTAGTTTTCCTTTCATTCTTACAAGAAATATTGATTCTTACAAAAAATTAATTCTTTCAAAAATTTTTTTTTTCTAAAATACCTACACCACAGATTGACGCGTAGGAAACCATTTAATACTTACAAAAAAAAATTCTGAAAAATGTCGTCCTGGGAACACCGCTACTACTTTTTTTATGAATATTTTACTTTTGTCACTTCTCCTACGACGCCACATGAAGCGGTCGAAAGGCAGCGAGGAGATGGACAGGATGCGTCCATGCGCGTCCTGGGAGCTCCGCGAATACTTTTTTTATGAATATTTTACTTTTATTAGTTTTCCTTTCATTCTTACAAGAAATATTGATTCTTACAAAAAATTAATTCTTTCAAAAATTTTTTTTTTCTAAAATACCTACACAACAGATTGACGCGTAGGAAACCATTTAATACTTACAAAAAAAAATTCTGAAATATGTCGCCCTGGGAACACCGCTACTACTTTTTTTATGAATATTTTACTTTTGTCACTTCTCCTACGACGCCACATGAAGCGGTCGAAAGGCAGCGAGGAGATGGACAGGATGCGTCCATGCGCGTCCTGGGAGCTCCGCGAATACTTTTTTTATGAATATTTTACTTTTATTAGTTTTCCTTTCATTCTTACAAGAAATATTGATTCTTACAAAAAATTAATTCTTTCAAAAAAATTTTTATTCTAAAATACCTACACCACAGATTGACGCGTAGGAAACCATTTAATACTTACAAAAAAAAATTCTGAAAAATGTCGTCCTGGGAACACCGCTACTACTTTTTTTATGAATATTTTACTTTTGTCACTTCTCCTACGACGCCACATGAAGCGGTCGAAAGGCAGCGAGGAGATGGACAGGATGCGTCCATGCGCGTCCTGGGAGCTCCGCGAATACTTTTTTTATGAATATTTTACTTTTATTAGTTTTCCTTTCATTCTTACAAGAAATATTGATTCTTACAAAAAATTAATTCTTTCAAAAAATTTTTTATTCTAAAATACCTACACCACAGATTGACGCGTAGGAAACCATTTAATACTTACAAAAAAAAATTCTGAAAAATGTCGTCCTGGGAACACCGCTACTACTTTTTTTATGAATATTTTACTTTTGTCACTTCTCCTACGACGCCACATGAAGCGGTCGAAAGGCAGCGAGGAGATGGACAGGATGCGTCCATGCGCGTCCTGGGAGCTCCGCGAATACTTTTTTTATGAATATTTTACTTTTATTAGTTTTCCTTTCATTCTTACAAGAAATATTGATTCTTACAAAAAATTAATTCTTTCAAAAAATTTTTTATTCTAAAATACCTACACCACAGATTGACGCGTAGGAAACCATTTAATACTTACAAAAAAAAATTCTGAAAAATGTCGTCCTGGGAACACCGCTACTACTTTTTTTATGAATATTTTACTTTTGTCACTTCTCCTACGACGCCACATGAAGCGGTCGAAAGGCAGCGAGGAGATGGACAGGATGCGTCCATGCGCGTCCTGGGAGCTCCGCGAATACTTTTTTTATGAATATTTTACTTTTATTAGTCTTCCTTTCATTCTTACAAGAAATATTGATTCTTACAAAAAATTAATTCTTTCAAAAATTTTTTTTTTCTAAAATACCTACACCACAGATTGACGCGTAGGAAACCATTTAATACTTACAAAAAAAAATTCTGAAAAATGTCGTCCTGGGAACACCGCTACTACTTTTTTTATGAATATTTTACTTTTGTCACTTCTCCTACGACGCCACATGAAGCGGTCGAAAGGCAGCGAGGAGATGGACAGGATGCGTCCATGCGCGTCCTGGGAGCTCCGCGAATACTTTTTTTATGAATATTTTACTTTTATTAGTTTTCCTTTCATTCTTACAAGAAATATTGATTCTTACAAAAAATTAATTCTTTCAAAAAATTTTTTATTCTAAAATACCTACACCACAGATTGACGCGTAGGAAACCATTTAATACTTACAAAAAAAAATTCTGAAAAATGTCGTCCTGGGAACACCGCTACTACTTTTTTTATGAATATTTTACTTTTGTCACTTCTCCTACGACGCCACATGAAGCGGTCGAAAGGCAGCGAGGAGATGGACAGGATGCGTCCATGCGCGTCCTGGGAGCTCCGCGAATACTTTTTTTATGAATATTTTACTTTTATTAGTTTTCCTTTCATTCTTACAAGAAATATTGATTCTTACAAAAAATTAATTCTTTCAAAAAATTTTTTATTCTAAAATACCTACACCACAGATTGACGCGTAGGAAACCATTTAATACTTACAAAAAAAAATTCTGAAAAATGTCGTCCTGGGAACACCGCTACTACTTTTTTTATGAATATTTTACTTTTGTCACTTCTCCTACGACGCCACATGAAGCGGTCGAAAGGCAGCGAGGAGATGGACAGGATGCGTCCATGCGCGTCCTGGGAGCTCCGCGAATACTTTTTTTATGAATATTTTACTTTTATTAGTTTTCCTTTCATTCTTACAAGAAATATTGATTCTTACAAAAAATTAATTCTTTCAAAAATTTTTTTTTTCTAAAATACCTACACCACAGATTGACGCGTAGGAAACCATTTAATACTTACAAAAAAAAATTCTGAAAAATGTCGTCCTGGGAACACCGCTACTACTTTTTTTATGAATATTTTACTTTTGTCACTTCTCCTACGACGCCACATGAAGCGGTCGAAAGGCAGCGAGGAGATGGACAGGATGCGTCCATGCGCGTCCTGGGAGCTCCGCGAATACTTTTTTTATGAATATTTTACTTTTATTAGTTTTCCTTTCATTCTTACAAGAAATATTGATTCTTACAAAAAATTAATTCTTTCAAAAATTTTTTATTCTAAAATACCTACACCACAGATTGACGCGTAGGAAACCATTTAATACTTACAAAAAAAAATTCTGAAAAATGTCGTCCTGGGAACACCGCTACTACTTTTTTTATGAATATTTTACTTTTGTCACTTCTCCTACGACGCCACATGAAGCGGTCGAAAGGCAGCGAGGAGATGGACAGGATGCGTCCATGCGCGTCCTGGGAGCTCCGCGAATACTTTTTTTATGAATATTTTACTTTTATTAGTTTTCCTTTCATTCTTACAAGAAATATTGATTCTTACAAAAAATTAATTCTTTCAAAAATTTTTTTTTCTAAAATACCTACACCACAGATTGACGCGTAGGAAACCATTTAATACTTACAAAAAAAAATTCTGAAAAATGTCGTCCTGGGAACACCGCTACTACTTTTTTTATGAATATTTTACTTTTGTCACTTCTCCTACGACGCCACATGAAGCGGTCGAAAGGCAGCGAGGAGATGGACAGGATGCGTCCATGCGCGTCCTGGGAGCTCCGCGAATACTTTTTTTATGAATATTTTACTTTTATTAGTTTTCCTTTCATTCTTACAAGAAATATTGATTCTTACAAAAAATTAATTCTTTCAAAAAATTTTTATTCTAAAATACCTACACCACAGATTGACGCGTAGGAAACCATTTAATACTTACAAAAAAAAATTCTGAAAAATGTCGTCCTGGGAACACCGCTACTACTTTTTTTATGAATATTTTACTTTTGTCACTTCTCCTACGACGCCACATGAAGCGGTCGAAAGGCAGCGAGGAGATGGACAGGATGCGTCCATGCGCGTCCTGGGAGCTCCGCGAATACTTTTTTTATGAATATTTTACTTTTATTAGTTTTCCTTTCATTCTTACAAGAAATATTGATTCTTACAAAAAATTAATTCTTTCAAAAAATTTTTTATTCTAAAATACCTACACCACAGATTGACGCGTAGGAAACCATTTAATACTTACAAAAAAAAATTCTGAAAAATGTCGTCCTGGGAACACCGCTACTACTTTTTTTATGAATATTTTACTTTTGTCACTTCTCCTACGACGCCACATGAAGCGGTCGAAAGGCAGCGAGGAGATGGACAGGATGCGTCCATGCGCGTCCTGGGAGCTCCGCGAATACTTTTTTTATGAATATTTTACTTTTATTAGTTTTCCTTTCATTCTTACAAGAAATATTGATTCTTACAAAAAATTAATTCTTTCAAAAAATTTTTTATTCTAAAATACCTACACCACAGATTGACGCGTAGGAAACCATTTAATACTTACAAAAAAAAATTCTGAAAAATGTCGTCCTGGGAACACCGCTACTACTTTTTTTATGAATATTTTACTTTTGTCACTTCTCCTACGACGCCACATGAAGCGGTCGAAAGGCAGCGAGGAGATGGACAGGATGCGTCCATGCGCGTCCTGGGAGCTCCGCGAATACTTTTTTTATGAATATTTTACTTTTATTAGTTTTCCTTTCATTCTTACAAGAAATATTGATTCTTACAAAAAATTAATTCTTTCAAAAATTTTTTTTTCTAAAATACCTACACCACAGATTGACGCGTAGGAAACCATTTAATACTTACAAAAAAAAATTCTGAAAAATGTCGTCCTGGGAACACCGCTACTACTTTTTTTATGAATATTTTACTTTTGTCACTTCTCCTACGACGCCACATGAAGCGGTCGAAAGGCAGCGAGGAGATGGACAGGATGCGTCCATGCGCGTCCTGGGAGCTCCGCGAATACTTTTTTTATGAATATTTTACTTTTATTAGTTTTCCTTTCATTCTTACAAGAAATATTGATTCTTACAAAAAATTAATTCTTTCAAAAATTTTTTATTCTAAAATACCTACACCACAGATTGACGCGTAGGAAACCATTTAATACTTACAAAAAAAAATTCTGAAAAATGTCGTCCTGGGAACACCGCTACTACTTTTTTTATGAATATTTTACTTTTGTCACTTCTCCTACGACGCCACATGAAGCGGTCGAAAGGCAGCGAGGAGATGGACAGGATGCGTCCATGCGCGTCCTGGGAGCTCCGCGAATACTTTTTTTATGAATATTTTACTTTTATTAGTTTTCCTTTCATTCTTACAAGAAATATTGATTCTTACAAAAAATTAATTCTTTCAAAAAATTTTTTATTCTAAAATACCTACACCACAGATTGACGCGTAGGAAACCATTTAATACTTACAAAAAAAAATTCTGAAAAATGTCGTCCTGGGAACACCGCTACTACTTTTTTTATGAATATTTTACTTTTGTCACTTCTCCTACGACGCCACATGAAGCGGTCGAAAGGCAGCGAGGAGATGGACAGGATGCGTCCATGCGCGTCCTGGGAGCTCCGCGAATACTTTTTTTATGAATATTTTACTTTTATTAGTTTTCCTTTCATTCTTACAAGAAATATTGATTCTTACAAAAAATTAATTCTTTCAAAAATTTTTTTTTTCTAAAATACCTACACCACAGATTGACGCGTAGGAAACCATTTAATACTTACAAAAAAAAATTCTGAAAAATGTCGTCCTGGGAACACCGCTACTACTTTTTTTATGAATATTTTACTTTTGTCACTTCTCCTACGACGCCACATGAAGCGGTCGAAAGGCAGCGAGGAGATGGACAGGATGCGTCCATGCGCGTCCTGGGAGCTCCGCGAATACTTTTTTTATGAATATTTTACTTTTATTAGTTTTCCTTTCATTCTTACAAGAAATATTGATTCTTACAAAAAATTAATTCTTTCAAAAATTTTTTATTCTAAAATACCTACACCACAGATTGACGCGTAGGAAACCATTTAATACTTACAAAAAAAAATTCTGAAAAATGTCGTCCTGGGAACACCGCTACTACTTTTTTTATGAATATTTTACTTTTGTCACTTCCCTACGACGCCACATGAAGCGGTCGAAAGGCAGCGAGGAGATGGACAGGATGCGTCCATGCGCGTCCTGGGAGCTCCGCGAATACTTTTTTTATGAATATTTTACTTTTATTAGTTTTCCTTTCATTCTTACAAGAAATATTGATTCTTACAAAAAATTAATTCTTTCAAAAATTTTTTTTTTCTAAAATACCTACACCACAGATTGACGCGTAGGAAACCATTTAATACTTACAAAAAAAAATTCTGAAAAATGTCGTCCTGGGAACACCGCTACTACTTTTTTTATGAATATTTTACTTTTGTCACTTCTCCTACGACGCCACATGAAGCGGTCGAAAGGCAGCGAGGAGATGGACAGGATGCGTCCATGCGCGTCCTGGGAGCTCCGCGAATACTTTTTTTATGAATATTTTACTTTTATTAGTCTTCCTTTCATTCTTACAAGAAATATTGATTCTTACAAAAAATTAATTCTTTCAAAAATTTTTTTTTTCTAAAATACCTACACCACAGATTGACGCGTAGGAAACCATTTAATACTTACAAAAAAAAATTCTGAAAAATGTCGTCCTGGGAACACCGCTACTACTTTTTTTATGAATATTTTACTTTTGTCACTTCTCCTACGACGCCACATGAAGCGGTCGAAAGGCAGCGAGGAGATGGACAGGATGCGTCCATGCGCGTCCTGGGAGCTCCGCGAATACTTTTTTTATGAATATTTTACTTTTATTAGTTTTCCTTTCATTCTTACAAGAAATATTGATTCTTACAAAAAATTAATTCTTTCAAAAAATTTTTTATTCTAAAATACCTACACCACAGATTGACGCGTAGGAAACCATTTAATACTTACAAAAAAAAATTCTGAAAAATGTCGTCCTGGGAACACCGCTACTACTTTTTTTATGAATATTTTACTTTTGTCACTTCTCCTACGACGCCACATGAAGCGGTCGAAAGGCAGCGAGGAGATGGACAGGATGCGTCCATGCGCGTCCTGGGAGCTCCGCGAATACTTTTTTTATGAATATTTTACTTTTATTAGTTTTCCTTTCATTCTTACAAGAAATATTGATTCTTACAAAAAATTAATTCTTTCAAAAAATTTTTTATTCTAAAATACCTACACCACAGATTGACGCGTAGGAAACCATTTAATACTTACAAAAAAAAATTCTGAAAAATGTCGTCCTGGGAACACCGCTACTACTTTTTTTATGAATATTTTACTTTTGTCACTTCCCCTACGACGCCACATGAAGCGGTCGAAAGGCAGCGAGGAGATGGACAGGATGCGTCCATGCGCGTCCTGGGAGCTCCGCGAATACTTTTTTTATGAATATTTTACTTTTATTAGTTTTCCTTTCATTCTTACAAGAAATATTGATTCTTACAAAAAATTAATTCTTTCAAAAATTTTTTTTTTCTAAAATACCTACACCACAGATTGACGCGTAGGAAACCATTTAATACTTACAAAAAAAAATTCTGAAAAATGTCGTCCTGGGAACACCGCTACTACTTTTTTTATGAATATTTTACTTTTGTCACTTCTCCTACGACGCCACATGAAGCGGTCGAAAGGCAGCGAGGAGATGGACAGGATGCGTCCATGCGCGTCCTGGGAGCTCCGCGAATACTTTTTTATGAATATTTTACTTTTATTAGTTTTCCTTTCATTCTTACAAGAAATATTGATTCTTACAAAAAATTAATTCTTTCAAAAAATTTTTTATTCTAAAATACCTACACCACAGATTGACGCGTAGGAAACCATTTAATACTTACAAAAAAAAATTCTGAAAAATGTCGTCCTGGGAACACCGCTACTACTTTTTTTATGAATATTTTACTTTTGTCACTTCTCCTACGACGCCACATGAAGCGGTCGAAAGGCAGCGAGGAGATGGACAGGATGCGTCCATGCGCGTCCTGGGAGCTCCGCGAATACTTTTTTTATGAATATTTTACTTTTATTAGTTTTCCTTTCATTCTTACAAGAAATATTGATTCTTACAAAAAATTAATTCTTTCAAAAATTTTTTTTTCTAAAATACCTACACAACAGATTGACGCGTAGGAAACCATTTAATACTTACAAAAAAAAATTCTGAAATATGTCGCCCTGGGAACACCGCTACTACTTTTTTTATGAATATTTTACTTTTGTCACTTCTCCTACGACGCCACATGAAGCGGTCGAAAGGCAGCGAGGAGATGGACAGGATGCGCCCCTGCACGTCTTGGGAGCTCCGCGAATACTTTTTTTATGAATATTTTACTTTTATTAGTTTTCCATCCATTCTTACAAGAAATATTGATTCTTACAAAAAATTAATTCTTTCAAAAATTTTTTTTTCTAAAATACCTACACAAAAGATTGACGCGTAGAAAACCATTTAATACTTACAAAAAAAATTCTGAAATATGTCGCCCTGGGAATACCGCTACTACTTTTTTTATGAATATTTTACTTTTGTCACTTCTCCTACGACGCCACATGAAGCGGTCGAAAGGCAGCGAGGAGGTGGACAGGATGCGTCCATGCGCGTCCTGGGAGCTCCGCGAATACTTTTTTTATGAATATTTTACTTTTATTAGTTTTCCTTTCATTCTTACAAGAAATATTGATTCTTACAAAAAATTAATTCTTTCAAAAATTTTTTTTTCTAAAATACCTACACAACAGATTGACGCGTAGGAAACCATTTAATACTTACAAAAAAAAATTCTGAAAAATGTCGTCCTGGGAACGCCGCTACTACTTTTTTTATGAATATTTTACTTTTGTCACTTCTCCTACGACGCCACATGAAGCGGTCGAAAGGCAGCGAGGAGATGGACAGGATGCGTCCATGCGCGTCCTGGGAGCTCCGCGAATACTTTTTTTATGAATATTTTACTTTTATTAGTTTTCCTTTCATTCTTACAAGAAATATTGATTCTTACAAAAAATTAATTCTTTCAAAATTTTTTTTTTTCTAAAATACCTACACAACAGATTGACGCGTAGGAGACCATTTAATACTTACAAAAAAAAATTCTGAAATATGTCGCCCTGGGAACACCGCTACTACTTTTTTTATGAATATTTTACTTTTGTCACTTCTCCTACGACGCCACATGAAGCGGTCGAAAGGCAGCGAGGAGATGGACAGGATGCGTCCATGCGCGTCCTGGGAGCTCCGCGAATACTTTTTTTATGAATATTTTACTTTTATTAGTTTTCCTTTCATTCTTACAAGAAATATTGATTCTTACAAAAAATTAATTCTTTCAAAAATTTTTTTTTCTAAAATACCTACACAACAGATTGACGCGTAGGAGACCATTTAATACTTACAAAAAAAAATTCTGAAATATGTCGCCCTGGGAACACCGCTACTACTTTTTTTATGAATATTTTACTTTTGTCACTTCTCCTACGACGCCACATGAAGCGGTCGAAAGGCAGCGAGGAGATGGACAGGATGCGTCCATGCGCGTCCTGGGAGCTCCGCGAATACTTTTTTTATGAATATTTTACTTTTATTAGTTTTCCTTTCATTCTTACAAGAAATATTGATTCTTACAAAAAATTAATTCTTTCAAAAATTTTTTTTTCTAAAATACCTACACAACAGATTGACGCGTAGGAGACCATTTAATACTTACAAAAAAAAATTCTGAAATATGTCGCCCTGGGAACACCGCTACTACTTTTTTTATGAATATTTTACTTTTGTCACTTCTCCTACGACGCCACATGAAGCGGTCGAAAGGCAGCGAGGAGATGGACAGGATGCGTCCATGCGCGTCCTGGGAGCTCCGCGAATACTTTTTTTATGAATATTTTACTTTTATTAGTTTTCCTTTCATTCTTACAAGAAATATTGATTCTTACAAAAAATTAAATCTTTCAAAAAATTCTTTATTCTAAAATACCTACACCACAGATTGACGCGTAGGAAACCATTTAATACTTACAAAAAAAAATTCTGAAAAATGTCGTCCTGGGAACGCCGCTACGACTTTTTTTATGAATATTTTACTTTTGTCACTTCTCCTACGACGCCACATGAAGCGGTCGAAAGGCAGCGAGGAGATGGACAGGATGCGTCCATGCGCGTCCTGGGACCTCCGCGAATACTTTTTTTATGAATATTTTACTTTTATTAGTTTTCCTTTCATTCTTACAAGAAATATTGATTCTTACAAAAAATTAATTCTTTCAAAATTTTTTTTTTTCTAAAATACCTACACAACAGATTGACGCGTAGGAGACCATTTAATACTTACAAAAAAAAATTCTGAAATATGTCGCCCTGGGAACACCGCTACTACTTTTTTTATGAATATTTTACTTTTGTCACTTCTCCTACGACGCCACATGAAGCGGTCGAAAGGCAGCGAGGAGATGGACAGGATGCGTCCATGCGCGTCCTGGGAGCTCCGCGAATACTTTTTTTATGAATATTTTACTTTTATTAGTTTTCCTTTCATTCTTACAAGAAATATTGATTCTTACAAAAAATTAATTCTTTCAAAATTTTTTTTTTTCTAAAATACCTACACAACAGATTGACGCGTAGGAGACCATTTAATACTTACAAAAAAAAATTCTGAAATATGTCGCCCTGGGAACACCGCTACTACTTTTTTTATGAATATTTTACTTTTGTCACTTCTCCTACGACGCCACATGAAGCGGTCGAAAGGCAGCGAGGAGATGGACAGGATGCGTCCATGCGCGTCCTGGGAGCTCCGCGAATACTTTTTTTATGAATATTTTACTTTTATTAGTTTTCCTTTCATTCTTACAAGAAATATTGATTCTTACAAAAAATTAATTCTTTCAAAAAAATTTTTATTCTAAAATACCTACACCACAGATTGACGCGTAGGAAACCATTTAATACTTACAAAAAAAAATTCTGAAATATGTCGCCCTGGGAACACCGCTACTACTTTTTTTATGAATATTTTACTTTTGTCACTTCTCCTACGACGCCACATGAAGCGGTCGAAAGGCAGCGAGGAGATGGACAGGATGCGTCCATGCGCGTCCTGGGACCTCCGCGAATACTTTTTTTATGAATATTTTACTTTTATTAGTTTTCCTTTCATTCTTACAAGAAATATTGATTCTTACAAAAAATTAATTCTTTCAAAAATTTTTTTTTCTAAAATACCTACACAACAGATTGACGCGTAGGAGACCATTTAATACTTACAAAAAAAAATTCTGAAATATGTCGCCCTGGGAACACCGCTACTACTTTTTTTATGAATATTTTACTTTTGTCACTTCTCCTACGACGCCACATGAAGCGGTCGAAAGGCAGCGAGGAGATGGACAGGATGCGTCCATGCGCGTCCTGGGAGCTCCGCGAATACTTTTTTTATGAATATTTTACTTTTATTAGTTTTCCTTTCATTCTTACAAGAAATATTGATTCTTACAAAAAATTAATTCTTTCAAAAATTTTTTTTTCTAAAATACCTACACAACAGATTGACGCGTAGGAGACCATTTAATACTTACAAAAAAAAATTCTGAAATATGTCGCCCTGGGAACACCGCTACTACTTTTTTTATGAATATTTTACTTTTGTCACTTCTCCTACGACGCCACATGAAGCGGTCGAAAGGCAGCGAGGAGATGGACAGGATGCGTCCATGCGCGTCCTGGGAGCTCCGCGAATACTTTTTTTATGAATATTTTACTTTTATTAGTTTTCCTTTCATTCTTACAAGAAATATTGATTCTTACAAAAAATTAATTCTTTCAAAAATTTTTTTTTCTAAAATACCTACACAACAGATTGACGCGTAGGAGACCATTTAATACTTACAAAAAAAAATTCTGAAATATGTCGCCCTGGGAACACCGCTACTACTTTTTTTATGAATATTTTACTTTTGTCACTTCTCCTACGACGCCACATGAAGCGGTCGAAAGGCAGCGAGGAGATGGACAGGATGCGTCCATGCGCGTCCTGGGAGCTCCGCGAATACTTTTTTTATGAATATTTTACTTTTATTAGTTTTCCTTTCATTCTTACAAGAAATATTGATTCTTACAAAAAATTAATTCTTTCAAAAAATTTTTTATTCTAAAATACCTACACCACAGATTGACGCGTAGGAAACCATTTAATACTTACAAAAAAAAATTCTGAAAAATGTCGTCCTGGGAACGCCGCTACTACTTTTTTTATGAATATTTTACTTTTGTCACTTCTCCTACGACGCCACATGAAGCGGTCGAAAGGCAGCGAGGAGATGGACAGGATGCGTCCATGCGCGTCCTGGGACCTCCGCGAATACTTTTTTTATGAATATTTTACTTTTATTAGTTTTCCTTTCATTCTTACAAGAAATATTGATTCTTACAAAAAATTAATTCTTTCAAAATTTTTTTTTTTCTAAAATACCTACACAACAGATTGACGCGTAGGAGACCATTTAATACTTACAAAAAAAAATTCTGAAATATGTCGCCCTGGGAACACCGCTACTACTTTTTTTATGAATATTTTACTTTTGTCACTTCTCCTACGACGCCACATGAAGCGGTCGAAAGGCAGCGAGGAGATGGACAGGATGCGTCCATGCGCGTCCTGGGAGCTCCGCGAATACTTTTTTTATGAATATTTTACTTTTATTAGTTTTCCTTTCATTCTTACAAGAAATATTGATTCTTACAAAAAATTAATTCTTTCAAAATTTTTTTTTTTCTAAAATACCTACACAACAGATTGACGCGTAGGAGACCATTTAATACTTACAAAAAAAAATTCTGAAATATGTCGCCCTGGGAACACCGCTACTACTTTTTTTATGAATATTTTACTTTTGTCACTTCTCCTACGACGCCACATGAAGCGGTCGAAAGGCAGCGAGGAGATGGACAGGATGCGTCCATGCGCGTCCTGGGAGCTCCGCGAATACTTTTTTTATGAATATTTTACTTTTATTAGTTTTCCTTTCATTCTTACAAGAAATATTGATTCTTACAAAAAATTAATTCTTTCAAAAATTTTTTATTCTAAAATACCTACACCACAGATTGACGCGTAGGAAACCATTTAATACTTACAAAAAAAAATTCTGAAAAATGTCGTCCTGGGAACGCCGCTACTACTTTTTTTATGAATATTTTACTTTTGTCACTTCTCCTACGACGCCACATGAAGCGGTCGAAAGGCAGCGAGGAGATGGACAGGATGCGTCCATGCGCGTCCTGGGACCTCCGCGAATACTTTTTTTATGAATATTTTACTTTTATTAGTTTTCCTTTCATTCTTACAAGAAATATTGATTCTTACAAAAAATTAATTCTTTCAAAATTTTTTTTTTTCTAAAATACCTACACAACAGATTGACGCGTAGGAGACCATTTAATACTTACAAAAAAAAATTCTGAAATATGTCGCCCTGGGAACACCGCTACTACTTTTTTTATGAATATTTTACTTTTGTCACTTCTCCTACGACGCCACATGAAGCGGTCGAAAGGCAGCGAGGAGATGGACAGGATGCGTCCATGCGCGTCCTGGGAGCTCCGCGAATACTTTTTTTATGAATATTTTACTTTTATTAGTTTTCCTTTCATTCTTACAAGAAATATTGATTCTTACAAAAAATTAATTCTTTCAAAAATTTTTTATTCTAAAATACCTACACCACAGATTGACGCGTAGGAAACCATTTAATACTTACAAAAAAAAATTCTGAAATATGTCGCCCTGGGAACACCGCTACTACTTTTTTTATGAATATTTTACTTTTGTCACTTCTCCTACGACGCCACATGAAGCGGTCGAAAGGCAGCGAGGAGATGGACAGGATGCGTCCATGCGCGTCCTGGGAGCTCCGCGAATACTTTTTTTATGAATATTTTACTTTTATTAGTTTTCCTTTCATTCTTACAAGAAATATTGATTCTTACAAAAAATTAATTCTTTCAAAAAAATTTTTATTCTAAAATACCTACACCACAGATTGACGCGTAGGAAACCATTTAATACTTACAAAAAAAAATTCTAAAATATGTCGCCCTGGGAACACCGCTACTACTTTTTTTATGAATATTTTACTTTTGTCACTTCTCCTACGACGCCACATGAAGCGGTCGAAAGGCAGCGAGGAGATGGACAGGATGCGTCCATGCGCGTCCTGGGACCTCCGCGAATACTTTTTTTATGAATATTTTACTTTTATTAGTTTTCCTTTCATTCTTACAAGAAATATTGATTCTTACAAAAAATTAATTCTTTCAAAAATTTTTTTTTCTAAAATACCTACACAACAGATTGACGCGTAGGAGACCATTTAATACTTACAAAAAAAAATTCTGAAATATGTCGCCCTGGGAACACCGCTACTACTTTTTTTATGAATATTTTACTTTTGTCACTTCTCCTACGACGCCACATGAAGCGGTCGAAAGGCAGCGAGGAGATGGACAGGATGCGTCCATGCGCGTCCTGGGAGCTCCGCGAATACTTTTTTTATGAATATTTTACTTTTATTAGTTTTCCTTTCATTCTTACAAGAAATATTGATTCTTACAAAAAATTAATTCTTTCAAAAATTTTTTTTTCTAAAATACCTACACAACAGATTGACGCGTAGGAAACCATTTAATACTTACAAAAAAAAATTCTGAAAAATGTCGTCCTGGGAACGCCGCTACTACTTTTTTTATGAATATTTTACTTTTGTCACTTCTCCTACGACGCCACATGAAGCGGTCGAAAGGCAGCGAGGAGATGGACAGGATGCGTCCATGCGCGTCCTGGGACCTCCGCGAATACTTTTTTTATGAATATTTTACTTTTATTAGTTTTCCTTTCATTCTTACAAGAAATATTGATTCTTACAAAAAATTAATTCTTTCAAAATTTTTTTTTTTCTAAAATACCTACACAACAGATTGACGCGTAGGAGACCATTTAATACTTACAAAAAAAAATTCTGAAATATGTCGTCCTGGGAACACCGCTACTACTTTTTTTATGAATATTTTACTTTTGTCACTTCTCCTACGACGCCACATGAAGCGGTCGAAAGGCAGCGAGGAGGTGGACAGGATGCGTCCATGCGCGTCCTGGGAGCTCCGCGAATACTTTTTTTATGAATATTTTACTTTTATTAGTTTTCCTTTCATTCTTACAAGAAATATTGATTCTTACAAAAAATTAATTCTTTCAAAAATTTTTTTTTTCTAAAATACCTACACAACAGATTGACGCGTAGGAGACCATTTAATACTTACAAAAAAAAATTCTGAAATATGTCGCCCTGGGAACACCGCTACTACTTTTTTTATGAATATTTTACTTTTGTCACTTCTCCTACGACGCCACATGAAGCGGTCGAAAGGCAGCGAGGAGATGGACAGGATGCGTCCATGCGCGTCCTGGGAGCTCCGCGAATACTTTTTTTATGAATATTTTACTTTTATTAGTTTTCCTTTCATTCTTACAAGAAATATTGATTCTTACAAAAAATTAATTCTTTCAAAAATTTTTTTTTCTAAAATACCTACACAACAGATTGACGCGTAGGAAACCATTTAATACTTACAAAAAAAAATTCTGAAATATGTCGCCCTGGGAACACCGCTACTACTTTTTTTATGAATATTTTACTTTTGTCACTTCTCCTACGACGCCACATGAAGCGGTCGAAAGGCAGCGAGGAGATGGACAGGATGCGCCCCTGCACGTCTTGGGAGCTCCGCGAATACTTTTTTTATGAATATTTTACTTTTATTAGTTTTCCATCCATTCTTACAAGAAATATTGATTCTTACAAAAAATTAATTCTTTCAAAAATTTTTTTTTCTAAAATACCTACACAAAAGATTGACGCGTAGAAAACCATTTAATACTTACAAAAAAAATTCTGAAATATGTCGCCCTGGGAATACCGCTACTACTTTTTTTATGAATATTTTACTTTTGTCACTTCTCCTACGACGCCACATGAAGCGGTCGAAAGGCAGCGAGGAGGTGGACAGGATGCGTCCATGCGCGTCCTGGGAGCTCCGCGAATACTTTTTTTATGAATATTTTACTTTTATTAGTTTTCCTTTCATTCTTACAAGAAATATTGATTCTTACAAAAAATTAATTCTTTCAAAAATTTTTTTTTCTAAAATACCTACACAACAGATTGACGCGTAGGAAACCATTTAATACTTACAAAAAAAAATTCTGAAAAATGTCGTCCTGGGAACGCCGCTACTACTTTTTTTATGAATATTTTACTTTTGTCACTTCTCCTACGACGCCACATGAAGCGGTCGAAAGGCAGCGAGGAGATGGACAGGATGCGTCCATGCGCGTCCTGGGAGCTCCGCGAATACTTTTTTTATGAATATTTTACTTTTATTAGTTTTCCTTTCATTCTTACAAGAAATATTGATTCTTACAAAAAATTAATTCTTTCAAAATTTTTTTTTTTCTAAAATACCTACACAACAGATTGACGCGTAGGAGACCATTTAATACTTACAAAAAAAAATTCTGAAATATGTCGCCCTGGGAACACCGCTACTACTTTTTTTATGAATATTTTACTTTTGTCACTTCTCCTACGACGCCACATGAAGCGGTCGAAAGGCAGCGAGGAGATGGACAGGATGCGTCCATGCGCGTCCTGGGAGCTCCGCGAATACTTTTTTTATGAATATTTTACTTTTATTAGTTTTCCTTTCATTCTTACAAGAAATATTGATTCTTACAAAAAATTAATTCTTTCAAAAATTTTTTTTTCTAAAATACCTACACAACAGATTGACGCGTAGGAGACCATTTAATACTTACAAAAAAAAATTCTGAAATATGTCGCCCTGGGAACACCGCTACTACTTTTTTTATGAATATTTTACTTTTGTCACTTCTCCTACGACGCCACATGAAGCGGTCGAAAGGCAGCGAGGAGATGGACAGGATGCGTCCATGCGCGTCCTGGGAGCTCCGCGAATACTTTTTTTATGAATATTTTACTTTTATTAGTTTTCCTTTCATTCTTACAAGAAATATTGATTCTTACAAAAAATTAATTCTTTCAAAAATTTTTTTTTCTAAAATACCTACACAACAGATTGACGCGTAGGAGACCATTTAATACTTACAAAAAAAAATTCTGAAATATGTCGCCCTGGGAACACCGCTACTACTTTTTTTATGAATATTTTACTTTTGTCACTTCTCCTACGACGCCACATGAAGCGGTCGAAAGGCAGCGAGGAGATGGACAGGATGCGTCCATGCGCGTCCTGGGAGCTCCGCGAATACTTTTTTTATGAATATTTTACTTTTATTAGTTTTCCTTTCATTCTTACAAGAAATATTGATTCTTACAAAAAATTAAATCTTTCAAAAAATTCTTTATTCTAAAATACCTACACCACAGATTGACGCGTAGGAAACCATTTAATACTTACAAAAAAAAATTCTGAAAAATGTCGTCCTGGGAACGCCGCTACTACTTTTTTTATGAATATTTTACTTTTGTCACTTCTCCTACGACGCCACATGAAGCGGTCGAAAGGCAGCGAGGAGATGGACAGGATGCGTCCATGCGCGTCCTGGGACCTCCGCGAATACTTTTTTTATGAATATTTTACTTTTATTAGTTTTCCTTTCATTCTTACAAGAAATATTGATTCTTACAAAAAATTAATTCTTTCAAAATTTTTTTTTTTCTAAAATACCTACACAACAGATTGACGCGTAGGAGACCATTTAATACTTACAAAAAAAAATTCTGAAATATGTCGCCCTGGGAACACCGCTACTACTTTTTTTATGAATATTTTACTTTTGTCACTTCTCCTACGACGCCACATGAAGCGGTCGAAAGGCAGCGAGGAGATGGACAGGATGCGTCCATGCGCGTCCTGGGAGCTCCGCGAATACTTTTTTTATGAATATTTTACTTTTATTAGTTTTCCTTTCATTCTTACAAGAAATATTGATTCTTACAAAAAATTAATTCTTTCAAAAATTTTTTTTTCTAAAATACCTACACAACAGATTGACGCGTAGGAGACCATTTAATACTTACAAAAAAAAATTCTGAAATATGTCGCCCTGGGAACACCGCTACTACTTTTTTTATGAATATTTTACTTTTGTCACTTCTCCTACGACGCCACATGAAGCGGTCGAAAGGCAGCGAGGAGATGGACAGGATGCGTCCATGCGCGTCCTGGGAGCTCCGCGAATACTTTTTTTATGAATATTTTACTTTTATTAGTTTTCCTTTCATTCTTACAAGAAATATTGATTCTTACAAAAAATTAATTCTTTCAAAAATTTTTTTTTCTAAAATACCTACACAACAGATTGACGCGTAGGAGACCATTTAATACTTACAAAAAAAAATTCTGAAATATGTCGCCCTGGGAACACCGCTACTACTTTTTTTATGAATATTTTACTTTTGTCACTTCTCCTACGACGCCACATGAAGCGGTCGAAAGGCAGCGAGGAGATGGACAGGATGCGTCCATGCGCGTCCTGGGAGCTCCGCGAATACTTTTTTTATGAATATTTTACTTTTATTAGTTTTCCTTTCATTCTTACAAGAAATATTGATTCTTACAAAAAATTAATTCTTTCAAAAAATTTTTTATTCTAAAATACCTACACCACAGATTGACGCGTAGGAAACCATTTAATACTTACAAAAAAAAATTCTGAAAAATGTCGTCCTGGGAACGCCGCTACTACTTTTTTTATGAATATTTTACTTTTGTCACTTCTCCTACGACGCCACATGAAGCGGTCGAAAGGCAGCGAGGAGATGGACAGGATGCGTCCATGCGCGTCCTGGGACCTCCGCGAATACTTTTTTTATGAATATTTTACTTTTATTAGTTTTCCTTTCATTCTTACAAGAAATATTGATTCTTACAAAAAATTAATTCTTTCAAAATTTTTTTTTTTCTAAAATACCTACACAACAGATTGACGCGTAGGAGACCATTTAATACTTACAAAAAAAAATTCTGAAATATGTCGCCCTGGGAACACCGCTACTACTTTTTTTATGAATATTTTACTTTTGTCACTTCTCCTACGACGCCACATGAAGCGGTCGAAAGGCAGCGAGGAGATGGACAGGATGCGTCCATGCGCGTCCTGGGAGCTCCGCGAATACTTTTTTTATGAATATTTTACTTTTATTAGTTTTCCTTTCATTCTTACAAGAAATATTGATTCTTACAAAAAATTAATTCTTTCAAATTTTTTTTTTTCTAAAATACCTACACAACAGATTGACGCGTAGGAGACCATTTAATACTTACAAAAAAAAATTCTGAAATATGTCGCCCTGGGAACACCGCTACTACTTTTTTTATGAATATTTTACTTTTGTCACTTCTCCTACGACGCCACATGAAGCGGTCGAAAGGCAGCGAGGAGATGGACAGGATGCGTCCATGCGCGTCCTGGGAGCTCCGCGAATACTTTTTTTATGAATATTTTACTTTTATTAGTTTTCCTTTCATTCTTACAAGAAATATTGATTCTTACAAAAAATTAATTCTTTCAAAAATTTTTTATTCTAAAATACCTACACCACAGATTGACGCGTAGGAAACCATTTAATACTTACAAAAAAAAATTCTGAAAAATGTCGTCCTGGGAACGCCACTACTACTTTTTTTATGAATATTTTACTTTTGTCACTTCTCCTACGACGCCACATGAAGCGGTCGAAAGGCAGCGAGGAGATGGACAGGATGCGTCCATGCGCGTCCTGGGACCTCCGCGAATACTTTTTTTATGAATATTTTACTTTTATTAGTTTTCCTTTCATTCTTACAAGAAATATTGATTCTTACAAAAAATTAATTCTTTCAAAATTTTTTTTTTTCTAAAATACCTACACAACAGATTGACGCGTAGGAGACCATTTAATACTTACAAAAAAAAATTCTGAAATATGTCGCCCTGGGAACACCGCTACTACTTTTTTTATGAATATTTTACTTTTGTCACTTCTCCTACGACGCCACATGAAGCGGTCGAAAGGCAGCGAGGAGATGGACAGGATGCGTCCATGCGCGTCCTGGGAGCTCCGCGAATACTTTTTTTATGAATATTTTACTTTTATTAGTTTTCCTTTCATTCTTACAAGAAATATTGATTCTTACAAAAAATTAATTCTTTCAAAAATTTTTTATTCTAAAATACCTACACCACAGATTGACGCGTAGGAAACCATTTAATACTTACAAAAAAAAATTCTGAAATATGTCGCCCTGGGAACACCGCTACTACTTTTTTTATGAATATTTTACTTTTGTCACTTCTCCTACGACGCCACATGAAGCGGTCGAAAGGCAGCGAGGAGATGGACAGGATGCGTCCATGCGCGTCCTGGGAGCTCCGCGAATACTTTTTTTATGAATATTTTACTTTTATTAGTTTTCCTTTCATTCTTACAAGAAATATTGATTCTTACAAAAAATTAATTCTTTCAAAAAAATTTTTATTCTAAAATACCTACACCACAGATTGACGCGTAGGAAACCATTTAATACTTACAAAAAAAAATTCTAAAATATGTCGCCCTGGGAACACCGCTACTACTTTTTTTATGAATATTTTACTTTTGTCACTTCTCCTACGACGCCACATGAAGCGGTCGAAAGGCAGCGAGGAGATGGACAGGATGCGTCCATGCGCGTCCTGGGACCTCCGCGAATACTTTTTTTATGAATATTTTACTTTTATTAGTTTTCCTTTCATTCTTACAAGAAATATTGATTCTTACAAAAAATTAATTCTTTCAAAATTTTTTTTTTTCTAAAATACCTACACAACAGATTGACGCGTAGGAGACCATTTAATACTTACAAAAAAAAATTCTGAAATATGTCGCCCTGGGAACACCGCTACTACTTTTTTTATGAATATTTTACTTTTGTCACTTCTCCTACGACGCCACATGAAGCGGTCGAAAGGCAGCGAGGAGATGGACAGGATGCGTCCATGCGCGTCCTGGGAGCTCCGCGAATACTTTTTTTATGAATATTTTACTTTTATTAGTTTTCCTTTCATTCTTACAAGAAATATTGATTCTTACAAAAAATTAATTCTTTCAAAAATTTTTTATTCTAAAATACCTACACCACAGATTGACGCGTAGGAAACCATTTAATACTTACAAAAAAAAATTCTGAAAAATGTCGTCCTGGGAACGCCGCTACTACTTTTTTTATGAATATTTTACTTTTGTCACTTCTCCTACGACGCCACATGAAGCGGTCGAAAGGCAGCGAGGAGATGGACAGGATGCGTCCATGCGCGTCCTGGGACCTCCGCGAATACTTTTTTTATGAATATTTTACTTTTATTAGTTTTCCTTTCATTCTTACAAGAAATATTGATTCTTACAAAAAATTAATTCTTTCAAAATTTTTTTTTTTCTAAAATACCTACACAACAGATTGACGCGTAGGAGACCATTTAATACTTACAAAAAAAAATTCTGAAATATGTCGTCCTGGGAACACCGCTACTACTTTTTTTATGAATATTTTACTTTTGTCACTTCTCCTACGACGCCACATGAAGCGGTCGAAAGGCAGCGAGGAGGTGGACAGGATGCGTCCATGCGCGTCCTGGGAGCTCCGCGAATACTTTTTTTATGAATATTTTACTTTTATTAGTTTTCCTTTCATTCTTACAAGAAATATTGATTCTTACAAAAAATTAATTCTTTCAAAAATTTTTTTTTTCTAAAAT
This sequence comes from Andrena praecox, assembly GCA_963932275.1. NCBI lineage: Eukaryota > Metazoa > Arthropoda > Insecta > Hymenoptera > Andrenidae > Andrena > Andrena praecox. The sequence continues at coordinate 51,545,427 of OZ010731.1, read as the reverse complement.
ACCTACACAACAGATTGACGCGTAGGAGACCATTTAATACTTACAAAAAAAAATTCTGAAATATGTCGCCCTGGGAACACCGCTACTACTTTTTTTATGAATATTTTACTTTTGTCACTTCTCCTACGACGCCACATGAAGCGGTCGAAAGGCAGCGAGGAGATGGACAGGATGCGTCCATGCGCGTCCTGGGAGCTCCGCGAATACTTTTTTTATGAATATTTTACTTTTATTAGTTTTCCTTTCATTCTTACAAGAAATATTGATTCTTACAAAAAATTAATTCTTTCAAAAATTTTTTTTTCTAAAATACCTACACAACAGATTGACGCGTAGGAAACCATTTAATACTTACAAAAAAAAATTCTGAAATATGTCGCCCTGGGAACACCGCTACTACTTTTTTTATGAATATTTTACTTTTGTCACTTCTCCTACGACGCCACATGAAGCGGTCGAAAGGCAGCGAGGAGATGGACAGGATGCGCCCCTGCACGTCTTGGGAGCTCCGCGAATACTTTTTTTATGAATATTTTACTTTTATTAGTTTTCCATCCATTCTTACAAGAAATATTGATTCTTACAAAAAATTAATTCTTTCAAAAATTTTTTTTTCTAAAATACCTACACAAAAGATTGACGCGTAGAAAACCATTTAATACTTACAAAAAAAATTCTGAAATATGTCGCCCTGGGAATACCGCTACTACTTTTTTTATGAATATTTTACTTTTGTCACTTCTCCTACGACGCCACATGAAGCGGTCGAAAGGCAGCGAGGAGGTGGACAGGATGCGTCCATGCGCGTCCTGGGAGCTCCGCGAATACTTTTTTTATGAATATTTTACTTTTATTAGTTTTCCTTTCATTCTTACAAGAAATATTGATTCTTACAAAAAATTAATTGTTTCAAAAATTTTTTTTTCTAAAATACCTACACAACAGATTGACGCGTAGGAAACCATTTAATACTTACAAAAAAAAATTCTGAAAAATGTCGTCCTGGGAACGCCGCTACTACTTTTTTTATGAATATTTTACTTTTGTCACTTCTCCTACGACGCCACATGAAGCGGTCGAAAGGCAGCGAGGAGATGGACAGGATGCGTCCATGCGCGTCCTGGGAGCTCCGCGAATACTTTTTTTATGAATATTTTACTTTTATTAGTTTTCCTTTCATTCTTACAAGAAATATTGATTCTTACAAAAAATTAATTCTTTCAAAATTTTTTTTTTTCTAAAATACCTACACAACAGATTGACGCGTAGGAGACCATTTAATACTTACAAAAAAAAATTCTGAAATATGTCGCCCTGGGAACACCGCTACTACTTTTTTTATGAATATTTTACTTTTGTCACTTCTCCTACGACGCCACATGAAGCGGTCGAAAGGCAGCGAGGAGATGGACAGGATGCGTCCATGCGCGTCCTGGGAGCTCCGCGAATACTTTTTTTATGAATATTTTACTTTTATTAGTTTTCCTTTCATTCTTACAAGAAATATTGATTCTTACAAAAAATTAATTCTTTCAAAAATTTTTTTTTCTAAAATACCTACACAACAGATTGACGCGTAGGAGACCATTTAATACTTACAAAAAAAAATTCTGAAATATGTCGCCCTGGGAACACCGCTACTACTTTTTTTATGAATATTTTACTTTTGTCACTTCTCCTACGACGCCACATGAAGCGGTCGAAAGGCAGCGAGGAGATGGACAGGATGCGTCCATGCGCGTCCTGGGAGCTCCGCGAATACTTTTTTTATGAATATTTTACTTTTATTAGTTTTCCTTTCATTCTTACAAGAAATATTGATTCTTACAAAAAATTAATTCTTTCAAAAATTTTTTTTTCTAAAATACCTACACAACAGATTGACGCGTAGGAGACCATTTAATACTTACAAAAAAAAATTCTGAAATATGTCGCCCTGGGAACACCGCTACTACTTTTTTTATGAATATTTTACTTTTGTCACTTCTCCTACGACGCCACATGAAGCGGTCGAAAGGCAGCGAGGAGATGGACAGGATGCGTCCATGCGCGTCCTGGGAGCTCCGCGAATACTTTTTTTATGAATATTTTACTTTTATTAGTTTTCCTTTCATTCTTACAAGAAATATTGATTCTTACAAAAAATTAAATCTTTCAAAAAATTCTTTATTCTAAAATACCTACACCACAGATTGACGCGTAGGAAACCATTTAATACTTACAAAAAAAAATTCTGAAAAATGTCGTCCTGGGAACGCCGCTACTACTTTTTTTATGAATATTTTACTTTTGTCACTTCTCCTACGACGCCACATGAAGCGGTCGAAAGGCAGCGAGGAGATGGACAGGATGCGTCCATGCGCGTCCTGGGACCTCCGCGAATACTTTTTTTATGAATATTTTACTTTTATTAGTTTTCCTTTCATTCTTACAAGAAATATTGATTCTTACAAAAAATTAATTCTTTCAAAATTTTTTTTTTTCTAAAATACCTACACAACAGATTGACGCGTAGGAGACCATTTAATACTTACAAAAAAAAATTCTGAAATATGTCGCCCTGGGAACACCGCTACTACTTTTTTTATGAATATTTTACTTTTGTCACTTCTCCTACGACGCCACATGAAGCGGTCGAAAGGCAGCGAGGAGATGGACAGGATGCGTCCATGCGCGTCCTGGGAGCTCCGCGAATACTTTTTTTATGAATATTTTACTTTTATTAGTTTTCCTTTCATTCTTACAAGAAATATTGATTCTTACAAAAAATTAATTCTTTCAAAATTTTTTTTTTTCTAAAATACCTACACAACAGATTGACGCGTAGGAGACCATTTAATACTTACAAAAAAAAATTCTGAAATATGTCGCCCTGGGAACACCGCTACTACTTTTTTTATGAATATTTTACTTTTGTCACTTCTCCTACGACGCCACATGAAGCGGTCGAAAGGCAGCGAGGAGATGGACAGGATGCGTCCATGCGCGTCCTGGGAGCTCCGCGAATACTTTTTTTATGAATATTTTACTTTTATTAGTTTTCCTTTCATTCTTACAAGAAATATTGATTCTTACAAAAAATTAATTCTTTCAAAAAAATTTTTATTCTAAAATACCTACACCACAGATTGACGCGTAGGAAACCATTTAATACTTACAAAAAAAAATTCTGAAATATGTCGCCCTGGGAACACCGCTACTACTTTTTTTATGAATATTTTACTTTTGTCACTTCTCCTACGACGCCACATGAAGCGGTCGAAAGGCAGCGAGGAGATGGACAGGATGCGTCCATGCGCGTCCTGGGACCTCCGCGAATACTTTTTTTATGAATATTTTACTTTTATTAGTTTTCCTTTCATTCTTACAAGAAATATTGATTCTTACAAAAAATTAATTCTTTCAAAAATTTTTTTTTCTAAAATACCTACACAACAGATTGACGCGTAGGAGACCATTTAATACTTACAAAAAAAAATTCTGAAATATGTCGCCCTGGGAACACCGCTACTACTTTTTTTATGAATATTTTACTTTTGTCACTTCTCCTACGACGCCACATGAAGCGGTCGAAAGGCAGCGAGGAGATGGACAGGATGCGTCCATGCGCGTCCTGGGAGCTCCGCGAATACTTTTTTTATGAATATTTTACTTTTATTAGTTTTCCTTTCATTCTTACAAGAAATATTGATTCTTACAAAAAATTAATTCTTTCAAAAATTTTTTTTTCTAAAATACCTACACAACAGATTGACGCGTAGGAGACCATTTAATACTTACAAAAAAAAATTCTGAAATATGTCGCCCTGGGAACACCGCTACTACTTTTTTTATGAATATTTTACTTTTGTCACTTCTCCTACGACGCCACATGAAGCGGTCGAAAGGCAGCGAGGAGATGGACAGGATGCGTCCATGCGCGTCCTGGGAGCTCCGCGAATACTTTTTTTATGAATATTTTACTTTTATTAGTTTTCCTTTCATTCTTACAAGAAATATTGATTCTTACAAAAAATTAATTCTTTCAAAAATTTTTTTTTCTAAAATACCTACACAACAGATTGACGCGTAGGAGACCATTTAATACTTACAAAAAAAAATTCTGAAATATGTCGCCCTGGGAACACCGCTACTACTTTTTTTATGAATATTTTACTTTTGTCACTTCTCCTACGACGCCACATGAAGCGGTCGAAAGGCAGCGAGGAGATGGACAGGATGCGTCCATGCGCGTCCTGGGAGCTCCGCGAATACTTTTTTTATGAATATTTTACTTTTATTAGTTTTCCTTTCATTCTTACAAGAAATATTGATTCTTACAAAAAATTAATTCTTTCAAAAAATTTTTTATTCTAAAATACCTACACCACAGATTGACGCGTAGGAAACCATTTAATACTTACAAAAAAAAATTCTGAAAAATGTCGTCCTGGGAACGCCGCTACTACTTTTTTTATGAATATTTTACTTTTGTCACTTCTCCTACGACGCCACATGAAGCGGTCGAAAGGCAGCGAGGAGATGGACAGGATGCGTCCATGCGCGTCCTGGGACCTCCGCGAATACTTTTTTTATGAATATTTTACTTTTATTAGTTTTCCTTTCATTCTTACAAGAAATATTGATTCTTACAAAAAATTAATTCTTTCAAAATTTTTTTTTTTCTAAAATACCTACACAACAGATTGACGCGTAGGAGACCATTTAATACTTACAAAAAAAAATTCTGAAATATGTCGCCCTGGGAACACCGCTACTACTTTTTTTATGAATATTTTACTTTTGTCACTTCTCCTACGACGCCACATGAAGCGGTCGAAAGGCAGCGAGGAGATGGACAGGATGCGTCCATGCGCGTCCTGGGAGCTCCGCGAATACTTTTTTTATGAATATTTTACTTTTATTAGTTTTCCTTTCATTCTTACAAGAAATATTGATTCTTACAAAAAATTAATTCTTTCAAAATTTTTTTTTTTCTAAAATACCTACACAACAGATTGACGCGTAGGAGACCATTTAATACTTACAAAAAAAAATTCTGAAATATGTCGCCCTGGGAACACCGCTACTACTTTTTTTATGAATATTTTACTTTTGTCACTTCTCCTACGACGCCACATGAAGCGGTCGAAAGGCAGCGAGGAGATGGACAGGATGCGTCCATGCGCGTCCTGGGAGCTCCGCGAATACTTTTTTTATGAATATTTTACTTTTATTAGTTTTCCTTTCATTCTTACAAGAAATATTGATTCTTACAAAAAATTAATTCTTTCAAAAATTTTTTATTCTAAAATACCTACACCACAGATTGACGCGTAGGAAACCATTTAATACTTACAAAAAAAAATTCTGAAAAATGTCGTCCTGGGAACGCCGCTACTACTTTTTTTATGAATATTTTACTTTTGTCACTTCTCCTACGACGCCACATGAAGCGGTCGAAAGGCAGCGAGGAGATGGACAGGATGCGTCCATGCGCGTCCTGGGACCTCCGCGAATACTTTTTTTATGAATATTTTACTTTTATTAGTTTTCCTTTCATTCTTACAAGAAATATTGATTCTTACAAAAAATTAATTCTTTCAAAATTTTTTTTTTTCTAAAATACCTACACAACAGATTGACGCGTAGGAGACCATTTAATACTTACAAAAAAAAATTCTGAAATATGTCGCCCTGGGAACACCGCTACTACTTTTTTTATGAATATTTTACTTTTGTCACTTCTCCTACGACGCCACATGAAGCGGTCGAAAGGCAGCGAGGAGATGGACAGGATGCGTCCATGCGCGTCCTGGGAGCTCCGCGAATACTTTTTTTATGAATATTTTACTTTTATTAGTTTTCCTTTCATTCTTACAAGAAATATTGATTCTTACAAAAAATTAATTCTTTCAAAAATTTTTTTTTCTAAAATACCTACACAACAGATTGACGCGTAGGAAACCATTTAATACTTACAAAAAAAAATTCTGAAATATGTCGCCCTGGGAACACCGCTACTACTTTTTTTATGAATATTTTACTTTTGTCACTTCTCCTACGACGCCACATGAAGCGGTCGAAAGGCAGCGAGGAGATGGACAGGATGCGTCCATGCGCGTCCTGGGAGCTCCGCGAATACTTTTTTTATGAATATTTTACTTTTATTAGTTTTACTTTCATTCTTACAAGAAATATTGATTCTTACAAAAAATTAATTCTTTCAAAAAATTTTTTATTCTAAAATACCTACACCACAGATTGACGCGTAGGAAACCATTTAATACTTACAAAAAAAAATTCTGAAAAATGTCGTCCTGGGAACGCCGCTACTACTTTTTTTATGAATATTTTACTTTTGTCACTTCTCCTACGACGCCACATGAAGCGGTCGAAAGGCAGCGAGGAGATGGACAGGATGCGTCCATGCGCGTCCTGGGACCTCCGCGAATACTTTTTTTATGAATATTTTACTTTTATTAGTTTTCCTTTCATTCTTACAAGAAATATTGATTCTTACAAAAAATTAATTCTTTCAAAATTTTTTTTTTTCTAAAATACCTACACAACAGATTGACGCGTAGGAGACCATTTAATACTTACAAAAAAAAATTCTGAAATATGTCGCCCTGGGAACACCGCTACTACTTTTTTTATGAATATTTTACTTTTGTCACTTCTCCTACGACGCCACATGAAGCGGTCGAAAGGCAGCGAGGAGATGGACAGGATGCGTCCATGCGCGTCCTGGGAGCTCCGCGAATACTTTTTTTATGAATATTTTACTTTTATTAGTTTTCCTTTCATTCTTACAAGAAATATTGATTCTTACAAAAAATTAATTCTTTCAAAATTTTTTTTTTTCTAAAATACCTACACAACAGATTGACGCGTAGGAGACCATTTAATACTTACAAAAAAAAATTCTGAAATATGTCGCCCTGGGAACACCGCTACTACTTTTTTTATGAATATTTTACTTTTGTCACTTCTCCTACGACGCCACATGAAGCGGTCGAAAGGCAGCGAGGAGATGGACAGGATGCGTCCATGCGCGTCCTGGGAGCTCCGCGAATACTTTTTTTATGAATATTTTACTTTTATTAGTTTTCCTTTCATTCTTACAAGAAATATTGATTCTTACAAAAAATTAATTCTTTCAAAAATTTTTTATTCTAAAATACCTACACCACAGATTGACGCGTAGGAAACCATTTAATACTTACAAAAAAAAATTCTGAAAAATGTCGTCCTGGGAACGCCGCTACTACTTTTTTTATGAATATTTTACTTTTGTCACTTCTCCTACGACGCCACATGAAGCGGTCGAAAGGCAGCGAGGAGATGGACAGGATGCGTCCATGCGCGTCCTGGGACCTCCGCGAATACTTTTTTTATGAATATTTTACTTTTATTAGTTTTCCTTTCATTCTTACAAGAAATATTGATTCTTACAAAAAATTAATTCTTTCAAAATTTTTTTTTTTCTAAAATACCTACACAACAGATTGACGCGTAGGAGACCATTTAATACTTACAAAAAAAAATTCTGAAATATGTCGTCCTGGGAACACCGCTACTACTTTTTTTATGAATATTTTACTTTTGTCACTTCTCCTACGACGCCACATGAAGCGGTCGAAAGGCAGCGAGGAGGTGGACAGGATGCGTCCATGCGCGTCCTGGGAGCTCCGCGAATACTTTTTTTATGAATATTTTACTTTTATTAGTTTTCCTTTCATTCTTACAAGAAATATTGATTCTTACAAAAAATTAATTCTTTCAAAAATTTTTTTTTTCTAAAATACCTACACAACAGATTGACGCGTAGGAGACCATTTAATACTTACAAAAAAAAATTCTGAAATATGTCGCCCTGGGAACACCGCTACTACTTTTTTTATGAATATTTTACTTTTGTCACTTCTCCTACGACGCCACATGAAGCGGTCGAAAGGCAGCGAGGAGATGGACAGGATGCGTCCATGCGCGTCCTGGGAGCTCCGCGAATACTTTTTTTATGAATATTTTACTTTTATTAGTTTTCCTTTCATTCTTACAAGAAATATTGATTCTTACAAAAAATTAATTCTTTCAAAAATTTTTTTTTCTAAAATACCTACACAACAGATTGACGCGTAGGAAACCATTTAATACTTACAAAAAAAAATTCTGAAATATGTCGCCCTGGGAACACCGCTACTACTTTTTTTATGAATATTTTACTTTTGTCACTTCTCCTACGACGCCACATGAAGCGGTCGAAAGGCAGCGAGGAGATGGACAGGATGCGCCCCTGCACGTCTTGGGAGCTCCGCGAATACTTTTTTTATGAATATTTTACTTTTATTAGTTTTCCATCCATTCTTACAAGAAATATTGATTCTTACAAAAAATTAATTCTTTCAAAAATTTTTTTTTCTAAAATACCTACACAAAAGATTGACGCGTAGAAAACCATTTAATACTTACAAAAAAAATTCTGAAATATGTCGCCCTGGGAATACCGCTACTACTTTTTTTATGAATATTTTACTTTTGTCACTTCTCCTACGACGCCACATGAAGCGGTCGAAAGGCAGCGAGGAGGTGGACAGGATGCGTCCATGCGCGTCCTGGGAGCTCCGCGAATACTTTTTTTATGAATATTTTACTTTTATTAGTTTTCCTTTCATTCTTACAAGAAATATTGATTCTTACAAAAAATTAATTCTTTCAAAAATTTTTTTTTCTAAAATACCTACACAACAGATTGACGCGTAGGAAACCATTTAATACTTACAAAAAAAAATTCTGAAAAATGTCGTCCTGGGAACGCCGCTACTACTTTTTTTATGAATATTTTACTTTTGTCACTTCTCCTACGACGCCACATGAAGCGGTCGAAAGGCAGCGAGGAGATGGACAGGATGCGTCCATGCGCGTCCTGGGAGCTCCGCGAATACTTTTTTTATGAATATTTTACTTTTATTAGTTTTCCTTTCATTCTTACAAGAAATATTGATTCTTACAAAAAATTAATTCTTTCAAAATTTTTTTTTTTCTAAAATACCTACACAACAGATTGACGCGTAGGAGACCATTTAATACTTACAAAAAAAAATTCTGAAATATGTCGCCCTGGGAACACCGCTACTACTTTTTTTATGAATATTTTACTTTTGTCACTTCTCCTACGACGCCACATGAAGCGGTCGAAAGGCAGCGAGGAGATGGACAGGATGCGTCCATGCGCGTCCTGGGAGCTCCGCGAATACTTTTTTTATGAATATTTTACTTTTATTAGTTTTCCTTTCATTCTTACAAGAAATATTGATTCTTACAAAAAATTAATTCTTTCAAAAATTTTTTTTTCTAAAATACCTACACAACAGATTGACGCGTAGGAGACCATTTAATACTTACAAAAAAAAATTCTGAAATATGTCGCCCTGGGAACACCGCTACTACTTTTTTTATGAATATTTTACTTTTGTCACTTCTCCTACGACGCCACATGAAGCGGTCGAAAGGCAGCGAGGAGATGGACAGGATGCGTCCATGCGCGTCCTGGGAGCTCCGCGAATACTTTTTTTATGAATATTTTACTTTTATTAGTTTTCCTTTCATTCTTACAAGAAATATTGATTCTTACAAAAAATTAATTCTTTCAAAAATTTTTTTTTCTAAAATACCTACACAACAGATTGACGCGTAGGAGACCATTTAATACTTACAAAAAAAAATTCTGAAATATGTCGCCCTGGGAACACCGCTACTACTTTTTTTATGAATATTTTACTTTTGTCACTTCTCCTACGACGCCACATGAAGCGGTCGAAAGGCAGCGAGGAGATGGACAGGATGCGTCCATGCGCGTCCTGGGAGCTCCGCGAATACTTTTTTTATGAATATTTTACTTTTATTAGTTTTCCTTTCATTCTTACAAGAAATATTGATTCTTACAAAAAATTAAATCTTTCAAAAAATTCTTTATTCTAAAATACCTACACCACAGATTGACGCGTAGGAAACCATTTAATACTTACAAAAAAAAATTCTGAAAAATGTCGTCCTGGGAACGCCGCTACTACTTTTTTTATGAATATTTTACTTTTGTCACTTCTCCTACGACGCCACATGAAGCGGTCGAAAGGCAGCGAGGAGATGGACAGGATGCGTCCATGCGCGTCCTGGGACCTCCGCGAATACTTTTTTTATGAATATTTTACTTTTATTAGTTTTCCTTTCATTCTTACAAGAAATATTGATTCTTACAAAAAATTAATTCTTTCAAAATTTTTTTTTTTCTAAAATACCTACACAACAGATTGACGCGTAGGAGACCATTTAATACTTACAAAAAAAAATTCTGAAATATGTCGCCCTGGGAACACCGCTACTACTTTTTTTATGAATATTTTACTTTTGTCACTTCTCCTACGACGCCACATGAAGCGGTCGAAAGGCAGCGAGGAGATGGACAGGATGCGTCCATGCGCGTCCTGGGAGCTCCGCGAATACTTTTTTTATGAATATTTTACTTTTATTAGTTTTCCTTTCATTCTTACAAGAAATATTGATTCTTACAAAAAATTAATTCTTTCAAAATTTTTTTTTTTCTAAAATACCTACACAACAGATTGACGCGTAGGAGACCATTTAATACTTACAAAAAAAAATTCTGAAATATGTCGCCCTGGGAACACCGCTACTACTTTTTTTATGAATATTTTACTTTTGTCACTTCTCCTACGACGCCACATGAAGCGGTCGAAAGGCAGCGAGGAGATGGACAGGATGCGTCCATGCGCGTCCTGGGAGCTCCGCGAATACTTTTTTTATGAATATTTTACTTTTATTAGTTTTCCTTTCATTCTTACAAGAAATATTGATTCTTACAAAAAATTAATTCTTTCAAAAAAATTTTTATTCTAAAATACCTACACCACAGATTGACGCGTAGGAAACCATTTAATACTTACAAAAAAAAATTCTGAAATATGTCGCCCTGGGAACACCGCTACTACTTTTTTTATGAATATTTTACTTTTGTCACTTCTCCTACGACGCCACATGAAGCGGTCGAAAGGCAGCGAGGAGATGGACAGGATGCGTCCATGCGCGTCCTGGGACCTCCGCGAATACTTTTTTTATGAATATTTTACTTTTATTAGTTTTCCTTTCATTCTTACAAGAAATATTGATTCTTACAAAAAATTAATTCTTTCAAAAATTTTTTTTTCTAAAATACCTACACAACAGATTGACGCGTAGGAGACCATTTAATACTTACAAAAAAAAATTCTGAAATATGTCGCCCTGGGAACACCGCTACTACTTTTTTTATGAATATTTTACTTTTGTCACTTCTCCTACGACGCCACATGAAGCGGTCGAAAGGCAGCGAGGAGATGGACAGGATGCGTCCATGCGCGTCCTGGGAGCTCCGCGAATACTTTTTTTATGAATATTTTACTTTTATTAGTTTTCCTTTCATTCTTACAAGAAATATTGATTCTTACAAAAAATTAATTCTTTCAAAAATTTTTTTTTCTAAAATACCTACACAACAGATTGACGCGTAGGAGACCATTTAATACTTACAAAAAAAAATTCTGAAATATGTCGCCCTGGGAACACCGCTACTACTTTTTTTATGAATATTTTACTTTTGTCACTTCTCCTACGACGCCACATGAAGCGGTCGAAAGGCAGCGAGGAGATGGACAGGATGCGTCCATGCGCGTCCTGGGAGCTCCGCGAATACTTTTTTTATGAATATTTTACTTTTATTAGTTTTCCTTTCATTCTTACAAGAAATATTGATTCTTACAAAAAATTAATTCTTTCAAAAATTTTTTTTTCTAAAATACCTACACAACAGATTGACGCGTAGGAGACCATTTAATACTTACAAAAAAAAATTCTGAAATATGTCGCCCTGGGAACACCGCTACTACTTTTTTTATGAATATTTTACTTTTGTCACTTCTCCTACGACGCCACATGAAGCGGTCGAAAGGCAGCGAGGAGATGGACAGGATGCGTCCATGCGCGTCCTGGGAGCTCCGCGAATACTTTTTTTATGAATATTTTACTTTTATTAGTTTTCCTTTCATTCTTACAAGAAATATTGATTCTTACAAAAAATTAATTCTTTCAAAAAATTTTTTATTCTAAAATACCTACACCACAGATTGACGCGTAGGAAACCATTTAATACTTACAAAAAAAAATTCTGAAAAATGTCGTCCTGGGAACGCCGCTACTACTTTTTTTATGAATATTTTACTTTTGTCACTTCTCCTACGACGCCACATGAAGCGGTCGAAAGGCAGCGAGGAGATGGACAGGATGCGTCCATGCGCGTCCTGGGACCTCCGCGAATACTTTTTTTATGAATATTTTACTTTTATTAGTTTTCCTTTCATTCTTACAAGAAATATTGATTCTTACAAAAAATTAATTCTTTCAAAATTTTTTTTTTTCTAAAATACCTACACAACAGATTGACGCGTAGGAGACCATTTAATACTTACAAAAAAAAATTCTGAAATATGTCGCCCTGGGAACACCGCTACTACTTTTTTTATGAATATTTTACTTTTGTCACTTCTCCTACGACGCCACATGAAGCGGTCGAAAGGCAGCGAGGAGATGGACAGGATGCGTCCATGCGCGTCCTGGGAGCTCCGCGAATACTTTTTTTATGAATATTTTACTTTTATTAGTTTTCCTTTCATTCTTACAAGAAATATTGATTCTTACAAAAAATTAATTCTTTCAAAATTTTTTTTTTTCTAAAATACCTACACAACAGATTGACGCGTAGGAGACCATTTAATACTTACAAAAAAAAATTCTGAAATATGTCGCCCTGGGAACACCGCTACTACTTTTTTTATGAATATTTTACTTTTGTCACTTCTCCTACGACGCCACATGAAGCGGTCGAAAGGCAGCGAGGAGATGGACAGGATGCGTCCATGCGCGTCCTGGGAGCTCCGCGAATACTTTTTTTATGAATATTTTACTTTTATTAGTTTTCCTTTCATTCTTACAAGAAATATTGATTCTTACAAAAAATTAATTCTTTCAAAAATTTTTTATTCTAAAATACCTACACCACAGATTGACGCGTAGGAAACCATTTAATACTTACAAAAAAAAATTCTGAAAAATGTCGTCCTGGGAACGCCGCTACTACTTTTTTTATGAATATTTTACTTTTGTCACTTCTCCTACGACGCCACATGAAGCGGTCGAAAGGCAGCGAGGAGATGGACAGGATGCGTCCATGCGCGTCCTGGGACCTCCGCGAATACTTTTTTTATGAATATTTTACTTTTATTAGTTTTCCTTTCATTCTTACAAGAAATATTGATTCTTACAAAAAATTAATTCTTTCAAAATTTTTTTTTTTCTAAAATACCTACACAACAGATTGACGCGTAGGAGACCATTTAATACTTACAAAAAAAAATTCTGAAATATGTCGCCCTGGGAACACCGCTACTACTTTTTTTATGAATATTTTACTTTTGTCACTTCTCCTACGACGCCACATGAAGCGGTCGAAAGGCAGCGAGGAGATGGACAGGATGCGTCCATGCGCGTCCTGGGAGCTCCGCGAATACTTTTTTTATGAATATTTTACTTTTATTAGTTTTCCTTTCATTCTTACAAGAAATATTGATTCTTACAAAAAATTAATTCTTTCAAAAATTTTTTTTTCTAAAATACCTACACAACAGATTGACGCGTAGGAAACCATTTAATACTTACAAAAAAAAATTCTGAAATATGTCGCCCTGGGAACACCGCTACTACTTTTTTTATGAATATTTTACTTTTGTCACTTCTCCTACGACGCCACATGAAGCGGTCGAAAGGCAGCGAGGAGATGGACAGGATGCGTCCATGCGCGTCCTGGGAGCTCCGCGAATACTTTTTTTATGAATATTTTACTTTTATTAGTTTTACTTTCATTCTTACAAGAAATATTGATTCTTACAAAAAATTAATTCTTTCAAAAAATTTTTTATTCTAAAATACCTACACCACAGATTGACGCGTAGGAAACCATTTAATACTTACAAAAAAAAATTCTGAAAAATGTCGTCCTGGGAACGCCGCTACTACTTTTTTTATGAATATTTTACTTTTGTCACTTCTCCTACGACGCCACATGAAGCGGTCGAAAGGCAGCGAGGAGATGGACAGGATGCGTCCATGCGCGTCCTGGGACCTCCGCGAATACTTTTTTTATGAATATTTTACTTTTATTAGTTTTCCTTTCATTCTTACAAGAAATATTGATTCTTACAAAAAATTAATTCTTTCAAAATTTTTTTTTTTCTAAAATACCTACACAACAGATTGACGCGTAGGAGACCATTTAATACTTACAAAAAAAAATTCTGAAATATGTCGCCCTGGGAACACCGCTACTACTTTTTTTATGAATATTTTACTTTTGTCACTTCTCCTACGACGCCACATGAAGCGGTCGAAAGGCAGCGAGGAGATGGACAGGATGCGTCCATGCGCGTCCTGGGAGCTCCGCGAATACTTTTTTTATGAATATTTTACTTTTATTAGTTTTCCTTTCATTCTTACAAGAAATATTGATTCTTACAAAAAATTAATTCTTTCAAAAATTTTTTTTTTCTAAAATACCTACACAACAGATTGACGCGTAGGAGACCATTTAATACTTACAAAAAAAAATTCTGAAATATGTCGCCCTGGGAACACCGCTACTACTTTTTTTATGAATATTTTACTTTTGTCACTTCTCCTACGACGCCACATGAAGCGGTCGAAAGGCAGCGAGGAGATGGACAGGATGCGTCCATGCGCGTCCTGGGAGCTCCGCGAATACTTTTTTTATGAATATTTTACTTTTATTAGTTTTCCTTTCATTCTTACAAGAAATATTGATTCTTACAAAAAATTAATTCTTTCAAAAATTTTTTATTCTAAAATACCTACACCACAGATTGACGCGTAGGAAACCATTTAATACTTACAAAAAAAAATTCTGAAAAATGTCGTCCTGGGAACGCCGCTACTACTTTTTTTATGAATATTTTACTTTTGTCACTTCTCCTACGACGCCACATGAAGCGGTCGAAAGGCAGCGAGGAGATGGACAGGATGCGTCCATGCGCGTCCTGGGACCTCCGCGAATACTTTTTTTAAGAATATTTTACTTTTATTAGTTTTCCTTTCATTCTTACAAGAAATATTGATTCTTACAAAAAATTAATTCTTTCAAAATTTTTTTTTTTCTAAAATACCTACACAACAGATTGACGCGTAGGAGACCATTTAATACTTACAAAAAAAAATTCTGAAATATGTCGCCCTGGGAACACCGCTACTACTTTTTTTATGAATATTTTACTTTTGTCACTTCTCCTACGACGCCACATGAAGCGGTCGAAAGGCAGCGAGGAGATGGACAGGATGCGTCCATGCGCGTCCTGGGAGCTCCGCGAATACTTTTTTTATGAATATTTTACTTTTATTAGTTTTCCTTTCATTCTTACAAGAAATATTGATTCTTACAAAAAATTAATTCTTTCAAAATTTTTTTTTTTCTAAAATACCTACACAACAGATTGACGCGTAGGAGACCATTTAATACTTACAAAAAAAAATTCTGAAATATGTCGCCCTGGGAACACCGCTACTACTTTTTTTATGAATATTTTACTTTTGTCACTTCTCCTACGACGCCACATGAAGCGGTCGAAAGGCAGCGAGGAGATGGACAGGATGCGTCCATGCGCGTCCTGGGAGCTCCGCGAATACTTTTTTTATGAATATTTTACTTTTATTAGTTTTCCTTTCATTCTTACAAGAAATATTGATTCTTACAAAAAATTAATTCTTTCAAAAATTTTTTTTTCTAAAATACCTACACAACAGATTGACGCGTAGGAGACCATTTAATACTTACAAAAAAAAATTCTGAAATATGTCGCCCTGGGAACACCGCTACTACTTTTTTTATGAATATTTTACTTTTGTCACTTCTCCTACGACGCCACATGAAGCGGTCGAAAGGCAGCGAGGAGATGGACAGGATGCGTCCATGCGCGTCCTGGGAGCTCCGCGAATACTTTTTTTATGAATATTTTACTTTTATTAGTTTTCCTTTCATTCTTACAAGAAATATTGATTCTTACAAAAAATTAATTCTTTCAAAAATTTTTTTTTCTAAAATACCTACACCACAGATTGACGCGTAGGAAACCATTTAATACTTACAAAAAAAAATTCTGAAAAATGTCGTCCTGGGAACGCCGCTACTACTTTTTTTATGAATATTTTACTTTTGTCACTTCTCCTACGACGCCACATGAAGCGGTCGAAAGGCAGCGAGGAGATGGACAGGATGCGTCCATGCGCGTCCTGGGACCTCCGCGAATACTTTTTTTATGAATATTTTACTTTTATTAGTTTTCCTTTCATTCTTACAAGAAATATTGATTCTTACAAAAAATTAATTCTTTCAAAATTTTTTTTTTTCTAAAATACCTACACAACAGATTGACGCGTAGGAGACCATTTAATACTTACAAAAAAAAATTCTGAAATATGTCGCCCTGGGAACACCGCTACTACTTTTTTTATGAATATTTTACTTTTGTCACTTCTCCTACGACGCCACATGAAGCGGTCGAAAGGCAGCGAGGAGATGGACAGGATGCGTCCATGCGCGTCCTGGGAGCTCCGCGAATACTTTTTTTATGAATATTTTACTTTTATTAGTTTTCCTTTCATTCTTACAAGAAATATTGATTCTTACAAAAAATTAATTCTTTCAAAAATTTTTTATTCTAAAATACCTACACCACAGATTGACGCGTAGGAAACCATTTAATACTTACAAAAAAAAATTCTGAAAAATGTCGTCCTGGGAACGCCGCTACTACTTTTTTTATGAATATTTTACTTTTGTCACTTCTCCTACGACGCCACATGAAGCGGTCGAAAGGCAGCGAGGAGATGGACAGGATGCGTCCATGCGCGTCCTGGGACCTCCGCGAATACTTTTTTTATGAATATTTTACTTTTATTAGTTTTCCTTTCATTCTTACAAGAAATATTGATTCTTACAAAAAATTAATTCTTTCAAAAATTTTTTTTTTCTAAAATACCTACACAACAGATTGACGCGTAGGAGACCATTTAATACTTACAAAAAAAAATTCTGAAATATGTCGCCCTGGGAACACCGCTACTACTTTTTTTATGAATATTTTACTTTTGTCACTTCTCCTACGACGCCACATGAAGCGGTCGAAAGGCAGCGAGGAGATGGACAGGATGCGTCCATGCGCGTCCTGGGAGCTCCGCGAATACTTTTTTTATGAATATTTTACTTTTATTAGTTTTCCTTTCATTCTTACAAGAAATATTGATTCTTACAAAAAATTAATTCTTTCAAAAATTTTTTTTTCTAAAATACCTACACAACAGATTGACGCGTAGGAAACCATTTAATACTTACAAAAAAAAATTCTGAAATATGTCGCCCTGGGAACACCGCTACTACTTTTTTTATGAATATTTTACTTTTGTCACTTCTCCTACAACGCCACATGAAGCGGTCGAAAGGCAGCGAGGAGATGGACAGGATGCGTCCATGCGCGTCCTGGGAGCTCCGCGAATACTTTTTTTATGAATATTTTACTTTTATTAGTTTTCCTTTCATTCTTACAAGAAATATTGATTCTTACAAAAAATTAATTCTTTCAAAAATTTTTTTTTCTAAAATACCTACACAACAGATTGACGCGTAGGAGACCATTTAATACTTACAAAAAAAAATTCTGAAATATGTCGCCCTGGGAACACCGCTACTACTTTTTTTATGAATATTTTACTTTTGTCACTTCTCCTACGACGCCACATGAAGCGGTCGAAAGGCAGCGAGGAGATGGACAGGATGCGTCCATGCGCGTCCTGGGAGCTCCGCGAATACTTTTTTTATGAATATTTTACTTTTATTAGTTTTCCTTTCATTCTTACAAGAAATATTGATTCTTACAAAAAATTAATTCTTTCAAAAATTTTTTATTCTAAAATACCTACACCACAGATTGACGCGTAGGAAACCATTTAATACTTACAAAAAAAATTCTGAAAAATGTCGTCCTGGGAACGCCGCTACTACTTTTTTTATGAATATTTTACTTTTGTCACTTCTCCTACGACGCCACATGAAGCGGTCGAAAGGCAGCGAGGAGATGGACAGGATGCGTCTATGCGCGTCCTGGGACCTCCGCGAATACTTTTTTTATGAATATTTTACTTTTATTAGATTTCCTTTCATTCTTACAAGAAATATTGATTCTTACAAAAAATTAATTCTTTCAAAAATTTTTTTTTTCTAAAATACCTACACAACAGATTGACGCGTAGGAGACCATTTAATACTTACAAAAAAAAATTCTGAAATATGTCGCCCTGGGAACACCGCTACTACTTTTTTTATGAATATTTTACTTTTGTCACTTCTCCTACGACGCCACATGAAGCGGTCGAAAGGCAGCGAGGAGATGGACAGGATGCGTCCATGCGCGTCCTGGGAGCTCCGCGAATACTTTTTTTATGAATATTTTACTTTTATTAGTTTTCCTTTCATTCTTACAAGAAATATTGATTCTTACAAAAAATTAATTCTTTCAAAAATTTTTTTTTCTAAAATACCTACACAACAGATTGACGCGTAGGAGACCATTTAATACTTACAAAAAAAAATTCTGAAATATGTCGCCCTGGGAACACCGCTACTACTTTTTTTATGAATATTTTACTTTTGTCACTTCTCCTACGACGCCACATGAAGCGGTCGAAAGGCAGCGAGGAGATGGACAGGATGCGTCCATGCGCGTCCTGGGAGCTCCGCGAATACTTTTTTTATGAATATTTTACTTTTATTAGTTTTCCTTTCATTCTTACAAGAAATATTGATTCTTACAAAAAATTAATTCTTTCAAAAATTTTTTATTCTAAAATACCTACACCACAGATTGACGCGTAGGAAACCATTTAATACTTACAAAAAAAAATTCTGAAAAATGTCGTCCTGGGAACGCCGCTACTACTTTTTTTATGAATATTTTACTTTTGTCACTTCTCCTACGACGCCACATGAAGCGGTCGAAAGGCAGCGAGGAGATGGACAGGATGCGTCCATGCGCGTCCTGGGACCTCCGCGAATACTTTTTTTATGAATATTTTACTTTTATTAGTTTTCCTTTCATTCTTACAAGAAATATTGATTCTTACAAAAAATTAATTCTTTCAAAAATTTTTTTTTTCTAAAATACCTACACAACAGATTGACGCGTAGGAGACCATTTAATACTTACAAAAAAAAATTCTGAAATATGTCGCCCTGGGAACACCGCTACTACTTTTTTTATGAATATTTTACTTTTGTCACTTCTCCTACGACGCCACATGAAGCGGTCGAAAGGCAGCGAGGAGATGGACAGGATGCGTCCATGCGCGTCCTGGGAGCTCCGCGAATACTTTTTTTATGAATATTTTACTTTTATTAGTTTTCCTTTCATTCTTACAAGAAATATTGATTCTTACAAAAAATTAATTCTTTCAAAAATTTTTTTTTCTAAAATACCTACACAACAGATTGACGCGTAGGAAACCATTTAATACTTACAAAAAAAAATTCTGAAATATGTCGCCCTGGGAACACCGCTACTACTTTTTTTATGAATATTTTACTTTTGTCACTTCTCCTACAACGCCACATGAAGCGGTCGAAAGGCAGCGAGGAGATGGACAGGATGCGTCCATGCGCGTCCTGGGAGCTCCGCGAATACTTTTTTTATGAATATTTTACTTTTATTAGTTTTCCTTTCATTCTTACAAGAAATATTGATTCTTACAAAAAATTAATTCTTTCAAAAATTTTTTTTTCTAAAATACCTACACAACAGATTGACGCGTAGGAGACCATTTAATACTTACAAAAAAAAATTCTGAAATATGTCGCCCTGGGAACACCGCTACTACTTTTTTTATGAATATTTTACTTTTGTCACTTCTCCTACGACGCCACATGAAGCGGTCGAAAGGCAGCGAGGAGATGGACAGGATGCGTCCATGCGCGTCCTGGGAGCTCCGCGAATACTTTTTTTATGAATATTTTACTTTTATTAGTTTTCCTTTCATTCTTACAAGAAATATTGATTCTTACAAAAAATTAATTCTTTCAAAAATTTTTTATTCTAAAATACCTACACCACAGATTGACGCGTAGGAAACCATTTAATACTTACAAAAAAAATTCTGAAAAATGTCGTCCTGGGAACGCCGCTACTACTTTTTTTATGAATATTTTACTTTTGTCACTTCTCCTACGACGCCACATGAAGCGGTCGAAAGGCAGCGAGGAGATGGACAGGATGCGTCTATGCGCGTCCTGGGACCTCCGCGAATACTTTTTTTATGAATATTTTACTTTTATTAGATTTCCTTTCATTCTTACAAGAAATATTGATTCTTACAAAAAATTAATTCTTTCAAAAATTTTTTTTTTCTAAAATACCTACACAACAGATTGACGCGTAGGAGACCATTTAATACTTACAAAAAAAAATTCTGAAATATGTCGCCCTGGGAACACCGCTACTACTTTTTTTATGAATATTTTACTTTTGTCACTTCTCCTACGACGCCACATGAAGCGGTCGAAAGGCAGCGAGGAGATGGACAGGATGCGTCCATGCGCGTCCTGGGAGCTCCGCGAATACTTTTTTTATGAATATTTTACTTTTATTAGTTTTCCTTTCATTCTTACAAGAAATATTGATTCTTACAAAAAATTAATTCTTTCAAAAATTTTTTTTTCTAAAATACCTACACAACAGATTGACGCGTAGGAGACCATTTAATACTTACAAAAAAAAATTCTGAAATATGTCGCCCTGGGAACACCGCTACTACTTTTTTTATGAATATTTTACTTTTGTCACTTCTCCTACGACGCCACATGAAGCGGTCGAAAGGCAGCGAGGAGATGGACAGGATGCGTCCATGCGCGTCCTGGGAGCTCCGCGAATACTTTTTTTATGAATATTTTACTTTTATTAGTTTTCCTTTCATTCTTACAAGAAATATTGATTCTTACAAAAAATTAATTCTTTCAAAAATTTTTTATTCTAAAATACCTACACCACAGATTGACGCGTAGGAAACCATTTAATACTTACAAAAAAAAATTCTGAAAAATGTCGTCCTGGGAACGCCGCTACTACTTTTTTTATGAATATTTTACTTTTGTCACTTCTCCTACGACGCCACATGAAGCGGTCGAAAGGCAGCGAGGAGATGGACAGGATGCGTCCATGCGCGTCCTGGGACCTCCGCGAATACTTTTTTTATGAATATTTTACTTTTATTAGTTTTCCTTTCATTCTTACAAGAAATATTGATTCTTACAAAAAATTAATTCTTTCAAAAATTTTTTTTTTCTAAAATACCTACACAACAGATTGACGCGTAGGAGACCATTTAATACTTACAAAAAAAAATTCTGAAATATGTCGCCCTGGGAACACCGCTACTACTTTTTTTATGAATATTTTACTTTTGTCACTTCTCCTACGACGCCACATGAAGCGGTCGAAAGGCAGCGAGGAGATGGACAGGATGCGTCCATGCGCGTCCTGGGAGCTCCGCGAATACTTTTTTTATGAATATTTTACTTTTATTAGTTTTCCTTTCATTCTTACAAGAAATATTGATTCTTACAAAAAATTAATTCTTTCAAAAATTTTTTTTTCTAAAATACCTACACAACAGATTGACGCGTAGGAAACCATTTAATACTTACAAAAAAAAATTCTGAAATATGTCGCCCTGGGAACACCGCTACTACTTTTTTTATGAATATTTTACTTTTGTCACTTCTCCTACAACGCCACATGAAGCGGTCGAAAGGCAGCGAGGAGATGGACAGGATGCGTCCATGCGCGTCCTGGGAGCTCCGCGAATACTTTTTTTATGAATATTTTACTTTTATTAGTTTTCCTTTCATTCTTACAAGAAATATTGATTCTTACAAAAAATTAATTCTTTCAAAAATTTTTTTTTCTAAAATACCTACACAACAGATTGACGCGTAGGAGACCATTTAATACTTACAAAAAAAAATTCTGAAATATGTCGCCCTGGGAACACCGCTACTACTTTTTTTATGAATATTTTACTTTTGTCACTTCTCCTACGACGCCACATGAAGCGGTCGAAAGGCAGCGAGGAGATGGACAGGATGCGTCCATGCGCGTCCTGGGAGCTCCGCGAATACTTTTTTTATGAATATTTTACTTTTATTAGTTTTCCTTTCATTCTTACAAGAAATATTGATTCTTACAAAAAATTAATTCTTTCAAAAATTTTTTATTCTAAAATACCTACACCACAGATTGACGCGTAGGAAACCATTTAATACTTACAAAAAAAATTCTGAAAAATGTCGTCCTGGGAACGCCGCTACTACTTTTTTTATGAATATTTTACTTTTGTCACTTCTCCTACGACGCCACATGAAGCGGTCGAAAGGCAGCGAGGAGATGGACAGGATGCGTCTATGCGCGTCCTGGGACCTCCGCGAATACTTTTTTTATGAATATTTTACTTTTATTAGATTTCCTTTCATTCTTACAAGAAATATTGATTCTTACAAAAAATTAATTCTTTCAAAAATTTTTTTTTTCTAAAATACCTACACAACAGATTGACGCGTAGGAGACCATTTAATACTTACAAAAAAAAATTCTGAAATATGTCGCCCTGGGAACACCGCTACTACTTTTTTTATGAATATTTTACTTTTGTCACTTCTCCTACGACGCCACATGAAGCGGTCGAAAGGCAGCGAGGAGATGGACAGGATGCGTCCATGCGCGTCCTGGGAGCTCCGCGAATACTTTTTTTATGAATATTTTACTTTTATTAGTTTTCCTTTCATTCTTACAAGAAATATTGATTCTTACAAAAAATTAATTCTTTCAAAAATTTTTTTTTCTAAAATACCTACACAACAGATTGACGCGTAGGAGACCATTTAATACTTACAAAAAAAAATTCTGAAATATGTCGCCCTGGGAACACCGCTACTACTTTTTTTATGAATATTTTACTTTTGTCACTTCTCCTACGACGCCACATGAAGCGGTCGAAAGGCAGCGAGGAGATGGACAGGATGCGTCCATGCGCGTCCTGGGAGCTCCGCGAATACTTTTTTTATGAATATTTTACTTTTATTAGTTTTCCTTTCATTCTTACAAGAAATATTGATTCTTACAAAAAATTAATTCTTTCAAAAATTTTTTTTTCTAAAATACCTACACAACAGATTGACGCGTAGGAGACCATTTAATACTTACAAAAAAAAATTCTGAAATATGTCGCCCTGGGAACACCGCTACTACTTTTTTTATGAATATTTTACTTTTGTCACTTCTCCTACGACGCCACATGAAGCGGTCGAAAGGCAGCGAGGAGATGGACAGGATGCGTCCATGCGCGTCCTGGGAGCTCCGCGAATACTTTTTTTATGAATATTTTACTTTTATTAGTTTTCCTTTCATTCTTACAAGAAATATTGATTCTTACAAAAAATTAATTCTTTCAAAATTTTTTTTTTCTAAAATACCTACACCACAGATTGACGCGTAGGAAACCATTTAATACTTACAAAAAAAAATTCTGAAAAATGTCGTCCTGGGAACGCCGCTACTACTTTTTTTATGAATATTTTACTTTTGTCACTTCTCCTACGACGCCACATGAAGCGGTCGAAAGGCAGCGAGGAGATGGACAGGATGCGTCCATGCGCGTCCTGGGACCTCCGCGAATACTTTTTTTATGAATATTTTACTTTTATTAGTTTTCCTTTCATTCTTACAAGAAATATTGATTCTTACAAAAAATTAATTCTTTCAAAATTTTTTTTTTTCTAAAATACCTACACAACAGATTGACGCGTAGGAGACCATTTAATACTTACAAAAAAAAATTCTGAAATATGTCGCCCTGGGAACACCGCTACTACTTTTTTTATGAATATTTTACTTTTGTCACTTCTCCTACGACGCCACATGAAGCGGTCGAAAGGCAGCGAGGAGATGGACAGGATGCGTCCATGCGCGTCCTGGGAGCTCCGCGAATACTTTTTTTATGAATATTTTACTTTTATTAGTTTTCCTTTCATTCTTACAAGAAATATTGATTCTTACAAAAAATTAATTCTTTCAAAATTTTTTTTTTTCTAAAATACCTACACAACAGATTGACGCGTAGGAGACCATTTAATACTTACAAAAAAAAATTCTGAAAAATGTCGTCCTGGGAACGCCGCTACTACTTTTTTTATGAATATTTTACTTTTGTCACTTCTCCTACGACGCCACATGAAGCGGTCGAAAGGCAGCGAGGAGATGGACAGGATGCGTCCATGCGCGTCCTGGGACCTCCGCGAATACTTTTTTTATGAATATTTTACTTTTATTAGTTTTCCTTTCATTCTTACAAGAAATATTGATTCTTACAAAAAATTAATTCTTTCAAAATTTTTTTTTTCTAAAATACCTACACAACAGATTGACGCGTAGGAGACCATTTAATACTTACAAAAAAAAATTCTGAAATATGTCGCCCTGGGAACACCGCTACTACTTTTTTTATGAATATTTTACTTTTGTCACTTCTCCTACGACGCCACATGAAGCGGTCGAAAGGCAGCGAGGAGATGGACAGGATGCGTCCATGCGCGTCCTGGGAGCTCCGCGAATACTTTTTTTATGAATATTTTACTTTTATTAGTTTTCCTTTCATTCTTACAAGAAATATTGATTCTTACAAAAAATTAATTCTATCAAAATTTTTTTTTTTCTAAAATACCTACACAACAGATTGACGCGTAGGAGACCATTTAATACTTACAAAAAAAAATTCTGAAATATGTCGCCCTGGGAACACCGCTACTACTTTTTTTATGAATATTTTACTTTTGTCACTTCTCCTACGACGCCACATGAAGCGGTCGAAAGGCAGCGAGGAGATGGACAGGATGCGTCCATGCGCGTCCTGGGAGCTCCGCGAATACTTTTTTTATGAATATTTTACTTTTATTAGTTTTCCTTTCATTCTTACAAGAAATATTGATTCTTACAAAAAATTAATTCTTTCAAAAATTTTTTTTTCTAAAATACCTACACAACAGATTGACGCGTAGGAAACCATTTAATACTTACAAAAAAAAATTCTGAAATATGTCGCCCTGGGAACACCGCTACTACTTTTTTTATGAATATTTTACTTTTGTCACTTCTCCTACGACGCCACATGAAGCGGTCGAAAGGCAGCGAGGAGATGGACAGGATGCGTCCATGCGCGTCCTGGGAGCTCCGCGAATACTTTTTTTATGAATATTTTACTTTTATTAGTTTTCCTTTCATTCTTACAAGAAATATTGATTCTTACAAAAAATTAATTCTTTCAAAATTTTTTTTTTCTAAAATACCTACACAACAGATTGACGCGTAGGAAACCATTTAATACTTACAAAAAAAAATTCTGAAAAATGTCGTCCTGGGAACGCCGCTACTACTTTTTTTATGAATATTTTACTTTTGTCACTTCTCCTACGACGCCACATGAAGCGGTCGAAAGGCAGCGAGGAGATGGACAGGATGCGTCCATGCGCGTCCTGGGACCTCCGCGAATACTTTTTTTATGAATATTTTACTTTTATTAGTTTTCCTTTCATTCTTACAAGAAATATTGATTCTTACAAAAAATTAATTCTTTCAAAATTTTTTTTTTTCTAAAATACCTACACAACAGATTGACGCGTAGGAGACCATTTAATACTTACAAAAAAAAATTCTGAAATATGTCGCCCTGGGAACACCGCTACTACTTTTTTTATGAATATTTTACTTTTGTCACTTCTCCTACGACGCCACATGAAGCGGTCGAAAGGCAGCGAGGAGGTGGACAGGATGCGTCCATGCGCGTCCTGGGAGCTCCGCGAATACTTTTTTTATGAATATTTTACTTTTATTAGTTTTCCTTTCATTCTTACAAGAAATATTGATTCTTACAAAAAATTAATTCTTTCAAAAATTTTTTTTTCTAAAATACCTACACAACAGATTGACGCGTAGGAGACCATTTAATACTTACAAAAAAAAATTCTGAAATATGTCGCCCTGGGAACACCGCTACTACTTTTTTTATGAATATTTTACTTTTGTCACTTCTCCTACGACGCCACATGAAGCGGTCGAAAGGCAGCGAGGAGATGGACAGGATGCGTCCATGCGCGTCCTGGGAGCTCCGCGAATACTTTTTTTATGAATATTTTACTTTTATTAGTTTTCCTTTCATTCTTACAAGAAATATTGATTCTTACAAAAAATTAATTCTTTCAAAAATTTTTTTTTTCTAAAATACCTACACAACAGATTGACGCGTAGGAGACCATTTAATACTTACAAAAAAAAATTCTGAAATATGTCGCCCTGGGAACACCGCTACTACTTTTTTTATGAATATTTTACTTTTGTCACTTCTCCTACGACGCCACATGAAGCGGTCGAAAGGCAGCGAGGAGATGGACAGGATGCGTCCATGCGCGTCCTGGGAGCTCCGCGAATACTTTTTTTATGAATATTTTACTTTTATTAGTTTTCCTTTCATTCTTACAAGAAATATTGATTCTTACAAAAAATTAATTCTTTCAAAAATTTTTTTTTCTAAAATACCTACACAACAGATTGACGCGTAGGAGACCATTTAATACTTACAAAAAAAAATTCTGAAATATGTCGCCCTGGGAACACCGCTACTACTTTTTTTATGAATATTTTACTTTTGTCACTTCTCCTACGACGCCACATGAAGCGGTCGAAAGGCAGCGAGGAGATGGACAGGATGCGTCCATGCGCGTCCTGGGAGCTCCGCGAATACTTTTTTTATGAATATTTTACTTTTATTAGTTTTCCTTTCATTCTTACAAGAAATATTGATTCTTACAAAAAATTAATTCTTTCAAAAATTTTTTTTTCTAAAATACCTACACAACAGATTGACGCGTAGGAGACCATTTAATACTTACAAAAAAAAATTCTGAAATATGTCGCCCTGGGAACACCGCTACTACTTTTTTTATGAATATTTTACTTTTGTCACTTCTCCTACGACGCCACATGAAGCGGTCGAAAGGCAGCGAGGAGATGGACAGGATGCGTCCATGCGCGTCCTGGGAGCTCCGCGAATACTTTTTTTATGAATATTTTACTTTTATTAGTTTTCCTTTCATTCTTACAAGAAATATTGATTCTTACAAAAAATTAATTCTTTCAAAAATTTTTTTTTCTAAAATACCTACACAACAGATTGACGCGTAGGAGACCATTTAATACTTACAAAAAAAAATTCTGAAATATGTCGCCCTGGGAACACCGCTACTAAATTTTTTATGAATATTTTACTTTTGTCACTTCTCCTACGACGCCACATGAAGCGGTCGAAAGGCAGCGAGGAGATGGACAGGATGCGTCCATGCGCGTCCTGGGAGCTCCGCGAATACTTTTTTTATGAATATTTTACTTTTATTAGTTTTCCTTTCATTCTTACAAGAAATATTGATTCTTACAAAAAATTAATTCTTTCAAAAATTTTTTTTTCTAAAATACCTACACCACAGATTGACGCGTAGGAAACCATTTAATACTTACAAAAAAAAATTCTGAAAAATGTCGTCCTGGGAACGCCGCTACTACTTTTTTTATGAATATTTTACTTTTGTCACTTCTCCTACGACGCCACATGAAGCGGTCGAAAGGCAGCGAGGAGATGGACAGGATGCGTCCATGCGCGTCCTGGGACCTCCGCGAATACTTTTTTTATGAATATTTTACTTTTATTAGTTTTCCTTTCATTCTTACAAGAAATATTGATTCTTACAAAAAATTAATTCTTTCAAAATTTTTTTTTTTCTAAAATACCTACACAACAGATTGACGCGTAGGAGACCATTTAATACTTACAAAAAAAAATTCTGAAATATGTCGCCCTGGGAACACCGCTACTACTTTTTTTATGAATATTTTACTTTTGTCACTTCTCCTACGACGCCACATGAAGCGGTCGAAAGGCAGCGAGGAGATGGACAGGATGCGTCCATGCGCGTCCTGGGAGCTCCGCGAATACTTTTTTTATGAATATTTTACTTTTATTAGTTTTCCTTTCATTCTTACAAGAAATATTGATTCTTACAAAAAATTAATTCTTTCAAAATTTTTTTTTTTCTAAAATACCTACACAACAGATTGACGCGTAGGAGACCATTTAATACTTACAAAAAAAAATTCTGAAAAATGTCGTCCTGGGAACGCCGCTACTACTTTTTTTATGAATATTTTACTTTTGTCACTTCTCCTACGACGCCACATGAAGCGGTCGAAAGGCAGCGAGGAGATGGACAGGATGCGTCCATGCGCGTCCTGGGACCTCCGCGAATACTTTTTTTATGAATATTTTACTTTTATTAGTTTTCCTTTCATTCTTACAAGAAATATTGATTCTTACAAAAAATTAATTCTTTCAAAAATTTTTTTTTTCTAAAATACCTACACAACAGATTGACGCGTAGGAGACCATTTAATACTTACAAAAAAAAATTCTGAAATATGTCGCCCTGGGAACACCGCTACTACTTTTTTTATGAATATTTTACTTTTGTCACTTCTCCTACGACGCCACATGAAGCGGTCGAAAGGCAGCGAGGAGATGGACAGGATGCGTCCATGCGCGTCCTGGGAGCTCCGCGAATACTTTTTTTATGAATATTTTACTTTTATTAGTTTTCCTTTCATTCTTACAAGAAATATTGATTCTTACAAAAAATTAATTCTTTCAAAAATTTTTTTTTCTAAAATACCTACACAACAGATTGACGCGTAGGAGACCATTTAATACTTACAAAAAAAAATTCTGAAATATGTCGCCCTGGGAACACCGCTACTACTTTTTTTATGAATATTTTACTTTTGTCACTTCTCCTACGACGCCACATGAAGCGGTCGAAAGGCAGCGAGGAGATGGACAGGATGCGTCCATGCGCGTCCTGGGAGCTCCGCGAATACTTTTTTTATGAATATTTTACTTTTATTAGTTTTCCTTTCATTCTTACAAGAAATATTGATTCTTACAAAAAATTAATTCTTTCAAAAATTTTTTTTTCTAAAATACCTACACAACAGATTGACGCGTAGGAGACCATTTAATACTTACAAAAAAAAATTCTGAAATATGTCGCCCTGGGAACACCGCTACTACTTTTTTTATGAATATTTTACTTTTGTCACTTCTCCTACGACGCCACATGAAGCGGTCGAAAGGCAGCGAGGAGATGGACAGGATGCGTCCATGCGCGTCCTGGGAGCTCCGCGAATACTTTTTTTATGAATATTTTACTTTTATTAGTTTTCCTTTCATTCTTACAAGAAATATTGATTCTTACAAAAAATTAATTCTTTCAAAAATTTTTTTTTCTAAAATACCTACACAACAGATTGACGCGTAGGAGACCATTTAATACTTACAAAAAAAAATTCTGAAATATGTCGCCCTGGGAACACCGCTACTAAATTTTTTATGAATATTTTACTTTTGTCACTTCTCCTACGACGCCACATGAAGCGGTCGAAAGGCAGCGAGGAGATGGACAGGATGCGTCCATGCGCGTCCTGGGAGCTCCGCGAATACTTTTTTTATGAATATTTTACTTTTATTAGTTTTCCTTTCATTCTTACAAGAAATATTGATTCTTACAAAAAATTAATTCTTTCAAAATTTTTTTTTTTCTAAAATACCTACACCACAGATTGACGCGTAGGAAACCATTTAATACTTACAAAAAAAAATTCTGAAAAATGTCGTCCTGGGAACGCCGCTACTACTTTTTTTATGAATATTTTACTTTTGTCACTTCTCCTACGACGCCACATGAAGCGGTCGAAAGGCAGCGAGGAGATGGACAGGATGCGTCCATGCGCGTCCTGGGACCTCCGCGAATACTTTTTTTATGAATATTTTACTTTTATTAGTTTTCCTTTCATTCTTACAAGAAATATTGATTCTTACAAAAAATTAATTCTTTCAAAATTTTTTTTTTCTAAAATACCTACACAACAGATTGACGCGTAGGAGACCATTTAATACTTACAAAAAAAAATTCTGAAATATGTCGCCCTGGGAACACCGCTACTACTTTTTTTATGAATATTTTACTTTTGTCACTTCTCCTACGACGCCACATGAAGCGGTCGAAAGGCAGCGAGGAGATGGACAGGATGCGTCCATGCGCGTCCTGGGAGCTCCGCGAATACTTTTTTTATGAATATTTTACTTTTATTAGTTTTCCTTTCATTCTTACAAGAAATATTGATTCTTACAAAAAATTAATTCTATCAAAATTTTTTTTTTTCTAAAATACCTACACAACAGATTGACGCGTAGGAGACCATTTAATACTTACAAAAAAAATTCTGAAATATGTCGCCCTGGGAACACCGCTACTACTTTTTTTATGAATATTTTACTTTTGTCACTTCTCCTACGACGCCACATGAAGCGGTCGAAAGGCAGCGAGGAGATGGACAGGATGCGTCCATGCGCGTCCTGGGAGCTCCGCGAATACTTTTTTTATGAATATTTTACTTTTATTAGTTTTCCTTTCATTCTTACAAGAAATATTGATTCTTACAAAAAATTAATTCTTTCAAAAATTTTTTTTTCTAAAATACCTACACAACAGATTGACGCGTAGGAAACCATTTAATACTTACAAAAAAAAATTCTGAAATATGTCGCCCTGGGAACACCGCTACTACTTTTTTTATGAATATTTTACTTTTGTCACTTCTCCTACGACGCCACATGAAGCGGTCGAAAGGCAGCGAGGAGATGGACAGGATGCGTCCATGCGCGTCCTGGGAGCTCCGCGAATACTTTTTTTATGAATATTTTACTTTTATTAGTTTTCCTTTCATTCTTACAAGAAATATTGATTCTTACAAAAAATTAATTCTTTCAAAAATTTTTTTTTCTAAAATACCTACACAACAGATTGACGCGTAGGAAACCATTTAATACTTACAAAAAAAAATTCTGAAAAATGTCGTCCTGGGAACGCCGCTACTACTTTTTTTATGAATATTTTACTTTTGTCACTTCTCCTACGACGCCACATGAAGCGGTCGAAAGGCAGCGAGGAGATGGACAGGATGCGTCCATGCGCGTCCTGGGACCTCCGCGAATACTTTTTTTATGAATATTTTACTTTTATTAGTTTTCCTTTCATTCTTACAAGAAATATTGATTCTTACAAAAAATTAATTCTTTCAAAATTTTTTTTTTTCTAAAATACCTACACAACAGATTGACGCGTAGGAGACCATTTAATACTTACAAAAAAAAATTCTGAAATATGTCGCCCTGGGAACACCGCTACTACTTTTTTTATGAATATTTTACTTTTGTCACTTCTCCTACGACGCCACATGAAGCGGTCGAAAGGCAGCGAGGAGATGGACAGGATGCGTCCATGCGCGTCCTGGGAGCTCCGCGAATACTTTTTTTATGAATATTTTACTTTTATTAGTTTTCCTTTCATTCTTACAAGAAATATTGATTCTTACAAAAAATTAATTCTTTCAAAAATTTTTTTTTCTAAAATACCTACACAACAGATTGACGCGTAGGAGACCATTTAATACTTACAAAAAAAAATTCTGAAATATGTCGCCCTGGGAACACCGCTACTACTTTTTTTATGAATATTTTACTTTTGTCACTTCTCCTACGACGCCACATGAAGCGGTCGAAAGGCAGCGAGGAGATGGACAGGATGCGTCCATGCGCGTCCTGGGAGCTCCGCGAATACTTTTTTTATGAATATTTTACTTTTATTAGTTTTCCTTTCATTCTTACAAGAAATATTGATTCTTACAAAAAATTAATTCTTTCAAAAATTTTTTTTTCTAAAATACCTACACAACAGATTGACGCGTAGGAGACCATTTAATACTTACAAAAAAAAATTCTGAAATATGTCGCCCTGGGAACACCGCTACTACTTTTTTTATGAATATTTTACTTTTGTCACTTCTCCTACGACGCCACATGAAGCGGTCGAAAGGCAGCGAGGAGATGGACAGGATGCGTCCATGCGCGTCCTGGGAGCTCCGCGAATACTTTTTTTATGAATATTTTACTTTTATTAGTTTTCCTTTCATTCTTACAAGAAATATTGATTCTTACAAAAAATTAATTCTTTCAAAAATTTTTTTTTCTAAAATACCTACACAACAGATTGACGCGTAGGAAACCATTTAATACTTACAAAAAAAAATTCTGAAAAATGTCGTCCTGGGAACACCGCTACTACTTTTTTTATGAATATTTTACTTTTGTCACTTCTCCTACGACGCCACATGAAACGGTCGAAAGGCAGCGAGGAGATGGACAGGATGCGTCCATGCGCGTCCTGGGAGCTCCGCGAATACTTTTTTTATGAATATTTTACTTTTATTAGTTTTCCTTTCATTCTTACAAGAAATATTGATTCTTACAAAAAATTAATTCTTTCAAAAAATTTTTTATTCTAAAATACCTACACCACAGATTGACGCGTAGGAAACCATTTAATACTTACAAAAAAAAATTCTGAAAAATGTCGTCCTGGGAACGCCGCTACTACTTTTTTTATGAATATTTTACTTTTGTCACTTCTCCTACGACGCCACATGAAGCGGTCGAAAGGCAGCGAGGAGATGGACAGGATGCGTCCATGCGCGTCCTGGGACCTCCGCGAATACTTTTTTTATGAATATTTTACTTTTATTAGTTTTCCTTTCATTCTTACAAGAAATATTGATTCTTACAAAAAATTAATTCTTTCAAAATTTTTTTTTTTCTAAAATACCTACACAACAGATTGACGCGTAGGAGACCATTTAATACTTACAAAAAAAAATTCTGAAATATGTCGCCCTGGGAACACCGCTACTACTTTTTTTATGAATATTTTACTTTTGTCACTTCTCCTACGACGCCACATGAAGCGGTCGAAAGGCAGCGAGCAGATGGACAGGATGCGTCCATGCGCGTCCTGGGAGCTCCGCGAATACTTTTTTTACGAATATTTTACTTTTATTAGTTTTCCTTTCATTCTTACAAGAAATATTGATTCTTACAAAAAATTAATTCTTTCAAAAATTTTTTTTTCTAAAATACCTACACAACAGATTGACGCGTAGGAGACCATTTAATACTTACAAAAAAAAATTCTGAAATATGTCGCCCTGGGAACACCGCTACTACTTTTTTTATGAATATTTTACTTTTGTCACTTCTCCTACGACGCCACATGAAGCGGTCGAAAGGCAGCGAGGAGATGGACAGGATGCGTCCATGCGCGTCCTGGGAGCTCCGCGAATACTTTTTTTATGAATATTTTACTTTTATTAGTTTTCCTTTCATTCTTACAAGAAATATTGATTCTTACAAAAAATTAATTCTTTCAAAAAATTTTTTATTCTAAAATACCTACACCACAGATTGACGCGTAGGAAACCATTTAATACTTACAAAAAAAAATTCTGAAAAATGTCGTCCTGGGAACGCCGCTACTACTTTTTTTATGAATATTTTACTTTTGTCACTTCTCCTACGACGCCACATGAAGCGGTCGAAAGGCAGCGAGGAGATGGACAGGATGCGTCCATGCGCGTCCTGGGACCTCCGCGAATACTTTTTTTATGAATATTTTACTTTTATTAGTTTTCCTTTCATTCTTACAAGAAATATTGATTCTTACAAAAAATTAATTCTTTCAAAAATTTTTTTTTTCTAAAATACCTACACAACAGATTGACGCGTAGGAGACCATTTAATACTTACAAAAAAAAATTCTGAAATATGTCGCCCTGGGAACACCGCTACTACTTTTTTTATGAATATTTTACTTTTGTCACTTCTCCTACGACGCCACATGAAGCGGTCGAAAGGCAGCGAGGAGATGGACAGGATGCGTCCATGCGCGTCCTGGGAGCTCCGCGAATACTTTTTTTATGAATATTTTACTTTTATTAGTTTTCCTTTCATTCTTACAAGAAATATTGATTCTTACAAAAAATTAATTCTTTCAAAAATTTTTTTTTCTAAAATACCTACACAACAGATTGACGCGTAGGAGACCATTTAATACTTACAAAAAAAAATTCTGAAATATGTCGCCCTGGGAACACCGCTACTACTTTTTTTATGAATATTTTACTTTTGTCACTTCTCCTACGACGCCACATGAAGCGGTCGAAAGGCAGCGAGGAGATGGACAGGATGCGTCCATGCGCGTCCTGGGAGCTCCGCGAATACTTTTTTTATGAATATTTTACTTTTATTAGTTTTCCTTTCATTCTTACAAGAAATATTGATTCTTACAAAAAATTAATTCTTTCAAAAATTTTTTTTTCTAAAATACCTACACAACAGATTGACGCGTAGGAGACCATTTAATACTTACAAAAAAAAATTCTGAAATATGTCGCCCTGGGAACACCGCTACTACTTTTTTTATGAATATTTTACTTTTGTCACTTCTCCTACGACGCCACATGAAGCGGTCGAAAGGCAGCGAGGAGATGGACAGGATGCGCCCCTGCACGTCTTGGGAGCTCCGCGAATACTTTTTTTATGAATATTTTACTTTTATTAGTTTTCCATCCATTCTTACAAGAAATATTGATTCTTACAAAAAATTAATTCTTTCAAAAATTTTTTTTTCTAAAATACCTACACCACAGATTGACGCGTAGGAAACCATTTAATACTTACAAAAAAAAATTCTGAAAAATGTCGTCCTGGGAACGCCGCTACTACTTTTTTTATGAATATTTTACTTTTGTCACTTCTCCTACGACGCCACATGAAGCGGTCGAAAGGCAGCGAGGAGATGGACAGGATGCGTCCATGCGCGTCCTGGGACCTCCGCGAATACTTTTTTTATGAATATTTTACTTTTATTAGTTTTCCTTTCATTCTTACAAGAAATATTGATTCTTACAAAAAATTAATTCTTTCAAAATTTTTTTTTTTCTAAAATACCTACACAACAGATTGACGCGTAGGAGACCATTTAATACTTACAAAAAAAAATTCTGAAATATGTCGCCCTGGGAACACCGCTACTACTTTTTTTATGAATATTTTACTTTTGTCACTTCTCCTACGACGCCACATGAAGCGGTCGAAAGGCAGCGAGGAGATGGACAGGATGCGTCCATGCGCGTCCTGGGAGCTCCGCGAATACTTTTTTTATGAATATTTTACTTTTATTAGTTTTCCTTTCATTCTTACAAGAAATATTGATTCTTACATAAAATTAATTCTTTCAAAATTTTTTTTTTTCTAAAATACCTACACAACAGATTGACGCGTAGGAGACCATTTAATACTTACAAAAAAAAATTCTGAAATATGTCGCCCTGGGAACACCGCTACTACTTTTTTTATGAATATTTTACTTTTGTCACTTCTCCTACGACGCCACATGAAGCGGTCGAAAGGCAGCGAGGAGATGGACAGGATGCGTCCATGCGCGTCCTGGGAGCTCCGCGAATACTTTTTTTATGAATATTTTACTTTTATTAGTTTTCCTTTCATTCTTACAAGAAATATTGATTCTTACAAAAAATTAATTCTTTCAAAAATTTTTTTTTCTAAAATACCTACACCACAGATTGACGCGTAGGAAACCATTTAATACTTACAAAAAAAAATTCTGAAAAATGTCGTCCTGGGAACGCCGCTACTACTTTTTTTATGAATATTTTACTTTTGTCACTTCTCCTACGACGCCACATGAAGCGGTCGAAAGGCAGCGAGGAGATGGACAGGATGCGTCCATGCGCGTCCTGGGACCTCCGCGAATACTTTTTTTATGAATATTTTACTTTTATTAGTTTTCCTTTCATTCTTACAAGAAATATTGATTCTTACAAAAAATTAATTCTTTCAAAATTTTTTTTTTTCTAAAATACCTACACAACAGATTGACGCGTAGGAGACCATTTAATACTTACAAAAAAAAATTCTGAAATATGTCGCCCTGGGAACACCGCTACTACTTTTTTTATGAATATTTTACTTTTGTCACTTCTCCTACGACGCCACATGAAGCGGTCGAAAGGCAGCGAGGAGATGGACAGGATGCGTCCATGCGCGTCCTGGGAGCTCCGCGAATACTTTTTTTATGAATATTTTACTTTTATTAGTTTTCCTTTCATTCTTACAAGAAATATTGATTCTTACAAAAAATTAATTCTTTCAAAAATTTTTTTTTCTAAAATACCTACACAACAGATTGACGCGTAGGAAACCATTTAATACTTACAAAAAAAAATTCTGAAAAATGTCGTCCTGGGAACACCGCTACTACTTTTTTTATGAATATTTTACTTTTGTCACTTCTCCTACGACGCCACATGAAGCGGTCGAAAGGCAGCGAGGAGATGGACAGGATGCGTCCATGCGCGTCCTGGGAGCTCCGCGAATACTTTTTTTATGAATATTTTACTTTTATTAGTTTTCCTTTCATTCTTACAAGAAATATTGATTCTTACAAAAAATTAATTCTTTCAAAAAATTTTTTATTCTAAAATACCTACACCACAGATTGACGCGTAGGAAACCATTTAATACTTACAAAAAAAAATTCTGAAAAATGTCGTCCTGGGAACGCCGCTACTACTTTTTTTATGAATATTTTACTTTTGTCACTTCTCCTACGACGCCACATGAAGCGGTCGAAAGGCAGCGAGGAGATGGACAGGATGCGTCCATGCGCGTCCTGGGAGCTCCGCGAATACTTTTTTTATGAATATTTTACTTTTATTAGTTTTCCTTTCATTCTTACAAGAAATATTGATTCTTACAAAAAATTAATTCTTTCAAAAAATTTTTTATTCTAAAATACCTACACCACAGATTGACGCGTAGGAAACCATTTAATACTTACAAAAAAAAATTCTGAAAAATGTCGTCCTGGGAACGCCGCTACTACTTTTTTTATGAATATTTTACTTTTGTCACTTCTCCTACGACGCCACATGAAGCGGTCGAAAGGCAGCGAGGAGATGGACAGGATGCGTCCATGCGCGTCCTGGGAGCTCCGCGAATACTTTTTTTATGAATATTTTACTTTTATTAGTTTTCCTTTCATTCTTACAAGAAATATTGATTCTTACAAAAAATTAATTCTTTCAAAAATTTTTTTTTCTAAAATACCTACACAACAGATTGACGCGTAGGAAACCATTTAATACTTACAAAAAAAAATTCTGAAATATGTCGCCCTGGGAACACCGCTACTACTTTTTTTATGAATATTTTACTTTTGTCACTTCTCCTACGACGCCACATGAAGCGGTCGAAAGGCAGCGAGGAGATGGACAGGATGCGTCCATGCGCGTCCTGGGACCTCCGCGAATACTTTTTTTATGAATATTTTACTTTTATTAGTTTTCCTTTCATTCTTACAAGAAATATTGATTCTTACAAAAAATTAATTCTTTCAAAAATTTTTTTTTCTAAAATACCTACACAACAGATTGACGCGTAGGAGACCATTTAATACTTACAAAAAAAAATTCTGAAATATGTCGCCCTGGGAACACCGCTACTACTTTTTTTATGAATATTTTACTTTTGTCACTTCTCCTACGACGCCACATGAAGCGGTCGAAAGGCAGCGAGGAGATGGACAGGATGCGTCCATGCGCGTCCTGGGAGCTCCGCGAATACTTTTTTTATGAATATTTTACTTTTATTAGTTTTCCTTTCATTCTTACAAGAAATATTGATTCTTACAAAAAATTAATTCTTTCAAAAATTTTTTTTTTCTAAAATACCTACACAACAGATTGACGCGTAGGAGACCATTTAATACTTACAAAAAAAAATTCTGAAATATGTCGCCCTGGGAACACCGCTACTACTTTTTTTATGAATATTTTACTTTTGTCACTTCTCCTACGACGCCACATGAAGCGGTCGAAAGGCAGCGAGGAGATGGACAGGATGCGTCCATGCGCGTCCTGGGAGCTCCGCGAATACTTTTTTTATGAATATTTTACTTTTATTAGTTTTCCTTTCATTCTTACAAGAAATATTGATTCTTACAAAAAATTAATTCTTTCAAAATTTTTTTTTTTCTAAAATACCTACACAACAGATTGACGCGTAGGAGACCATTTAATACTTACAAAAAAAAATTCTGAAATATGTCGCCCTGGGAACACCGCTACTACTTTTTTTATGAATATTTTACTTTTGTCACTTCTCCTACGACGCCACATGAAGCGGTCGAAAGGCAGCGAGGAGATGGACAGGATGCGTCCATGCGCGTCCTGGGAGCTCCGCGAATACTTTTTTTATGAATATTTTACTTTTATTAGTTTTCCTTTCATTCTTACAAGAAATATTGATTCTTACAAAAAATTAATTCTTTCAAAAATTTTTTTTTCTAAAATACCTACACCACAGATTGACGCGTAGGAAACCATTTAATACTTACAAAAAAAAATTCTGAAAAATGTCGTCCTGGGAACGCCGCTACTACTTTTTTTATGAATATTTTACTTTTGTCACTTCTCCTACGACGCCACATGAAGCGGTCGAAAGGCAGCGAGGAGATGGACAGGATGCGTCCATGCGCGTCCTGGGACCTCCGCGAATACTTTTTTTATGAATATTTTACTTTTATTAGTTTTCCTTTCATTCTTACAAGAAATATTGATTCTTACAAAAAATTAATTCTTTCAAAATTTTTTTTTTTCTAAAATACCTACACAACAGATTGACGCGTAGGAGACCATTTAATACTTACAAAAAAAAATTCTGAAATATGTCGCCCTGGGAACACCGCTACTACTTTTTTTATGAATATTTTACTTTTGTCACTTCTCCTACGACGCCACATGAAGCGGTCGAAAGGCAGCGAGGAGATGGACAGGATGCGTCCATGCGCGTCCTGGGAGCTCCGCGAATACTTTTTTTATGAATATTTTACTTTTATTAGTTTTCCTTTCATTCTTACAAGAAATATTGATTCTTACAAAAAATTAATTCTTTCAAAAATTTTTTTTTCTAAAATACCTACACAACAGATTGACGCGTAGGAAACCATTTAATACTTACAAAAAAAAATTCTGAAAAATGTCGTCCTGGGAACACCGCTACTACTTTTTTTATGAATATTTTACTTTTGTCACTTCTCCTACGACGCCACATGAAGCGGTCGAAAGGCAGCGAGGAGATGGACAGGATGCGTCCATGCGCGTCCTGGGAGCTCCGCGAATACTTTTTTTATGAATATTTTACTTTTATTAGTTTTCCTTTCATTCTTACAAGAAATATTGATTCTTACAAAAAATTAATTCTTTCAAAAAATTTTTTATTCTAAAATACCTACACCACAGATTGACGCGTAGGAAACCATTTAATACTTACAAAAAAAAATTCTGAAAAATGTCGTCCTGGGAACGCCGCTACTACTTTTTTTATGAATATTTTACTTTTGTCACTTCTCCTACGACGCCACATGAAGCGGTCGAAAGGCAGCGAGGAGATGGACAGGATGCGTCCATGCGCGTCCTGGGAGCTCCGCGAATACTTTTTTTATGAATATTTTACTTTTATTAGTTTTCCTTTCATTCTTACAAGAAATATTGATTCTTACAAAAAATTAATTCTTTCAAAAAATTTTTTATTCTAAAATACCTACACCACAGATTGACGCGTAGGAAACCATTTAATACTTACAAAAAAAAATTCTGAAAAATGTCGTCCTGGGAACGCCGCTACTACTTTTTTTATGAATATTTTACTTTTGTCACTTCTCCTACGACGCCACATGAAGCGGTCGAAAGGCAGCGAGGAGATGGACAGGATGCGTCCATGCGCGTCCTGGGAGCTCCGCGAATACTTTTTTTATGAATATTTTACTTTTATTAGTTTTCCTTTCATTCTTACAAGAAATATTGATTCTTACAAAAAATTAATTCTTTCAAAAATTTTTTTTTCTAAAATACCTACACAACAGATTGACGCGTAGGAAACCATTTAATACTTACAAAAAAAAATTCTGAAATATGTCGCCCTGGGAACACCGCTACTACTTTTTTTATGAATATTTTACTTTTGTCACTTCTCCTACGACGCCACATGAAGCGGTCGAAAGGCAGCGAGGAGATGGACAGGATGCGTCCATGCGCGTCCTGGGACCTCCGCGAATACTTTTTTTATGAATATTTTACTTTTATTAGTTTTCCTTTCATTCTTACAAGAAATATTGATTCTTACAAAAAATTAATTCTTTCAAAAATTTTTTTTTCTAAAATACCTACACAACAGATTGACGCGTAGGAGACCATTTAATACTTACAAAAAAAAATTCTGAAATATGTCGCCCTGGGAACACCGCTACTACTTTTTTTATGAATATTTTACTTTTGTCACTTCTCCTACGACGCCACATGAAGCGGTCGAAAGGCAGCGAGGAGATGGACAGGATGCGTCCATGCGCGTCCTGGGAGCTCCGCGAATACTTTTTTTATGAATATTTTACTTTTATTAGTTTTCCTTTCATTCTTACAAGAAATATTGATTCTTACAAAAAATTAATTCTTTCAAAATTTTTTTTTTTCTAAAATACCTACACAACAGATTGACGCGTAGGAGACCATTTAATACTTACAAAAAAAAATTCTGAAATATGTCGCCCTGGGAACACCGCTACTACTTTTTTTATGAATATTTTACTTTTGTCACTTCTCCTACGACGCCACATGAAGCGGTCGAAAGGCAGCGAGGAGATGGACAGGATGCGTCCATGCGCGTCCTGGGAGCTCCGCGAATACTTTTTTTATGAATATTTTACTTTTATTAGTTTTCCTTTCATTCTTACAAGAAATATTGATTCTTACAAAAAATTAATTCTTTCAAAATTTTTTTTTTTCTAAAATACCTACACAACAGATTGACGCGTAGGAGACCATTTAATACTTACAAAAAAAAATTCTGAAATATGTCGCCCTGGGAACACCGCTACTACTTTTTTTATGAATATTTTACTTTTGTCACTTCTCCTACGACGCCACATGAAGCGGTCGAAAGGCAGCGAGGAGATGGACAGGATGCGTCCATGCGCGTCCTGGGAGCTCCGCGAATACTTTTTTTATGAATATTTTACTTTTATTAGTTTTCCTTTCATTCTTACAAGAAATATTGATTCTTACAAAAAATTAATTCTTTCAAAAATTTTTTTTTCTAAAATACCTACACCACAGATTGACGCGTAGGAAACCATTTAATACTTACAAAAAAAAATTCTGAAAAATGTCGTCCTGGGAACGCCGCTACTACTTTTTTTATGAATATTTTACTTTTGTCACTTCTCCTACGACGCCACATGAAGCGGTCGAAAGGCAGCGAGGAGATGGACAGGATGCGTCCATGCGCGTCCTGGGACCTCCGCGAATACTTTTTTTATGAATATTTTACTTTTATTAGTTTTCCTTTCATTCTTACAAGAAATATTGATTCTTACAAAAAATTAATTCTTTCAAAATTTTTTTTTTTCTAAAATACCTACACAACAGATTGACGCGTAGGAGACCATTTAATACTTACAAAAAAAAATTCTGAAATATGTCGCCCTGGGAACACCGCTACCACTTTTTTTATGAATATTTTACTTTTGTCACTTCTCCTACGACGCCACATGAAGCGGTCGAAAGGCAGCGAGGAGATGGACAGGATGCGTCCATGCGCGTCCTGGGAGCTCCGCGAATACTTTTTTTATGAATATTTTACTTTTATTAGTTTTCCTTTCATTCTTACAAGAAATATTGATTCTTACAAAAAATTAATTCTTTCAAAATTTTTTTTTTTCTAAAATACCTACACAACAGATTGACGCGTAGGAGACCATTTAATACTTACAAAAAAAAATTCTGAAATATGTCGCCCTGGGAACACCGCTACTACTTTTTTTATGAATATTTTACTTTTGTCACTTCTCCTACGACGCCACATGAAGCGGTCGAAAGGCAGCGAGGAGATGGACAGGATGCGTCCATGCGCGTCCTGGGAGCTCCGCGAATACTTTTTTTATGAATATTTTACTTTTATTAGTTTTCCTTTCATTCTTACAAGAAATATTGATTCTTACAAAAAATTAATTCTTTCAAAATTTTTTTTTTTCTAAAATACCTACACAACAGATTGACGCGTAGGAGACCATTTAATACTTACAAAAAAAAATTCTGAAATATGTCGCCCTGGGAACACCGCTACTACTTTTTTT
This sequence comes from Andrena praecox, assembly GCA_963932275.1. Classification (NCBI taxonomy): domain Eukaryota; kingdom Metazoa; phylum Arthropoda; class Insecta; order Hymenoptera; family Andrenidae; genus Andrena; species Andrena praecox. The sequence goes on along the minus strand of OZ010731.1, from coordinate 51,502,976 downwards.
ATGAATATTTTACTTTTGTCACTTCTCCTACGACGCCACATGAAGCGGTCGAAAGGCAGCGAGGAGATGGACAGGATGCGTCCATGCGCGTCCTGGGAGCTCCGCGAATACTTTTTTTTATGAATATTTTACTTTTATTAGTTTTCCTTTCATTCTTACAAGAAATATTGATTCTTACAAAAAATTAATTCTTTCAAAATTTTTTTTTTTCTAAAATACCTACACAACAGATTGACGCGTAGGAGACCATTTAATACTTACAAAAAAAAATTCTGAAATATGTCGCCCTGGGAACACCGCTACTACTTTTTTTATGAATATTTTACTTTTGTCACTTCTCCTACGACGCCACATGAAGCGGTCGAAAGGCAGCGAGGAGATGGACAGGATGCGTCCATGCGCGTCCTGGGAGCTCCGCGAATACTTTTTTTATGAATATTTTACTTTTATTAGTTTTCCTTTCATTCTTACAAGAAATATTGATTCTTACAAAAAATTAATTCTTTCAAAATTTTTTTTTTCTAAAATACCTACACAACAGATTGACGCGTAGGAAACCATTTAATACTTACAAAAAAAAATTCTGAAATATGTCGCCCTGGGAACACCGCTACTACTTTTTTTATGAATATTTTACTTTTGTCACTTCTCCTACAACGCCACATGAAGCGGTCGAAAGGCAGCGAGGAGATGGACAGGATGCGTCCATGCGCGTCCTGGGAGCTCCGCGAATACTTTTTTTATGAATATTTTACTTTTATTAGTTTTCCTTTCATTCTTACAAGAAATATTGATTCTTACAAAAAATTAATTCTTTCAAAAATTTTTTTTTCTAAAATACCTACACAACAGATTGACGCGTAGGAGACCATTTAATACTTACAAAAAAAAATTCTGAAATATGTCGCCCTGGGAACACCGCTACTACTTTTTTTATGAATATTTTACTTTTGTCACTTCTCCTACGACGCCACATGAAGCGGTCGAAAGGCAGCGAGGAGATGGACAGGATGCGTCCATGCGCGTCCTGGGAGCTCCGCGAATACTTTTTTTATGAATATTTTACTTTTATTAGTTTTCCTTTCATTCTTACAAGAAATATTGATTCTTACAAAAAATTAATTCTTTCAAAAATTTTTTTTTCTAAAATACCTACACAACAGATTGACGCGTAGGAGACCATTTAATACTTACAAAAAAAAATTCTGAAATATGTCGCCCTGGGAACACCGCTACTACTTTTTTTATGAATATTTTACTTTTGTCACTTCTCCTACGACGCCACATGAAGCGGTCGAAAGGCAGCGAGGAGATGGACAGGATGCGTCCATGCGCGTCCTGGGAGCTCCGCGAATACTTTTTTTATGAATATTTTACTTTTATTAGTTTTCCTTTCATTCTTACAAGAAATATTGATTCTTACAAAAAATTAATTCTTTCAAAAAATTTTTTATTCTAAAATACCTACACCACAGATTGACGCGTAGGAAACCATTTAATACTTACAAAAAAAAATTCTGAAAAATGTCGTCCTGGGAACGCCGCTACTACTTTTTTTATGAATATTTTACTTTTGTCACTTCTCCTACGACGCCACATGAAGCGGTCGAAAGGCAGCGAGGAGATGGACAGGATGCGTCCATGCGCGTCCTGGGACCTCCGCGAATACTTTTTTTATGAATATTTTACTTTTATTAGTTTTCCTTTCATTCTTACAAGAAATATTGATTCTTACAAAAAATTAATTCTTTCAAAATTTTTTTTTTTCTAAAATACCTACACAACAGATTGACGCGTAGGAGACCATTTAATACTTACAAAAAAAAATTCTGAAATATGTCGCCCTGGGAACACCGCTAGTACTTTTTTTATGAATATTTTACTTTTGTCACTTCTCCTACGACGCCACATGAAGCGGTCGAAAGGCAGCGAGGAGATGGACAGGATGCGTCCATGCGCGTCCTGGGAGCTCCGCGAATACTTTTTTTATGAATATTTTACTTTTATTAGTTTTCCTTTCATTCTTACAAGAAATATTGATTCTTACAAAAAATTAATTCTTTCAAAAATTTTTTATTCTAAAATACCTACACCACAGATTCACGCGTAGGAAACCATTTAATACTTACAAAAAAAAATTCTGAAAAATGTCGTCCTGGGAACGCCGCTACTACTTTTTTTATGAATATTTTACTTTTGTCACTTCTCCTACGACGCCACATGAAGCGGTCGAAAGGCAGCGAGGAGATGGACAGGATGCGTCCATGCGCGTCCTGGGACCTCCGCGAATACTTTTTTTATGAATATTTTACTTTTATTAGTTTTCCTTTCATTCTTACAAGAAATATTGATTCTTACAAAAAATTAATTCTTTCAAAATTTTTTTTTTTCTAAAATACCTACACAACAGATTGACGCGTAGGAGACCATTTAATACTTACAAAAAAAAATTCTGAAATATGTCGCCCTGGGAACACCGCTACTACTTTTTTTATGAATATTTTACTTTTGTCACTTCTCCTACGACGCCACATGAAGCGGTCGAAAGGCAGCGAGGAGATGGACAGGATGCGTCCATGCGCGTCCTGGGAGCTCCGCGAATACTTTTTTTATGAATATTTTACTTTTATTAGTTTTCCTTTCATTCTTACAAGAAATATTGATTCTTACAAAAAATTAATTCTTTCAAAATTTTTTTTTTCTAAAATACCTACACAACAGATTGACGCGTAGGAGACCATTTAATACTTACAAAAAAAAATTCTTAAATATGTCGCCCTGGGAACACCGCTACTACTTTTTTTATGAATATTTTACTTTTGTCACTTCTCCTACGACGCCACATGAAGCGGTCGAAAGGCAGCGAGGAGATGGACAGGATGCGTCCATGCGCGTCCTGGGAGCTCCGCGAATACTTTTTTTATGAATATTTTACTTTTATTAGTTTTCCTTTCATTCTTACAAGAAATATTGATTCTTACAAAAAATTAATTCTTTCAAAAATTTTTTTTTCTAAAATACCTACACAACAGATTGACGCGTAGGAGACCATTTAATACTTACAAAAAAAAATTCTGAAATATGTCGCCCTGGGAACACCGCTACTACTTTTTTTATGAATATTTTACTTTTGTCACTTCTCCTACGACGCCACATGAAGCGGTCGAAAGGCAGCGAGGAGATGGACAGGATGCGTCCATGCGCGTCCTGGGAGCTCCGCGAATACTTTTTTTATGAATATTTTACTTTTATTAGTTTTCCTTTCATTCTTACAAGAAATATTGATTCTTACAAAAAATTAATTCTTTCAAAAATTTTTTTTTCTAAAATACCTACACCACAGATTGACGCGTAGGAAACCATTTAATACTTACAAAAAAAAATTCTGAAAAATGTCGTCCTGGGAACGCCGCTACTACTTTTTTTATGAATATTTTACTTTTGTCACTTCTCCTACGACGCCACATGAAGCGGTCGAAAGGCAGCGAGGAGATGGACAGGATGCGTCCATGCGCGTCCTGGGACCTCCGCGAATACTTTTTTTATGAATATTTTACTTTTATTAGTTTTCCTTTCATTCTTACAAGAAATATTGATTCTTACAAAAAATTAATTCTTTCAAAATTTTTTTTTTTCTAAAATACCTACACAACAGATTGACGCGTAGGAGACCATTTAATACTTACAAAAAAAAATTCTGAAATATGTCGCCCTGGGAACACCGCTACTACTTTTTTTATGAATATTTTACTTTTGTCACTTCTCCTACGACGCCACATGAAGCGGTCGAAAGGCAGCGAGGAGATGGACAGGATGCGTCCATGCGCGTCCTGGGAGCTCCGCGAATACTTTTTTTATGAATATTTTACTTTTATTAGTTTTCCTTTCATTCGTACAAGAAATATTGATTCTTACAAAAAATTAATTCTTTCAAAATTTTTTTTTTCTAAAATACCTACACAACAAATTGACGCGTAGGAGACCATTTAATACTTACAAAAAAAAATTCTGAAATATGTCGCCCTGGGAACACCGCTACTACTTTTTTTATGAATATTTTACTTTTGTCACTTCTCCTACGACGCCACATGAAGCGGTCGAAAGGCAGCGAGGAGATGGACAGGATGCGTCCATGCGCGTCCTGGGAGCTCCGCGAATACTTTTTTTATGAATATTTTACTTTTATTAGTTTTCCTTTCATTCTTACAAGAAATATTGATTCTTACAAAAAATTAATTCTTTCAAAAATTTTTTTTTCTAAAATACCTACACAACAGATTGACGCGTAGGAGACCATTTAATACTTACAAAAAAAAATTCTGAAATATGTCGCCCTGGGAACACCGCTACTACTTTTTTTATGAATATTTTACTTTTGTCACTTCTCCTACGACGCCACATGAAGCGGTCGAAAGGCAGCGAGGAGATGGACAGGATGCGTCCATGCGCGTCCTGGGAGCTCCGCGAATACTTTTTTTATGAATATTTTACTTTTATTAGTTTTCCTTTCATTCTTACAAGAAATATTGATTCTTACAAAAAATTAATTCTTTCAAAAATTTTTTTTTCTAAAATACCTACACCACAGATTGACGCGTAGGAAACCATTTAATACTTACAAAAAAAAATTCTGAAAAATGTCGTCCTGGGAACGCCGCTACTACTTTTTTTATGAATATTTTACTTTTGTCACTTCTCCTACGACGCCACATGAAGCGGTCGAAAGGCAGCGAGGAGATGGACAGGATGCGTCCATGCGCGTCCTGGGACCTCCGCGAATACTTTTTTTATGAATATTTTACTTTTATTAGTTTTCCTTTCATTCTTACAAGAAATATTGATTCTTACAAAAAATTAATTCTTTCAAAATTTTTTTTTTTCTAAAATACCTACACAACAGATTGACGCGTAGGAGACCATTTAATACTTACAAAAAAAAATTCTGAAATATGTCGCCCTGGGAACACCGCTACTACTTTTTTTATGAATATTTTACTTTTGTCACTTCTCCTACGACGCCACATGAAGCGGTCGAAAGGCAGCGAGGAGATGGACAGGATGCGTCCATGCGCGTCCTGGGAGCTCCGCGAATACTTTTTTTATGAATATTTTACTTTTATTAGTTTTCCTTTCATTCTTACAAGAAATATTGATTCTTACAAAAAATTAATTCTTTCAAAATTTTTTTTTTTCTAAAATACCTACACAACAGATTGACGCGTAGGAGACCATTTAATACTTACAAAAAAAAATTCTGAAATATGTCGCCCTGGGAACACCGCTACTACTTTTTTTATGAATATTTTACTTTTGTCACTTCTCCTACGACGCCACATGAAGCGGTCGAAAGGCAGCGAGGAGATGGACAGGATGCGTCCATGCGCGTCCTGGGAGCTCCGCGAATACTTTTTTTATGAATATTTTACTTTTATTAGTTTTCCTTTCATTCTTACAAGAAATATTGATTCTTACAAAAAATTAATTCTTTCAAAATTTTTTTTTTCTAAAATACCTACACAACAGATTGACGCGTAGGAGACCATTTAATACTTACAAAAAAAAATTCTGAAATATGTCGCCCTGGGAACACCGCTACTACTTTTTTTATGAATATTTTACTTTTGTCACTTCTCCTACGACGCCACATGAAGCGGTCGAAAGGCAGCGAGGAGATGGACAGGATGCGTCCATGCGCGTCCTGGGAGCTCCGCGAATACTTTTTTTATGAATATTTTACTTTTATTAGTTTTCCTTTCATTCTTACAAGAAATATTGATTCTTACAAAAAATTAATTCTTTCAAAAATTTTTTTTTCTAAAATACCTACACAACAGATTGACGCGTAGGAGACCATTTAATACTTACAAAAAAAAATTCTGAAATATGTCGCCCTGGGAACACCGCTACTACTTTTTTTATGAATATTTTACTTTTGTCACTTCTCCTACGACGCCACATGAAGCGGTCGAAAGGCAGCGAGGAGATGGACAGGATGCGTCCATGCGCGTCCTGGGACCTCCGCGAATACTTTTTTTATGAATATTTTACTTTTATTAGTTTTCCTTTCATTCTTACAAGAAATATTGATTCTTACAAAAAATTAATTCTTTCAAAAATTTTTTTTTCTAAAATACCTACACAACAGATTGACGCGTAGGAGACCATTTAATACTTACAAAAAAAAATTCTGAAATATGTCGCCCTGGGAACACCGCTACTACTTTTTTTATGAATATTTTACTTTTGTCACTTCTCCTACGACGCCACATGAAGCGGTCGAAAGGCAGCGAGGAGATGGACAGGATGCGTCCATGCGCGTCCTGGGAGCTCCGCGAATACTTTTTTTATGAATATTTTACTTTTATTAGTTTTCCTTTCATTCTTACAAGAAATATTGATTCTTACAAAAAATTAATTCTTTCAAAATTTTTTTTTTTCTAAAATACCTACACAACAGATTGACGCGTAGGAGACCATTTAATACTTACAAAAAAAAATTCTGAAATATGTCGCCCTGGGAACACCGCTACTACTTTTTTTATGAATATTTTACTTTTGTCACTTCTCCTACGACGCCACATGAAGCGGTCGAAAGGCAGCGAGGAGATGGACAGGATGCGTCCATGCGCGTCCTGGGAGCTCCGCGAATACTTTTTTTATGAATATTTTACTTTTATTAGTTTTCCTTTCATTCTTACAAGAAATATTGATTCTTACAAAAAATTAATTCTTTCAAAAATTTTTTTTTCTAAAATACCTACACAACAGATTGACGCGTAGGAAACCATTTAATACTTACAAAAAAAAATTCTGAAATATGTCGCCCTGGGAACACCGCTACTACTTTTTTTATGAATATTTTACTTTTGTCACTTCTCCTACGACGCCACATGAAGCGGTCGAAAGGCAGCGAGGAGATGGACAGGATGCGTCCATGCGCGTCCTGGGACCTCCGCGAATACTTTTTTTATGAATATTTTACTTTTATTAGTTTTCCTTTCATTCTTACAAGAAATATTGATTCTTACAAAAAATTAATTCTTTCAAAAATTTTTTTTTCTAAAATACCTACACAACAGATTGACGCGTAGGAGACCATTTAATACTTACAAAAAAAAATTCTGAAATATGTCGCCCTGGGAACACCGCTACTACTTTTTTTATGAATATTTTACTTTTGTCACTTCTCCTACGACGCCACATGAAGCGGTCGAAAGGCAGCGAGGAGATGGACAGGATGCGTCCATGCGCGTCCTGGGAGCTCCGCGAATACTTTTTTTATGAATATTTTACTTTTATTAGTTTTCCTTTCATTCTTACAAGAAATATTGATTCTTACAAAAAATTAATTCTTTCAAAATTTTTTTTTTCTAAAATACCTACACAACAGATTGACGCGTAGGAGACCATTTAATACTTACAAAAAAAAATTCTGAAATATGTCGCCCTGGGAACACCGCTACTACTTTTTTTATGAATATTTTACTTTTGTCACTTCTCCTACGACGCCACATGAAGCGGTCGAAAGGCAGCGAGGAGATGGACAGGATGCGTCCATGCGCGTCCTGGGAGCTCCGCGAATACTTTTTTTATGAATATTTTACTTTTATTAGTTTTCCTTTCATTCTTACAAGAAATATTGATTCTTACAAAAAATTAATTCTTTCAAAAATTTTTTTTTCTAAAATACCTACACAACAGATTGACGCGTAGGAGACCATTTAATACTTACAAAAAAAAATTCTGAAATATGTCGCCCTGGGAACACCGCTACTACTTTTTTTATGAATATTTTACTTTTGTCACTTCTCCTACGACGCCACATGAAGCGGTCGAAAGGCAGCGAGGAGATGGACAGGATGCGTCCATGCGCGTCCTGGGAGCTCCGCGAATACTTTTTTTATGAATATTTTACTTTTATTAGTTTTCCTTTCATTCTTACAAGAAATATTGATTCTTACAAAAAATTAATTCTTTCAAAATTTTTTTTTTTCTAAAATACCTACACAACAGATTGACGCGTAGGAGACCATTTAATACTTACAAAAAAAAATTCTGAAATATGTCGCCCTGGGAACACCGCTACTACTTTTTTTATGAATATTTTACTTTTGTCACTTCTCCTACGACGCCACATGAAGCGGTCGAAAGGCAGCGAGGAGATGGACAGGATGCGTCCATGCGCGTCCTGGGAGCTCCGCGAATACTTTTTTTATGAATATTTTACTTTTATTAGTTTTCCTTTCATTCTTACAAGAAATATTGATTCTTACAAAAAATTAATTCTTTCAAAATTTTTTTTTTTCTAAAATACCTACACAACAGATTGACGCGTAGGAGACCATTTAATACTTACAAAAAAAAATTCTGAAATATGTCGCCCTGGGAACACCGCTACTACTTTTTTTATGAATATTTTACTTTTGTCACTTCTCCTACGACGCCACATGAAGCGGTCGAAAGGCAGCGAGGAGATGGACAGGATGCGTCCATGCGCGTCCTGGGAGCTCCGCGAATACTTTTTTTATGAATATTTTACTTTTATTAGTTTTCCTTTCATTCTTACAAGAAATATTGATTCTTACAAAAAATTAATTCTTTCAAAATTTTTTTTTTTCTAAAATACCTACACAACAGATTGACGCGTAGGAGACCATTTAATACTTACAAAAAAAAATTCTGAAATATGTCGCCCTGGGAACACCGCTACTACTTTTTTTATGAATATTTTACTTTTGTCACTTCTCCTACGACGCCACATGAAGCGGTCGAAAGGCAGCGAGGAGATGGACAGGATGCGTCCATGCGCGTCCTGGGAGCTCCGCGAATACTTTTTTTATGAATATTTTACTTTTATTAGTTTTCCTTTCATTCTTACAAGAAATATTGATTCTTACAAAAAATTAATTCTTTCAAAAATTTTTTTTTCTAAAATACCTTCACCACAGATTGACGCGTAGGAAACCATTTAATACTTACAAAAAAAAATTCTGAAAAATGTCGTCCTGGGAACGCCGCTACTACTTTTTTTATGAATATTTTACTTTTGTCACTTCTCCTACGACGCCACATGAAGCGGTCGAAAGGCAGCGAGGAGATGGACAGGATGCGTCCATGCGCGTCCTGGGACCTCCGCGAATACTTTTTTTATGAATATTTTACTTTTATTAGTTTTCCTTTCATTCTTACAAGAAATATTGATTCTTACAAAAAATTAATTCTTTCAAAATTTTTTTTTTTCTAAAATACCTACACAACAGATTGACGCGTAGGAGACCATTTAATACTTACAAAAAAAAATTCTGAAATATGTCGCCCTGGGAACACCGCTACTACTTTTTTTATGAATATTTTACTTTTGTCACTTCTCCTACGACGCCACATGAAGCGGTCGAAAGGCAGCGAGGAGATGGACAGGATGCGTCCATGCGCGTCCTGGGAGCTCCGCGAATACTTTTTTTATGAATATTTTACTTTTATTAGTTTTCCTTTCATTCTTACAAGAAATATTGATTCTTACAAAAAATTAATTCTTTCAAAATTTTTTTTTTTCTAAAATACCTACACAACAGATTGACGCGTAGGAGACCATTTAATACTTACAAAAAAAAATTCTGAAATATGTAGCCCTGGGAACACCGCTACTACTTTTTTTATGAATATTTTACTTTTGTCACTTCTCCTACGACGCCACATGAAGCGGTCGAAAGGCAGCGAGGAGATGGACAGGATGCGTCCATGCGCGTCCTGGGACCTCCGCGAATACTTTTTTTATGAATATTTTACTTTTATTAGTTTTCCTTTCATTCTTACAAGAAATATTGATTCTTACAAAAAATTAATTCTTTCAAAATTTTTTTTTTTCTAAAATACCTACACAACAGATTGACGCGTAGGAGACCATTTAATACTTACAAAAAAAAATTCTGAAATATGTCGCCCTGGGAACACCGCTACTACTTTTTTTATGAATATTTTACTTTTGTCACTTCTCCTACGACGCCACATGAAGCGGTCGAAAGGCAGCGAGGAGATGGACAGGATGCGTCCATGCGCGTCCTGGGAGCTCCGCGAATACTTTTTTTATGAATATTTTACTTTTATTAGTTTTCCTTTCATTCTTACAAGAAATATTGATTCTTACAAAAAATTAATTCTTTCAAAATTTTTTTTTTTCTAAAATACCTACACAACAGATTGACGCGTAGGAGACCATTTAATACTTACAAAAAAAAATTCTGAAATATGTAGCCCTGGGAACACCGCTACTACTTTTTTTATGAATATTTTACTTTTGTCACTTCTCCTACGACGCCACATGAAGCGGTCGAAAGGCAGCGAGGAGATGGACAGGATGCGTCCATGCGCGTCCTGGGACCTCCGCGAATACTTTTTTTATGAATATTTTACTTTTATTAGTTTTCCTTTCATTCTTACAAGAAATATTGATTCTTACAAAAAATTAATTCTTTCAAAAATTTTTTTTTCTAAAATACCTACACAACAGATTGACGCGTAGGAGACCATTTAATACTTACAAAAAAAAATTCTGAAATATGTCGCCCTGGGAACACCGCTACTACTTTTTTTATGAATATTTTACTTTTGTCACTTCTCCTACGACGCCACATGAAGCGGTCGAAAGGCAGCGAGGAGATGGACAGGATGCGTCCATGCGCGTCCTGGGAGCTCCGCGAATACTTTTTTTATGAATATTTTACTTTTATTAGTTTTCCTTTCATTCTTACAAGAAATATTGATTCTTACAAAAAATTAATTCTTTCAAAAATTTTTTTTTCTAAAATACCTACACCACAGATTGACGCGTAGGAAACCATTTAATACTTACAAAAAAAAATTCTGAAAAATGTCGTCCTGGGAACGCCGCTACTACTTTTTTTATGAATATTTTACTTTTGTCACTTCTCCTACGACGCCACATGAAGCGGTCGAAAGGCAGCGAGGAGATGGACAGGATGCGTCCATGCGCGTCCTGGGACCTCCGCGAATACTTTTTTTATGAATATTTTACTTTTATTAGTTTTCCTTTCATTCTTACAAGAAATATTGATTCTTACAAAAAATTAATTCTTTCAAAATTTTTTTTTTTCTAAAATACCTACACAACAGATTGACGCGTAGGAGACCATTTAATACTTACAAAAAAAAATTCTGAAATATGTCGCCCTGGGAACACCGCTACTACTTTTTTTATGAATATTTTACTTTTGTCACTTCTCCTACGACGCCACATGAAGCGGTCGAAAGGCAGCGAGGAGATGGACAGGATGCGTCCATGCGCGTCCTGGGAGCTCCGCGAATACTTTTTTTATGAATATTTTACTTTTATTAGTTTTCCTTTCATTCTTACAAGAAATATTGATTCTTACAAAAAATTAATTCTTTCAAAATTTTTTTTTTTCTAAAATACCTACACAACAGATTGACGCGTAGGAGACCATTTAATACTTACAAAAAAAAATTCTGAAATATGTCGCCCTGGGAACACCGCTACTACTTTTTTTATGAATATTTTACTTTTGTCACTTCTCCTACGACGCCACATGAAGCGGTCGAAAGGCAGCGAGGAGATGGACAGGATGCGTCCATGCGCGTCCTGGGAGCTCCGCGAATACTTTTTTTATGAATATTTTACTTTTATTAGTTTTCCTTTCATTCTTACAAGAAATATTGATTCTTACAAAAAATTAATTCTTTCAAAATTTTTTTTTTCTAAAATACCTACACAACAGATTGACGCGTAGGAGACCATTTAATACTTACAAAAAAAAATTCTGAAATATGTCGCCCTGGGAACACCGCTACTACTTTTTTTATGAATATTTTACTTTTGTCACTTCTCCTACGACGCCACATGAAGCGGTCGAAAGGCAGCGAGGAGATGGACAGGATGCGTCCATGCGCGTCCTGGGAGCTCCGCGAATACTTTTTTTATGAATATTTTACTTTTATTAGTTTTCCTTTCATTCTTACAAGAAATATTGATTCTTACAAAAAATTAATTCTTTCAAAAATTTTTTTTTCTAAAATACCTACACAACAGATTGACGCGTAGGAGACCATTTAATACTTACAAAAAAAAATTCTGAAATATGTCGCCCTGGGAACACCGCTACTACTTTTTTTATGAATATTTTACTTTTGTCACTTCTCCTACGACGCCACATGAAGCGGTCGAAAGGCAGCGAGGAGATGGACAGGATGCGTCCATGCGCGTCCTGGGACCTCCGCGAATACTTTTTTTATGAATATTTTACTTTTATTAGTTTTCCTTTCATTCTTACAAGAAATATTGATTCTTACAAAAAATTAATTCTTTCAAAAATTTTTTTTTCTAAAATACCTACACAACAGATTGACGCGTAGGAGACCATTTAATACTTACAAAAAAAAATTCTGAAATATGTCGCCCTGGGAACACCGCTACTACTTTTTTTATGAATATTTTACTTTTGTCACTTCTCCTACGACGCCACATGAAGCGGTCGAAAGGCAGCGAGGAGATGGACAGGATGCGTCCATGCGCGTCCTGGGAGCTCCGCGAATACTTTTTTTATGAATATTTTACTTTTATTAGTTTTCCTTTCATTCTTACAAGAAATATTGATTCTTACAAAAAATTAATTCTTTCAAAATTTTTTTTTTTCTAAAATACCTACACAACAGATTGACGCGTAGGAGACCATTTAATACTTACAAAAAAAAATTCTGAAATATGTCGCCCTGGGAACACCGCTACTACTTTTTTTATGAATATTTTACTTTTGTCACTTCTCCTACGACGCCACATGAAGCGGTCGAAAGGCAGCGAGGAGATGGACAGGATGCGTCCATGCGCGTCCTGGGAGCTCCGCGAATACTTTTTTTATGAATATTTTACTTTTATTAGTTTTCCTTTCATTCTTACAAGAAATATTGATTCTTACAAAAAATTAATTCTTTCAAAAATTTTTTTTTCTAAAATACCTACACAACAGATTGACGCGTAGGAAACCATTTAATACTTACAAAAAAAAATTCTGAAATATGTCGCCCTGGGAACACCGCTACTACTTTTTTTATGAATATTTTACTTTTGTCACTTCTCCTACGACGCCACATGAAGCGGTCGAAAGGCAGCGAGGAGATGGACAGGATGCGTCCATGCGCGTCCTGGGACCTCCGCGAATACTTTTTTTATGAATATTTTACTTTTATTAGTTTTCCTTTCATTCTTACAAGAAATATTGATTCTTACAAAAAATTAATTCTTTCAAAAATTTTTTTTTCTAAAATACCTACACAACAGATTGACGCGTAGGAGACCATTTAATACTTACAAAAAAAAATTCTGAAATATGTCGCCCTGGGAACACCGCTACTACTTTTTTTATGAATATTTTACTTTTGTCACTTCTCCTACGACGCCACATGAAGCGGTCGAAAGGCAGCGAGGAGATGGACAGGATGCGTCCATGCGCGTCCTGGGAGCTCCGCGAATACTTTTTTTATGAATATTTTACTTTTATTAGTTTTCCTTTCATTCTTACAAGAAATATTGATTCTTACAAAAAATTAATTCTTTCAAAATTTTTTTTTTCTAAAATACCTACACAACAGATTGACGCGTAGGAGACCATTTAATACTTACAAAAAAAAATTCTGAAATATGTCGCCCTGGGAACACCGCTACTACTTTTTTTATGAATATTTTACTTTTGTCACTTCTCCTACGACGCCACATGAAGCGGTCGAAAGGCAGCGAGGAGATGGACAGGATGCGTCCATGCGCGTCCTGGGAGCTCCGCGAATACTTTTTTTATGAATATTTTACTTTTATTAGTTTTCCTTTCATTCTTACAAGAAATATTGATTCTTACAAAAAATTAATTCTTTCAAAAATTTTTTTTTCTAAAATACCTACACAACAGATTGACGCGTAGGAGACCATTTAATACTTACAAAAAAAAATTCTGAAATATGTCGCCCTGGGAACACCGCTACTACTTTTTTTATGAATATTTTACTTTTGTCACTTCTCCTACGACGCCACATGAAGCGGTCGAAAGGCAGCGAGGAGATGGACAGGATGCGTCCATGCGCGTCCTGGGAGCTCCGCGAATACTTTTTTTATGAATATTTTACTTTTATTAGTTTTCCTTTCATTCTTACAAGAAATATTGATTCTTACAAAAAATTAATTCTTTCAAAATTTTTTTTTTTCTAAAATACCTACACAACAGATTGACGCGTAGGAGACCATTTAATACTTACAAAAAAAAATTCTGAAATATGTCGCCCTGGGAACACCGCTACTACTTTTTTTATGAATATTTTACTTTTGTCACTTCTCCTACGACGCCACATGAAGCGGTCGAAAGGCAGCGAGGAGATGGACAGGATGCGTCCATGCGCGTCCTGGGAGCTCCGCGAATACTTTTTTTATGAATATTTTACTTTTATTAGTTTTCCTTTCATTCTTACAAGAAATATTGATTCTTACAAAAAATTAATTCTTTCAAAATTTTTTTTTTTCTAAAATACCTACACAACAGATTGACGCGTAGGAGACCATTTAATACTTACAAAAAAAAATTCTGAAATATGTCGCCCTGGGAACACCGCTACTACTTTTTTTATGAATATTTTACTTTTGTCACTTCTCCTACGACGCCACATGAAGCGGTCGAAAGGCAGCGAGGAGATGGACAGGATGCGTCCATGCGCGTCCTGGGAGCTCCGCGAATACTTTTTTTATGAATATTTTACTTTTATTAGTTTTCCTTTCATTCTTACAAGAAATATTGATTCTTACAAAAAATTAATTCTTTCAAAATTTTTTTTTTTCTAAAATACCTACACAACAGATTGACGCGTAGGAGACCATTTAATACTTACAAAAAAAAATTCTGAAATATGTCGCCCTGGGAACACCGCTACTACTTTTTTTATGAATATTTTACTTTTGTCACTTCTCCTACGACGCCACATGAAGCGGTCGAAAGGCAGCGAGGAGATGGACAGGATGCGTCCATGCGCGTCCTGGGAGCTCCGCGAATACTTTTTTTATGAATATTTTACTTTTATTAGTTTTCCTTTCATTCTTACAAGAAATATTGATTCTTACAAAAAATTAATTCTTTCAAAAATTTTTTTTTCTAAAATACCTTCACCACAGATTGACGCGTAGGAAACCATTTAATACTTACAAAAAAAAATTCTGAAAAATGTCGTCCTGGGAACGCCGCTACTACTTTTTTTATGAATATTTTACTTTTGTCACTTCTCCTACGACGCCACATGAAGCGGTCGAAAGGCAGCGAGGAGATGGACAGGATGCGTCCATGCGCGTCCTGGGACCTCCGCGAATACTTTTTTTATGAATATTTTACTTTTATTAGTTTTCCTTTCATTCTTACAAGAAATATTGATTCTTACAAAAAATTAATTCTTTCAAAATTTTTTTTTTTCTAAAATACCTACACAACAGATTGACGCGTAGGAGACCATTTAATACTTACAAAAAAAAATTCTGAAATATGTCGCCCTGGGAACACCGCTACTACTTTTTTTATGAATATTTTACTTTTGTCACTTCTCCTACGACGCCACATGAAGCGGTCGAAAGGCAGCGAGGAGATGGACAGGATGCGTCCATGCGCGTCCTGGGAGCTCCGCGAATACTTTTTTTATGAATATTTTACTTTTATTAGTTTTCCTTTCATTCTTACAAGAAATATTGATTCTTACAAAAAATTAATTCTTTCAAAATTTTTTTTTTTCTAAAATACCTACACAACAGATTGACGCGTAGGAGACCATTTAATACTTACAAAAAAAAATTCTGAAATATGTAGCCCTGGGAACACCGCTACTACTTTTTTTATGAATATTTTACTTTTGTCACTTCTCCTACGACGCCACATGAAGCGGTCGAAAGGCAGCGAGGAGATGGACAGGATGCGTCCATGCGCGTCCTGGGACCTCCGCGAATACTTTTTTTATGAATATTTTACTTTTATTAGTTTTCCTTTCATTCTTACAAGAAATATTGATTCTTACAAAAAATTAATTCTTTCAAAATTTTTTTTTTTCTAAAATACCTACACAACAGATTGACGCGTAGGAGACCATTTAATACTTACAAAAAAAAATTCTGAAATATGTCGCCCTGGGAACACCGCTACTACTTTTTTTATGAATATTTTACTTTTGTCACTTCTCCTACGACGCCACATGAAGCGGTCGAAAGGCAGCGAGGAGATGGACAGGATGCGTCCATGCGCGTCCTGGGAGCTCCGCGAATACTTTTTTTATGAATATTTTACTTTTATTAGTTTTCCTTTCATTCTTACAAGAAATATTGATTCTTACAAAAAATTAATTCTTTCAAAATTTTTTTTTTTCTAAAATACCTACACAACAGATTGACGCGTTGGAGACCATTTAATACTTACAAAAAAAAATTCTGAAATATGTCGCCCTGGGAACACCGCTACTACTTTTTTTATGAATATTTTACTTTTGTCACTTCTCCTACGACGCCACATGAAGCGGTCGAAAGGCAGCGAGGAGATGGACAGGATGCGTCCATGCGCGTCCTGGGAGCTCCGCGAATACTTTTTTTATGAATATTTTACTTTTATTAGTTTTCCTTTCATTCTTACAAGAAATATTGATTCTTACAAAAAATTAATTCTTTCAAAAATTTTTTTTTCTAAAATACCTACACAACAGATTGACGCGTAGGAAACCATTTAATACTTACAAAAAAAAATTCTGAAATATGTCGCCCTGGGAACACCGCTACTACTTTTTTTATGAATATTTTACTTTTGTCACTTCTCCTACGACGCCACATGAAGCGGTCGAAAGGCAGCGAGGAGATGGACAGGATGCGTCCATGCGCGTCCTGGGACCTCCGCGAATACTTTTTTTATGAATATTTTACTTTTATTAGTTTTCCTTTCATTCTTACAAGAAATATTGATTCTTACAAAAAATTAATTCTTTCAAAATTTTTTTTTTCTAAAATACCTACACAACAGATTGACGCGTAGGAGACCATTTAATACTTACAAAAAAAAATTCTGAAATATGTCGCCCTGGGAACACCGCTACTACTTTTTTTATGAATATTTTACTTTTGTCACTTCTCCTACGACGCCACATGAAGCGGTCGAAAGGCAGCGAGGAGATGGACAAAATGCGTCCATGCGCGTCCTGGGAGCTCCGCGAATACTTTTTTTATGAATATTTTACTTTTATTAGTTTTCCTTTCATTCTTACAAGAAATATTGATTCTTACAAAAAATTAATTCTTTCAAAAATTTTTTTTTCTAAAATACCTACACAACAGATTGACGCGTAGGAAACCATTTAATACTTACAAAAAAAAATTCTGAAATATGTCGCCCTGGGAACACCGCTACTACTTTTTTTATGAATATTTTACTTTTGTCACTTCTCCTACGACGCCACATGAAGCGGTCGAAAGGCAGCGAGGAGATGGACAGGATGCGTCCATGCGCGTCCTGGGACCTCCGCGAATACTTTTTTTATGAATATTTTACTTTTATTAGTTTTCCTTTCATTCTTACAAGAAATATTGATTCTTACAAAAAATTAATTCTTTCAAAAATTTTTTTTTCTAAAATACCTACACAACAGATTGACGCGTAGGAGACCATTTAATACTTACAAAAAAAAATTCTGAAATATGTCGCCCTGGGAACACCGCTACTACTTTTTTTATGAATATTTTACTTTTGTCACTTCTCCTACGACGCCACATGAAGCGGTCGAAAGGCAGCGAGGAGATGGACAGGATGCGTCCATGCGCGTCCTGGGAGCTCCGCGAATACTTTTTTTATGAATATTTTACTTTTATTAGTTTTCCTTTCATTCTTACAAGAAATATTGATTCTTACAAAAAATTAATTCTTTCAAAATTTTTTTTTTCTAAAATACCTACACAACAGATTGACGCGTAGGAGACCATTTAATACTTACAAAAAAAAATTCTGAAATATGTCGCCCTGGGAACACCGCTACTACTTTTTTTATGAATATTTTACTTTTGTCACTTCTCCTACGACGCCACATGAAGCGGTCGAAAGGCAGCGAGGAGATGGACAGGATGCGTCCATGCGCGTCCTGGGAGCTCCGCGAATACTTTTTTTATGAATATTTTACTTTTATTAGTTTTCCTTTCATTCTTACAAGAAATATTGATTCTTACAAAAAATTAATTCTTTCAAAATTTTTTTTTTCTAAAATACCTACACAACAGATTGACGCGTAGGAGACCATTTAATACTTACAAAAAAAAATTCTGAAATATGTCGCCCTGGGAACACCGCTACTACTTTTTTTATGAATATTTTACTTTTGTCACTTCTCCTACGACGCCACATGAAGCGGTCGAAAGGCAGCGAGGAGATGGACAAAATGCGTCCATGCGCGTCCTGGGAGCTCCGCGAATACTTTTTTTATGAATATTTTACTTTTATTAGTTTTCCTTTCATTCTTACAAGAAATATTGATTCTTACAAAAAATTAATTCTTTCAAAAATTTTTTTTTCTAAAATACCTACACAACAGATTGACGCGTAGGAAACCATTTAATACTTACAAAAAAAAATTCTGAAATATGTCGCCCTGGGAACACCGCTACTACTTTTTTTATGAATATTTTACTTTTGTCACTTCTCCTACGACGCCACATGAAGCGGTCGAAAGGCAGCGAGGAGATGGACAGGATGCGTCCATGCGCGTCCTGGGACCTCCGCGAATACTTTTTTTATGAATATTTTACTTTTATTAGTTTTCCTTTCATTCTTACAAGAAATATTGATTCTTACAAAAAATTAATTCTTTCAAAAATTTTTTTTTCTAAAATACCTACACAACAGATTGACGCGTAGGAGACCATTTAATACTTACAAAAAAAAATTCTGAAATATGTCGCCCTGGGAACACCGCTACTACTTTTTTTATGAATATTTTACTTTTGTCACTTCTCCTACGACGCCACATGAAGCGGTCGAAAGGCAGCGAGGAGATGGACAGGATGCGTCCATGCGCGTCCTGGGAGCTCCGCGAATACTTTTTTTATGAATATTTTACTTTTATTAGTTTTCCTTTCATTCTTACAAGAAATATTGATTCTTACAAAAAATTAATTCTTTCAAAATTTTTTTTTTCTAAAATACCTACACAACAGATTGACGCGTAGGAGACCATTTAATACTTACAAAAAAAAATTCTGAAATATGTCGCCCTGGGAACACCGCTACTACTTTTTTTATGAATATTTTACTTTTGTCACTTCTCCTACGACGCCACATGAAGCGGTCGAAAGGCAGCGAGGAGATGGACAGGATGCGTCCATGCGCGTCCTGGGAGCTCCGCGAATACTTTTTTTATGAATATTTTACTTTTATTAGTTTTCCTTTCATTCTTACAAGAAATATTGATTCTTACAAAAAATTAATTCTTTCAAAAATTTTTTTTTCTAAAATACCTACACAACAGATTGACGCGTAGGAGACCATTTAATACTTACAAAAAAAAATTCTGAAATATGTCGCCCTGGGAACACCGCTACTACTTTTTTTATGAATATTTTACTTTTGTCACTTCTCCTACGACGCCACATGAAGCGGTCGAAAGGCAGCGAGGAGATGGACAGGATGCGTCCATGCGCGTCCTGGGAGCTCCGCGAATACTTTTTTTATGAATATTTTACTTTTATTAGTTTTCCTTTCATTCTTACAAGAAATATTGATTCTTACAAAAAATTAATTCTTTCAAAAATTTTTTTTTCTAAAATACCTACACCACAGATTGACGCGTAGGAAACCATTTAATACTTACAAAAAAAAATTCTGAAAAATGTCGTCCTGGGAACGCCGCTACTACTTTTTTTATGAATATTTTACTTTTGTCACTTCTCCTACGACGCCACATGAAGCGGTCGAAAGGCAGCGAGGAGATGGACAGGATGCGTCCATGCGCGTCCTGGGACCTCCGCGAATACATTTTTTATGAATATTTTACTTTTATTAGTTTTCCTTTCATTCTTACAAGAAATATTGATTCTTACAAAAAATTAATTCTTTCAAAATTTTTTTTTTTCTAAAATACCTACACAACAGATTGACGCGTAGGAGACCATTTAATACTTACAAAAAAAAATTCTGAAATATGTCGCCCTGGGAACACCGCTACTACTTTTTTTATGAATATTTTACTTTTGTCACTTCTCCTACGACGCCACATGAAGCGGTCGAAAGGCAGCGAGGAGATGGACAGGATGCGTCCATGCGCGTCCTGGGAGCTCCGCGAATACTTTTTTTATGAATATTTTACTTTTATTAGTTTTCCTTTCATTCTTACAAGAAATATTGATTCTTACAAAAAATTAATTCTTTCAAAATTTTTTTTTTTCTAAAATACCTACACAACAGATTGACGCGTAGGAGACCATTTAATACTTACAAAAAAAAATTCTGAAATATGTCGCCCTGGGAACACCGCTACTACTTTTTTTATGAATATTTTACTTTTGTCACTTCTCCTACGACGCCACATGAAGCGGTCGAAAGGCAGCGAGGAGATGGACAGGATGCGTCCATGCGCGTCCTGGGAGCTCCGCGAATACTTTTTTTATGAATATTTTACTTTTATTAGTTTTCCTTTCATTCTTACAAGAAATATTGATTCTTACAAAAAATTAATTCTTTCAAAATTTTTTTTTTTCTAAAATACCTACACAACAGATTGACGCGTAGGAGACCATTTAATACTTACAAAAAAAAATTCTGAAATATGTCGCCCTGGGAACACCGCTACTACTTTTTTTATGAATATTTTACTTTTGTCACTTCTCCTACGACGCCACATGAAGCGGTCGAAAGGCAGCGAGGAGATGGACAGGATGCGTCCATGCGCGTCCTGGGAGCTCCGCGAATACTTTTTTTATGAATATTTTACTTTTATTAGTTTTCCTTTCATTCTTACAAGAAATATTGATTCTTACAAAAAATTAATTCTTTCAAAATTTTTTTTTTCTAAAATACCTACACAACAGATTGACGCGTAGGAGACCATTTAATACTTACAAAAAAAAATTCTGAAATATGTCGCCCTGGGAACACCGCTACTACTTTTTTTATGAATATTTTACTTTTGTCACTTCTCCTACGACGCCACATGAAGCGGTCGAAAGGCAGCGAGGAGATGGACAAAATGCGTCCATGCGCGTCCTGGGAGCTCCGCGAATACTTTTTTTATGAATATTTTACTTTTATTAGTTTTCCTTTCATTCTTACAAGAAATATTGATTCTTACAAAAAATTAATTCTTTCAAAAATTTTTTTTTCTAAAATACCTACACAACAGATTGACGCGTAGGAAACCATTTAATACTTACAAAAAAAAATTCTGAAATATGTCGCCCTGGGAACACCGCTACTACTTTTTTTATGAATATTTTACTTTTGTCACTTCTCCTACGACGCCACATGAAGCGGTCGAAAGGCAGCGAGGAGATGGACAGGATGCGTCCATGCGCGTCCTGGGACCTCCGCGAATACTTTTTTTATGAATATTTTACTTTTATTAGTTTTCCTTTCATTCTTACAAGAAATATTGATTCTTACAAAAAATTAATTCTTTCAAAAATTTTTTTTTCTAAAATACCTACACAACAGATTGACGCGTAGGAGACCATTTAATACTTACAAAAAAAAATTCTGAAATATGTCGCCCTGGGAACACCGCTACTACTTTTTTTATGAATATTTTACTTTTGTCACTTCTCCTACGACGCCACATGAAGCGGTCGAAAGGCAGCGAGGAGATGGACAGGATGCGTCCATGCGCGTCCTGGGAGCTCCGCGAATACTTTTTTTATGAATATTTTACTTTTATTAGTTTTCCTTTCATTCTTACAAGAAATATTGATTCTTACAAAAAATTAATTCTTTCAAAATTTTTTTTTTCTAAAATACCTACACAACAGATTGACGCGTAGGAGACCATTTAATACTTACAAAAAAAAATTCTGAAATATGTCGCCCTGGGAACACCGCTACTACTTTTTTTATGAATATTTTACTTTTGTCACTTCTCCTACGACGCCACATGAAGCGGTCGAAAGGCAGCGAGGAGATGGACAGGATGCGTCCATGCGCGTCCTGGGAGCTCCGCGAATACTTTTTTTATGAATATTTTACTTTTATTAGTTTTCCTTTCATTCTTACAAGAAATATTGATTCTTACAAAAAATTAATTCTTTCAAAAATTTTTTTTTCTAAAATACCTACACAACAGATTGACGCGTAGGAGACCATTTAATACTTACAAAAAAAAATTCTGAAATATGTCGCCCTGGGAACACCGCTACTACTTTTTTTATGAATATTTTACTTTTGTCACTTCTCCTACGACGCCACATGAAGCGGTCGAAAGGCAGCGAGGAGATGGACAGGATGCGTCCATGCGCGTCCTGGGAGCTCCGCGAATACTTTTTTTATGAATATTTTACTTTTATTAGTTTTCCTTTCATTCTTACAAGAAATATTGATTCTTACAAAAAATTAATTCTTTCAAAAATTTTTTTTTCTAAAATACCTACACCACAGATTGACGCGTAGGAAACCATTTAATACTTACAAAAAAAAATTCTGAAAAATGTCGTCCTGGGAACGCCGCTACTACTTTTTTTATGAATATTTTACTTTTGTCACTTCTCCTACGACGCCACATGAAGCGGTCGAAAGGCAGCGAGGAGATGGACAGGATGCGTCCATGCGCGTCCTGGGACCTCCGCGAATACATTTTTTATGAATATTTTACTTTTATTAGTTTTCCTTTCATTCTTACAAGAAATATTGATTCTTACAAAAAATTAATTCTTTCAAAATTTTTTTTTTTCTAAAATACCTACACAACAGATTGACGCGTAGGAGACCATTTAATACTTACAAAAAAAAATTCTGAAATATGTCGCCCTGGGAACACCGCTACTACTTTTTTTATGAATATTTTACTTTTGTCACTTCTCCTACGACGCCACATGAAGCGGTCGAAAGGCAGCGAGGAGATGGACAGGATGCGTCCATGCGCGTCCTGGGAGCTCCGCGAATACTTTTTTTATGAATATTTTACTTTTATTAGTTTTCCTTTCATTCTTACAAGAAATATTGATTCTTACAAAAAATTAATTCTTTCAAAATTTTTTTTTTTCTAAAATACCTACACAACAGATTGACGCGTAGGAGACCATTTAATACTTACAAAAAAAAATTCTGAAATATGTCGCCCTGGGAACACCGCTACTACTTTTTTTATGAATATTTTACTTTTGTCACTTCTCCTACGACGCCACATGAAGCGGTCGAAAGGCAGCGAGGAGATGGACAGGATGCGTCCATGCGCGTCCTGGGAGCTCCGCGAATACTTTTTTTATGAATATTTTACTTTTATTAGTTTTCCTTTCATTCTTACAAGAAATATTGATTCTTACAAAAAATTAATTCTTTCAAAATTTTTTTTTTTCTAAAATACCTACACAACAGATTGACGCGTAGGAGACCATTTAATACTTACAAAAAAAAATTCTGAAATATGTCGCCCTGGGAACACCGCTACTACTTTTTTTATGAATATTTTACTTTTGTCACTTCTCCTACGACGCCACATGAAGCGGTCGAAAGGCAGCGAGGAGATGGACAGGATGCGTCCATGCGCGTCCTGGGAGCTCCGCGAATACTTTTTTTATGAATATTTTACTTTTATTAGTTTTCCTTTCATTCTTACAAGAAATATTGATTCTTACAAAAAATTAATTCTTTCAAAAATTTTTTTTTCTAA
Organism: Andrena praecox; assembly: GCA_963932275.1. Classification (NCBI taxonomy): domain Eukaryota; kingdom Metazoa; phylum Arthropoda; class Insecta; order Hymenoptera; family Andrenidae; genus Andrena; species Andrena praecox. The sequence goes on along the minus strand of OZ010731.1, from coordinate 51,479,096 downwards.
AATACCTACACCACAGATTGACGCGTAGGAAACCATTTAATACTTACAAAAAAAAATTCTGAAAAATGTCGTCCTGGGAACGCCGCTACTACTTTTTTTATGAATATTTTACTTTTGTCACTTCTCCTACGACGCCACATGAAGCGGTCGAAAGGCAGCGAGGAGATGGACAGGATGCGTCCATGCGCGTCCTGGGACCTCCGCGAATACTTTTTTTATGAATATTTTACTTTTATTAGTTTTCCTTTCATTCTTACAAGAAATATTGATTCTTACAAAAAATTAATTCTTTCAAAATTTTTTTTTTTCTAAAATACCTACACAACAGATTGACGCGTAGGAGACCATTTAATACTTACAAAAAAAAATTCTGAAATATGTCGCCCTGGGAACACCGCTACTACTTTTTTTATGAATATTTTACTTTTGTCACTTCTCCTACGACGCCACATGAAGCGGTCGAAAGGCAGCGAGGAGATGGACAGGATGCGTCCATGCGCGTCCTGGGAGCTCCGCGAATACTTTTTTTATGAATATTTTACTTTTATTAGTTTTCCTTTCATTCTTACAAGACATATTGATTCTTACAAAAAATTAATTCTTTCAAAAATTTTTTTTTCTAAAATACCTACACAACAGATTGACGCGTAGGAAACCATTTAATACTTACAAAAAAAAATTCTGAAATATGTCGCCCTGGGAACACCGCTACTACTTTTTTTATGAATATTTTACTTTTGTCACTTCTCCTACGACGCCACATGAAGCGGTCGAAAGGCAGCGAGGAGATGGACAGGATGCGTCCATGCGCGTCCTGGGACCTCCGCGAATACTTTTTTTATGAATATTTTACTTTTATTAGTTTTCCTTTCATTCTTACAAGAAATATTGATTCTTACAAAAAATTAATTCTTTCAAAAATTTTTTTTTTCTAAAATACCTACACAACAGATTGACGCGTAGGAGACCATTTAATACTTACAAAAAAAAATTCTGAAATATGTCGCCCTGGGAACACCGCTACTACTTTTTTTATGAATATTTTACTTTTGTCACTTCTCCTACGACGCCACATGAAGCGGTCGAAAGGCAGCGAGGAGATGGACAGGATGCGTCCATGCGCGTCCTGGGAGCTCCGCGAATACTTTTTTTATGAATATTTTACTTTTATTAGTTTTCCTTTCATTCTTACAAGAAATATTGATTCTTACAAAAAATTAATTCTTTCAAAATTTTTTTTTTTCTAAAATACCTACACAACAGATTGACGCGTAGGAGACCATTTAATACTTACAAAAAAAAATTCTGAAATATGTCGCCCTGGGAACACCGCTACTACTTTTTTTATGAATATTTTACTTTTGTCACTTCTCCTACGACGCCACATGAAGCGGTCGAAAGGCAGCGAGGAGATGGACAGGATGCGTCCATGCGCGTCCTGGGAGCTCCGCGAATACTTTTTTTATGAATATTTTACTTTTATTAGTTTTCCTTTCATTCTTACAAGAAATATTGATTCTTACAAAAAATTAATTCTTTCAAAAATTTTTTTTTCTAAAATACCTACACAACAGATTGACGCGTAGGAAACCATTTAATACTTACAAAAAAAAATTCTGAAATATGTCGCCCTGGGAACACCGCTACTACTTTTTTTATGAATATTTTACTTTTGTCACTTCTCCTACGACGCCACATGAAGCGGTCGAAAGGCAGCGAGGAGATGGACAGGATGCGTCCATGCGCGTCCTGGGACCTCCGCGAATACTTTTTTTATGAATATTTTACTTTTATTAGTTTTCCTTTCATTCTTACAAGAAATATTGATTCTTACAAAAAATTAATTCTTTCAAAAATTTTTTTTTCTAAAATACCTACACAACAGATTGACGCGTAGGAGACCATTTAATACTTACAAAAAAAAATTCTGAAATATGTCGCCCTGGGAACACCGCTACTACTTTTTTTATGAATATTTTACTTTTGTCACTTCTCCTACGACGCCACATGAAGCGGTCGAAAGGCAGCGAGGAGATGGACAGGATGCGTCCATGCGCGTCCTGGGAGCTCCGCGAATACTTTTTTTATGAATATTTTACTTTTATTAGTTTTCCTTTCATTCTTACAAGAAATATTGATTCTTACAAAAAATTAATTCTTTCAAAAATTTTTTTTTCTAAAATACCTACACAACAGATTGACGCGTAGGAAACCATTTAATACTTACAAAAAAAAATTCTGAAATATGTCGCCCTGGGAACACCGCTACTACTTTTTTTATGAATATTTTACTTTTGTCACTTCTCCTACGACGCCACATGAAGCGGTCGAAAGGCAGCGAGGAGATGGACAGGATGCGTCCATGCGCGTCCTGGGACCTCCGCGAATACTTTTTTTATGAATATTTTACTTTTATTAGTTTTCCTTTCATTCTTACAAGAAATATTGATTCTTACAAAAAATTAATTCTTTCAAAAATTTTTTTTTCTAAAATACCTACACAACAGATTGACGCGTAGGAGACCATTTAATACTTACAAAAAAAAATTCTGAAATATGTCGCCCTGGGAACACCGCTACTACTTTTTTTATGAATATTTTACTTTTGTCACTTCTCCTACGACGCCACATGAAGCGGTCGAAAGGCAGCGAGGAGATGGACAGGATGCGTCCATGCGCGTCCTGGGAGCTCCGCGAATACTTTTTTTATGAATATTTTACTTTTATTAGTTTTCCTTTCATTCTTACAAGAAATATTGATTCTTACAAAAAATTAATTCTTTCAAAAATTTTTTTTTCTAAAATACCTACACCACAGATTGACGCGTAGGAAACCATTTAATACTTACAAAAAAAAATTCTGAAAAATGTCGTCCTGGGAACGCCGCTACTACTTTTTTTATGAATATTTTACTTTTGTCACTTCTCCTACGACGCCACATGAAGCGGTCGAAAGGCAGCGAGGAGATGGACAGGATGCGTCCATGCGCGTCCTGGGACCTCCGCGAATACATTTTTTATGAATATTTTACTTTTATTAGTTTTCCTTTCATTCTTACAAGAAATATTGATTCTTACAAAAAATTAATTCTTTCAAAATTTTTTTTTTTCTAAAATACCTACACAACAGATTGACGCGTAGGAGACCATTTAATACTTACAAAAAAAAATTCTGAAATATGTCGCCCTGGGAACACCGCTACTACTTTTTTTATGAATATTTTACTTTTGTCACTTCTCCTACGACGCCACATGAAGCGGTCGAAAGGCAGCGAGGAGATGGACAGGATGCGTCCATGCGCGTCCTGGGAGCTCCGCGAATACTTTTTTTATGAATATTTTACTTTTATTAGTTTTCCTTTCATTCTTACAAGAAATATTGATTCTTACAAAAAATTAATTCTTTCAAAATTTTTTTTTTTCTAAAATACCTACACAACAGATTGACGCGTAGGAGACCATTTAATACTTACAAAAAAAAATTCTGAAATATGTCGCCCTGGGAACACCGCTACTACTTTTTTTATGAATATTTTACTTTTGTCACTTCTCCTACGACGCCACATGAAGCGGTCGAAAGGCAGCGAGGAGATGGACAGGATGCGTCCATGCGCGTCCTGGGAGCTCCGCGAATACTTTTTTTATGAATATTTTACTTTTATTAGTTTTCCTTTCATTCTTACAAGAAATATTGATTCTTACAAAAAATTAATTCTTTCAAAATTTTTTTTTTTCTAAAATACCTACACAACAGATTGACGCGTAGGAGACCATTTAATACTTACAAAAAAAAATTCTGAAATATGTCGCCCTGGGAACACCGCTACTACTTTTTTTATGAATATTTTACTTTTGTCACTTCTCCTACGACGCCACATGAAGCGGTCGAAAGGCAGCGAGGAGATGGACAGGATGCGTCCATGCGCGTCCTGGGAGCTCCGCGAATACTTTTTTTATGAATATTTTACTTTTATTAGTTTTCCTTTCATTCTTACAAGAAATATTGATTCTTACAAAAAATTAATTCTTTCAAAAATTTTTTTTTCTAAAATACCTACACCACAGATTGACGCGTAGGAAACCATTTAATACTTACAAAAAAAAATTCTGAAAAATGTCGTCCTGGGAACGCCGCTACTACTTTTTTTATGAATATTTTACTTTTGTCACTTCTCCTACGACGCCACATGAAGCGGTCGAAAGGCAGCGAGGAGATGGACAGGATGCGTCCATGCGCGTCCTGGGACCTCCGCGAATACTTTTTTTATGAATATTTTACTTTTATTAGTTTTCCTTTCATTCTTACAAGAAATATTGATTCTTACAAAAAATTAATTCTTTCAAAATTTTTTTTTTTCTAAAATACCTACACAACAGATTGACGCGTAGGAGACCATTTAATACTTACAAAAAAAAATTCTGAAATATGTCGCCCTGGGAACACCGCTACTACTTTTTTTATGAATATTTTACTTTTGTCACTTCTCCTACGACGCCACATGAAGCGGTCGAAAGGCAGCGAGGAGATGGACAGGATGCGTCCATGCGCGTCCTGGGAGCTCCGCGAATACTTTTTTTATGAATATTTTACTTTTATTAGTTTTCCTTTCATTCTTACAAGAAATATTGATTCTTACAAAAAATTAATTCTTTCAAAATTTTTTTTTTTCTAAAATACCTACACAACAGATTGACGCGTAGGAGACCATTTAATACTTACAAAAAAAAATTCTGAAATATGTCGCCCTGGGAACACCGCTACTACTTTTTTTATGAATATTTTACTTTTGTCACTTCTCCTACGACGCCACATGAAGCGGTCGAAAGGCAGCGAGGAGATGGACAGGATGCGTCCATGCGCGTCCTGGGAGCTCCGCGAATACTTTTTTTATGAATATTTTACTTTTATTAGTTTTCCTTTCATTCTTACAAGAAATATTGATTCTTACAAAAAATTAATTCTTTCAAAAATTTTTTTTTCTAAAATACCTACACAACAGATTGACGCGTAGGAAACCATTTAATACTTACAAAAAAAAATTCTGAAATATGTCGCCCTGGGAACACCGCTACTACTTTTTTTATGAATATTTTACTTTTGTCACTTCTCCTACGACGCCACATGAAGCGGTCGAAAGGCAGCGAGGAGATGGACAGGATGCGTCCATGCGCGTCCTGGGACCTCCGCGAATACTTTTTTTATGAATATTTTACTTTTATTAGTTTTCCTTTCATTCTTACAAGAAATATTGATTCTTACAAAAAATTAATTCTTTCCAAAATTTTTTTTTTCTAAAATACCTACACAACAGATTGACGCGTAGGAGACCATTTAATACTTACAAAAAAAAATTCTGAAATATGTCGCCCTGGGAACACCGCTACTACTTTTTTTATGAATATTTTACTTTTGTCACTTCTCCTACGACGCCACATGAAGCGGTCGAAAGGCAGCGAGGAGATGGACAGGATGCGTCCATGCGCGTCCTGGGAGCTCCGCGAATACTTTTTTTATGAATATTTTACTTTTATTAGTTTTCCTTTCATTCTTACAAGAAATATTGATTCTTACAAAAAATTAATTCTTTCAAAATTTTTTTTTTTCTAAAATACCTACACAACAGATTGACGCGTAGGAGACCATTTAATACTTACAAAAAAAAATTCTGAAATATGTCGCCCTGGGAACACCGCTACTACTTTTTTTATGAATATTTTACTTTTGTCACTTCTCCTACGACGCCACATGAAGCGGTCGAAAGGCAGCGAGGAGATGGACAGGATGCGTCCATGCGCGTCCTGGGAGCTCCGCGAATACTTTTTTTATGAATATTTTACTTTTATTAGTTTTCCTTTCATTCTTACAAGAAATATTGATTCTTACAAAAAATTAATTCTTTCAAAAATTTTTTTTTCTAAAATACCTACACAACAGATTGACGCGTAGGAGACCATTTAATACTTACAAAAAAAAATTCTGAAATATGTCGCCCTGGGAACACCGCTACTACTTTTTTTATGAATATTTTACTTTTGTCACTTCTCCTACGACGCCACATGAAGCGGTCGAAAGGCAGCGAGGAGATGGACAGGATGCGTCCATGCGCGTCCTGGGAGCTCCGCGAATACTTTTTTTATGAATATTTTACTTTTATTAGTTTTCCTTTCATTCTTACAAGAAATATTGATTCTTACAAAAAATTAATTCTTTCAAAAATTTTTTTTTCTAAAATACCTACACAACAGATTGACGCGTAGGAAACCATTTAATACTTACAAAAAAAAATTCTGAAATATGTCGCCCTGGGAACACCGCTACTACTTTTTTTATGAATATTTTACTTTTGTCACTTCTCCTACGACGCCACATGAAGCGGTCGAAAGGCAGCGAGGAGATGGACAGGATGCGTCCATGCGCGTCCTGGGAGCTCCGCGAATACTTTTTTTATGAATATTTTACTTTTATTAGTTTTCCTTTCATTCTTACAAGAAATATTGATTCTTACAAAAAATTAATTCTTTCAAAAATTTTTTTTTCTAAAATACCTACACAACAGATTGACGCGTAGGAGACCATTTAATACTTACAAAAAAAAATTCTGAAATATGTCGCCCTGGGAACACCGCTACTACTTTTTTTATGAATATTTTACTTTTGTCACTTCTCCTACGACGCCACATGAAGCGGTCGAAAGGCAGCGAGGAGATGGACAGGATGCGTCCATGCGCGTCCTGGGAGCTCCGCGAATACTTTTTTTATGAATATTTTACTTTTATTAGTTTTCCTTTCATTCTTACAAGAAATATTGATTCTTACAAAAAATTAATTCTTTCAAAATTTTTTTTTTTCTAAAATATCTACACAACAGATTGACGCGTAGGAGACCATTTAATACTTACAAAAAAAAATTCTGAAATATGTCGCCCTGGGAACACCGCTACTACTTTTTTTATGAATATTTTACTTTTGTCACTTCTCCTACGACGCCACATGAAGCGGTCGAAAGGCAGCGAGGAGATGGACAGGATGCGTCCATGCGCGTCCTGGGAGCTCCGCGAATACTTTTTTTATGAATATTTTACTTTTATTAGTTTTCCTTTCATTCTTACAAGAAATATTGATTCTTACAAAAAATTAATTCTTTCAAAAATTTTTTTTTCTAAAATACCTACACCACAGATTGACGCGTAGGAAACCATTTAATACTTACAAAAAAAAATTCTGAAAAATGTCGTCCTGGGAACGCCGCTACTACTTTTTTTATGAATATTTTACTTTTGTCACTTCTCCTACGACGCCACATGAAGCGGTCGAAAGGCAGCGAGGAGATGGACAGGATGCGTCCATGCGCGTCCTGGGACCTCCGCGAATACTTTTTTTATGAATATTTTACTTTTATTAGTTTTCCTTTCATTCTTACAAGAAATATTGATTCTTACAAAAAATTAATTCTTTCAAAATTTTTTTTTTTCTAAAATACCTACACAACAGATTGACGCGTAGGAGACCATTTAATACTTACAAAAAAAAATTCTGAAATATGTCGCCCTGGGAACACCGCTACTACTTTTTTTATGAATATTTTACTTTTGTCACTTCTCCTACGACGCCACATGAAGCGGTCGAAAGGCAGCGAGGAGATGGACAGGATGCGTCCATGCGCGTCCTGGGAGCTCCGCGAATACTTTTTTTATGAATATTTTACTTTTATTAGTTTTCCTTTCATTCTTACAAGAAATATTGATTCTTACAAAAAATTAATTCTTTCAAAATTTTTTTTTTTCTAAAATACCTACACAACAGATTGACGCGTAGGAGACCATTTAATACTTACAAAAAAAAATTCTGAAATATGTCGCCCTGGGAACACCGCTACTACTTTTTTTATGAATATTTTACTTTTGTCACTTCTCCTACGACGCCACATGAAGCGGTCGAAAGGCAGCGAGGAGATGGACAGGATGCGTCCATGCGCGTCCTGGGAGCTCCGCGAATACTTTTTTTATGAATATTTTACTTTTATTAGTTTTCCTTTCATTCTTACAAGAAATATTGATTCTTACAAAAAATTAATTCTTTCAAAAATTTATTTTTCTAAAATACCTACACAACAGATTGACGCGTAGGAAACCATTTAATACTTACAAAAAAAAATTCTGAAATATGTCGCCCTGGGAACACCGCTACTACTTTTTTTATGAATATTTTACTTTTGTCACTTCTCCTACGACGCCACATGAAGCGGTCGAAAGGCAGCGAGGAGATGGACAGGATGCGTCCATGCGCGTCCTGGGACCTCCGCGAATACTTTTTTTATGAATATTTTACTTTTATTAGTTTTCCTTTCATTCTTACAAGAAATATTGATTCTTACAAAAAATTAATTCTTTCAAAATTTTTTTTTTTCTAAAATACCTACACAACAGATTGACGCGTAGGAGACCATTTAATACTTACAAAAAAAAATTCTGAAATATGTCGCCCTGGGAACACCGCTACTACTTTTTTTATGAATATTTTACTTTTGTCACTTCTCCTACGACGCCACATGAAGCGGTCGAAAGGCAGCGAGGAGATGGACAGGATGCGTCCATGCGCGTCCTGGGAGCTCCGCGAATACTTTTTTTATGAATATTTTACTTTTATTAGTTTTCCTTTCATTCTTACAAGAAATATTGATTCTTACAAAAAATTAATTCTTTCAAAATTTTTTTTTTTCTAAAATACCTACACAACAGATTGACGCGTAGGAGACCATTTAATACTTACAAAAAAAAATTCTGAAATATGTCGCCCTGGGAACACCGCTACTACTTTTTTTATGAATATTTTACTTTTGTCACTTCTCCTACGACGCCACATGAAGCGGTCGAAAGGCAGCGAGGAGATGGACAGGATGCGTCCATGCGCGTCCTGGGAGCTCCGCGAATACTTTTTTTATGAATATTTTACTTTTATTAGTTTTCCTTTCATTCTTACAAGAAATATTGATTCTTACAAAAAATTAATTCTTTCAAAAATTTTTTTTTCTAAAATACCTACACAACAGATTGACGCGTAGGAAACCATTTAATACTTACAAAAAAAAATTCTGAAATATGTCGCCCTGGGAACACCGCTACTACTTTTTTTATGAATATTTTACTTTTGTCACTTCTCCTACGACGCCACATGAAGCGGTCGAAAGGCAGCGAGGAGATGGACAGGATGCGTCCATGCGCGTCCTGGGACCTCCGCGAATACTTTTTTTATGAATATTTTACTTTTATTAGTTTTCCTTTCATTCTTACAAGAAATATTGATTCTTACAAAAAATTAATTCTTTCAAAAATTTTTTTTTCTAAAATACCTACACAACAGATTGACGCGTAGGAGACCATTTAATACTTACAAAAAAAAATTCTGAAATATGTCGCCCTGGGAACACCGCTACTACTTTTTTTATGAATATTTTACTTTTGTCACTTCTCCTACGACGCCACATGAAGCGGTCGAAAGGCAGCGAGGAGATGGACAGGATGCGTCCATGCGCGTCCTGGGAGCTCCGCGAATACTTTTTTTATGAATATTTTACTTTTATTAGTTTTCCTTTCATTCTTACAAGAAATATTGATTCTTACAAAAAATTAATTCTTTCAAAAATTTTTTTTTCTAAAATACCTACACAACAGATTGACGCGTAGGAAACCATTTAATACTTACAAAAAAAAATTCTGAAATATGTCGCCCTGGGAACACCGCTACTACTTTTTTTATGAATATTTTACTTTTGTCACTTCTCCTACGACGCCACATGAAGCGGTCGAAAGGCAGCGAGGAGATGGACAGGATGCGTCCATGCGCGTCCTGGGACCTCCGCGAATACTTTTTTTATGAATATTTTACTTTTATTAGTTTTCCTTTCATTCTTACAAGAAATATTGATTCTTACAAAAAATTAATTCTTTCAAAAATTTTTTTTTCTAAAATACCTACACAACAGATTGACGCGTAGGAGACCATTTAATACTTACAAAAAAAAATTCTGAAATATGTCGCCCTGGGAACACCGCTACTACTTTTTTTATGAATATTTTACTTTTGTCACTTCTCCTACGACGCCACATGAAGCGGTCGAAAGGCAGCGAGGAGATGGACAGGATGCGTCCATGCGCGTCCTGGGAGCTCCGCGAATACTTTTTTTATGAATATTTAACTTTTATTAGTTTTCCTTTCATTCTTACAAGAAATATTGATTCTTACAAAAAATTAATTCTTTCAAAATTTTTTTTTTCTAAAATACCTACACAACAGATTGACGCGTAGGAGACCATTTAATACTTACAAAAAAAAATTCTGAAATATGTCGCCCTGGGAACACCGCTACTACTTTTTTTATGAATATTTTACTTTTGTCACTTCTCCTACGACGCCACATGAAGCGGTCGAAAGGCAGCGAGGAGATGGACAGGATGCGTCCATGCGCGTCCTGGGAGCTCCGCGAATACTTTTTTTATGAATATTTTACTTTTATTAGTTTTCCTTTCATTCTTACAAGAAATATTGATTCTTACAAAAAATTAATTCTTTCAAAAATTTTTTTTTCTAAAATACCTACACAACAGATTGACGCGTAGGAGACCATTTAATACTTACAAAAAAAAATTCTGAAATATGTCGCCCTGGGAACACCGCTACTACTTTTTTTATGAATATTTTACTTTTGTCACTTCTCCTACGACGCCACATGAAGCGGTCGAAAGGCAGCGAGGAGATGGACAGGATGCGTCCATGCGCGTCCTGGGAGCTCCGCGAATACTTTTTTTATGAATATTTTACTTTTATTAGTTTTCCTTTCATTCTTACAAGAAATATTGATTCTTACAAAAAATTAATTCTTTCAAAAATTTTTTTTTCTAAAATACCTACACCACAGATTGACGCGTAGGAAACCATTTAATACTTACAAAAAAAAATTCTGAAAAATGTCGTCCTGGGAACGCCGCTACTACTTTTTTTATGAATATTTTACTTTTGTCACTTCTCCTACGACGCCACATGAAGCGGTCGAAAGGCAGCGAGGAGATGGACAGGATGCGTCCATGCGCGTCCTGGGACCTCCGCGAATACATTTTTTATGAATATTTTACTTTTATTAGTTTTCCTTTCATTCTTACAAGAAATATTGATTCTTACAAAAAATTAATTCTTTCAAAATTTTTTTTTTTCTAAAATACCTACACAACAGATTGACGCGTAGGAGACCATTTAATACTTACAAAAAAAAATTCTGAAATATGTCGCCCTGGGAACACCGCTACTACTTTTTTTATGAATATTTTACTTTTGTCACTTCTCCTACGACGCCACATGAAGCGGTCGAAAGGCAGCGAGGAGATGGACAGGATGCGTCCATGCGCGTCCTGGGAGCTCCGCGAATACTTTTTTTATGAATATTTTACTTTTATTAGTTTTCCTTTCATTCTTACAAGAAATATTGATTCTTACAAAAAATTAATTCTTTCAAAAATTTTTTTTTCTAAAATACCTACACCACAGATTGACGCGTAGGAAACCATTTAATACTTACAAAAAAAAATTCTGAAAAATGTCGTCCTGGGAACGCCGCTACTACTTTTTTTATGAATATTTTAATTTTGTCACTTCTCCTACGACGCCACATGAAGCGGTCGAAAGGCAGCGAGGAGATGGACAGGATGCGTCCATGCGCGTCCTGGGACCTCCGCGAATACTTTTTTTATGAATATTTTACTTTTATTAGTTTTCCTTTCATTCTTACAAGAAATATTGATTCTTACAAAAAATTAATTCTTTCAAAATTTTTTTTTTTCTAAAATACCTACACAACAGATTGACGCGTAGGAGACCATTTAATACTTACAAAAAAAAATTCTGAAATATGTCGCCCTGGGAACACCGCTACTACTTTTTTTATGAATATTTTACTTTTGTCACTTCTCCTACGACGCCACATGAAGCGGTCGAAAGGCAGCGAGGAGATGGACAGGATGCGTCCATGCGCGTCCTGGGAGCTCCGCGAATACTTTTTTTATGAATATTTTACTTTTATTAGTTTTCCTTTCATTCTTACAAGAAATATTGATTCTTACAAAAAATTAATTCTTTCAAAATTTTTTTTTTTCTAAAATACCTACACAACAGATTGACGCGTAGGAGACCATTTAATACTTACAAAAAAAAATTCTGAAATATGTCGCCCTGGGAACACCGCTACTACTTTTTTTATGAATATTTTACTTTTGTCACTTCTCCTACGACGCCACATGAAGCGGTCGAAAGGCAGCGAGGAGATGGACAGGATGCGTCCATGCGCGTCCTGGGAGCTCCGCGAATACTTTTTTTATGAATATTTTACTTTTATTAGTTTTCCTTTCATTCTTACAAGAAATATTGATTCTTACAAAAAATTAATTCTTTCAAAAATTTTTTTTTCTAAAATACCTACACAACAGATTGACGCGTAGGAAACCATTTAATACTTACAAAAAAAAATTCTGAAATATGTCGCCCTGGGAACACCGCTACTACTTTTTTTATGAATATTTTACTTTTGTCACTTCTCCTACGACGCCACATGAAGCGGTCGAAAGGCAGCGAGGAGATGGACAGGATGCGTCCATGCGCGTCCTGGGACCTCCGCGAATACTTTTTTTATGAATATTTTACTTTTATTAGTTTTCCTTTCATTCTTACAAGAAATATTGATTCTTACAAAAAATTAATTCTTTCAAAATTTTTTTTTTTCTAAAATACCTACACAACAGATTGACGCGTAGGAGACCATTTAATACTTACAAAAAAAAATTCTGAAATATGTCGCCCTGGGAACACCGCTACTACTTTTTTTATGAATATTTTACTTTTGTCACTTCTCCTACGACGCCACATGAAGCGGTCGAAAGGCAGCGAGGAGATGGACAGGATGCGTCCATGCGCGTCCTGGGAGCTCCGCGAATACTTTTTTTATGAATATTTTACTTTTATTAGTTTTCCTTTCATTCTTACAAGAAATATTGATTCTTACAAAAAATTAATTCTTTCAAAATTTTTTTTTTTCTAAAATACCTACACAACAGATTGACGCGTAGGAGACCATTTAATACTTACAAAAAAAAATTCTGAAATATGTCGCCCTGGGAACACCGCTACTACTTTTTTTATGAATATTTTACTTTTGTCACTTCTCCTACGACGCCACATGAAGCGGTCGAAAGGCAGCGAGGAGATGGACAGGATGCGTCCATGCGCGTCCTGGGAGCTCCGCGAATACTTTTTTTATGAATATTTTACTTTTATTAGTTTTCCTTTCATTCTTACAAGAAATATTGATTCTTACAAAAAATTAATTCTTTCAAAAATTTTTTTTTCTAAAATACCTACACAACAGATTGTCGCGTAGGAAACCATTTAATACTTACAAAAAAAAATTCTGAAATATGTCGCCCTGGGAACACCGCTACTACTTTTTTTATGAATATTTTACTTTTGTCACTTCTCCTACGACGCCACATGAAGCGGTCGAAAGGCAGCGAGGAGATGGACAGGATGCGTCCATGCGCGTCCTGGGACCTCCGCGAATACTTTTTTTATGAATATTTTACTTTTATTAGTTTTCCTTTCATTCTTACAAGAAATATTGATTCTTACAAAAAATTAATTCTTTCAAAATTTTTTTTTTTCTAAAATACCTACACAACAGATTGACGCGTAGGAGACCATTTAATACTTACAAAAAAAAATTCTGAAATATGTCGCCCTGGGAACACCGCTACTACTTTTTTTATGAATATTTTACTTTTGTCACTTCTCCTACGACGCCACATGAAGCGGTCGAAAGGCAGCGAGGAGATGGACAGGATGCGTCCATGCGCGTCCTGGGAGCTCCGCGAATACTTTTTTTATGAATATTTTACTTTTATTAGTTTTCCTTTCATTCTTACAAGAAATATTGATTCTTACAAAAAATTAATTCTTTCAAAAATTTTTTTTTCTAAAATACCTACACAACAGATTGACGCGTAGGAAACCATTTAATACTTACAAAAAAAAATTCTGAAATATGTCGCCCTGGGAACACCGCTACTACTTTTTTTATGAATATTTTACTTTTGTCACTTCTCCTACGACGCCACATGAAGCGGTCGAAAGGCAGCGAGGAGATGGACAGGATGCGTCCATGCGCGTCCTGGGACCTCCGCGAATACTTTTTTTATGAATATTTTACTTTTATTAGTTTTCCTTTCATTCTTACAAGAAATATTGATTCTTACAAAAAATTAATTCTTTCAAAATTTTTTTTTTTCTAAAATACCTACACAACAGATTGACGCGTAGGAGACCATTTAATACTTACAAAAAAAAATTCTGAAATATGTCGCCCTGGGAACACCGCTACTACTTTTTTTATGAATATTTTACTTTTGTCACTTCTCCTACGACGCCACATGAAGCGGTCGAAAGGCAGCGAGGAGATGGACAGGATGCGTCCATGCGCGTCCTGGGAGCTCCGCGAATACTTTTTTTATGAATATTTTACTTTTATTAGTTTTCCTTTCATTCTTACAAGAAATATTGATTCTTACAAAAAATTAATTCTTTCAAAATTTTTTTTTTTCTAAAATACCTACACAACAGATTGACGCGTAGGAGACCATTTAATACTTACAAAAAAAAATTCTGAAATATGTCGCCCTGGGAACACCGCTACTACTTTTTTTATGAATATTTTACTTTTGTCACTTCTCCTACGACGCCACATGAAGCGGTCGAAAGGCAGCGAGGAGATGGACAGGATGCGTCCATGCGCGTCCTGGGAGCTCCGCGAATACTTTTTTTATGAATATTTTACTTTTATTAGTTTTCCTTTCATTCTTACAAGAAATATTGATTCTTACAAAAAATTAATTCTTTCAAAAATTTTTTTTTCTAAAATACCTACACAACAGATTGTCGCGTAGGAAACCATTTAATACTTACAAAAAAAAATTCTGAAATATGTCGCCCTGGGAACACCGCTACTACTTTTTTTATGAATATTTTACTTTTGTCACTTCTCCTACGACGCCACATGAAGCGGTCGAAAGGCAGCGAGGAGATGGACAGGATGCGTCCATGCGCGTCCTGGGACCTCCGCGAATACTTTTTTTATGAATATTTTACTTTTATTAGTTTTCCTTTCATTCTTACAAGAAATATTGATTCTTACAAAAAATTAATTCTTTCAAAAATTTTTTTTTCTAAAATACCTACACAACAGATTGACGCGTAGGAGACCATTTAATACTTACAAAAAAAAATTCTGAAATATGTCGCCCTGGGAACACCGCTACTACTTTTTTTATGAATATTTTACTTTTGTCACTTCTCCTACGACGCCACATGAAGCGGTCGAAAGGCAGCGAGGAGATGGACAGGATGCGTCCATGCGCGTCCTGGGAGCTCCGCGAATACTTTTTTTATGAATATTTTACTTTTATTAGTTTTCCTTTCATTCTTACAAGAAATATTGATTCTTACAAAAAATTAATTCTTTCAAAAATTTTTTTTTCTAAAATACCTACACAACAGATTGACGCGTAGGAAACCATTTAATACTTACAAAAAAAAATTCTGAAATATGTCGCCCTGGGAACACCGCTACTACTTTTTTTATGAATATTTTACTTTTGTCACTTCTCCTACGACGCCACATGAAGCGGTCGAAAGGCAGCGAGGAGATGGACAGGATGCGTCCATGCGCGTCCTGGGACCTCCGCGAATACTTTTTTTATGAATATTTTACTTTTATTAGTTTTCCTTTCATTCTTACAAGAAATATTGATTCTTACAAAAAATTAATTCTTTCAAAAATTTTTTTTTCTAAAATACCTACACAACAGATTGACGCGTAGGAGACCATTTAATACTTACAAAAAAAAATTCTGAAATATGTCGCCCTGGGAACACCGCTACTACTTTTTTTATGAATATTTTACTTTTGTCACTTCTCCTACGACGCCACATGAAGCGGTCGAAAGGCAGCGAGGAGATGGACAGGATGCGTCCATGCGCGTCCTGGGAGCTCCGCGAATACTTTTTTTATGAATATTTTACTTTTATTAGTTTTCCTTTCATTCTTACAAGAAATATTGATTCTTACAAAAAATTAATTCTTTCAAAATTTTTTTTTTCTAAAATACCTACACAACAGATTGACGCGTAGGAGACCATTTAATACTTACAAAAAAAAATTCTGAAATATGTCGCCCTGGGAACACCGCTACTACTTTTTTTATGAATATTTTACTTTTGTCACTTCTCCTACGACGCCACATGAAGCGGTCGAAAGGCAGCGAGGAGATGGACAGGATGCGTCCATGCGCGTCCTGGGAGCTCCGCGAATACTTTTTTTATGAATATTTTACTTTTATTAGTTTTCCTTTCATTCTTACAAGAAATATTGATTCTTACAAAAAATTAATTCTTTCAAAAATTTTTTTTTCTAAAATACCTACACAACAGATTGACGCGTAGGAGACCATTTAATACTTACAAAAAAAAATTCTGAAATATGTCGCCCTGGGAACACCGCTACTACTTTTTTTATGAATATTTTACTTTTGTCACTTCTCCTACGACGCCACATGAAGCGGTCGAAAGGCAGCGAGGAGATGGACAGGATGCGTCCATGCGCGTCCTGGGAGCTCCGCGAATACTTTTTTTATGAATATTTTACTTTTAATAGTTTTCCTTTCATTCTTACAAGAAATATTGATTCTTACAAAAAATTAATTCTTTCAAAAATTTTTTTTTCTAAAATACCTACACCACAGATTGACGCGTAGGAAACCATTTAATACTTACAAAAAAAAATTCTGAAATATGTCGCCCTGGGAACACCGCTACTACTTTTTTTATGAATATTTTACTTTTGTCACTTCTCCTACGACGCCACATGAAGCGGTCGAAAGGCAGCGAGGAGATGGACAGGATGCGTCCATGCGCGTCCTGGGACCTCCGCGAATACTTTTTTTATGAATATTTTACTTTTATTAGTTTTCCTTTCATTCTTACAAGAAATATTGATTCTTACAAAAAATTAATTCTTTCAAAAATTTTTTTTCTAAAATACCTACACAACAGATTGACGCGTAGGAGACCATTTAATACTTACAAAAAAAAATTCTGAAATATGTCGCCCTGGGAACACCGCTACTACTTTTTTTATGAATATTTTACTTTTGTCACTTCTCCTACGACGCCACATGAAGCGGTCGAAAGGCAGCGAGGAGATGGACAGGATGCGTCCATGCGCGTCCTGGGAGCTCCGCGAATACTTTTTTTATGAATATTTTACTTTTATTAGTTTTCCTTTCATTCTTACAAGAAATATTGATTCTTACAAATAATTAATTCTTTCAAAATTTTTTTTTTTCTAAAATACCTACACAACAGATTGACGCGTAGGAGACCATTTAATACTTACAAAAAAAAATTCTGAAATATGTCGCCCTGGGAACACCGCTACTACTTTTTTTATGAATATTTTACTTTTGTCACTTCTCCTACGACGCCACATGAAGCGGTCGAAAGGCAGCGAGGAGATGGACAGGATGCGTCCATGCGCGTCCTGGGAGCTCCGCGAATACTTTTTTTATGAATATTTTACTTTTATTAGTTTTCCTTTCATTCTTACAAGAAATATTGATTCTTACAAAAAATTAATTCTTTCAAAAATTTTTTTTTCTAAAATACCTACACAACAGATTGACGCGTAGGAAACCATTTAATACTTACAAAAAAAAATTCTGAAATATGTCGCCCTGGGAACACCGCTACTACTTTTTTTATGAATATTTTACTTTTGTCACTTCTCCTACGACGCCACATGAAGCGGTCGAATGGCAGCGAGGAGATGGACAGGATGCGTCCATGCGCGTCCTGGGACCTCCGCGAATACTTTTTTTATGAATATTTTACTTTTATTAGTTTTCCTTTCATTCTTACAAGAAATATTGATTCTTACAAAAAATTAATTCTTTCAAAATTTTTTTTTTTCTAAAATACCTACACAACAGATTGACGCGTAGGAGACCATTTAATACTTACAAAAAAAAATTCTGAAATATGTCGCCCTGGGAACACCGCTACTACTTTTTTTATGAATATTTTACTTTTGTCACTTCTCCTACGACGCCACATGAAGCGGTCGAAAGGCAGCGAGGAGATGGACAGGATGCGTCCATGCGCGTCCTGGGAGCTCCGCGAATACTTTTTTTATGAATATTTTACTTTTATTAGTTTTCCTTTCATTCTTACAAGAAATATTGATTCTTACAAAAAATTAATTCTTTCAAAATTTTTTTTTTTCTAAAATACCTACACAACAGATTGACGCGTAGGAGACCATTTAATACTTACAAAAAAAAATTCTGAAATATGTCGCCCTGGGAACACCGCTACTACTTTTTTTATGAATATTTTACTTTTGTCACTTCTCCTACGACGCCACATGAAGCGGTCGAAAGGCAGCGAGGAGATGGACAGGATGCGTCCATGCGCGTCCTGGGAGCTCCGCGAATACTTTTTTTATGAATATTTTACTTTTATTAGTTTTCCTTTCATTCTTACAAGAAATATTGATTCTTACAAAAAATTAATTCTTTCAAAAATTTTTTTTTCTAAAATACCTACACAACAGATTGACGCGTAGGAAACCATTTAATACTTACAAAAAAAAATTCTGAAATATGTCGCCCTGGGAACACCGCTACTACTTTTTTTATGAATATTTTACTTTTGTCACTTCTCCTACGACGCCACATGAAGCGGTCGAAAGGCAGCGAGGAGATGGACAGGATGCGTCCATGCGCGTCCTGGGACCTCCGCGAATACTTTTTTTATGAATATTTTACTTTTATTAGTTTTCCTTTCATTCTTACAAGAAATATTGATTCTTACAAAAAATTAATTCTTTCAAAAATTTTTTTTTCTAAAATACCTACACAACAGATTGACGCGTAGGAGACCATTTAATACTTACAAAAAAAAATTCTGAAATATGTCGCCCTGGGAACACCGCTACTACTTTTTTTATGAATATTTTACTTTTGTCACTTCTCCTACGACGCCACATGAAGCGGTCGAAAGGCAGCGAGGAGATGGACAGGATGCGTCCATGCGCGTCCTGGGAGCTCCGCGAATACTTTTTTTATGAATATTTTACTTTTATTAGTTTTCCTTTCATTCTTACAAGAAATATTGATTCTTACAAAAAATTAATTCTTTCAAAAATTTTTTTTTCTAAAATACCTACACAACAGATTGACGCGTAGGAAACCATTTAATACTTACAAAAAAAAATTCTGAAATATGTCGCCCTGGGAACACCGCTACTACTTTTTTTATGAATATTTTACTTTTGTCACTTCTCCTACGACGCCACATGAAGCGGTCGAAAGGCAGCGAGGAGATGGACAGGATGCGTCCATGCGCGTCCTGGGACCTCCGCGAATACTTTTTTTATGAATATTTTACTTTTATTAGTTTTCCTTTCATTCTTACAAGAAATATTGATTCTTACAAAAAATTAATTCTTTCAAAAATTTTTTTTTCTAAAATACCTACACAACAGATTGACGCGTAGGAGACCATTTAATACTTACAAAAAAAAATTCTGAAATATGTCGCCCTGGGAACACCGCTACTACTTTTTTTATGAATATTTTACTTTTGTCACTTCTCCTACGACGCCACATGAAGCGGTCGAAAGGCAGCGAGGAGATGGACAGGATGCGTCCATGCGCGTCCTGGGAGCTCCGCGAATACTTTTTTTATGAATATTTTACTTTTATTAGTTTTCCTTTCATTCTTACAAGAAATATTGATTCTTACAAAAAATTAATTCTTTCAAAAATTTTTTTTTCTAAAATACCTACACCACAGATTGACGCGTAGGAAACCATTTAATACTTACAAAAAAAAATTCTGAAAAATGTCGTCCTGGGAACGCCGCTACTACTTTTTTTATGAATATTTTACTTTTGTCACTTCTCCTACGACGCCACATGAAGCGGTCGAAAGGCAGCGAGGAGATGGACAGGATGCGTCCATGCGCGTCCTGGGACCTCCGCGAATACTTTTTTTATGAATATTTTACTTTTATTAGTTTTCCTTTCATTCTTACAAGAAATATTGATTCTTACAAAAAATTAATTCTTTCAAAATTTTTTTTTTTCTAAAATACCTACACAACAGATTGACGCGTAGGAGACCATTTAATACTTACAAAAAAAAATTCTGAAATATGTCGCCCTGGGAACACCGCTACTACTTTTTTTATGAATATTTTACTTTTGTCACTTCTCCTACGACGCCACATGAAGCGGTCGAAAGGCAGCGAGGAGATGGACAGGATGCGTCCATGCGCGTCCTGGGAGCTCCGCGAATACTTTTTTTATGAATATTTTACTTTTATTAGTTTTCCTTTCATTCTTACAAGAAATATTGATTCTTACAAAAAATTAATTCTTTCAAAATTTTTTTTTTTCTAAAATACCTACACAACAGATTGACGCGTAGGAGACCATTTAATACTTACAAAAAAAAATTCTGAAATATGTCGCCCTGGGAACACCGCTACTACTTTTTTTATGAATATTTTACTTTTGTCACTTCTCCTACGACGCCACATGAAGCGGTCGAAAGGCAGCGAGGAGATGGACAGGATGCGTCCATGCGCGTCCTGGGAGCTCCGCGAATACTTTTTTTATGAATATTTTACTTTTATTAGTTTTCCTTTCATTCTTACAAGAAATATTGATTCTTACAAAAAATTAATTCTTTCAAAAATTTTTTTTTCTAAAATACCTACACAACAGATTGACGCGTAGGAGACCATTTAATACTTACAAAAAAAAATTCTGAAATATATCGCCCTGGGAACACCGCTACTACTTTTTTTATGAATATTTTACTTTTGTCACTTCTCCTACGACGCCACATGAAGCGGTCGAAAGGCAGCGAGGAGATGGACAGGATGCGTCCATGCGCGTCCTGGGAGC
Organism: Andrena praecox; assembly: GCA_963932275.1. Taxonomy (NCBI): domain Eukaryota; kingdom Metazoa; phylum Arthropoda; class Insecta; order Hymenoptera; family Andrenidae; genus Andrena; species Andrena praecox. The sequence continues at coordinate 51,458,033 of OZ010731.1, read as the reverse complement.
TCCGCGAATACTTTTTTTATGAATATTTTACTTTTATTAGTTTTCCTTTCATTCTTACAAGAAATATTGATTCTTACAAAAAATTAATTCTTTCAAAAATTTTTTTTTCTAAAATACCTACACCACAGATTGACGCGTAGGAAACCATTTAATACTTACAAAAAAAAATTCTGAAAAATGTCGTCCTGGGAACGCCGCTACTACTTTTTTTATGAATATTTTACTTTTGTCACTTCTCCTACGACGCCACATGAAGCGGTCGAAAGGCAGCGAGGAGATGGACAGGATGCGTCCATGCGCGTCCTGGGACCTCCGCGAATACTTTTTTTATGAATATTTTACTTTTATTAGTTTTCCTTTCATTCTTACAAGAAATATTGATTCTTACAAAAAATTAATTCTTTCAAAATTTTTTTTTTTCTAAAATACCTACACAACAGATTGACGCGTAGGAGACCATTTAATACTTACAAAAAAAAATTCTGAAATATGTCGCCCTGGGAACACCGCTACTACTTTTTTTATGAATATTTTACTTTTGTCACTTCTCCTACGACGCCACATGAAGCGGTCGAAAGGCAGCGAGGAGATGGACAGGATGCGTCCATGCGCGTCCTGGGAGCTCCGCGAATACTTTTTTTATGAATATTTTACTTTTATTAGTTTTCCTTTCATTCTTACAAGAAATATTGATTCTTACAAAAAATTAATTCTTTCAAAATTTTTTTTTTTCTAAAATACCTACACAACAGATTGACGCGTAGGAGACCATTTAATACTTACAAAAAAAAATTCTGAAATATGTCGCCCTGGGAACACCGCTACTACTTTTTTTATGAATATTTTACTTTTGTCACTTCTCCTACGACGCCACATGAAGCGGTCGAAAGGCAGCGAGGAGATGGACAGGATGCGTCCATGCGCGTCCTGGGAGCTCCGCGAATACTTTTTTTATGAATATTTTACTTTTATTAGTTTTCCTTTCATTCTTACAAGAAATATTGATTCTTACAAAAAATTAATTCTTTCAAAATTTTTTTTTTTCTAAAATACCTACACAACAGATTGACGCGTAGGAGACCATTTAATACTTACAAAAAAAAATTCTGAAATATGTCGCCCTGGGAACACCGCTACTACTTTTTTTATGAATATTTTACTTTTGTCACTTCTCCTACGACGCCACATGAAGCGGTCGAAAGGCAGCGAGGAGATGGACAGGATGCGTCCATGCGCGTCCTGGGAGCTCCGCGAATACTTTTTTTATGAATATTTTACTTTTATTAGTTTTCCTTTCATTCTTACAAGAAATATTGATTCTTACAAAAAATTAATTCTTTCAAAATTTTTTTTTTTCTAAAATACCTACACAACAGATTGACGCGTAGGAGACCATTTAATACTTACAAAAAAAAATTCTGAAATATGTCGCCCTGGGAACACCGCTACTACTTTTTTTATGAATATTTTACTTTTGTCACTTCTCCTACGACGCCACATGAAGCGGTCGAAAGGCAGCGAGGAGATGGACAGGATGCGTCCATGCGCGTCCTGGGAGCTCCGCGAATACTTTTTTTATGAATATTTTACTTTTATTAGTTTTCCTTTCATTCTTACAAGAAATATTGATTCTTACAAAAAATTAATTCTTTCAAAAATTTTTTTTTCTAAAATACCTACACAACAGATTGACGCGTAGGAAACCATTTAATACTTACAAAAAAAAATTCTGAAATATGTCGCCCTGGGAACACCGCTACTACTTTTTTTATGAATATTTTACTTTTGTCACTTCTCCTACGACGCCACATGAAGCGGTCGAAAGGCAGCGAGGAGATGGACAGGATGCGTCCATGCGCGTCCTGGGACCTCCGCGAATACTTTTTTTATGAATATTTTACTTTTATTAGTTTTCCTTTCATTCTTACAAGAAATATTGATTCTTACAAAAAATTAATTCTTTCAAAAATTTTTTTTTCTAAAATACCTACACAACAGATTGACGCGTAGGAGACCATTTAATACTTACAAAAAAAAATTCTGAAATATGTCGCCCTGGGAACACCGCTACTACTTTTTTTATGAATATTTTACTTTTGTCACTTCTCCTACGACGCCACATGAAGCGGTCGAAAGGCAGCGAGGAGATGGACAGGATGCGTCCATGCGCGTCCTGGGAGCTCCGCGAATACTTTTTTTATGAATATTTTACTTTTATTAGTTTTCCTTTCATTCTTACAAGAAATATTGATTCTTACAAAAAATTAATTCTTTCAAAAATTTTTTTTTCTAAAATACCTACACCACAGATTGACGCGTAGGAAACCATTTAATACTTACAAAAAAAAATTCTGAAAAATGTCGTCCTGGGAACGCCGCTACTACTTTTTTTATGAATATTTTACTTTTGTCACTTCTCCTACGACGCCACATGAAGCGGTCGAAAGGCAGCGAGGAGATGGACAGGATGCGTCCATGCGCGTCCTGGGACCTCCGCGAATACTTTTTTTATGAATATTTTACTTTTATTAGTTTTCCTTTCATTCTTACAAGAAATATTGATTCTTACAAAAAATTAATTCTTTCAAAAATTTTTTTTTTCTAAAATACCTACACAACAGATTGACGCGTAGGAGACCATTTAATACTTACAAAAAAAAATTCTGAAATATGTCGCCCTGGGAACACCGCTACTACTTTTTTTATGAATATTTTACTTTTGTCACTTCTCCTACGACGCCACATGAAGCGGTCGAAAGGCAGCGAGGAGATGGACAGGATGCGTCCATGCGCGTCCTGGGACCTCCGCGAATACTTTTTTTATGAATATTTTACTTTTATTAGTTTTCCTTTCATTCTTACAAGAAATATTGATTCTTACAAAAAATTAATTCTTTCAAAATTTTTTTTTTTCTAAAATACCTACACAACAGATTGACGCGTAGGAGACCATTTAATACTTACAAAAAAAAATTCTGAAATATGTCGCCCTGGGAACACCGCTACTACTTTTTTTATGAATATTTTACTTTTGTCACTTCTCCTACGACGCCACATGAAGCGGTCGAAAGGCAGCGAGGAGATGGACAGGATGCGTCCATGCGCGTCCTGGGAGCTCCGCGAATACTTTTTTTATGAATATTTTACTTTTATTAGTTTTCCTTTCATTCTTACAAGAAATATTGATTCTTACAAAAAATTAATTCTTTCAAAAATTTTTTTTTCTAAAATACCTACACAACAGATTGACGCGTAGGAAACCATTTAATACTTACAAAAAAAAATTCTGAAATATGTCGCCCTGGGAACACCGCTACTACTTTTTTTATGAATATTTTACTTTTGTCACTTCTCCTACGACGCCACATGAAGCGGTCGAAAGGCAGCGAGGAGATGGACAGGATGCGTCCATGCGCGTCCTGGGACCTCCGCGAATACTTTTTTTATGAATATTTTACTTTTATTAGTTTTCCTTTCATTCTTACAAGAAATATTGATTCTTACAAAAAATTAATTCTTTCAAAAATTTTTTTTTCTAAAATACCTACACAACAGATTGACGCGTAGGAGACCATTTAATACTTACAAAAAAAAATTCTGAAATATGTCGCCCTGGGAACACCGCTACTACTTTTTTTATGAATATTTTACTTTTGTCACTTCTCCTACGACGCCACATGAAGCGGTCGAAAGGCAGCGAGGAGATGGACAGGATGCGTCCATGCGCGTCCTGGGAGCTCCGCGAATACTTATTTTATGAATATTTTACTTTTATTAGTTTTCCTTTCATTCTTACAAGAAATATTGATTCTTACAAAAAATTAATTCTTTCAAAAATTTTTTTTTCTAAAATACCTACACAACAGATTGACGCGTAGGAAACCATTTAATACTTACAAAAAAAAATTCTGAAATATGTCGCCCTGGGAACACCGCTACTACTTTTTTTATGAATATTTTACTTTTGTCACTTCTCCTACGACGCCACATGAAGCGGTCGAAAGGCAGCGAGGAGATGGACAGGATGCGTCCATGCGCGTCCTGGGACCTCCGCGAATACTTTTTTTATGAATATTTTACTTTTATTAGTTTTCCTTTCATTCTTACAAGAAATATTGATTCTTACAAAAAATTAATTCTTTCAAAAATTTTTTTTTCTAAAATACCTACACAACAGATTGACGCGTAGGAGACCATTTAATACTTACAAAAAAAAATTCTGAAATATGTCGCCCTGGGAACACCGCTACTACTTTTTTTATGAATATTTTACTTTTGTCACTTCTCCTACGACGCCACATGAAGCGGTCGAAAGGCAGCGAGGAGATGGACAGGATGCGTCCATGCGCGTCCTGGGAGCTCCGCGAATACTTTTTTTATGAATATTTTACTTTTATTAGTTTTCCTTTCATTCTTACAAGAAATATTGATTCTTACAAAAAATTAATTCTTTCAAAAATTTTTTTTTCTAAAATACCTACACCACAGATTGACGCGTAGGAAACCATTTAATACTTACAAAAAAAAATTCTGAAAAATGTCGTCCTGGGAACGCCGCTACTACTTTTTTTATGAATATTTTACTTTTGTCACTTCTCCTACGACGCCACATGAAGCGGTCGAAAGGCAGCGAGGAGATGGACAGGATGCGTCCATGCGCGTCCTGGGACCTCCGCGAATACTTTTTTTATGAATATTTTACTTTTATTAGTTTTCCTTTCATTCTTACAAGAAATATTGATTCTTACAAAAAATTAATTCTTTCAAAATTTTTTTTTTTCTGAAATACCTACACAACAGATTGACGCGTAGGAGACCATTTAATACTTACAAAAAAAAATTCTGAAATATGTCGCCCTGGGAACACCGCTACTACTTTTTTTATGAATATTTTACTTTTGTCACTTCTCCTACGACGCCACATGAAGCGGTCGAAAGGCAGCGAGGAGATGGACAGGATGCGTCCATGCGCGTCCTGGGAGCTCCGCGAATACTTTTTTTATGAATATTTTACTTTTATTAGTTTTCCTTTCATTCTTACAAGAAATATTGATTCTTACAAAAAATTAATTCTTTCAAAAATTTTTTTTTCTAAAATACCTACACAACAGATTGACGCGTAGGAAACCATTTAATACTTACAAAAAAAAATTCTGAAATATGTCGCCCTGGGAACACCGCTACTACTTTTTTTATGAATATTTTACTTTTGTCACTTCTCCTACGACGCCACATGAAGCGGTCGAAAGGCAGCGAGGAGATGGACAGGATGCGTCCATGCGCGTCCTGGGACCTCCGCGAATACTTTTTTTATGAATATTTTACTTTTATTAGTTTTCCTTTCATTCTTACAAGAAATATTGATTCTTACAAAAAATTAATTCTTTCAAAAATTTTTTTTTCTAAAATACCTACACAACAGATTGACGCGTAGGAGACCATTTAATACTTACAAAAAAAAAATCTGAAATATGTCGCCCTGGGAACACCGCTACTACTTTTTTTATGAATATTTTACTTTTGTCACTTCTCCTACGACGCCACATGAAGCGGTCGAAAGGCAGCGAGGAGATGGACAGGATGCGTCCATGCGCGTCCTGGGAGCTCCGCGAATACTTTTTTTATGAATATTTTACTTTTATTAGTTTTCCTTTCATTCTTACAAGAAATATTGATTCTTACAAAAAATTAATTCTTTCAAAAATTTTTTTTTCTAAAATACCTACACCACAGATTGACGCGTAGGAAACCATTTAATACTTACAAAAAAAAATTCTGAAAAATGTCGTCCTGGGAACGCCGCTACTACTTTTTTTATGAATATTTTACTTTTGTCACTTCTCCTACGACGCCACATGAAGCGGTCGAAAGGCAGCGAGGAGATGGACAGGATGCGTCCATGCGCGTCCTGGGACCTCCGCGAATACTTTTTTTATGAATATTTTACTTTTATTAGTTTTCCTTTCATTCTTACAAGAAATATTGATTCTTACAAAAAATTAATTCTTTCAAAATTTTTTTTTTTCTAAAATACCTACACAACAGATTGACGCGTAGGAGACCATTTAATACTTACAAAAAAAAATTCTGAAATATGTCGCCCTGGGAACACCGCTACTACTTTTTTTATGAATATTTTACTTTTGTCACTTCTCCTACGACGCCACATGAAGCGGTCGAAAGGCAGCGAGGAGATGGACAGGATGCGTCCATGCGCGTCCTGGGAGCTCCGCGAATACTTTTTTTATGAATATTTTACTTTTATTAGTTTTCCTTTCATTCTTACAAGAAATATTGATTCTTACAAAAAATTAATTCTTTCAAAATTTTTTTTTTTCTAAAATACCTACACAACAGATTGACGCGTAGGAGACCATTTAATACTTACAAAAAAAAATTCTGAAATATGTCGCCCTGGGAACACCGCTACTACTTTTTTTATGAATATTTTACTTTTGTCACTTCTCCTACGACGCCACATGAAGCGGTCGAAAGGCAGCGAGGAGATGGACAGGATGCGTCCATGCGCGTCCTGGGAGCTCCGCGAATACTTTTTTTATGAATATTTTACTTTTATTAGTTTTCCTTTCATTCTTACAAGAAATATTGATTCTTACAAAAAATTAATTCTTTCAAAATTTTTTTTTTTCTAAAATACCTACACAACAGATTGACGCGTAGGAGACCATTTAATACTTACAAAAAAAAATTCTGAAATATGTCGCCCTGGGAACACCGCTACTACTTTTTTTATGAATATTTTACTTTTGTCACTTCTCCTACGACGCCACATGAAGCGGTCGAAAGGCAGCGAGGAGATGGACAGGATGCGTCCATGCGCGTCCTGGGAGCTCCGCGAATACTTTTTTTATGAATATTTTACTTTTATTAGTTTTCCTTTCATTCTTACAAGAAATATTGATTCTTACAAAAAATTAATTCTTTCAAAAATTTTTTTTTCTAAAATACCTACACCACAGATTGACGCGTAGGAAACCATTTAATACTTACAAAAAAAAATTCTGAAAAATGTCGTCCTGGGAACGCCGCTACTACTTTTTTTATGAATATTTTACTTTTGTCACTTCTCCTACGACGCCACATGAAGCGGTCGAAAGGCAGCGAGGAGATGGACAGGATGCGTCCATGCGCGTCCTGGGACCTCCGCGAATACTTTTTTTATGAATATTTTACTTTTATTAGTTTTCCTTTCATTCTTACAAGAAATATTGATTCTTACAAAAAATTAATTCTTTCAAAATTTTTTTTTTTCTAAAATACCTACACAACAGATTGACGCGTAGGAGACCATTTAATACTTACAAAAAAAAATTCTGAAATATGTCGCCCTGGGAACACCGCTACTACTTTTTTTATGAATATTTTACTTTTGTCACTTCTCCTACGACGCCACATGAAGCGGTCGAAAGGCAGCGAGGAGATGGACAGGATGCGTCCATGCGCGTCCTGGGAGCTCCGCGAATACTTTTTTTATGAATATTTTACTTTTATTAGTTTTCCTTTCATTCTTACAAGAAATATTGATTCTTACAAAAAATTAATTCTTTCAAAATTTTTTTTTTCTAAAATACCTACACAACAGATTGACGCGTAGGAGACCATTTAATACTTACAAAAAAAAATTCTGAAATATGTCGCCCTGGGAACACCGCTACTACTTTTTTTATGAATATTTTACTTTTGTCACTTCTCCTACGACGCCACATGAAGCGGTCGAAAGGCAGCGAGGAGATGGACAGGATGCGTCCATGCGCGTCCTGGGAGCTCCGCGAATACTTTTTTTATGAATATTTTACTTTTATTAGTTTTCCTTTCATTCTTACAAGAAATATTGATTCTTACAAAAAATTAATTCTTTCAAAAATTTTTTTTTCTAAAATACCTACACAACAGATTGACGCGTAGGAAACCATTTAATACTTACAAAAAAAAATTCTGAAATATGTCGCCCTGGGAACACCGCTACTACTTTTTTTATGAATATTTTACTTTTGTCACTTCTCCTACGACGCCACATGAAGCGGTCGAAAGGCAGCGAGGAGATGGACAGGATGCGTCCATGCGCGTCCTGGGACCTCCGCGAATACTTTTTTTATGAATATTTTACTTTTATTAGTTTTCCTTTCATTCTTACAAGAAATATTGATTCTTACAAAAAATTAATTCTTTCAAAAATTTTTTTTTCTAAAATACCTACACAACAGATTGACGCGTAGGAGACCATTTAATACTTACAAAAAAAAATTCTGAAATATGTCGCCCTGGGAACACCGCTACTACTTTTTTTATGAATATTTTACTTTTGTCACTTCTCCTACGACGCCACATGAAGCGGTCGAAAGGCAGCGAGGAGATGGACAGGATGCGTCCATGCGCGTCCTGGGAGCTCCGCGAATACTTTTTTTATGAATATTTTACTTTTATTAGTTTTCCTTTCATTCTTACAAGAAATATTGATTCTTACAAAAAATTAATTCTTTCAAAATTTTTTTTTTCTAAAATACCTACACAACAGATTGACGCGTAGGAGACCATTTAATACTTACAAAAAAAAATTCTGAAATATGTCGCCCTGGGAACACCGCTACTACTTTTTTTATGAATATTTTACTTTTGTCACTTCTCCTACGACGCCACATGAAGCGGTCGAAAGGCAGCGAGGAGATGGACAGGATGCGTCCATGCGCGTCCTGGGAGCTCCGCGAATACTTTTTTTATGAATATTTTACTTTTATTAGTTTTCCTTTCATTCTTACAAGAAATATTGATTCTTACAAAAAATTAATTCTTTCAAAAATTTTTTTTTCTAAAATACCTACACAACAGATTGACGCGTAGGAAACCATTTAATACTTACAAAAAAAAATTCTGAAATATGTCGCCCTGGGAACACCGCTACTACTTTTTTTATGAATATTTTACTTTTGTCACTTCTCCTACGACGCCACATGAAGCGGTCGAAAGGCAGCGAGGAGATGGACAGGATGCGTCCATGCGCGTCCTGGGACCTCCGCGAATACTTTTTTTATGAATATTTTACTTTTATTAGTTTTCCTTTCATTCTTACAAGAAATATTGATTCTTACAAAAAATTAATTCTTTCAAAAATTTTTTTTTCTAAAATACCTACACAACAGATTGACGCGTAGGAGACCATTTAATACTTACAAAAAAAAATTCTGAAATATGTCGCCCTGGGAACACCGCTACTACTTTTTTTATGAATATTTTACTTTTGTCACTTCTCCTACGACGCCACATGAAGCGGTCGAAAGGCAGCGAGGAGATGGACAGGATGCGTCCATGCGCGTCCTGGGAGCTCCGCGAATACTTTTTTTATGAATATTTTACTTTTATTAGTTTTCCTTTCATTCTTACAAGAAATATTGATTCTTACAAAAAATTAATTCTTTCAAAAATTTTTTTTTCTAAAATACCTACACCACAGATTGACGTGTAGGAAACCATTTAATACTTACAAAAAAAAATTCTGAAAAATGTCGTCCTGGGAACGCCGCTACTACTTTTTTTATGAATATTTTACTTTTGTCACTTCTCCTACGACGCCACATGAAGCGGTCGAAAGGCAGCGAGGAGATGGACAGGATGCGTCCATGCGCGTCCTGGGAGCTCCGCGAATACTTTTTTTATGAATATTTTACTTTTATTAGTTTTCCTTTCATTCTTACAAGAAATATTGATTCTTACAAAAAATTAATTCTTTCAAAATTTTTTTTTTTCTAAAATACCTACACAACAGATTGACGCGTAGGAGACCATTTAATACTTACAAAAAAAAATTCTGAAATATGTCGCCCTGGGAACACCGCTACTACTTTTTTTATGAATATTTTACTTTTGTCACTTCTCCTACGACGCCACATGAAGCGGTCGAAAGGCAGCGAGGAGATGGACAGGATGCGTCCATGCGCGTCCTGGGAGCTCCGCGAATACTTTTTTTATGAATATTTTACTTTTATTAGTTTTCCTTTCATTCTTACAAGAAATATTGATTCTTACAAAAAATTAATTCTTTCAAAATTTTTTTTTTTCTAAAATACCTACACAACAGATTGACGCGTAGGAGACCATTTAATACTTACAAAAAAAAATTCTGAAATATGTCGCCCTGGGAACACCGCTACTACTTTTTTTATGAATATTTTACTTTTGTCACTTCTCCTACGACGCCACATGAAGCGGTCGAAAGGCAGCGAGGAGATGGACAGGATGCGTCCATGCGCGTCCTGGGAGCTCCGCGAATACTTTTTTTATGAATATTTTACTTTTATTAGTTTTCCTTTCATTCTTACAAGAAATATTGATTCTTACAAAAAATTAATTCTTTCAAAATTTTTTTTTTTCTAAAATACCTACACAACAGATTGACGCGTAGGAGACCATTTAATGCTTACAAAAAAAAATTCTGAAATATGTCGCCCTGGGAACACCGCTACTACTTTTTTTATGAATATTTTACTTTTGTCACTTCTCCTACGACGCCACATGAAGCGGTCGAAAGGCAGCGAGGAGATGGACAGGATGCGTCCATGCGCGTCCTGGGAGCTCCGCGAATACTTTTTTTATGAATATTTTACTTTTATTAGTTTTCCTTTCATTCTTACAAGAAATATTGATTCTTACAAAAAATTAATTCTTTCAAAAATTTTTTTTTCTAAAATACCTACACAACAGATTGACGCGTAGGAAACCATTTAATACTTACAAAAAAAAATTCTGAAATATGTCGCCCTGGGAACACCGCTACTACTTTTTTTATGAATATTTTACTTTTGTCACTTCTCCTACGACGCCACATGAAGCGGTCGAAAGGCAGCGAGGAGATGGACAGGATGCGTCCATGCGCGTCCTGGGACCTCCGCGAATACTTTTTTTATGAATATTTTACTTTTATTAGTTTTCCTTTCATTCTTACAAGAAATATTGATTCTTACAAAAAATTAATTCTTTCAAAAATTTTTTTTTCTAAAATACCTACACAACAGATTGACGCGTAGGAGACCATTTAATACTTACAAAAAAAAATTCTGAAATATGTCGCCCTGGGAACACCGCTACTACTTTTTTTATGAATATTTTACTTTTGTCACTTCTCCTACGACGCCACATGAAGCGGTCGAAAGGCAGCGAGGAGATGGACAGGATGCGTCCATGCGCGTCCTGGGAGCTCCGCGAATACTTTTTTTATGAATATTTTACTTTTATTAGTTTTCCTTTCATTCTTACAAGAAATATTGATTCTTACAAAAAATTAATTCTTTCAAAAATTTTTTTTTCTAAAATACCTACACCACAGATTGACGCGTAGGAAACCATTTAATACTTACAAAAAAAAATTCTGAAAAATGTCGTCCTGGGAACGCCGCTACTACTTTTTTTATGAATATTTTACTTTTGTCACTTCTCCTACGACGCCACATGAAGCGGTCGAAAGGCAGCGAGGAGATGGACAGGATGCGTCCATGCGCGTCCTGGGACCTCCGCGAATACTTTTTTTATGAATATTTTACTTTTATTAGTTTTCCTTTCATTCTTACAAGAAATATTGATTCTTACAAAAAATTAATTCTTTCAAAATTTTTTTTTTTCTAAAATACCTACACAACAGATTGACGCGTAGGAGACCATTTAATACTTACAAAAAAAAATTCTGAAATATGTCGCCCTGGGAACACCGCTACTACTTTTTTTATGAATATTTTACTTTTGTCACTTCTCCTACGACGCCACATGAAGCGGTCGAAAGGCAGCGAGGAGATGGACAGGATGCGTCCATGCGCGTCCTGGGAGCTCCGCGAATACTTTTTTTATGAATATTTTACTTTTATTAGTTTTCCTTTCATTCTTACAAGAAATATTGATTCTTACAAAAAATTAATTCTTTCAAAATTTTTTTTTTTCTAAAATACCTACACAACAGATTGACGCGTAGGAGACCATTTAATACTTACAAAAAAAAATTCTGAAATATGTCGCCCTGGGAACACCGCTACTACTTTTTTTATGAATATTTTACTTTTGTCACTTCTCCTACGACGCCACATGAAGCGGTCGAAAGGCAGCGAGGAGATGGACAGGATGCGTCCATGCGCGTCCTGGGAGCTCCGCGAATACTTTTTTTATGAATATTTTACTTTTATTAGTTTTCCTTTCATTCTTACAAGAAATATTGATTCTTACAAAAAATTAATTCTTTCAAAATTTTTTTTTTTCTAAAATACCTACACAACAGATTGACGCGTAGGAGACCATTTAATACTTACAAAAAAAAATTCTGAAATATGTCGCCCTGGGAACACCGCTACTACTTTTTTTATGAATATTTTACTTTTGTCACTTCTCCTACGACGCCACATGAAGCGGTCGAAAGGCAGCGAGGAGATGGACAGGATGCGTCCATGCGCGTCCTGGGAGCTCCGCGAATACTTTTTTTATGAATATTTTACTTTTATTAGTTTTCCTTTCATTCTTACAAGAAATATTGATTCTTACAAAAAATTAATTCTTTCAAAATTTTTTTTTTTCTAAAATACCTACACAACAGATTGACGCGTAGGAGACCATTTAATACTTACAAAAAAAAATTCTGAAATATGTCGCCCTGGGAACACCGCTACTACTTTTTTTATGAATATTTTACTTTTGTCACTTCTCCTACGACGCCACATGAAGCGGTCGAAAGGCAGCGAGGAGATGGACAGGATGCGTCCATGCGCGTCCTGGGAGCTCCGCGAATACTTTTTTTATGAATATTTTACTTTTATTAGTTTTCCTTTCATTCTTACAAGAAATATTGATTCTTACAAAAAATTAATTCTTTCAAAAATTTTTTTTTCTAAAATACCTACACAACAGATTGACGCGTAGGAAACCATTTAATACTTACAAAAAAAAATTCTGAAATATGTCGCCCTGGGAACACCGCTACCACTTTTTTTATGAATATTTTACTTTTGTCACTTCTCCTACGACGCCACATGAAGCGGTCGAAAGGCAGCGAGGAGATGGACAGGATGCGTCCATGCGCGTCCTGGGACCTCCGCGAATACTTTTTTTATGAATATTTTACTTTTATTAGTTTTCCTTTCATTCTTACAAGAAATATTGATTCTTACAAAAAATTAATTCTTTCAAAAATTTTTTTTTCTAAAATACCTACACAACAGATTGACGCGTAGGAGACCATTTAATACTTACAAAAAAAAAATCTGAAATATGTCGCCCTGGGAACACCGCTACTACTTTTTTTATGAATATTTTACTTTTGTCACTTCTCCTACGACGCCACATGAAGCGGTCGAAAGGCAGCGAGGAGATGGACAGGATGCGTCCATGCGCGTCCTGGGAGCTCCGCGAATACTTTTTTTATGAATATTTTACTTTTATTAGTTTTCCTTTCATTCTTACAAGAAATATTGATTCTTACAAAAAATTAATTCTTTCAAAAATTTTTTTTTCTAAAATACCTACACCACAGATTGACGCGTAGGAAACCATTTAATACTTACAAAAAAAAATTCTGAAAAATGTCGTCCTGGGAACGCCGCTACTACTTTTTTTATGAATATTTTACTTTTGTCACTTCTCCTACGACGCCACATGAAGCGGTCGAAAGGCAGCGAGGAGATGGACAGGATGCGTCCATGCGCGTCCTGGGACCTCCGCGAATACTTTTTTTATGAATATTTTACTTTTATTAGTTTTCCTTTCATTCTTACAAGAAATATTGATTCTTACAAAAAATTAATTCTTTCAAAATTTTTTTTTTTCTAAAATACCTACACAACAGATTGACGCGTAGGAGACCATTTAATACTTACAAAAAAAAATTCTGAAATATGTCGCCCTGGGAACACCGCTACTACTTTTTTTATGAATATTTTACTTTTGTCACTTCTCCTACGACGCCACATGAAGCGGTCGAAAGGCAGCGAGGAGATGGACAGGATGCGTCCATGCGCGTCCTGGGAGCTCCGCGAATACTTTTTTTATGAATATTTTACTTTTATTAGTTTTCCTTTCATTCTTACAAGAAATATTGATTCTTACAAAAAATTAATTCTTTCAAAATTTTTTTTTTTCTAAAATACCTACACAACAGATTGACGCGTAGGAGACCATTTAATACTTACAAAAAAAAATTCTGAAATATGTCGCCCTGGGAACACCGCTACTACTTTTTTTATGAATATTTTACTTTTGTCACTTCTCCTACGACGCCACATGAAGCGGTCGAAAGGCAGCGAGGAGATGGACAGGATGCGTCCATGCGCGTCCTGGGAGCTCCGCGAATACTTTTTTTATGAATATTTTACTTTTATTAGTTTTCCTTTCATTCTTACAAGAAATATTGATTCTTACAAAAAATTAATTCTTTCAAAATTTTTTTTTTTCTAAAATACCTACACAACAGATTGACGCGTAGGAGACCATTTAATACTTACAAAAAAAAATTCTGAAATATGTCGCCCTGGGAACACCGCTACTACTTTTTTTATGAATATTTTACTTTTGTCACTTCTCCTACGACGCCACATGAAGCGGTCGAAAGGCAGCGAGGAGATGGACAGGATGCGTCCATGCGCGTCCTGGGAGCTCCGCGAATACTTTTTTTATGAATATTTTACTTTTATTAGTTTTCCTTTCATTCTTACAAGAAATATTGATTCTTACAAAAAATTAATTCTTTCAAAAATTTTTTTTTCTAAAATACCTACACCACAGATTGACGCGTAGGAAACCATTTAATACTTACAAAAAAAAATTCTGAAAAATGTCGTCCTGGGAACGCCGCTACTACTTTTTTTATGAATATTTTACTTTTGTCACTTCTCCTACGACGCCACATGAAGCGGTCGAAAGGCAGCGAGGAGATGGACAGGATGCGTCCATGCGCGTCCTGGGACCTCCGCGAATACTTTTTTTATGAATATTTTACTTTTATTAGTTTTCCTTTCATTCTTACAAGAAATATTGATTCTTACAAAAAATTAATTCTTTCAAAATTTTTTTTTTCTAAAATACCTACACAACAGATTGACGCGTAGGAGACCATTTAATACTTACAAAAAAAAATTCTGAAATATGTCGCCCTGGGAACACCGCTACTACTTTTTTTATGAATATTTTACTTTTGTCACTTCTCCTACGACGCCACATGAAGCGGTCGAAAGGCAGCGAGGAGATGGACAGGATGCGTCCATGCGCGTCCTGGGAGCTCCGCGAATACTTTTTTTATGAATATTTTACTTTTATTAGTTTTCCTTTCATTCTTACAAGAAATATTGATTCTTACAAAAAATTAATTCTTTCAAAATTTTTTTTTTCTAAAATACCTACACAACAGATTGACGCGTAGGAGACCATTTAATACTTACAAAAAAAAATTCTGAAATATGTCGCCCTGGGAACACCGCTACTACTTTTTTTATGAATATTTTACTTTTGTCACTTCTCCTACGACGCCACATGAAGCGGTCGAAAGGCAGCGAGGAGATGGACAGGATGCGTCCATGCGCGTCCTGGGAGCTCCGCGAATACTTTTTTTATGAATATTTTACTTTTATTAGTTTTCCTTTCATTCTTACAAGAAATATTGATTCTTACAAAAAATTAATTCTTTCAAAAATTTTTTTTTCTAAAATACCTACACAACAGATTGACGCGTAGGAAACCATTTAATACTTACAAAAAAAAATTCTGAAATATGTCGCCCTGGGAACACCGCTACTACTTTTTTTATGAATATTTTACTTTTGTCACTTCTCCTACGACGCCACATGAAGCGGTCGAAAGGCAGCGAGGAGATGGACAGGATGCGTCCATGCGCGTCCTGGGAGCTCCGCGAATACTTTTTTTATGAATATTTTACTTTTATTAGTTTTCCTTTCATTCTTACAAGAAATATTGATTCTTACAAAAAATTAATTCTTTCAAAATTTTTTTTTTTCTAAAATACCTACACAACAGATTGACGCGTAGGAGACCATTTAATACTTACAAAAAAAAATTCTGAAATATGTCACCCTGGGAACACCGCTACTACTTTTTTTATGAATATTTTACTTTTGTCACTTCTCCTACGACGCCACATGAAGCGGTCGAAAGGCAGCGAGGAGATGGACAGGATGCGTCCATGCGCGTCCTGGGAGCTCCGCGAATACTTTTTTTATGAATATTTTACTTTTATTAGTTTTCCTTTCATTCTTACAAGAAATATTGATTCTTACAAAAAATTAATTCTTTCAAAAATTTTTTTTTCTAAAATACCTACACAACAGATTGACGCGTAGGAAACCATTTAATACTTACAAAAAAAAATTCTGAAATATGTCGCCCTGGGAACACCGCTACTACTTTTTTTATGAATATTTTACTTTTGTCACTTCTCCTACGACGCCACATGAAGCGGTCGAAAGGCAGCGAGGAGATGGACAGGATGCGTCCATGCGCGTCCTGGGACCTCCGCGAATACTTTTTTTATGAATATTTTACTTTTATTAGTTTTCCTTTCATTCTTACAAGAAATATTGATTCTTACAAAAAATTAATTCTTTCAAAAATTTTTTTTTCTAAAATACCTACACAACAGATTGACGCGTAGGAGACCATTTAATACTTACAAAAAAAAAATCTGAAATATGTCGCCCTGGGAACACCGCTACTACTTTTTTTATGAATATTTTACTTTTG
The DNA here is from genome assembly GCA_963932275.1 of Andrena praecox. Taxonomy (NCBI): domain Eukaryota; kingdom Metazoa; phylum Arthropoda; class Insecta; order Hymenoptera; family Andrenidae; genus Andrena; species Andrena praecox. Next base: position 51,441,299 of record OZ010731.1, on the reverse strand, counting down.
TCACTTCTCCTACGACGCCACATGAAGCGGTCGAAAGGCAGCGAGGAGATGGACAGGATGCGTCCATGCGCGTCCTGGGAGCTCCGCGAATACTTTTTTTATGAATATTTTACTTTTATTAGTTTTCCTTTCATTCTTACAAGAAATATTGATTCTTACAAAAAATTAATTCTTTCAAAATTTTTTTTTTTCTAAAATACCTACACAACAGATTGACGCGTAGGAGACCATTTAATACTTACAAAAAAAAATTCTGAAATATGTCGCCCTGGGAACACCGCTACTACTTTTTTTATGAATATTTTACTTTTGTCACTTCTCCTACGACGCCACATGAAGCGGTCGAAAGGCAGCGAGGAGATGGACAGGATGCGTCCATGCGCGTCCTGGGAGCTCCGCGAATACTTTTTTTATGAATATTTTACTTTTATTAGTTTTCCTTTCATTCTTACAAGAAATATTGATTCTTACAAAAAATTAATTCTTTCAAAAATTTTTTTTTCTAAAATACCTACACAACAGATTGACGCGTAGGAAACCATTTAATACTTACAAAAAAAAATTCTGAAATATGTCGCCCTGGGAACACCGCTACTACTTTTTTTATGAATATTTTACTTTTGTCACTTCTCCTACGACGCCACATGAAGCGGTCGAAAGGCAGCGAGGAGATGGACAGGATGCGTCCATGCGCGTCCTGGGACCTCCGCGAATACTTTTTTTATGAATATTTTACTTTTATTAGTTTTCCTTTCATTCTTACAAGAAATATTGATTCTTACAAAAAATTAATTCTTTCAAAAAATTTTTTTTCTAAAATACCTACACAACAGATTGACGCGTAGGAGACCATTTAATACTTACAAAAAAAAATTCTGAAATATGTCGCCCTGGGAACACCGCTACTACTTTTTTTATGAATATTTTACTTTTGTCACTTCTCCTACGACGCCACATGAAGCGGTCGAAAGGCAGCGAGGAGATGGACAGGATGCGTCCATGCGCGTCCTGGGAGCTCCGCGAATACTTTTTTTATGAATATTTTACTTTTATTAGTTTTCCTTTCATTCTTACAAGAAATATTGATTCTTACAAAAAATTAATTCTTTCAAAATTTTTTTTTTCTAAAATACCTACACAACAGATTGACGCGTAGGAGACCATTTAATACTTACAAAAAAAAATTCTGAAATATGTCGCCCTGGGAACACCGCTACTACTTTTTTTATGAATATTTTACTTTTGTCACTTCTCCTACGACGCCACATGAAGCGGTCGAAAGGCAGCGAGGAGATGGACAGGATGCGTCCATGCGCGTCCTGGGAGCTCCGCGAATACTTTTTTTATGAATATTTTACTTTTATTAGTTTTCCTTTCATTCTTACAAGAAATATTGATTCTTACAAAAAATTAATTCTTTCAAAAATTTTTTTTTCTAAAATACCTACACAACAGATTGACGCGTAGGAGACCATTTAATACTTACAAAAAAAATTCTGAAATATGTCGCCCTGGGAACACCGCTACTACTTTTTTTATGAATATTTTACTTTTGTCACTTCTCCTACGACGCCACATGAAGCGGTCGAAAGGCAGCGAGGAGATGGACAGGATGCGTCCATGCGCGTCCTGGGAGCTCCGCGAATACTTTTTTTATGAATATTTTACTTTTATTAGTTTTCCTTTCATTCTTACAAGAAATATTGATTCTTACAAAAAATTAATTCTTTCAAAAATTTTTTTTTCTAAAATACCTACACCACAGATTGACGCGTAGGAAACCATTTAATACTTACAAAAAAAAATTCTGAAAAATGTCGTCCTGGGAACGCCGCTACTACTTTTTTTATGAATATTTTACTTTTGTCACTTCTCCTACGACGCCACATGAAGCGGTCGAAAGGCAGCGAGGAGATGGACAGGATGCGTCCATGCGCGTCCTGGGAGCTCCGCGAATACTTTTTTTATGAATATTTTACTTTTATTAGTTTTCCTTTCATTCTTACAAGAAATATTGATTCTTACAAAAAATTAATTCTTTCAAAAATTTTTTTTTCTAAAATACCTACACAACAGATTGACGCGTAGGAAACCATTTAATACTTACAAAAAAAAATTCTGAAATATGTCGCCCTGGGAACACCGCTACTACTTTTTTTATGAATATTTTACTTTTGTCACTTCTCCTACGACGCCACATGAAGCGGTCGAAAGGCAGCGAGGAGATGGACAGGATGCGTCCATGCGCGTCCTGGGACCTCCGCGAATACTTTTTTTATGAATATTTTACTTTTATTAGTTTTCCTTTCATTCTTACAAGAAATATTGATTCTTACAAAAAATTAATTCTTTCAAAAATTTTTTTTTCTAAAATACCTACACAACAGATTGACGCGTAGGAGACCATTTAATACTTACAAAAAAAAAATCTGAAATATGTCGCCCTGGGAACACCGCTACTACTTTTTTTATGAATATTTTACTTTTGTCACTTCTCCTACGACGCCACATGAAGCGGTCGAAAGGCAGCGAGGAGATGGACAGGATGCGTCCATGCGCGTCCTGGGAGCTCCGCGAATACTTTTTTTATGAATATTTTACTTTTATTAGTTTTCCTTTCATTCTTACAAGAAATATTGATTCTTACAAAAAATTAATTCTTTCAAAAATTTTTTTTTCTAAAATACCTACACCACAGATTGACGCGTAGGAAACCATTTAATACTTACAAAAAAAAATTCTGAAAAATGTCGTCCTGGGAACGCCGCTACTACTTTTTTTATGAATATTTTACTTTTGTCACTTCTCCTACGACGCCACATGAAGCGGTCGAAAGGCAGCGAGGAGATGGACAGGATGCGTCCATGCGCGTCCTGGGACCTCCGCGAATACTTTTTTTATGAATATTTTACTTTTATTAGTTTTCCTTTCATTCTTACAAGAAATATTGATTCTTACAAAAAATTAATTCTTTCAAAATTTTTTTTTTTCTAAAATACCTACACAACAGATTGACGCGTAGGAGACCATTTAATACTTACAAAAAAAAATTCTGAAATATGTCGCCCTGGGAACACCGCTACTACTTTTTTTATGAATATTTTACTTTTGTCACTTCTCCTACGACGCCACATGAAGCGGTCGAAAGGCAGCGAGGAGATGGACAGGATGCGTCCATGCGCGTCCTGGGAGCTCCGCGAATACTTTTTTTATGAATATTTTACTTTTATTAGTTTTCCTTTCATTCTTACAAGAAATATTGATTCTTACAAAAAATTAATTCTTTCAAAATTTTTTTTTTTCTAAAATACCTACACAACAGATTGACGCGTAGGAGACCATTTAATACTTACAAAAAAAAATTCTGAAATATGTCGCCCTGGGAACACCGCTACTACTTTTTTTATGAATATTTTACTTTTGTCACTTCTCCTACGACGCCACATGAAGCGGTCGAAAGGCAGCGAGGAGATGGACAGGATGCGTCCATGCGCGTCCTGGGAGCTCCGCGAATACTTTTTTTATGAATATTTTACTTTTATTAGTTTTCCTTTCATTCTTACAAGAAATATTGATTCTTACAAAAAATTAATTCTTTCAAAAATTTTTTTTTCTAAAATACCTACACAACAGATTGACGCGTAGGAAACCATTTAATACTTACAAAAAAAAATTCTGAAATATGTCGCCCTGGGAACACCGCTACTACTTTTTTTATGAATATTTTACTTTTGTCACTTCTCCTACGACGCCACATGAAGCGGTCGAAAGGCAGCGAGGAGATGGACAGGATGCGTCCATGCGCGTCCTGGGACCTCCGCGAATACTTTTTTTATGAATATTTTACTTTTATTAGTTTTCCTTTCATTCTTACAAGAAATATTGATTCTTACAAAAAATTAATTCTTTCAAAAATTTTTTTTTCTAAAATACCTACACAACAGATTGACGCGTAGGAGACCATTTAATACTTACAAAAAAAAATTCTGAAATATGTCGCCCTGGGAACACCGCTACTACTTTTTTTATGAATATTTTACTTTTGTCACTTCTCCTACGACGCCACATGAAGCGGTCGAAAGGCAGCGAGGAGATGGACAGGATGCGTCCATGCGCGTCCTGGGAGCTCCGCGAATACTTTTTTTATGAATATTTTACTTTTATTAGTTTTCCTTTCATTCTTACAAGAAATATTGATTCTTACAAAAAATTAATTCTTTCAAAATTTTTTTTTTCTAAAATACCTACACAACAGATTGACGCGTAGGAGACCATTTAATACTTACAAAAAAAAATTCTGAAATATGTCGCCCTGGGAACACCGCTACTACTTTTTTTATGAATATTTTACTTTTGTCACTTCTCCTACGACGCCACATGAAGCGGTCGAAAGGCAGCGAGGAGATGGACAGGATGCGTCCATGCGCGTCCTGGGAGCTCCGCGAATACTTTTTTTATGAATATTTTACTTTTATTAGTTTTCCTTTCATTCTTACAAGAAATATTGATTCTTACAAAAAATTAATTCTTTCAAAAATTTTTTTTTCTAAAATACCTACACAACAGATTGACGCGTAGGAGACCATTTAATACTTACAAAAAAAAATTCTGAAATATGTCGCCCTGGGAACACCGCTACTACTTTTTTTATGAATATTTTACTTTTGTCACTTCTCCTACGACGCCACATGAAGCGGTCGAAAGGCAGCGAGGAGATGGACAGGATGCGTCCATGCGCGTCCTGGGAGCTCCGCGAATACTTTTTTTATGAATATTTTACTTTTATTAGTTTTCCTTTCATTCTTACAAGAAATATTGATTCTTACAAAAAATTAATTCTTTCAAAAATTTTTTTTTCTAAAATACCTACACCACAGATTGACGCGTAGGAAACCATTTAATACTTACAAAAAAAAATTCTGAAAAATGTCGTCCTGGGAACGCCGCTACTACTTTTTTTATGAATATTTTACTTTTGTCACTTCTCCTACGACGCCACATGAAGCGGTCGAAAGGCAGCGAGGAGATGGACAGGATGCGTCCATGCGCGTCCTGGGACCTCCGCGAATACATTTTTTATGAATATTTTACTTTTATTAGTTTTCCTTTCATTCTTACAAGAAATATTGATTCTTACAAAAAATTAATTCTTTCAAAATTTTTTTTTTTCTAAAATACCTACACAACAGATTGACGCGTAGGAGACCATTTAATACTTACAAAAAAAAATTCTGAAATATGTCGCCCTGGGAACACCGCTACTACTTTTTTTATGAATATTTTACTTTTGTCACTTCTCCTACGACGCCACATGAAGCGGTCGAAAGGCAGCGAGGAGATGGACAGGATGCGTCCATGCGCGTCCTGGGAGCTCCGCGAATACTTTTTTTATGAATATTTTACTCTTATTAGTTTTCCTTTCATTCTTACAAGAAATATTGATTCTCACAAAAAATTAATTCTTTCAAAATTTTTTTTTTTCTAAAATACCTACACAACAGATTGACGCGTAGGAGACCATTTAATACTTACAAAAAAAAATTCTGAAATATGTCGCCCTGGGAACACCGCTACTACTTTTTTTATGAATATTTTACTTTTGTCACTTCTCCTACGACGCCACATGAAGCGGTCGAAAGGCAGCGAGGAGATGGACAGGATGCGTCCATGCGCGTCCTGGGAGCTCCGCGAATACTTTTTTTATGAATATTTTACTTTTATTAGTTTTCCTTTCATTCTTACAAGAAATATTGATTCTTACAAAAAATTAATTCTTTCAAAATTTTTTTTTTCTAAAATACCTACACAACAGATTGACGCGTAGGAGACCATTTAATACTTACAAAAAAAAATTCTGAAATATGTCGCCCTGGGAACACCGCTACTACTTTTTTTATGAATATTTTACTTTTGTCACTTCTCCTACGACGCCACATGAAGCGGTCGAAAGGCAGCGAGGAGATGGACAGGATGCGTCCATGCGCGTCCTGGGAGCTCCGCGAATACTTTTTTTATGAATATTTTACTTTTATTAGTTTTCCTTTCATTCTTACAAGAAATATTGATTCTTACAAAAAATTAATTCTTTCAAAAATTTTTTTTTCTAAAATACCTACACCACAGATTGACGCGTAGGAAACCATTTAATACTTACAAAAAAAAATTCTGAAAAATGTCGTCCTGGGAACGCCGCTACTACTTTTTTTATGAATATTTTACTTTTGTCACTTCTCCTACGACGCCACATGAAGCGGTCGAAAGGCAGCGAGGAGATGGACAGGATGCGTCCATGCGCGTCCTGGGACCTCCGCGAATACTTTTTTTATGAATATTTTACTTTTATTAGTTTTCCTTTCATTCTTACAAGAAATATTGATTCTTACAAAAAATTAATTCTTTCAAAATTTTTTTTTTTCTAAAATACCTACACAACAGATTGACGCGTAGGAGACCATTTAATACTTACAAAAAAAAATTCTGAAATATGTCGCCCTGGGAACACCGCTACTACTTTTTTTATGAATATTTTACTTTTGTCACTTCTCCTACGACGCCACATGAAGCGGTCGAAAGGCAGCGAGGAGATGGACAGGATGCGTCCATGCGCGTCCTGGGAGCTCCGCGAATACTTTTTTTATGAATATTTTACTTTTATTAGTTTTCCTTTCATTCTTACAAGAAATATTGATTCTTACAAAAAATTAATTCTTTCAAAATTTTTTTTTTTCTAAAATACCTACACAACAGATTGACGCGTAGGAGACCATTTAATACTTACAAAAAAAAATTCTGAAATATGTCGCCCTGGGAACACCGCTACTACTTTTTTTATGAATATTTTACTTTTGTCACTTCTCCTACGACGCCACATGAAGCGGTCGAAAGGCAGCGAGGAGATGGACAGGATGCGTCCATGCGCGTCCTGGGAGCTCCGCGAATACTTTTTTTATGAATATTTTACTTTTATTAGTTTTCCTTTCAATCTTACAAGAAATATTGATTCTTACAAAAAATTAATTCTTTCAAAAATTTTTTTTTCTAAAATACCTACACAACAGATTGACGCGTAGGAAACCATTTAATACTTACAAAAAAAAATTCTGAAATATGTCGCCCTGGGAACACCGCTACTACTTTTTTTATGAATATTTTACTTTTGTCACTTCTCCTACGACGCCACATGAAGCGGTCGAAAGGCAGCGAGGAGATGGACAGGATGCGTCCATGCGCGTCCTGGGACCTCCGCGAATACTTTTTTTATGAATATTTTACTTTTATTAGTTTTCCTTTCATTCTTACAAGAAATATTGATTCTTACAAAAAATTAATTCTTTCAAAAATTTTTTTTTCTAAAATACCTACACAACAGATTGACGCGTAGGAGACCATTTAATACTTACAAAAAAAAATTCTGAAATATGTCGCCCTGGGAACACCGCTACTACTTTTTTTATGAATATTTTACTTTTGTCACTTCTCCTACGACGCCACATGAAGCGGTCGAAAGGCAGCGAGGAGATGGACAGGATGCGTCCATGCGCGTCCTGGGAGCTCCGCGAATACTTTTTTTATGAATATTTTACTTTTATTAGTTTTCCTTTCATTCTTACAAGAAATATTGATTCTTACAAAAAATTAATTCTTTCAAAATTTTTTTTTTCTAAAATACCTACACAACAGATTGACGCGTAGGAGACCATTTAATACTTACAAAAAAAAATTCTGAAATATGTCGCCCTGGGAACACCGCTACTACTTTTTTTATGAATATTTTACTTTTGTCACTTCTCCTACGACGCCACATGAAGCGGTCGAAAGGCAGCGAGGAGATGGACAGGATGCGTCCATGCGCGTCCTGGGAGCTCCGCGAATACTTTTTTTATGAATATTTTACTTTTATTAGTTTTCCTTTCATTCTTACAAGAAATATTGATTCTTACAAAAAATTAATTCTTTCAAAAATTTTTTTTTTCTAAAATACCTACACAACAGATTGACGCGTAGGAGACCATTTAATACTTACAAAAAAAAATTCTGAAATATGTCGCCCTGGGAACACCGCTACTACTTTTTTTATGAATATTTTACTTTTGTCACTTCTCCTACGACGCCACATGAAGCGGTCGAAAGGCAGCGAGGAGATGGACAGGATGCGTCCATGCGCGTCCTGGGAGCTCCGCGAATACTTTTTTTATGAATATTTTACTTTTATTAGTTTTCCTTTCATTCTTACAAGAAATATTGATTCTTACAAAAAATTAATTCTTTCAAAATTTTTTTTTTTCTAAAATACCTACATAACAGATTGACGCGTAGGAGACCATTTAATACTTACAAAAAAAAATTCTGAAATATGTCGCCCTGGGAACACCGCTACTACTTTTTTTATGAATATTTTACTTTTGTCACTTCTCCTACGACGCCACATGAAGCGGTCGAAAGGCAGCGAGGAGATGGACAGGATGCGTCCATGCGCGTCCTGGGAGCTCCGCGAATACTTTTTTTATGAATATTTTACTTTTATTAGTTTTCCTTTCATTCTTACAAGAAATATTGATTCTTACACAAAATTAATTCTTTCAAAAATTTTTTTTTCTAAAATACCTACACAACAGATTGACGCGTAGGAAACCATTTAATACTTACAAAAAAAAATTCTGAAATATGTCGCCCTGGGAACACCGCTACTACTTTTTTTATGAATATTTTACTTTTGTCACTTCTCCTACGACGCCACATGAAGCGGTCGAAAGGCAGCGAGGAGATGGACAGGATGCGTCCATGCGCGTCCTGGGACCTCCGCGAATACTTTTTTTATGAATATTTTACTTTTATTAGTTTTCCTTTCATTCTTACAAGAAATATTGATTCTTACAAAAAATTAATTCTTTCAAAAATTTTTTTTTCTAAAATACCTACACAACAGATTGACGCGTAGGAGACCATTTAATACTTACAAAAAAAATTCTGAAATATGTCGCCCTGGGAACACCGCTACTACTTTTTTTATGAATATTTTACTTTTGTCACTTCTCCTACGACGCCACATGAAGCGGTCGAAAGGCAGCGAGGAGATGGACAGGATGCGTCCATGCGCGTCCTGGGAGCTCCGCGAATACTTTTTTTATGAATATTTTACTTTTATTAGTTTTCCTTTCATTCTTACAAGAAATATTGATTCTTACAAAAAATTAATTCTTTCAAAAATTTTTTTTTCTAAAATACCTACACCACAGATTGACGCGTAGGAAACCATTTAATACTTACAAAAAAAAATTCTGAAAAATGTCGTTCTGGGAACGCCGCTACTACTTTTTTTATGAATATTTTACTTTTGTCACTTCTCCTACGACGCCACATGAAGCGGTCGAAAGGCAGCGAGGAGATGGACAGGATGCGTCCATGCGCGTCCTGGGACCTCCGCGAATACTTTTTTTATGAATATTTTACTTTTATTAGTTTTCCTTTCATTCTTACAAGAAATATTGATTCTTACAAAAAATTAATTCTTTCAAAATTTTTTTTTTTCTAAAATACCTACACAACAGATTGACGCGTAGGAGACCATTTAATACTTACAAAAAAAAATTCTGAAATATGTCGCCCTGGGAACACCGCTACTACTTTTTTTATGAATATTTTACTTTTGTCACTTCTCCTACGACGCCACATGAAGCGGTCGAAAGGCAGCGAGGAGATGGACAGGATGCGTCCATGCGCGTCCTGGGAGCTCCGCGAATACTTTTTTTATGAATATTTTACTTTTATTAGTTTTCCTTTCATTCTTACAAGAAATATTGATTCTTACAAAAAATTAATTCTTTCAAAATTTTTTTTTTTCTAAAATACCTACACAACAGATTGACGCGTAGGAGACCATTTAATACTTACAAAAAAAAATTCTGAAATATGTCGCCCTGGGAACACCGCTACTACTTTTTTTATGAATATTTTACTTTTGTCACTTCTCCTACGACGCCACATGAAGCGGTCGAAAGGCAGCGAGGAGATGGACAGGATGCGTCCATGCGCGTCCTGGGAGCTCCGCGAATACTTTTTTTATGAATATTTTACTTTTATTAGTTTTCCTTTCATTCTTACAAGAAATATTGATTCTTACAAAAAATTAATTCTTTCAAAATTTTTTTTTTTCTAAAATACCTACACAACAGATTGACGCGTAGGAGACCATTTAATACTTACAAAAAAAAATTCTGAAATATGTCGCCCTGGGAACACCGCTACTACTTTTTTTATGAATATTTTACTTTTGTCACTTCTCCTACGACGCCACATGAAGCGGTCGAAAGGCAGCGAGGAGATGGACAGGATGCGTCCATGCGCGTCCTGGGAGCTCCGCGAATACTTTTTTTATGAATATTTTACTTTTATTAGTTTTCCTTTCATTCTTACAAGAAATATTGATTCTTACAAAAAATTAATTCTTTCAAAAATTTTTTTTTTCTAAAATACCTACACAACAGATTGACGCGTAGGAGACCATTTAATACTTACAAAAAAAAATTCTGAAATATGTCGCCCTGGGAACACCGCTACTACTTTTTTTATGAATATTTTACTTTTGTCACTTCTCCTACGACGCCACATGAAGCGGTCGAAAGGCAGCGAAGAGATGGACAGGATGCGTCCATGCGCGTCCTGGGAGCTCCGCGAATACTTTTTTTATGAATATTTTACTTTTATTAGTTTTCCTTTCATTCTTACAAGAAATATTGATTCTTACAAAAAATTAATTCTTTCAAAAATTTTTTTTTCTAAAATACCTACACAACAGATTGACGCGTAGGAAACCATTTAATACTTACAAAAAAAAATTCTGAAATATGTCGCCCTGGGAACACCGCTACTACTTTTTTTATGAATATTTTACTTTTGTCACTTCTCCTACGACGCCACATGAAGCGGTCGAAAGGCAGCGAGGAGATGGACAGGATGCGTCCATGCGCGTCCTGGGAGCTCCGCGAATACTTTTTTTATGAATATTTTACTTTTATTAGTTTTCCTTTCATTCTTACAAGAAATATTGATTCTTACAAAAAATTAATTCTTTCAAAAATTTTTTTTTCTAAAATACCTACACAACAGATTGACGCGTAGGAGACCATTTAATACTTACAAAAAAAAATTCTGAAATATGTCGCCCTGGGAACACCGCTACTACTTTTTTTATGAATATTTTACTTTTGTCACTTCTCCTACGACGCCACATGAAGCGGTCGAAAGGCAGCGAGGAGATGGACAGGATGCGTCCATGCGCGTCCTGGGAGCTCCGCGAATACTTTTTTTATGAATATTTTACTTTTATTAGTTTTCCTTTCATTCTTACAAGAAATATTGATTCTTACAAAAAATTAATTCTTTCAAAAATTTTTTTTCTAAAATACCTACACCACAGATTGACGCGTAGGAAACCATTTAATACTTACAAAAAAAAATTCTGAAAAATGTCGTCCTGGGAACGCCGCTACTACTTTTTTTATGAATATTTTACTTTTGTCACTTCTCCTACGACGCCACATGAAGCGGTCGAAAGGCAGCGAGGAGATGGACAGGATGCGTCCATGCGCGTCCTGGGAGCTCCGCGAATACTTTTTTTATGAATATTTTACTTTTATTAGTTTTCCTTTCATTCTTACAAGAAATATTGATTCTTACAAAAAATTAATTCTTTCAAAATTTTTTTTTTTCTAAAATACCTACACAACAGATTGACGCGTAGGAGACCATTTAATACTTACAAAAAAAAATTCTGAAATATGTCGCCCTGGGAACACCGCTACTACTTTTTTTATGAATATTTTACTTTTGTCACTTCTCCTACGACGCCACATGAAGCGGTCGAAAGGCAGCGAGGAGATGGACAGGATGCGTCCATGCGCGTCCTGGGAGCTCCGCGAATACTTTTTTTATGAATATTTTACTTTTATTAGTTTTCCTTTCATTCTTACAAGAAATATTGATTCTTACAAAAAATTAATTCTTTCAAAATTTTTTTTTTTCTAAAATACCTACACAACAGATTGACGCGTAGGAGACCATTTAATACTTACAAAAAAAAATTCTGAAATATGTCGCCCTGGGAACACCGCTACTACTTTTTTTATGAATATTTTACTTTTGTCACTTCTCCTACGACGCCACATGAAGCGGTCGAAAGGCAGCGAGGAGATGGACAGGATGCGTCCATGCGCGTCCTGGGAGCTCCGCGAATACTTTTTTTATGAATATTTTACTTTTATTAGTTTTCCTTTCATTCTTACAAGAAATATTGATTCTTACAAAAAATTAATTCTTTCAAAAATTTTTTTTTCTAAAATACCTACACAACAGATTGACGCGTAGGAGACCATTTAATACTTACAAAAAAAAATTCTGAAATATGTCGCCCTGGGAACACCGCTACTACTTTTTTTATGAATATTTTACTTTTGTCACTTCTCCTACGACGCCACATGAAGCGGTCGAAAGGCAGCGAGGAGATGGACAGGATGCGTCCATGCGCGTCCTGGGAGCTCCGCGAATACTTTTTTTATGAATATTTTACTTTTATTAGTTTTCCTTTCATTCTTACAAGAAATATTGATTCTTACAAAAAATTAATTCTTTCAAAATTTTTTTTTTTCTAAAATACCTACACAACAGATTGACGCGTAGGAGACCATTTAATACTTACAAAAAAAAATTCTGAAATATGTCGCCCTGGGAACACCGCTACTACTTTTTTTATGAATATTTTACTTTTGTCACTTCTCCTACGACGCCACAGGAAGCGGTCGAAAGGCAGCGAGGAGATGGACAGGATGCGTCCATGCGCGTCCTGGGACCTCCGCGAATACTTTTTTTATGAATATTTTACTTTTATTAGTTTTCCTTTCATTCTTACAAGAAATATTGATTCTTACAAAAAATTAATTCTTTCAAAAATTTTTTTTTCTAAAATACCTACACAACAGATTGACGCGTAGGAGACCATTTAATACTTACAAAAAAAAAATCTGAAATATGTCGCCCTGGGAACACCGCTACTACTTTTTTTATGAATATTTTACTTTTGTCACTTCTCCTACGACGCCACATGAAGCGGTCGAAAGGCAGCGAGGAGATGGACAGGATGCGTCCATGCGCGTCCTGGGAGCTCCGCGAATACTTTTTTTATGAATATTTTACTTTTATTAGTTTTCCTTTCATTCTTACAAGAAATATTGATTCTTACAAAAAATTAATTCTTTCAAAAATTTTTTTTTCTAAAATACCTACACCACAGATTGACGCGTAGGAAACCATTTAATACTTACAAAAAAAAATTCTGAAAAATGTCGTCCTGGGAACGCCGCTACTACTTTTTTTATGAATATTTTACTTTTGTCACTTCTCCTACGACGCCACATGAAGCGGTCGAAAGGCAGCGAGGAGATGGACAGGATGCGTCCATGCGCGTCCTGGGACCTCCGCGAATACTTTTTTTATGAATATTTTACTTTTATTAGTTTTCCTTTCATTCTTACAAGAAATATTGATTCTTACAAAAAATTAATTCTTTCAAAATTTTTTTTTTTCTAAAATACCTACACAACAGATTGACGCGTAGGAGACCATTTAATACTTACAAAAAAAAATTCTGAAATATGTCGCCCTGGGAACACCGCTACTACTTTTTTTATGAATATTTTACTTTTGTCACTTCTCCTACGACGCCACATGAAGCGGTCGAAAGGCAGCGAGGAGATGGACAGGATGCGTCCATGCGCGTCCTGGGAGCTCCGCGAATACTTTTTTTATGAATATTTTACTTTTATTAGTTTTCCTTTCATTCTTACAAGAAATATTGATTCTTACAAAAAATTAATTCTTTCAAAATTTTTTTTTTTCTAAAATACCTACACAACAGATTGACGCGTAGGAGACCATTTAATACTTACAAAAAAAAATTCTGAAATATGTCGCCCTGGGAACACCGCTACTACTTTTTTTATGAATATTTTACTTTTGTCACTTCTCCTACGACGCCACATGAAGCGGTCGAAAGGCAGCGAGGAGATGGACAGGATGCGTCCATGCGCGTCCTGGGAGCTCCGCGAATACTTTTTTTATGAATATTTTACTTTTATTAGTTTTCCTTTCATTCTTACAAGAAATATTGATTCTTACAAAAAATTAATTCTTTCAAAAATTTTTTTTTCTAAAATACCTACACAACAGATTGACGCGTAGGAAACCATTTAATACTTACAAAAAAAAATTCTGAAATATGTCGCCCTGGGAACACCGCTACTACTTTTTTTATGAATATTTTACTTTTGTCACTTCTCCTACGACGCCACATGAAGCGGTCGAAAGGCAGCGAGGAGATGGACAGGATGCGTCCATGCGCGTCCTGGGACCTCCGCGAATACTTTTTTTATGAATATTTTACTTTTATTAGTTTTCCTTTCATTCTTACAAGAAATATTGATTCTTACAAAAAATTAATTCTTTCAAAAATTTTTTTTTCTAAAATACCTACACAACAGATTGACGCGTAGGAGACCATTTAATACTTACAAAAAAAAATTCTGAAATATGTCGCCCTGGGAACACCGCTACTACTTTTTTTATGAATATTTTACTTTTGTCACTTCTCCTACGACGCCACATGAAGCGGTCGAAAGGCAGCGAGGAGATGGACAGGATGCGTCCATGCGCGTCCTGGGAGCTCCGCGAATACTTTTTTTATGAATATTTTACTTTTATTAGTTTTCCTTTCATTCTTACAAGAAATATTGATTCTTACAAAAAATTAATTCTTTCAAAATTTTTTTTTTCTAAAATACCTACACAACAGATTGACGCGTAGGAGACCATTTAATACTTACAAAAAAAAATTCTGAAATATGTCGCCCTGGGAACACCGCTACTACTTTTTTTATGAATATTTTACTTTTGTCACTTCTCCTACGACGCCACATGAAGCGGTCGAAAGGCAGCGAGGAGATGGACAGGATGCGTCCATGCGCGTCCTGGGAGCTCCGCGAATACTTTTTTTATGAATATTTTACTTTTATTAGTTTTCCTTTCATTCTTACAAGAAATATTGATTCTTACAAAAAATTAATTCTTTCAAAAATTTTTTTTTCTAAAATACCTACACAACAGATTGACGCGTAGGAGACCATTTAATACTTACAAAAAAAAATTCTGAAATATGTCGCCCTGGGAACACCGCTACTACTTTTTTTATGAATATTTTACTTTTGTCACTTCTCCTACGACGCCACATGAAGCGGTCGAAAGGCAGCGAGGAGATGGACAGGATGCGTCCATGCGCGTCCTGGGAGCTCCGCGAATACTTTTTTTATGAATATTTTACTTTTATTAGTTTTCCTTTCATTCTTACAAGAAATATTGATTCTTACAAAAAATTAATTCTTTCAAAAATTTTTTTTTCTAAAATACCTACACCACAGATTGACACGTAGGAAACCATTTAATACTTACAAAAAAAAATTCTGAAAAATGTCGTCCTGGGAACGCCGCTACTACTTTTTTTATGAATATTTTACTTTTGTCACTTCTCCTACGACGCCACATGAAGCGGTCGAAAGGCAGCGAGGAGATGGACAGGATGCGTCCATGCGCGTCCTGGGACCTCCGCGAATACATTTTTTATGAATATTTTACTTTTATTAGTTTTCCTTTCATTCTTACAAGAAATATTGATTCTTACAAAAAATTAATTCTTTCAAAATTTTTTTTTTTCTAAAATACCTACACAACAGATTGACGCGTAGGAGACCATTTAATACTTACAAAAAAAAATTCTGAAATATGTCGCCCTGGGAACACCGCTACTACTTTTTTTATGAATATTTTACTTTTGTCACTTCTCCTACGACGCCACATGAAGCGGTCGAAAGGCAGCGAGGAGATGGACAGGATGCGTCCATGCGCGTCCTGGGAGCTCCGCGAATACTTTTTTTATGAATATTTTACTTTTATTAGTTTTCCTTTCATTCTTACAAGAAATATTGATTCTTACAAAAAATTAATTCTTTCAAAATTTTTTTTTTTCTAAAATACCTACACAACAGATTGACGCGTAGGAGACCATTTAATACTTACAAAAAAAAATTCTGAAATATGTCGCCCTGGGAACACCGCTACTACTTTTTTTATGAATATTTTACTTTTGTCACTTCTCCTACGACGCCACATGAAGCGGTCGAAAGGCAGCGAGGAGATGGACAGGATGCGTCCATGCGCGTCCTGGGAGCTCCGCGAATACTTTTTTTATGAATATTTTACTTTTATTAGTTTTCCTTTCATTCTTACAAGAAATATTGATTCTTACAAAAAATTAATTCTTTCAAAATTTTTTTTTTTCTAAAATACCTACACAACAGATTGACGCGTAGGAGACCATTTAATACTTACAAAAAAAAATTCTGAAATATGTCGCCCTGGGAACACCGCTACTACTTTTTTTATGAATATTTTACTTTTGTCACTTCTCCTACGACGCCACATGAAGCGGTCGAAAGGCAGCGAGGAGATGGACAGGATGCGTCCATGCGCGTCCTGGGAGCTCCGCGAATACTTTTTTTATGAATATTTTACTTTTATTAGTTTTCCTTTCATTCTTACAAGAAATATTGATTCTTACAAAAAATTAATTCTTTCAAAAATTTTTTTTTCTAAAATACCTACACCACAGATTGACGCGTAGGAAACCATTTAATACTTACAAAAAAAATTCTGAAAAATGTCGTCCTGGGAACGCCGCTACTACTTTTTTTATGAATATTTTACTTTTGTCACTTCTCCTACGACGCCACATGAAGCGGTCGAAAGGCAGCGAGGAGATGGACAGGATGCGTCCATGCGCGTCCTGGGACCTCCGCGAATACTTTTTTTATGAATATTTTACTTTTATTAGTTTTCCTTTCATTCTTACAAGAAATATTGATTCTTACAAAAAATTAATTCTTTCAAAATTTTTTTTTTTCTAAAATACCTACACAACAGATTGACGCGTAGGAGACCATTTAATACTTACAAAAAAAAATTCTGAAATATGTCGCCCTGGGAACACCGCTACTACTTTTTTTATGAATATTTTACTTTTGTCACTTCTCCTACGACGCCACATGAAGCGGTCGAAAGGCAGCGAGGAGATGGACAGGATGCGTCCATGCGCGTCCTGGGAGCTCCGCGAATACTTTTTTTATGAATATTTTACTTTTATTAGTTTTCCTTTCATTCTTACAAGAAATATTGATTCTTACAAAAAATTAATTCTTTCAAAATTTTTTTTTTTCTAAAATACCTACACAACAGATTGACGCGTAGGAGACCATTTAATACTTACAAAAAAAAATTCTGAAATATGTCGCCCTGGGAACACCGCTACTACTTTTTTTATGAATATTTTACTTTTGTCACTTCTCCTACGACGCCACATGAAGCGGTCGAAAGGCAGCGAGGAGATGGACAGGATGCGTCCATGCGCGTCCTGGGAGCTCCGCGAATACTTTTTTTATGAATATTTTACTTTTATTAGTTTTCCTTTCATTCTTACAAGAAATATTGATCCTTACAAAAAATTAATTCTTTCAAAAATTTTTTTTTCTAAAATACCTACACAACAGATTGACGCGTAGGAAACCATTTAATACTTACAAAAAAAAATTCTGAAATATGTCGCCCTGGGAACACCGCTACTACTTTTTTTATGAATATTTTACTTTTGTCACTTCTCCTACGACGCCACATGAAGCGGTCGAAAGGCAGCGAGGAGATGGACAGGATGCGTCCATGCGCGTCCTGGGACCTCCGCGAATACTTTTTTTATGAATATTTTACTTTTATTAGTTTTCCTTTCATTCTTACAAGAAATATTGATTCTTACAAAAAATTAATTCTTTCAAAAATTTTTTTTTCTAAAATACCTACACAACAGATTGACGCGTAGGAGACCATTTAATACTTACAAAAAAAAATTCTGAAATATGTCGCCCTGGGAACACCGCTACTACTTTTTTTATGAATATTTTACTTTTGTCACTTCTCCTACGACGCCACATGAAGCGGTCGAAAGGCAGCGAGGAGATGGACAGGATGCGTCCATGCGCGTCCTGGGAGCTCCGCGAATACTTTTTTTATGAATATTTTACTTTTATTAGTTTTCCTTTCATTCTTACAAGAAATATTGATTCTTACAAAAAATTAATTCTTTCAAAAATTTTTTTTTCTAAAATACCTACACCACAGATTGACGCGTAGGAAACCATTTAATACTTACAAAAAAAAATTCTGAAAAATGTCGTCCTGGGAACGCCGCTACTACTTTTTTTATGAATATTTTACTTTTGTCACTTCTCCTACGACGCCACATGAAGCGGTCGAAAGGCAGCGAGGAGATGGACAGGATGCGTCCATGCGCGTCCTGGGACCTCCGCGAATACTTTTTTTATGAATATTTTACTTTTATTAGTTTTCCTTTCATTCTTACAAGAAATATTGATTCTTACAAAAAATTAATTCTTTCAAAATTTTTTTTTTTCTAAAATACCTACACAACAGATTGACGCGTAGGAGACCATTTAATACTTACAAAAAAAAATTCTGAAATATGTCGCCCTGGGAACACCGCTACTACTTTTTTTATGAATATTTTACTTTTGTCACTTCTCCTACGACGCCACATGAAGCGGTCGAAAGGCAGCGAGGAGATGGACAGGATGCGTCCATGCGCGTCCTGGGAGCTCCGCGAATACTTTTTTTATGAATATTTTACTTTTATTAGTTTTCCTTTCATTCTTACAAGAAATATTGATTCTTACAAAAAATTAATTCTTTCAAAATTTTTTTTTTTCTAAAATACCTACACAACAGATTGACGCGTAGGAGACCATTTAATACTTACAAAAAAAAATTCTGAAATATGTCGCCCTGGGAACACCGCTACTACTTTTTTTATGAATATTTTACTTTTGTCACTTCTCCTACGACGCCACATGAAGCGGTCGAAAGGCAGCGAGGAGATGGACAGGATGCGTCCATGCGCGTCCTGGGAGCTCCGCGAATACTTTTTTTATGAATATTTTACTTTTATTAGTTTTCCTTTCATTCTTACAAGAAATATTGATTCTTACAAAAAATTAATTCTTTCAAAATTTTTTTTTTTCTAAAATACCTACACAACAGATTGACGCGTAGGAGACCATTTAATACTTACAAAAAAAAATTCTGAAATATGTCGCCCTGGGAACACCGCTACTACTTTTTTTATGAATATTTTACTTTTGTCACTTCTCCTACGACGCCACATGAAGCGGTCGAAAGGCAGCGAGGAGATGGACAGGATGCGTCCATGCGCGTCCTGGGAGCTCCGCGAATACTTTTTTTATGAATATTTTACTTTTATTAGTTTTCCTTTCATTCTTACAAGAAATATTGATTCTTACAAAAAATTAATTCTTTCAAAATTTTTTTTTTTCTAAAATACCTACACAACAGATTGACGCGTAGGAGACCATTTAATACTTACAAAAAAAAATTCTGAAATATGTCGCCCTGGGAACACCGCTACTACTTTTTTTATGAATATTTTACTTTTGTCACTTCTCCTACGACGCCACATGAAGCGGTCGAAAGGCAGCGAGGAGATGGACAGGATGCGTCCATGCGCGTCCTGGGAGCTCCGCGAATACTTTTTTTATGAATATTTTACTTTTATTAGTTTTCCTTTCATTCTTACAAGAAATATTGATTCTTACAAAAAATTAATTCTTTCAAAAATTTTTTTTTCTAAAATACCTACACAACAGATTGACGCGTAGGAAACCATTTAATACTTACAAAAAAAAATTCTGAAATATGTCGCCCTGGGAACACCGCTACTACTTTTTTTATGAATATTTTACTTTTGTCACTTCTCCTACGACGCCACATGAAGCGGTCGAAAGGCAGCGAGGAGATGGACAGGATGCGTCCATGCGCGTCCTGGGACCTCCGCGAATACTTTTTTTATGAATATTTTACTTTTATTAGTTTTCCTTTCATTCTTACAAGAAATATTGATTCTTACAAAAAATTAATTCTTTCAAAAATTTTTTTTTCTAAAATACCTACACAACAGATTGACGCGTAGGAGACCATTTAATACTTTCAAAAAAAAATTCTGAAATATGTCGCCCTGGGAACACCGCTACTACTTTTTTTATGAATATTTTACTTTTGTCACTTCTCCTACGACGCCACATGAAGCGGTCGAAAGGCAGCGAGGAGATGGACAGGATGCGTCCATGCGCGTCCTGGGAGCTCCGCGAATACTTTTTTTATGAATATTTTACTTTTATTAGTTTTCCTTTCATTCTTACAAGAAATATTGATTCTTACAAAAAATTAATTCTTTCAAAAATTTTTTTTTCTAAAATACCTACACCACAGATTGACGCGTAGGAAACCATTTAATACTTACAAAAAAAAATTCTGAAAAATGTCGTCCTGGGAACGCCGCTACTACTTTTTTTATGAATATTTTACTTTTGTCACTTCTCCTACGACGCCACATGAAGCGGTCGAAAGGCAGCGAGGAGATGGACAGGATGCGTCCATGCGCGTCCTGGGACCTCCGCGAATACTTTTTTTATGAATATTTTACTTTTATTAGTTTTCCTTTCATTCTTACAAGAAATATTGATTCTTACAAAAAATTAATTCTTTCAAAATTTTTTTTTTTCTAAAATACCTACACAACAGATTGACGCGTAGGAGACCATTTAATACTTACAAAAAAAAATTCTGAAATATGTCGCCCTGGGAACACCGCTACTACTTTTTTTATGAATATTTTACTTTTGTCACTTCTCCTACGACGCCACATGAAGCGGTCGAAAGGCAGCGAGGAGATGGACAGGATGCGTCCATGCGCGTCCTGGGAGCTCCGCGAATACTTTTTTTATGAATATTTTACTTTTATTAGTTTTCCTTTCATTCTTACAAGAAATATTGATTCTTACAAAAAATTAATTCTTTCAAAATTTTTTTTTTTCTAAAATACCTACACAACAGATTGACGCGTAGGAGACCATTTAATACTTACAAAAAAAAATTCTGAAATATGTCGCCCTGGGAACACCGCTACTACTTTTTTTATGAATATTTTACTTTTGTCACTTCTCCTACGACGCCACATGAAGCGGTCGAAAGGCAGCGAGGAGATGGACAGGATGCGTCCATGCGCGTCCTGGGAGCTCCGCGAATACTTTTTTTATGAATATTTTACTTTTATTAGTTTTCCTTTCATTCTTACAAGAAATATTGATTCTTACAAAAAATTAATTCTTTCAAAAATTTTTTTTTCTAAAATACCTACACAACAGATTGACGCGTAGGAAACCATTTAATACTTACAAAAAAAAATTCTGAAATATGTCGCCCTGGGAACACCGCTACTACTTTTTTTATGAATATTTTACTTTTGTCACTTCTCCTACGACGCCACATGAAGCGGTCGAAAGGCAGCGAGGAGATGGACAGGATGCGTCCATGCGCGTCCTGGGACCTCCGCGAATACTTTTTTTATGAATATTTTACTTTTATTAGTTTTCCTTTCATTCTTACAAGAAATATTGATTCTTACAAAAAATTAATTCTATCAAAAATTTTTTTTTCTAAAATACCTACACAACAGATTGACGCGTAGGAGACCATTTAATACTTACAAAAAAAAATTCTGAAATATGTCGCCCTGGGAACACCGCTACTACTTTTTTTATGAATATTTTACTTTTGTCACTTCTCCTACGACGCCACATGAAGCGGTCGAAAGGCAGCGAGGAGATGGACAGGATGCGTCCATGCGCGTCCTGGGAGCTCCGCGAATACTTTTTTTATGAATATTTTACTTTTATTAGTTTTCCTTTCATTCTTACAAGAAATATTGATTCTTACAAAAAATTAATTCTTTCAAAAATTTTTTTTTCTAAAATACCTACACCACAGATTGACGCGTAGGAAACCATTTAATACTTACAAAAAAAAATTCTGAAAAATGTCGTCCTGGGAACGCCGCTACTACTTTTTTTATGAATATTTTACTTTTGTCACTTCTCCTACGACGCCACATGAAGCGGTCGAAAGGCAGCGAGGAGATGGACAGGATGCGTCCATGCGCGTCCTGGGACCTCCGCGAATACTTTTTTTATGAATATTTTACTTTTATTAGTTTTCCTTTCATTCTTACAAGAAATATTGATTCTTACAAAAAATTAATTCTTTCAAAATTTTTTTTTTTCTAAAATACCTACACAACAGATTGACGCGTAGGAGACCATTTAATACTTACAAAAAAAAATTCTGAAATATGTCGCCCTGGGAACACCGCTACTACTTTTTTTATGAATATTTTACTTTTGTCACTTCTCCTACGACGCCACATGAAGCGGTCGAAAGGCAGCGAGGAGATGGACAGGATGCGTCCATGCGCGTCCTGGGAGCTCCGCGAATACTTTTTTTATGAATATTTTACTTTTATTAGTTTTCCTTTCATTCTTACAAGAAATATTGATTCTTACAAAAAATTAATTCTTTCAAAATTTTTTTTTTTCTAAAATACCTACACAACAGATTGACGCGTAGGAGACCATTTAATACTTACAAAAAAAAATTCTGAAATATGTCGCCCTGGGAACACCGCTACTACTTTTTTTATGAATATTTTACTTTTGTCACTTCTCCTACGACGCCACATGAAGCGGTCGAAAGGCAGCGAGGAGATGGACAGGATGCGTCCATGCGCGTCCTGGGAGCTCCGCGAATACTTTTTTTATGAATATTTTACTTTTATTAGTTTTCCTTTCATTCTTACAAGAAATATTGATTCTTACAAAAAATTAATTCTTTCAAAAATTTTTTTTTCTAAAATACCTACACCACAGATTGACGCGTAGGAAACCATTTAATACTTACAAAAAAAAATTCTGAAAAATGTCGTCCTGGGAACGCCGCTACTACTTTTTTTATGAATATTTTACTTTTGTCACTTCTCCTACGACGCCACATGAAGCGGTCGAAAGGCAGCGAGGAGATGGACAGGATGCGTCCATGCGCGTCCTGGGACCTCCGCGAATACTTTTTTTATGAATATTTTACTTTTATTAGTTTTCCTTTCATTCTTACAAGAAATATTGATTCTTACAAAAAATTAATTCTTTCAAAATTTTTTTTTTTCTAAAATACCTACACAACAGATTGACGCGTAGGAGACCATTTAATACTTACAAAAAAAAATTCTGAAATATGTCGCCCTGGGAACACCGCTACTACTTTTTTTATGAATATTTTACTTTTGTCACTTCTCCTACGACGCCACATGAAGCGGTCGAAAGGCAGCGAGGAGATGGACAGGATGCGTCCATGCGCGTCCTGGGAGCTCCGCGAATACTTTTTTTATGAATATTTTACTTTTATTAGTTTTCCTTTCATTCTTACAAGAAATATTGATTCTTACAAAAAATTAATTCTTTCAAAAATTTTTTTTTCTAAAATACCTACACAACAGATTGACGCGTAGGAGACCATTTAATACTTACAAAAAAAAATTCTGAAATATGTCGCCCTGGGAACACCGCTACTACTTTTTTTATGAATATTTTACTTTTGTCACTTCTCCTACGACGCCACATGAAGCGGTCGAAAGGCAGCGAGGAGATGGACAGGATGCGTCCATGCGCGTCCTGGGAGCTCCGCGAATACTTTTTTTATGAATATTTTACTTTTATTAGTTTTCCTTTCATTCTTACAAGAAATATTGATTCTTACAAAAAATTAATTCTTTCAAAATTTTTTTTTTCTAAAATACCTACACAACAGATTGACGCGTAGGAGACCATTTAATACTTACAAAAAAAAATTCTGAAATATGTCGCCCTGGGAACACCGCTACTACTTTTTTTATGAATATTTTACTTTTGTCACTTCTCCTACGACGCCACATGAAGCGGTCGAAAGGCAGCGAGGAGATGGACAGGATGCGTCCATGCGCGTCCTGGGAGCTCCGCGAATACTTTTTTTATGAATATTTTACTTTTATTAGTTTTCCTTTCATTCTTACAAGAAATATTGATTCTTACAAAAAATTAATTCTTTCAAAATTTTTTTTTTTCTAAAATACCTACACAACAGATTGACGCGTAGGAGACCATTTAATACTTACAAAAAAAAATTCTGAAATATGTCGCCCTGGGAACACCGCTACTACTTTTTTTATGAATATTTTACTTTTGTCACTTCTCCTACGACGCCACATGAAGCGGTCGAAAGGCAGCGAGGAGATGGACAGGATGCGTCCATGCGCGTCCTGGGAGCTCCGCGAATACTTTTTTTATGAATATTTTACTTTTATTAGTTTTCCTTTCATTCTTACAAGAAATATTGATTCTTACAAAAAATTAATTCTTTCAAAATTTTTTTTTTTCTAAAATACCTACACAACAGATTGACGCGTAGGAGACCATTTAATACTTACAAAAAAAAATTCTGAAATATGTCGCCCTGGGAACACCGCTACTACTTTTTTTATGAATATTTTAGTTTTGTCACTTCTCCTACGACGCCACATGAAGCGGTCGAAAGGCAGCGAGGAGATGGACAGGATGCGTCCATGCGCGTCCTGGGAGCTCCGCGAATACTTTTTTTATGAATATTTTACTTTTATTAGTTTTCCTTTCATTCTTACAAGAAATATTGATTCTTACAAAAAATTAATTCTTTCAAAAATTTTTTTTTCTAAAATACCTACACAACAGATTGACGCGTAGGAAACCATTTAATACTTACAAAAAAAATTCTGAAATATGTCGCCCTGGGAACACCGCTACTACTTTTTTTATGAATATTTTACTTTTGTCACTTCTCCTACGACGCCACATGAAGCGGTCGAAAGGCAGCGAGGAGATGGACAGGATGCGTCCATGCGCGTCCTGGGACCTCCGCGAATACTTTTTTTATGAATATTTTACTTTTATTAGTTTTCCTTTCATTCTTACAAGAAATATTGATTCTTACAAAAAATTAATTCTTTCAAAAATTTTTTTTTCTAAAATACCTACACAACAGATTGACGCGTAGGAGACCATTTAATACTTACAAAAAAAAATTCTGAAATATGTCGCCCTGGGAACACCGCTACTACTTTTTTTATGAATATTTTACTTTTGTCACTTCTCCTACGACGCCACATGAAGCGGTCGAAAGGCAGCGAGGAGATGGACAGGATGCGTCCATGCGCGTCCTGGGAGCTCCGCGAATACTTTTTTTATGAATATTTTACTTTTATTAGTTTTCCTTTCATTCTTACAAGAAATATTGATTCTTACAAAAAATTAATTCTTTCAAAAATTTTTTTTTCTAAAATACCTACACCACAGATTGACGCGTAGGAAACCATTTAATACTTACAAAAAAAAATTCTGAAATATGTCGCCCTGGGAACACCGCTACTACTTTTTTTATGAATATTTTACTTTTGTCACTTCTCCTACGACGCCACATGAAGCGGTCGAAAGGCAGCGAGGAGATGGACAGGATGCGTCCATGCGCGTCCTGGGAGCTCCGCGAATACTTTTTTTATGAATATTTTACTTTTATTAGTTTTCCTTTCATTCTTACAAGAAATATTGATTCTTACAAAAAATTAATTCTTTCAAAAATTTTTTTTTCTAAAATACCTACACCACAGATTGACGCGTAGGAAACCATTTAATACTTACAAAAAAAAATTCTGAAAAATGTCGTCCTGGGAACGCCGCTACTACTTTTTTTATGAATATTTTACTTTTGTCACTTCTCCTACGACGCCACATGAAGCGGTCGAAAGGCAGCGAGGAGATGGACAGGATGCGTCCATGCGCGTCCTGGGACCTCCGCGAATACTTTTTTTATGAATATTTTACTTTTATTAGTTTTCCTTTCATTCTTACAAGAAATATTGATTCTTACAAAAAATTAATTCTTTCAAAATTTTTTTTTTTCTAAAATACCTACACAACAGATTGACGCGTAGGAGACCATTTAATACTTACAAAAAAAAATTCTGAAATATGTCGCCCTGGGAACACCGCTACTACTTTTTTTATGAATATTTTACTTTTGTCACTTCTCCTACGACGCCACATGAAGCGGTCGAAAGGCAGCGAGGAGATGGACAGGATGCGTCCATGCGCGTCCTGGGACCTCCGCGAATACTTTTTTTATGAATATTTTACTTTTATTAGTTTTCCTTTCATTCTTACAAGAAATATTGATTCTTACAAAAAATTAATTCTTTCAAAAATTTTTTTTTCTAAAATACCTACACAACAGATTGACGCGTAGGAGACCATTTAATACTTACAAAAAAAAATTCTGAAATATGTCGCCCTGGGAACACCGCTACTACTTTTTTTATGAATATTTTACTTTTGTCACTTCTCCTACGACGCCACATGAAGCGGTCGAAAGGCAGCGAGGAGATGGACAGGATGCGTCCATGCGCGTCCTGGGAGCTCCGCGAATACTTTTTTTATGAATATTTTACTTTTATTAGTTTTCCTTTCATTCTTACAAGAAATATTGATTCTTACAAAAAATTAATTCTTTCAAAAATTTTTTTTTCTAAAATACCTACACCACAGATTGACGCGTAGGAAACCATTTAATACTTACAAAAAAAAATTCTGAAAAATGTCGTCCTGGGAACGCCGCTACTACTTTTTTTATGAATATTTTACTTTTGTCACTTCTCCTACGACGCCACATGAAGCGGTCGAAAGGCAGCGAGGAGATGGACAGGATGCGTCCATGCGCGTCCTGGGACCTCCGCGAATACTTTTTTTATGAATATTTTACTTTTATTAGTTTTCCTTTCATTCTTACAAGAAATATTGATTCTTACAAAAAATTAATTCTTTCAAAATTTTTTTTTTTCTAAAATACCTACACAACAGATTGACGCGTAGGAGACCATTTAATACTTACAAAAAAAAATTCTGAAATATGTCGCCCTGGGAACACCGCTACTACTTTTTTTATGAATATTTTACTTTTGTCACTTCTCCTACGACGCCACATGAAGCGGTCGAAAGGCAGCGAGGAGATGGACAGGATGCGTCCATGCGCGTCCTGGGAGCTCCGCGAATACTTTTTTTATGAATATTTTACTTTTATTAGTTTTCCTTTCATTCTTACAAGAAATATTGATTCTTACAAAAAATTAATTCTTTCAAAAATTTTTTTTTCTAAAATACCTACACCACAGATTGACGCGTAGGAAACCATTTAATACTTACAAAAAAAAATTCTGAAAAATGTCGTCCTGGGAACGCCGCTACTACTTTTTTTATGAATATTTTACTTTTGTCACTTCTCCTACGACGCCACATGAAGCGGTCGAAAGGCAGCGAGGAGATGGACAGGATGCGTCCATGCGCGTCCTGGGACCTCCGCGAATACTTTTTTTATGAATATTTTACTTTTATTAGTTTTCCTTTCATTCTTACAAGAAATATTGATTCTTACAAAAAATTAATTCTTTCAAAATTTTTTTTTTTCTAAAATACCTACACAACAGATTGACGCGTAGGAGACCATTTAATACTTACAAAAAAAAATTCTGAAATATGTCGCCCTGGGAACACCGCTACTACTTTTTTTATGAATATTTTACTTTTGTCACTTCTCCTACGACGCCACATGAAGCGGTCGAAAGGCAGCGAGGAGATGGACAGGATGCGTCCATGCGCGTCCTGGGAGCTCCGCGAATACTTTTTTTATGAATATTTTACTTTTATTAGTTTTCCTTTCATTCTTACAAGAAATATTGATTCTTACAAAAAATTAATTCTTTCAAAATTTTTTTTTTTCTAAAATACCTACACAACAGATTGACGCGTAGGAGACCATTTAATACTTACAAAAAAAAATTCTGAAATATGTCGCCCTGGGAACACCGCTACTACTTTTTTTATGAATATTTTACTTTTGTCACTTCTCCTACGACGCCACATGAAGCGGTCGAAAGGCAGCGAGGAGATGGACAGGATGCGTCCATGCGCGTCCTGGGAGCTCCGCGAATACTTTTTTTATGAATATTTTACTTTTATTAGTTTTCCTTTCATTCTTACAAGAAATATTGATTCTTACAAAAAATTAATTCTTTCAAAATTTTTTTTTTTCTAAAATACCTACACAACAGATTGACGCGTAGGAGACCATTTAATACTTACAAAAAAAAATTCTGAAATATGTCGCCCTGGGAACACCGCTACTACTTTTTTTATGAATATTTTACTTTTGTCACTTCTCCTACGACGCCACATGAAGCGGTCGAAAGGCAGCGAGGAGATGGACAGGATGCGTCCATGCGCGTCCTGGGAGCTCCGCGAATACTTTTTTTATGAATATTTTACTTTTATTAGTTTTCCTTTCATTCTTACAAGAAATATTGATTCTTACAAAAAATTAATTCTTTCAAAAATTTTTTTTTCTAAAATACCTACACAACAGATTGACGCGTAGGAAACCATTTAATACTTACAAAAAAAAATTCTGAAATATGTCGCCCTGGGAACACCGCTACTACTTTTTTTATGAATATTTTACTTTTGTCACTTCTCCTACGACGCCACATGAAGCGGTCGAAAGGCAGCGAGGAGATGGACAGGATGCGTCCATGCGCGTCCTGGGACCTCCGCGAATACTTTTTTTATGAATATTTTACTTTTATTAGTTTTCCTTTCATTCTTACAAGAAATATTGATTCTTACAAAAAATTAATTCTTTCAAAAATTTTTTTTTCTAAAATACCTACACAACAGATTGACGCGTAGGAGACCATTTAATACTTTCAAAAAAAAATTCTGAAATATGTCGCCCTGGGAACACCGCTACTACTTTTTTTATGAATATTTTACTTTTGTCACTTCTCCTACGACGCCACATGAAGCGGTCGAAAGGCAGCGAGGAGATGGACAGGATGCGTCCATGCGCGTCCTGGGAGCTCCGCGAATACTTTTTTTATGAATATTTTACTTTTATTAGTTTTCCTTTCATTCTTACAAGAAATATTGATTCTTACAAAAAATTAATTCTTTCAAAAATTTTTTTTTCTAAAATACCTACACCACAGATTGACGCGTAGGAAACCATTTAATACTTACAAAAAAAAATTCTGAAAAATGTCGTCCTGGGAACGCCGCTACTACTTTTTTTATGAATATTTTACTTTTGTCACTTCTCCTACGACGCCACATGAAGCGGTCGAAAGGCAGCGAGGAGATGGACAGGATGCGTCCATGCGCGTCCTGGGACCTCCGCGAATACTTTTTTTATGAATATTTTACTTTTATTAGTTTTCCTTTCATTCTTACAAGAAATATTGATTCTTACAAAAAATTAATTCTTTCAAAATTTTTTTTTTTCTAAAATACCTACACAACAGATTGACGCGTAGGAGACCATTTAATACTTACAAAAAAAAATTCTGAAATATGTCGCCCTGGGAACACCGCTACTACTTTTTTTATGAATATTTTACTTTTGTCACTTCTCCTACGACGCCACATGAAGCGGTCGAAAGGCAGCGAGGAGATGGACAGGATGCGTCCATGCGCGTCCTGGGAGCTCCGCGAATACTTTTTTTATGAATATTTTACTTTTATTAGTTTTCCTTTCATTCTTACAAGAAATATTGATTCTTACAAAAAATTAATTCTTTCAAAATTTTTTTTTTTCTAAAATACCTACACAACAGATTGACGCGTAGGAGACCATTTAATACTTACAAAAAAAAATTCTGAAATATGTCGCCCTGGGAACACCGCTACTACTTTTTTTATGAATATTTTACTTTTGTCACTTCTCCTACGACGCCACATGAAGCGGTCGAAAGGCAGCGAGGAGATGGACAGGATGCGTCCATGCGCGTCCTGGGAGCTCCGCGAATACTTTTTTTATGAATATTTTACTTTTATTAGTTTTCCTTTCATTCTTACAAGAAATATTGATTCTTACAAAAAATTAATTCTTTCAAAAATTTTTTTTTCTAAAATACCTACACAACAGATTGACGCGTAGGAAACCATTTAATACTTACAAAAAAAAATTCTGAAATATGTCGCCCTGGGAACACCGCTACTACTTTTTTTATGAATATTTTACTTTTGTCACTTCTCCTACGACGCCACATGAAGCGGTCGAAAGGCAGCGAGGAGATGGACAGGATGCGTCCATGCGCGTCCTGGGACCTCCGCGAATACTTTTTTTATGAATATTTTACTTTTATTAGTTTTCCTTTCATTCTTACAAGAAATATTGATTCTTACAAAAAATTAATTCTTTCAAAAATTTTTTTTTCTAAAATACCTACACAACAGATTGACGCGTAGGTAGACCATTTAATACTTACAAAAAAAAATTCTGAAATATGTCGCCCTGGGAACACCGCTACTACTTTTTTTATGAATATTTTACTTTTGTCACTTCTCCTACGACGCCACATGAAGCGGTCGAAAGGCAGCGAGGAGATGGACAGGATGCGTCCATGCGCGTCCTGGGAGCTCCGCGAATACTTTTTTTATGAATATTTTACTTTTATTAGTTTTCCTTTCATTCTTACAAGAAATATTGATTCTTACAAAAAATTAATTCTTTCAAAAATTTTTTTTTCTAAAATACCTACACCACAGATTGACGCGTAGGAAACCATTTAATACTTACAAAAAAAAATTCTGAAAAATGTCGTCCTGGGAACGCCGCTACTACTTTTTTTATGAATATTTTACTTTTGTCACTTCTCCTACGACGCCACATGAAGCGGTCGAAAGGCAGCGAGGAGATGGACAGGATGCGTCCATGCGCGTCCTGGGACCTCCGCGAATACTTTTTTTATGAATATTTTACTTTTATTAGTTTTCCTTTCATTCTTACAAGAAATATTGATTCTTACAAAAAATTAATTCTTTCAAAATTTTTTTTTTTCTAAAATACCTACACAACAGATTGACGCGTAGGAGACCATTTAATACTTACAAAAAAAAATTCTGAAATATGTCGCCCTGGGAACACCGCTACTACTTTTTTTATGAATATTTTACTTTTGTCACTTCTCCTACGACGCCACATGAAGCGGTCGAAAGGCAGCGAGGAGATGGACAGGATGCGTCCATGCGCGTCCTGGGAGCTCCGCGAATACTTTTTTTATGAATATTTTACTTTTATTAGTTTTCCTTTCATTCTTACAAGAAATATTGATTCTTACAAAAAATTAATTCTTTCAAAATTTTTTTTTTTCTAAAATACCTACACAACAGATTGACGCGTAGGAGACCATTTAATACTTACAAAAAAAAATTCTGAAATATGTCGCCCTGGGAACACCGCTACTACTTTTTTTATGAATATTTTACTTTTGTCACTTCTCCTACGACGCCACATGAAGCGGTCGAAAGGCAGCGAGGAGATGGACAGGATGCGTCCATGCGCGTCCTGGGAGCTCCGCGAATACTTTTTTTATGAATATTTTACTTTTATTAGTTTTCCTTTCATTCTTACAAGAAATATTGATTCTTACAAAAAATTAATTCTTTCAAAAATTTTTTTTTCTAAAATACCTACACCACAGATTGACGCGTAGGAAACCATTTAATACTTACAAAAAAAAATTCTGAAAAATGTCGTCCTGGGAACGCCGCTACTACTTTTTTTATGAATATTTTACTTTTGTCACTTCTCCTACGACGCCACATGAAGCGGTCGAAAGGCAGCGAGGAGATGGACAGGATGCGTCCATGCGCGTCCTGGGACCTCCGCGAATACTTTTTTTATGAATATTTTACTTTTATTAGTTTTCCTTTCATTCTTACAAGAAATATTGATTCTTACAAAAAATTAATTCTTTCAAAATTTTTTTTTTTCTAAAATACCTACACAACAGATTGACGCGTAGGAGACCATTTAATACTTACAAAAAAAAATTCTGAAATATGTCGCCCTGGGAACACCGCTACTACTTTTTTTATGAATATTTTACTTTTGTCACTTCTCCTACGACGCCACATGAAGCGGTCGAAAGGCAGCGAGGAGATGGACAGGATGCGTCCATGCGCGTCCTGGGAGCTCCGCGAATACTTTTTTTATGAATATTTTACTTTTATTAGTTTTCCTTTCATTCTTACAAGAAATATTGATTCTTACAAAAAATTAATTCTTTCAAAAATTTTTTTTTCTAAAATACCTACACAACAGATTGACGCGTAGGAGACCATTTAATACTTACAAAAAAAAATTCTGAAATATGTCGCCCTGGGAACACCGCTACTACTTTTTTTATGAATATTTTACTTTTGTCACTTCTCCTACGACGCCACATGAAGCGGTCGAAAGGCAGCGAGGAGATGGACAGGATGCGTCCATGCGCGTCCTGGGAGCTCCGCGAATACTTTTTTTATGAATATTTTACTTTTATTAGTTTTCCTTTCATTCTTACAAGAAATATTGATTCTTACAAAAAATTAATTCTTTCAAAAATTTTTTTTTCTAAAATACCTACACAACAGATTGACGCGTAGGAGACCATTTAATACTTACAAAAAAAAATTCTGAAATATGTCGCCCTGGGAACACCGCTACTACTTTTTTTATGAATATTTTACTTTTGTCACTTCTCCTACGACGCCACATGAAGCGGTCGAAAGGCAGCGAGGAGATGGACAGGATGCGTCCATGCGCGTCCTGGGAGCTCCGCGAATACTTTTTTTATGAATATTTTACTTTTATTAGTTTTCCTTTCATTCTTACAAGAAATATTGATTCTTACAAAAAATTAATTCTTTCAAAATTTTTTTTTTCTAAAATACCTACACAACAGATTGACGCGTAGGAGACCATTTAATACTTTCAAAAAAAAATTCTGAAATATGTCGCCCTGGGAACACCGCTACTACTTTTTTTATGAATATTTTACTTTTGTCACTTCTCCTACGACGCCACATGAAGCGGTCGAAAGGCAGCGAGGAGATGGACAGGATGCGTCCATGCGCGTCCTGGGAGCTCCGCGAATACTTTTTTTATGAATATTTTACTTTTATTAGTTTTCCTTTCATTCTTACAAGAAATATTGATTCTTACAAAAAATTAATTCTTTCAAAAATTTTTTTTTCTAAAATACCTACACCACAGATTGACGCGTAGGAAACCATTTAATACTTACAAAAAAAAATTCTGAAAAATGTCGTCCTGGGAACGCCGCTACTACTTTTTTTATGAATATTTTACTTTTGTCACTTCTCCTACGACGCCACATGAAGCGGTCGAAAGGCAGCGAGGAGATGGACAGGATGCGTCCATGCGCGTCCTGGGACCTCCGCGAATACTTTTTTTATGAATATTTTACTTTTATTAGTTTTCCTTTCATTCTTACAAGAAATATTGATTCTTACAAAAAATTAATTCTTTCAAAATTTTTTTTTTTCTAAAATACCTACACAACAGATTGACGCGTAGGAGACCATTTAATACTTACAAAAAAAAATTCTGAAATATGTCGCCCTGGGAACACCGCTACTACTTTTTTTATGAATATTTTACTTTTGTCACTTCTCCTACGACGCCACATGAAGCGGTCGAAAGGCAGCGAGGAGATGGACAGGATGCGTCCATGCGCGTCCTGGGAGCTCCGCGAATACTTTTTTTATGAATATTTTACTTTTATTAGTTTTCCTTTCATTCTTACAAGAAATATTGATTCTTACAAAAAATTAATTCTTTCAAAATTTTTTTTTTTCTAAAATACCTACACAACAGATTGACGCGTAGGAGACCATTTAATACTTACAAAAAAAAATTCTGAAATATGTCGCCCTGGGAACACCGCTACTACTTTTTTTATGAATATTTTACTTTTGTCACTTCTCCTACGACGCCACATGAAGCGGTCGAAAGGCAGCGAGGAGATGGACAGGATGCGTCCATGCGCGTCCTGGGAGCTCCGCGAATACTTTTTTTATGAATATTTTACTTTTATTAGTTTTCCTTTCATTCTTACAAGAAATATTGATTCTTACAAAAAATTAATTCTTTCAAAAATTTTTTTTTCTAAAATACCTACACAACAGATTGACGCGTAGGAAACCATTTAATACTTACAAAAAAAAATTCTGAAATATGTCGCCCTGGGAACACCGCTACTACTTTTTTTATGAATATTTTACTTTTGTCACTTCTCCTACGACGCCACATGAAGCGGTCGAAAGGCAGCGAGGAGATGGACAGGATGCGTCCATGCGCGTCCTGGGACCTCCGCGAATACTTTTTTTATGAATATTTTACTTTTATTAGTTTTCCTTTCATTCTTACAAGAAATATTGATTCTTACAAAAAATTAATTCTTTCAAAAATTTTTTTTTCTAAAATACCTACACAACAGATTGACGCGTAGGAGACCATTTAATACTTACAAAAAAAAATTCTGAAATATGTCGCCCTGGGAACACCGCTACTACTTTTTTTATGAATATTTTACTTTTGTCACTTCTCCTACGACGCCACATGAAGCGGTCGAAAGGCAGCGAGGAGATGGACAGGATGCGTCCATGCGCGTCCTGGGAGCTCCGCGAATACTTTTTTTATGAATATTTTACTTTTATTAGTTTTCCTTTCATTCTTACAAGAAATATTGATTCTTACAAAAAATTAATTCTTTCAAAAATTTTTTTTTCTAAAATACCTACACCACAGATTGACGCGTAGGAAACCATTTAATACTTACAAAAAAAAATTCTGAAAAATGTCGCCCTGGGAACGCCGCTACTACTTTTTTTATGAATATTTTACTTTTGTCACTTCTCCTACGACGCCACATGAAGCGGTCGAAAGGCAGCGAGGAGATGGACAGGATGCGTCCATGCGCGTCCTGGGAGCTCCGCGAATACTTTTTTTATGAATATTTTACTTTTATTAGTTTTCCTTTCATTCTTACAAGAAATATTGATTCTTACAAAAAATTAATTCTTTCAAAATTTTTTTTTTTCTAAAATACCTACACAACAGATTGACGCGTAGGAGACCATTTAATACTTACAAAAAAAAATTCTGAAATATGTCGCCCTGGGAACACCGCTACTACTTTTTTTATGAATATTTTACTTTTGTCACTTCTCCTACGACGCCACATGAAGCGGTCGAAAGGCAGCGAGGAGATGGACAGGATGCGTCCATGCGCGTCCTGGGAGCTCCGCGAATACTTTTTTTATGAATATTTTACTTTTATTAGTTTTCCTTTCATTCTTACAAGAAATATTGATTCTTACAAAAAATTAATTCTTTCAAAAATTTTTTTTTCTAAAATACCTACACCACAGATTGACGCGTAGGAAACCATTTAATACTTACAAAAAAAAATTCTGAAAAATGTCGTCCTGGGAACGCCGCTACTACTTTTTTTATGAATATTTTACTTTTGTCACTTCTCCTACGACGCCACATGAAGCGGTCGAAAGGCAGCGAGGAGATGGACAGGATGCGTCCATGCGCGTCCTGGGACCTCCGCGAATACTTTTTTTATGAATATTTTACTTTTATTAGTTTTCCTTTCATTCTTACAAGAAATATTGATTCTTACAAAAAATTAATTCTTTCAAAATTTTTTTTTTTCTAAAATACCTACACAACAGATTGACGCGTAGGAGACCATTTAATACTTACAAAAAAAAATTCTGAAATATGTCGCCCTGGGAACACCGCTACTACTTTTTTTATGAATATTTTACTTTTGTCACTTCTCCTACGACGCCACATGAAGCGGTCGAAAGGCAGCGAGGAGATGGACAGGATGCGTCCATGCGCGTCCTGGGAGCTCCGCGAATACTTTTTTTATGAATATTTTACTTTTATTAGTTTTCCTTTCATTCTTACAAGAAATATTGATTCTTACAAAAAATTAATTCTTTCAAAAATTTTTTTTTCTAAAATACCTACACAACAGATTGACGCGTAGGAGACCATTTAATACTTACAAAAAAAAATTCTGAAATATGTCGCCCTGGGAACACCGCTACTACTTTTTTTATGAATATTTTACTTTTGTCACTTCTCCTACGACGCCACATGAAGCGGTCGAAAGGCAGCGAGGAGATGGACAGGATGCGTCCATGCGCGTCCTGGGAGCTCCGCGAATACTTTTTTTATGAATATTTTACTTTTATTAGTTTTCCTTTCATTCTTACAAGAAATATTGATTCTTACAAAAAATTAATTCTTTCAAAATTTTTTTTTTCTAAAATACCTACACAACAGATTGACGCGTAGGAGACCATTTAATACTTACAAAAAAAAATTCTGAAATATGTCGCCCTGGGAACACCGCTACTACTTTTTTTATGAATATTTTACTTTTGTCACTTCTCCTACGACGCCACATGAAGCGGTCGAAAGGCAGCGAGGAGATGGACAGGATGCGTCCATGCGCGTCCTGGGAGCTCCGCGAATACTTTTTTTATGAATATTTTACTTTTATTAGTTTTCCTTTCATTCTTACAAGAAATATTGATTCTTACAAAAAATTAATTCTTTCAAAATTTTTTTTTTTCTAAAATACCTACACAACAGATTGACGCGTAGGAGACCATTTAATACTTACAAAAAAAAATTCTGAAATATGTCGCCCTGGGAACACCGCTACTACTTTTTTTATGAATATTTTACTTTTGTCACTTCTCCTACGACGCCACATGAAGCGGTCGAAAGGCAGCGAGGAGATGGACAGGATGCGTCCATGCGCGTCCTGGGAGCTCCGCGAATACTTTTTTTATGAATATTTTACTTTTATTAGTTTTCCTTTCATTCTTACAAGAAATATTGATTCTTACAAAAAATTAATTCTTTCAAAATTTTTTTTTTTCTAAAATACCTACACAACAGATTGACGCGTAGGAGACCATTTAATACTTACAAAAAAAAATTCTGAAATATGTCGCCCTGGGAACACCGCTACTACTTTTTTTATGAATATTTTACTTTTGTCACTTCTCCTACGACGCCACATGAAGCGGTCGAAAGGCAGCGAGGAGATGGACAGGATGCGTCCATGCGCGTCCTGGGAGCTCCGCGAATACTTTTTTTATGAATATTTTACTTTTATTAGTTTTCCTTTCATTCTTACAAGAAATATTGATTCTTACAAAAAATTAATTCTTTCAAAAATTTTTTTTTCTAAAATACCTACACAACAGATTGACGCGTAGGAAACCATTTAATACTTACAAAAAAAAATTCTGAAATATGTCGCCCTGGGAACACCGCTACTACTTTTTTTATGAATATTTTACTTTTGTCACTTCTCCTACGACGCCACATGAAGCGGTCGAAAGGCAGCGAGGAGATGGACAGGATGCGTCCATGCGCGTCCTGGGACCTCCGCGAATACTTTTTTTATGAATATTTTACTTTTATTAGTTTTCCTTTCATTCTTACAAGAAATATTGATTCTTACAAAAAATTAATTCTTTCAAAAATTTTTTTTTCTAAAATACCTACACAACAGATTGACGCGTAGGAGACCATTTAATACTTACAAAAAAAAATTCTGAAATATGTCGCCCTGGGAACACCGCTACTACTTTTTTTATGAATATTTTACTTTTGTCACTTCTCCTACGACGCCACATGAAGCGGTCGAAAGGCAGCGAGGAGATGGACAGGATGCGTCCATGCGCGTCCTGGGAGCTCCGCGAATACTTTTTTTATGAATATTTTACTTTTATTAGTTTTCCTTTCATTCTTACAAGAAATATTGATTCTTACAAAAAATTAATTCTTTCAAAAATTTTTTTTTCTAAAATACCTACACCACAGATTGACGCGTAGGAAACCATTTAATACTTACAAAAAAAAATTCTGAAAAATGTCGTCCTGGGAACGCCGCTACTACTTTTTTTATGAATATTTTACTTTTGTCACTTCTCCTACGACGCCACATGAAGCGGTCGAAAGGCAGCGAGGAGATGGACAGGATGCGTCCATGCGCGTCCTGGGACCTCCGCGAATACTTTTTTTATGAATATTTTACTTTTATTAGTTTTCCTTTCATTCTTACAAGAAATATTGATTCTTACAAAAAATTAATTCTTTCAAAATTTTTTTTTTTCTAAAATACCTACACAACAGATTGACGCGTAGGAGACCATTTAATACTCACAAAAAAAAATTCTGAAATATGTCGCCCTGGGAACACCGCTACTACTTTTTTTATGAATATTTTACTTTTGTCACTTCTCCTACGACGCCACATGAAGCGGTCGAAAGGCAGCGAGGAGATGGACAGGATGCGTCCATGCGCGTCCTGGGAGCTCCGCGAATACTTTTTTTATGAATATTTTACTTTTATTAGTTTTCCTTTCATTCTTACAAGAAATATTGATTCTTACAAAAAATTAATTCTTTCAAAATTTTTTTTTTTCTAAAATACCTACACAACAGATTGACGCGTAGGAGACCATTTAATACTTACAAAAAAAAATTCTGAAATATGTCGCCCTGGGAACACCGCTACTACTTTTTTTATGAATATTTTACTTTTGTCACTTCTCCTACGACGCCACATGAAGCGGTCGAAAGGCAGCGAGGAGATGGACAGGATGCGTCCATGCGCGTCCTGGGAGCTCCGCGAATACTTTTTTTATGAATATTTTACTTTTATTAGTTTTCCTTTCATTCTTACAAGAAATATTGATTCTTACAAAAAATTAATTCTTTCAAATTTTTTTTTTTTCTAAAATACCTACACAACAGATTGACGCGTAGGAGACCATTTAATACTTACAAAAAAAAATTCTGAAATATGTCGCCCTGGGAACACCGCTACTACTTTTTTTATGAATATTTTACTTTTGTCACTTCTCCTACGACGCCACATGAAGCGGTCGAAAGGCAGCGAGGAGATGGACAGGATGCGTCCATGCGCGTCCTGGGAGCTCCGCGAATACTTTTTTTATGAATATTTTACTTTTATTAGTTTTCCTTTCATTCTTACAAGAAATATTGATTCTTACAAAAAATTAATTCTTTCAAAATTTTTTTTTTCTAAAATACCTACACAACAGATTGACGCGTAGGAGACCATTTAATACTTACAAAAAAAAATTCTGAAATATGTCGCCCTGGGAACACCGCTACTACTTTTTTTATGAATATTTTACTTTTGTCACTTCTCCTACGACGCCACATGAAGCGGTCGAAAGGCAGCGAGGAGATGGACAGGATGCGTCCATGCGCGTCCTGGGAGCTCCGCGAATACTTTTTTTATGAATATTTTACTTTTATTAGTTTTCCTTTCATTCTTACAAGAAATATTGATTCTTACAAAAAATTAATTCTTTCAAAATTTTTTTTTTTCTAAAATACCTACACAACAGATTGACGCGTAGGAGACCATTTAATACTTACAAAAAAAAATTCTGAAATATGTCGCCCTGGGAACACCGCTACTACTTTTTTTATGAATATTTTACTTTTGTCACTTCTCCTACGACGCCACATGAAGCGGTCGAAAGGCAGCGAGGAGATGGACAGGATGCGTCCATGCGCGTCCTGGGAGCTCCGCGAATACTTTTTTTATGAATATTTTACTTTTATTAGTTTTCCTTTCATTCTTACAAGAAATATTGATTCTTACAAAAAATTAATTCTTTCAAAATTTTTTTTTTTCTAAAATACCTACACAACAGATTGACGCGTAGGAGACCATTTAATACTTACAAAAAAAAATTCTGAAATATGTCGCCCTGGGAACACCGCTACTACTTTTTTTATGAATATTTTACTTTTGTCACTTCTCCTACGACGCCACATGAAGCGGTCGAAAGGCAGCGAGGAGATGGACAGGATGCGTCCATGCGCGTCCTGGGAGCTCCGCGAATACTTTTTTTATGAATATTTTACTTTTATTAGTTTTCCTTTCATTCTTACAAGAAATATTGATTCTTACAAAAAATTAATTCTTTCAAAAATTTTTTTTTCTAAAATACCTACACAACAGATTGACGCGTAGGAAACCATTTAATACTTACAAAAAAAAATTCTGAAATATGTCGCCCTGGGAACACCGCTACTACTTTTTTTATGAATATTTTACTTTTGTCACTTCTCCTACGACGCCACATGAAGCGGTCGAAAGGCAGCGAGGAGATGGACAGGATGCGTCCATGCGCGTCCTGGGACCTCCGCGAATACTTTTTTTATGAATATTTTACTTTTATTAGTTTTCCTTTCATTCTTACAAGAAATATTGATTCTTACAAAAAATTAATTCTTTCAAAAATTTTTTTTTCTAAAATACCTACACAACAGATTGACGCGTAGGAGACCATTTAATACTTACAAAAAAAAATTCTGAAATATGTCGCCCTGGGAACACCGCTACTACTTTTTTTATGAATATTTTACTTTTGTCACTTCTCCTACGACGCCACATGAAGCGGTCGAAAGGCAGCGAGGAGATGGACAGGATGCGTCCATGCGCGTCCTGGGAGCTCCGCGAATACTTTTTTTATGAATATTTTACTTTTATTAGTTTTCCTTTCATTCTTACAAGAAATATTGATTCTTACAAAAAATTAATTCTTTCAAAAATTTTTTTTTCTAAAATACCTACACCACAGATTGACGCGTAGGAAACCATTTAATACTTACAAAAAAAAATTCTGAAAAATGTCGTCCTGGGAACGCCGCTACTACTTTTTTTATGAATATTTTACTTTTGTCACTTCTCCTACGACGCCACATGAAGCGGTCGAAAGGCAGCGAGGAGATGGACAGGATGCGTCCATGCGCGTCCTGGGACCTCCGCGAATACTTTTTTTATGAATATTTTACTTTTATTAGTTTTCCTTTCATTCTTACAAGAAATATTGATTCTTACAAAAAATTAATTCTTTCAAAATTTTTTTTTTTCTAAAATACCTACACAACAGATTGACGCGTAGGAGACCATTTAATACTTACAAAAAAAAATTCTGAAATATGTCGCCCTGGGAACACCGCTACTACTTTTTTTATGAATATTTTACTTTTGTCACTTCTCCTACGACGCCACATGAAGCGGTCGAAAGGCAGCGAGGAGATGGACAGGATGCGTCCATGCGCGTCCTGGGAGCTCCGCGAATACTTTTTTTATGAATATTTTACTTTTATTAGTTTTCCTTTCATTCTTACAAGAAATATTGATTCTTACAAAAAATTAATTCTTTCAAAATTTTTTTTTTTCTAAAATACCTACACAACATATTGACGCGTAGGAGACCATTTAATACTTACAAAAAAAAATTCTGAAATATGTCGCCCTGGGAACACCGCTACTACTTTTTTTATGAATATTTTACTTTTGTCACTTCTCCTACGACGCCACATGAAGCGGTCGAAAGGCAGCGAGGAGATGGACAGGATGCGTCCATGCGCGTCCTGGGAGCTCCGCGAATACTTTTTTTATGAATATTTTACTTTTATTAGTTTTCCTTTCATTCTTACAAGAAATATTGATTCTTACAAAAAATTAATTCTTTCAAATTTTTTTTTTTCTAAAATACCTACACAACAGATTGACGCGTAGGAGACCATTTAATACTTACAAAAAAAAATTCTGAAATATGTCGCCCTGGGAACACCGCTACTACTTTTTTTATGAATATTTTACTTTTGTCACTTCTCCTACGACGCCACATGAAGCGGTCGAAAGGCAGCGAGGAGATGGACAGGATGCGTCCATGCGCGTCCTGGGAGCTCCGCGAATACTTTTTTTATGAATATTTTACTTTTATTAGTTTTCCTTTCATTCTTACAAGAAATATTGATTCTTACAAAAAATTAATTCTTTCAAAAATTTTTTTTTCTAAAATACCTACACCACAGATTGACGCGTAGGAAACCATTTAATACTTACAAAAAAAAATTCTGAAAAATGTCGTCCTGGGAACGCCGCTACTACTTTTTTTATGAATATTTTACTTTTGTCACTTCTCCTACGACGCCACATGAAGCGGTCGAAAGGCAGCGAGGAGATGGACAGGATGCGTCCATGCGCGTCCTGGGACCTCCGCGAATACTTTTTTTATGAATATTTTACTTTTATTAGTTTTCCTTTCATTCTTACAAGAAATATTGATTCTTACAAAAAATTAATTCTTTCAAAATTTTTTTTTTTCTAAAATACCTACACAACAGATTGACGCGTAGGAGACCATTTAATACTTACAAAAAAAAATTCTGAAATATGTCGCCCTGGGAACACCGCTACTACTTTTTTTATGAATATTTTACTTTTGTCACTTCTCCTACGACGCCACATGAAGCGGTCGAAAGGCAGCGAGGAGATGGACAGGATGCGTCCATGCGCGTCCTGGGAGCTCCGCGAATACTTTTTTTATGAATATTTTACTTTTATTAGTTTTCCTTTCATTCTTACAAGAAATATTGATTCTTACAAAAAATTAATTCTTTCAAAAATTTTTTTTTCTAAAATACCTACACAACAGATTGACGCGTAGGAGACCATTTAATACTTACAAAAAAAAATTCTGAAATATGTCGCCCTGGGAACACCGCTACTACTTTTTTTATGAATATTTTACTTTTGTCACTTCTCCTACGACGCCACATGAAGCGGTCGAAAGGCAGCGAGGAGATGGACAGGATGCGTCCATGCGCGTCCTGGGAGCTCCGCGAATACTTTTTTTATGAATATTTTACTTTTATTAGTTTTCCTTTCATTCTTACAAGAAATATTGATTCTTACAAAAAATTAATTCTTTCAAAATTTTTTTTTTCTAAAATACCTACACAACAGATTGACGCGTAGGAGACCATTTAATACTTACAAAAAAAAATTCTGAAATATGTCGCCCTGGGAACACCGCTACTACTTTTTTTATGAATATTTTACTTTTGTCACTTCTCCTACGACGCCACATGAAGCGGTCGAAAGGCAGCGAGGAGATGGACAGGATGCGTCCATGCGCGTCCTGGGAGCTCCGCGAATACTTTTTTTATGAATATTTTACTTTTATTAGTTTTCCTTTCATTCTTACAAGAAATATTGATTCTTACAAAAAATTAATTCTTTCAAAATTTTTTTTTTTCTAAAATACCTACACAACAGATTGACGCGTAGGAGACCATTTAATACTTACAAAAAAAAATTCTGAAATATGTCGCCCTGGGAACACCGCTACTACTTTTTTTATGAATATTTTACTTTTGTCACTTCTCCTACGACGCCACATGAAGCGGTCGAAAGGCAGCGAGGAGATGGACAGGATGCGTCCATGCGCGTCCTGGGAGCTCCGCGAATACTTTTTTTATGAATATTTTACTTTTATTAGTTTTCCTTTCATTCTTACAAGAAATATTGATTCTTACAAAAAATTAATTCTTTCAAAATTTTTTTTTTTCTAAAATACCTACACAACAGATTGACGCGTAGGAGACCATTTAATACTTACAAAAAAA
The DNA here is from genome assembly GCA_963932275.1 of Andrena praecox. NCBI lineage: Eukaryota > Metazoa > Arthropoda > Insecta > Hymenoptera > Andrenidae > Andrena > Andrena praecox. The sequence continues at coordinate 51,397,766 of OZ010731.1, read as the reverse complement.
AATTCTGAAATATGTCGCCCTGGGAACACCGCTACTACTTTTTTTATGAATATTTTACTTTTGTCACTTCTCCTACGACGCCACATGAAGCGGTCGAAAGGCAGCGAGGAGATGGACAGGATGCGTCCATGCGCGTCCTGGGAGCTCCGCGAATACTTTTTTTATGAATATTTTACTTTTATTAGTTTTCCTTTCATTCTTACAAGAAATATTGATTCTTACAAAAAATTAATTCTTTCAAAAATTTTTTTTTCTAAAATACCTACACAACAGATTGACGCGTAGGAAACCATTTAATACTTACAAAAAAAAATTCTGAAATATGTCGCCCTGGGAACACCGCTACTACTTTTTTTATGAATATTTTACTTTTGTCACTTCTCCTACGACGCCACATGAAGCGGTCGAAAGGCAGCGAGGAGATGGACAGGATGCGTCCATGCGCGTCCTGGGACCTCCGCGAATACTTTTTTTATGAATATTTTACTTTTATTAGTTTTCCTTTCATTCTTACAAGAAATATTGATTCTTACAAAAAATTAATTCTTTCAAAAATTTTTTTTTCTAAAATACCTACACAACAGATTGACGCGTAGGAGACCATTTAATACTTACAAAAAAAAATTCTGAAATATGTCGCCCTGGGAACACCGCTACTACTTTTTTTATGAATATTTTACTTTTGTCACTTCTCCTACGACGCCACATGAAGCGGTCGAAAGGCAGCGAGGAGATGGACAGGATGCGTCCATGCGCGTCCTGGGAGCTCCGCGAATACTTTTTTTATGAATATTTTACTTTTATTAGTTTTCCTTTCATTCTTACAAGAAATATTGATTCTTACAAAAAATTAATTCTTTCAAAAATTTTTTTTTCTAAAATACCTACACCACAGATTGACGCGTAGGAAACCATTTAATACTTACAAAAAAAAATTCTGAAAAATGTCGTCCTGGGAACGCCGCTACTACTTTTTTTATGAATATTTTACTTTTGTCACTTCTCCTACGACGCCACATGAAGCGGTCGAAAGGCAGCGAGGAGATGGACAGGATGCGTCCATGCGCGTCCTGGGACCTCCGCGAATACTTTTTTTATGAATATTTTACTTTTATTAGTTTTCCTTTCATTCTTACAAGAAATATTGATTCTTACAAAAAATTAATTCTTTCAAAATTTTTTTTTTTCTAAAATACCTACACAACAGATTGACGCGTAGGAGACCATTTAATACTCACAAAAAAAAATTCTGAAATATGTCGCCCTGGGAACACCGCTACTACTTTTTTTATGAATATTTTACTTTTGTCACTTCTCCTACGACGCCACATGAAGCGGTCGAAAGGCAGCGAGGAGATGGACAGGATGCGTCCATGCGCGTCCTGGGAGCTCCGCGAATACTTTTTTTATGAATATTTTACTTTTATTAGTTTTCCTTTCATTCTTACAAGAAATATTGATTCTTACAAAAAATTAATTCTTTCAAAATTTTTTTTTTTCTAAAATACCTACACAACAGATTGACGCGTAGGAGACCATTTAATACTTACAAAAAAAAATTCTGAAATATGTCGCCCTGGGAACACCGCTACTACTTTTTTTATGAATATTTTACTTTTGTCACTTCTCCTACGACGCCACATGAAGCGGTCGAAAGGCAGCGAGGAGATGGACAGGATGCGTCCATGCGCGTCCTGGGAGCTCCGCGAATACTTTTTTTATGAATATTTTACTTTTATTAGTTTTCCTTTCATTCTTACAAGAAATATTGATTCTTACAAAAAATTAATTCTTTCAAATTTTTTTTTTTTCTAAAATACCTACACAACAGATTGACGCGTAGGAGACCATTTAATACTTACAAAAAAAAATTCTGAAATATGTCGCCCTGGGAACACCGCTACTACTTTTTTTATGAATATTTTACTTTTGTCACTTCTCCTACGACGCCACATGAAGCGGTCGAAAGGCAGCGAGGAGATGGACAGGATGCGTCCATGCGCGTCCTGGGAGCTCCGCGAATACTTTTTTTATGAATATTTTACTTTTATTAGTTTTCCTTTCATTCTTACAAGAAATATTGATTCTTACAAAAAATTAATTCTTTCAAAATTTTTTTTTTCTAAAATACCTACACAACAGATTGACGCGTAGGAGACCATTTAATACTTACAAAAAAAAATTCTGAAATATGTCGCCCTGGGAACACCGCTACTACTTTTTTTATGAATATTTTACTTTTGTCACTTCTCCTACGACGCCACATGAAGCGGTCGAAAGGCAGCGAGGAGATGGACAGGATGCGTCCATGCGCGTCCTGGGAGCTCCGCGAATACTTTTTTTATGAATATTTTACTTTTATTAGTTTTCCTTTCATTCTTACAAGAAATATTGATTCTTACAAAAAATTAATTCTTTCAAAATTTTTTTTTTTCTAAAATACCTACACAACAGATTGACGCGTAGGAGACCATTTAATACTTACAAAAAAAAATTCTGAAATATGTCGCCCTGGGAACACCGCTACTACTTTTTTTATGAATATTTTACTTTTGTCACTTCTCCTACGACGCCACATGAAGCGGTCGAAAGGCAGCGAGGAGATGGACAGGATGCGTCCATGCGCGTCCTGGGAGCTCCGCGAATACTTTTTTTATGAATATTTTACTTTTATTAGTTTTCCTTTCATTCTTACAAGAAATATTGATTCTTACAAAAAATTAATTCTTTCAAAATTTTTTTTTTTCTAAAATACCTACACAACAGATTGACGCGTAGGAGACCATTTAATACTTACAAAAAAAAATTCTGAAATATGTCGCCCTGGGAACACCGCTACTACTTTTTTTATGAATATTTTACTTTTGTCACTTCTCCTACGACGCCACATGAAGCGGTCGAAAGGCAGCGAGGAGATGGACAGGATGCGTCCATGCGCGTCCTGGGAGCTCCGCGAATACTTTTTTTATGAATATTTTACTTTTATTAGTTTTCCTTTCATTCTTACAAGAAATATTGATTCTTACAAAAAATTAATTCTTTCAAAAATTTTTTTTTCTAAAATACCTACACAACAGATTGACGCGTAGGAAACCATTTAATACTTACAAAAAAAAATTCTGAAATATGTCGCCCTGGGAACACCGCTACTACTTTTTTTATGAATATTTTACTTTTGTCACTTCTCCTACGACGCCACATGAAGCGGTCGAAAGGCAGCGAGGAGATGGACAGGATGCGTCCATGCGCGTCCTGGGACCTCCGCGAATACTTTTTTTATGAATATTTTACTTTTATTAGTTTTCCTTTCATTCTTACAAGAAATATTGATTCTTACAAAAAATTAATTCTTTCAAAAATTTTTTTTTCTAAAATACCTACACAACAGATTGACGCGTAGGAGACCATTTAATACTTACAAAAAAAAATTCTGAAATATGTCGCCCTGGGAACACCGCTACTACTTTTTTTATGAATATTTTACTTTTGTCACTTCTCCTACGACGCCACATGAAGCGGTCGAAAGGCAGCGAGGAGATGGACAGGATGCGTCCATGCGCGTCCTGGGAGCTCCGCGAATACTTTTTTTATGAATATTTTACTTTTATTAGTTTTCCTTTCATTCTTACAAGAAATATTGATTCTTACAAAAAATTAATTCTTTCAAAAATTTTTTTTTCTAAAATACCTACACCACAGATTGACGCGTAGGAAACCATTTAATACTTACAAAAAAAAATTCTGAAAAATGTCGTCCTGGGAACGCCGCTACTACTTTTTTTATGAATATTTTACTTTTGTCACTTCTCCTACGACGCCACATGAAGCGGTCGAAAGGCAGCGAGGAGATGGACAGGATGCGTCCATGCGCGTCCTGGGACCTCCGCGAATACTTTTTTTATGAATATTTTACTTTTATTAGTTTTCCTTTCATTCTTACAAGAAATATTGATTCTTACAAAAAATTAATTCTTTCAAAATTTTTTTTTTTCTAAAATACCTACACAACAGATTGACGCGTAGGAGACCATTTAATACTTACAAAAAAAAATTCTGAAATATGTCGCCCTGGGAACACCGCTACTACTTTTTTTATGAATATTTTACTTTTGTCACTTCTCCTACGACGCCACATGAAGCGGTCGAAAGGCAGCGAGGAGATGGACAGGATGCGTCCATGCGCGTCCTGGGAGCTCCGCGAATACTTTTTTTATGAATATTTTACTTTTATTAGTTTTCCTTTCATTCTTACAAGAAATATTGATTCTTACAAAAAATTAATTCTTTCAAAATTTTTTTTTTTCTAAAATACCTACACAACAGATTGACGCGTAGGAGACCATTTAATACTTACAAAAAAAAATTCTGAAATATGTCGCCCTGGGAACACCGCTACTACTTTTTTTATGAATATTTTACTTTTGTCACTTCTCCTACGACGCCACATGAAGCGGTCGAAAGGCAGCGAGGAGATGGACAGGATGCGTCCATGCGCGTCCTGGGAGCTCCGCGAATACTTTTTTTATGAATATTTTACTTTTATTAGTTTTCCTTTCATTCTTACAAGAAATATTGATTCTTACAAAAAATTAATTCTTTCAAATTTTTTTTTTTTCTAAAATACCTACACAACAGATTGACGCGTAGGAGACCATTTAATACTTACAAAAAAAAATTCTGAAATATGTCGCCCTGGGAACACCGCTACTACTTTTTTTATGAATATTTTACTTTTGTCACTTCTCCTACGACGCCACATGAAGCGGTCGAAAGGCAGCGAGGAGATGGACAGGATGCGTCCATGCGCGTCCTGGGAGCTCCGCGAATACTTTTTTTATGAATATTTTACTTTTATTAGTTTTCCTTTCATTCTTACAAGAAATATTGATTCTTACAAAAAATTAATTCTTTCAAAATTTTTTTTTTTCTAAAATACCTACACAACAGATTGACGCGTAGGAGACCATTTAATACTTACAAAAAAAAATTCTGAAATATGTCGCCCTGGGAACACCGCTACTACTTTTTTTATGAATATTTTACTTTTGTCACTTCTCCTACGACGCCACATGAAGCGGTCGAAAGGCAGCGAGGAGATGGACAGGATGCGTCCATGCGCGTCCTGGGAGCTCCGCGAATACTTTTTTTATGAATATTTTACTTTTATTAGTTTTCCTTTCATTCTTACAAGAAATATTGATTCTTACAAAAAATTAATTCTTTCAAAAATTTTTTTTTCTAAAATACTTACACAACAGATTGACGCGTAGGAAACCATTTAATACTTACAAAAAAAAATTCTGAAATATGTCGCCCTGGGAACACCGCTACTACTTTTTTTATGAATATTTTACTTTTGTCACTTCTCCTACGACGCCACATGAAGCGGTCGAAAGGCAGCGAGGAGATGGACAGGATGCGTCCATGCGCGTCCTGGGACCTCCGCGAATACTTTTTTTATGAATATTTTACTTTTATTAGTTTTCCTTTCATTCTTACAAGAAATATTGATTCTTACAAAAAATTAATTCTTTCAAAAATTTTTTTTTCTAAAATACCTACACAACAGATTGACGCGTAGGAGACCATTTAATACTTACAAAAAAAAATTCTGAAATATGTCGCCCTGGGAACACCGCTACTACTTTTTTTATGAATATTTTACTTTTGTCACTTCTCCTACGACGCCACATGAAGCGGTCGAAAGGCAGCGAGGAGATGGACAGGATGCGTCCATGCGCGTCCTGGGAGCTCCGCGAATACTTTTTTTATGAATATTTTACTTTTATTAGTTTTCCTTTCATTCTTACAAGAAATATTGATTCTTACAAAAAATTAATTCTTTCAAAAATTTTTTTTTCTAAAATACCTACACCACAGATTGACGCGTAGGAAACCATTTAATACTTACAAAAAAAAATTCTGAAAAATGTCGTCCTGGGAACGCCGCTACTACTTTTTTTATGAATATTTTACTTTTGTCACTTCTCCTACGACGCCACATGAAGCGGTCGAAAGGCAGCGAGGAGATGGACAGGATGCGTCCATGCGCGTCCTGGGACCTCCGCGAATACTTTTTTTATGAATATTTTACTTTTATTAGTTTTCCTTTCATTCTTACAAGAAATATTGATTCTTACAAAAAATTAATTCTTTCAAAATTTTTTTTTTTCTAAAATACCTACACAACAGATTGACGCGTAGGAGACCATTTAATACTTACAAAAAAAAATTCTGAAATATGTCGCCCTGGGAACACCGCTACTACTTTTTTTATGAATATTTTACTTTTGTCACTTCTCCTACGACGCCACATGAAGCGGTCGAAAGGCAGCGAGGAGATGGACAGGATGCGTCCATGCGCGTCCTGGGAGCTCCGCGAATACTTTTTTTATGAATATTTTACTTTTATTAGTTTTCCTTTCATTCTTACAAGAAATATTGATTCTTACAAAAAATTAATTCTTTCAAAATTTTTTTTTTTCTAAAATACCTACACAACAGATTGACGCGTAGGAGACCATTTAATACTTACAAAAAAAAATTCTGAAATATGTCGCCCTGGGAACACCGCTACTACTTTTTTTATGAATATTTTACTTTTGTCACTTCTCCTACGACGCCACATGAAGCGGTCGAAAGGCAGCGAGGAGATGGACAGGATGCGTCCATGCGCGTCCTGGGAGCTCCGCGAATACTTTTTTTATGAATATTTTACTTTTATTAGTTTTCCTTTCATTCTTACAAGAAATATTGATTCTTACAAAAAATTAATTCTTTCAAAAATTTTTTTTTCTAAAATACCTACACAACAGATTGACGCGTAGGAAACCATTTAATACTTACAAAAAAAAATTCTGAAATATGTCGCCCTGGGAACACCGCTACTACTTTTTTTATGAATATTTTACTTTTGTCACTTCTCCTACGACGCCACATGAAGCGGTCGAAAGGCAGCGAGGAGATGGACAGGATGCGTCCATGCGCGTCCTGGGACCTCCGCGAATACTTTTTTTATGAATATTTTACTTTTATTAGTTTTCCTTTCATTCTTACAAGAAATATTGATTCTTACAAAAAATTAATTCTTTCAAAAATTTTTTTTTCTAAAATACCTACACAACAGATTGACGCGTAGGAGACCATTTAATACTTACAAAAAAAAATTCTGAAATATGTCGCCCTGGGAACACCGCTACTACTTTTTTTATGAATATTTTACTTTTGTCACTTCTCCTACGACGCCACATGAAGCGGTCGAAAGGCAGCGAGGAGATGGACAGGATGCGTCCATGCGCGTCCTGGGAGCTCCGCGAATACTTTTTTTATGAATATTTTACTTTTATTAGTTTTCCTTTCATTCTTACAAGAAATATTGATTCTTACAAAAAATTAATTCTTTCAAAAATTTTTTTTTCTAAAATACCTACACCACAGATTGACGCGTAGGAAACCATTTAATACTTACAAAAAAAAATTCTGAAAAATGTCGTCCTGGGAACGCCGCTACTACTTTTTTTATGAATATTTTACTTTTGTCACTTCTCCTACGACGCCACATGAAGCGGTCGAAAGGCAGCGAGGAGATGGACAGGATGCGTCCATGCGCGTCCTGGGACCTCCGCGAATACTTTTTTTATGAATATTTTACTTTTATTAGTTTTCCTTTCATTCTTACAAGAAATATTGATTCTTACAAAAAATTAATTCTTTCAAAATTTTTTTTTTTCTAAAATACCTACACAACAGATTGACGCGTAGGAGACCATTTAATACTTACAAAAAAAAATTCTGAAATATGTCGCCCTGGGAACACCGCTACTACTTTTTTTATGAATATTTTACTTTTGTCACTTCTCCTACGACGCCACATGAAGCGGTCGAAAGGCAGCGAGGAGATGGACAGGATGCGTCCATGCGCGTCCTGGGAGCTCCGCGAATACTTTTTTTATGAATATTTTACTTTTATTAGTTTTCCTTTCATTCTTACAAGAAATATTGATTCTTACAAAAAATTAATTCTTTCAAAATTTTTTTTTTTCTAAAATACCTACACAACAGATTGACGCGTAGGAGACCATTTAATACTTACAAAAAAAAATTCTGAAATATGTCGCCCTGGGAACACCGCTACTACTTTTTTTATGAATATTTTACTTTTGTCACTTCTCCTACGACGCCACATGAAGCGGTCGAAAGGCAGCGAGGAGATGGACAGGATGCGTCCATGCGCGTCCTGGGAGCTCCGCGAATACTTTTTTTATGAATATTTTACTTTTATTAGTTTTCCTTTCATTCTTACAAGAAATATTGATTCTTACAAAAAATTAATTCTTTCAAAAATTTTTTTTTCTAAAATACCTACACAACAGATTGACGCGTAGGAAACCATTTAATACTTACAAAAAAAAATTCTGAAATATGTCGCCCTGGGAACACCGCTACTACTTTTTTTATGAATATTTTACTTTTGTCACTTCTCCTACGACGCCACATGAAGCGGTCGAAAGGCAGCGAGGAGATGGACAGGATGCGTCCATGCGCGTCCTGGGACCTCCGCGAATACTTTTTTTATGAATATTTTACTTTTATTAGTTTTCCTTTCATTCTTACAAGAAATATTGATTCTTACAAAAAATTAATTCTTTCAAAAATTTTTTTTTCTAAAATACCTACACAACAGATTGACGCGTAGGAGACCATTTAATACTTACAAAAAAAAATTCTGAAATATGTCGCCCTGGGAACACCGCTACTACTTTTTTTATGAATATTTTACTTTTGTCACTTCTCCTACGACGCCACATGAAGCGGTCGAAAGGCAGCGAGGAGATGGACAGGATGCGTCCATGCGCGTCCTGGGAGCTCCGCGAATACTTTTTTTATGAATATTTTACTTTTATTAGTTTTCCTTTCATTCTTACAAGAAATATTGATTCTTACAAAAAATTAATTCTTTCAAAAATTTTTTTTTCTACAATACCTACACCACAGATTGACGCGTAGGAAACCATTTAATACTTACAAAAAAAAATTCTGAAAAATGTCGTCCTGGGAACGCCGCTACTACTTTCTTTATGAATATTTTACTTTTGTCACTTCTCCTACGACGCCACATGAAGCGGTCGAAAGGCAGCGAGGAGATGGACAGGATGCGTCCATGCGCGTCCTGGGACCTCCGCGAATACTTTTTTTATGAATATTTTACTTTTATTAGTTTTCCTTTCATTCTTACAAGAAATATTGATTCTTACAAAAAATTAATTCTTTCAAAATTTTTTTTTTTCTAAAATACCTACACAACAGATTGACGCGTAGGAGACCATTTAATACTTACAAAAAAAAATTCTGAAATATGTCGCCCTGGGAACACCGCTACTACTTTTTTTATGAATATTTTACTTTTGTCACTTCTCCTACGACGCCACATGAAGCGGTCGAAAGGCAGCGAGGAGATGGACAGGATGCGTCCATGCGCGTCCTGGGAGCTCCGCGAATACTTTTTTTATGAATATTTTACTTTTATTAGTTTTCCTTTCATTCTTACAAGAAATATTGATTCTTACAAAAAATTAATTCTTTCAAAATTTTTTTTTTTCTAAAATACCTACACAACAGATTGACGCGTAGGAGACCATTTAATACTTACAAAAAAAAATTCTGAAATATGTCGCCCTGGGAACACCGCTACTACTTTTTTTATGAATATTTTACTTTTGTCACTTCTCCTACGACGCCACATGAAGCGGTCGAAAGGCAGCGAGGAGATGGACAGGATGCGTCCATGCGCGTCCTGGGAGCTCCGCGAATACTTTTTTTATGAATATTTTACTTTTATTAGTTTTCCTTTCATTCTTACAAGAAATATTGATTCTTACAAAAAATTAATTCTTTCAAAAATTTTTTTTTCTAAAATACCTACACAACAGATTGACGCGTAGGAAACCATTTAATACTTACAAAAAAAAATTCTGAAATATGTCGCCCTGGGAACACCGCTACTACTTTTTTTATGAATATTTTACTTTTGTCACTTCTCCTACGACGCCACATGAAGCGGTCGAAAGGCAGCGAGGAGATGGACAGGATGCGTCCATGCGCGTCCTGGGACCTCCGCGAATACTTTTTTTATGAATATTTTACTTTTATTAGTTTTCCTTTCATTCTTACAAGAAATATTGATTCTTACAAAAAATTAATTCTTTCAAAAATTTTTTTTTCTAAAATACCTACACAACAGATTGACGCGTAGGAGACCATTTAATACTTACAAAAAAAAATTCTGAAATATGTCGCCCTGGGAACACCGCTACTACTTTTTTTATGAATATTTTACTTTTGTCACTTCTCCTACGACGCCACATGAAGCGGTCGAAAGGCAGCGAGGAGATGGACAGGATGCGTCCATGCGCGTCCTGGGAGCTCCGCGAATACTTTTTTTATGAATATTTTACTTTTATTAGTTTTCCTTTCATTCTTACAAGAAATATTGATTCTTACAAAAAATTAATTCTTTCAAAAATTTTTTTTTCTAAAATACCTACACCACAGATTGACGCGTAGGAGACCATTTAATACTTACAAAAAAAAATTCTGAAATATGTCGCCCTGGGAACACCGCTACTACTTTTTTTATGAATATTTTACTTTTGTCACTTCTCCTACGACGCCACATGAAGCGGTCGAAAGGCAGCGAGGAGATGGACAGGATGCGTCCATGCGCGTCCTGGGAGCTCCGCGAATACTTTTTTTATGAATATTTTACTTTTATTAGTTTTCCTTTCATTCTTACAAGAAATATTGATTCTTACAAAAAATTAATTCTTTCAAAAATTTTTTTTTCTAAAATACCTACACAACAGATTGACGCGTAGGAGACCATTTAATACTTACAAAAAAAAATTCTGAAATATGTCGCCCTGGGAACACCGCTACTACTTTTTTTATGAATATTTTACTTTTGTCACTTCTCCTACGACGCCACATGAAGCGGTCGAAAGGCAGCGAGGAGATGGACAGGATGCGTCCATGCGCGTCCTGGGACCTCCGCGAATACTTTTTTTATGAATATTTTACTTTTATTAGTTTTCCTTTCATTCTTACAAGAAATATTGATTCTTACAAAAAATTAATTCTTTCAAAAATTTTTTTTTCTAAAATACCTACACAACAGATTGACGCGTAGGAGACCATTTAATACTTACAAAAAAAAATTCTGAAATATGTCGCCCTGGGAACACCGCTACTACTTTTTTTATGAATATTTTACTTTTGTCACTTCTCCTACGACGCCACATGAAGCGGTCGAAAGGCAGCGAGGAGATGGACAGGATGCGTCCATGCGCGTCCTGGGAGCTCCGCGAATACTTTTTTTATGAATATTTTACTTTTATTAGTTTTCCTTTCATTCTTACAAGAAATATTGATTCTTACAAAAAATTAATTCTTTCAAAATTTTTTTTTTTCTAAAATACCTACACAACAGATTGACGCGTAGGAGACCATTTAATACTTACAAAAAAAAATTCTGAAATATGTCGCCCTGGGAACACCGCTACTACTTTTTTTATGAATATTTTACTTTTGTCACTTCTCCTACGACGCCACATGAAGCGGTCGAAAGGCAGCGAGGAGATGGACAGGATGCGTCCATGCGCGTCCTGGGAGCTCCGCGAATACTTTTTTTATGAATATTTTACTTTTATTAGTTTTCCTTTCATTCTTACAAGAAATATTGATTCTTACAAAAAATTAATTCTTTCAAAAATTTTTTTTTCTAAAATACCTACACAACAGATTGACGCGTAGGAAACCATTTAATACTTACAAAAAAAAATTCTGAAATATGTCGCCCTGGGAACACCGCTACTACTTTTTTTATGAATATTTTACTTTTGTCACTTCTCCTACGACGCCACATGAAGCGGTCGAAAGGCAGCGAGGAGATGGACAGGATGCGTCCATGCGCGTCCTGGGACCTCCGCGAATACTTTTTTTATGAATATTTTACTTTTATTAGTTTTCCTTTCATTCTTACAAGAAATATTGATTCTTACAAAAAATTAATTCTTTCAAAAATTTTTTTTTCTAAAATACCTACACCACAGATTGACGCGTAGGAAACCATTTAATACTTACAAAAAAAAATTCTGAAAAATGTCGTCCTGGGAACGCCGCTACTACTTTTTTTATGAATATTTTACTTTTGTCACTTCTCCTACGACGCCACATGAAGCGGTCGAAAGGCAGCGAGGAGATGGACAGGATGCGTCCATGCGCGTCCTGGGACCTCCGCGAATACTTTTTTTATGAATATTTTACTTTTATTAGTTTTCCTTTCATTCTTACAAGAAATATTGATTCTTACAAAAAATTAATTCTTTCAAAATTTTTTTTTTTCTAAAATACCTACACAACAGATTGACGCGTAGGAGACCATTTAATACTTACAAAAAAAAATTCTGAAATATGTCGCCCTGGGAACACCGCTACTACTTTTTTTATGAATATTTTACTTTTGTCACTTCTCCTACGACGCCACATGAAGCGGTCGAAAGGCAGCGAGGAGATGGACAGGATGCGTCCATGCGCGTCCTGGGAGCTCCGCGAATACTTTTTTTATGAATATTTTACTTTTATTAGTTTTCCTTTCATTCTTACAAGAAATATTGATTCTTACAAAAAATTAATTCTTTCAAAATTTTTTTTTTTCTAAAATACCTACACAACAGATTGACGCGTAGGAGACCATTTAATACTTACAAAAAAAAATTCTGAAATATGTCGCCCTGGGAACACCGCTACTACTTTTTTTATGAATATTTTACTTTTGTCACTTCTCCTACGACGCCACATGAAGCGGTCGAAAGGCAGCGAGGAGATGGACAGGATGCGTCCATGCGCGTCCTGGGAGCTCCGCGAATACTTTTTTTATGAATATTTTACTTTTATTAGTTTTCCTTTCATTCTTACAAGAAATATTGATTCTTACAAAAAATTAATTCTTTCAAAAATTTTTTTTTCTAAAATACCTACACAACAGATTGACGCGTAGGAAACCATTTAATACTTACAAAAAAAAATTCTGAAATATGTCGCCCTGGGAACACCGCTACTACTTTTTTTATGAATATTTTACTTTTGTCACTTCTCCTACGACGCCACATGAAGCGGTCGAAAGGCAGCGAGGAGATGGACAGGATGCGTCCATGCGCGTCCTGGGACCTCCGCGAATACTTTTTTTATGAATATTTTACTTTTATTAGTTTTCCTTTCATTCTTACAAGAAATATTGATTCTTACAAAAAATTAATTCTTTCAAAAATTTTTTTTTCTAAAATACCTACACAACAGATTGACGCGTAGGAGACCATTTAATACTTACAAAAAAAAATTCTGAAATATGTCGCCCTGGGAACACCGCTACTACTTTTTTTATGAATATTTTACTTTTGTCACTTCTCCTACGACGCCACATGAAGCGGTCGAAAGGCAGCGAGGAGATGGACAGGATGCGTCCATGCGCGTCCTGGGAGCTCCGCGAATACTTTTTTTATGAATATTTTACTTTTATTAGTTTTCCTTTCATTCTTACAAGAAATATTGATTCTTACAAAAAATTAATTCTTTCAAAAATTTTTTTTTCTAAAATACCTACACCACAGATTGACGCGTAGGAAACCATTTAATACTTACAAAAATAAATTCTGAAAAATGTCGTCCTGGGAACGCCGCTACTACTTTTTTTATGAATATTTTACTTTTGTCACTTCTCCTACGACGCCACATGAAGCGGTCGAAAGGCAGCGAGGAGATGGACAGGATGCGTCCATGCGCGTCCTGGGACCTCCGCGAATACTTTTTTTATGAATATTTTACTTTTATTAGTTTTCCTTTCATTCTTACAAGAAATATTGATTCTTACAAAAAATTAATTCTTTCAAAATTTTTTTTTTTCTAAAATACCTACACAACAGATTGACGCGTAGGAGACCATTTAATACTTACAAAAAAAAATTCTGAAATATGTCGCCCTGGGAACACCGCTACTACTTTTTTTATGAATATTTTACTTTTGTCACTTCTCCTACGACGCCACATGAAGCGGTCGAAAGGCAGCGAGGAGATGGACAGGATGCGTCCATGCGCGTCCTGGGAGCTCCGCGAATACTTTTTTTATGAATATTTTACTTTTATTAGTTTTCCTTTCATTCTTACAAGAAATATTGATTCTTACAAAAAATTAATTCTTTCAAAATTTTTTTTTTTCTAAAATACCTACACAACAGATTGACGCGTAGGAGACCATTTAATACTTACAAAAAAAAATTCTGAAATATGTCGCCCTGGGAACACCGCTACTACTTTTTTTATGAATATTTTACTTTTGTCACTTCTCCTACGACGCCACATGAAGCGGTCGAAAGGCAGCGAGGAGATGGACAGGATGCGTCCATGCGCGTCCTGGGAGCTCCGCGAATACTTTTTTTATGAATATTTTACTTTTATTAGTTTTCCTTTCATTCTTACAAGAAATATTGATTCTTACAAAAAATTAATTCTTTCAAAAATTTTTTTTTCTAAAATACCTACACAACAGATTGACGCGTAGGAAACCATTTAATACTTACAAAAAAAAATTCTGAAATATGTCGCCCTGGGAACACCGCTACTACTTTTTTTATGAATATTTTACTTTTGTCACTTCTCCTACGACGCCACATGAAGCGGTCGAAAGGCAGCGAGGAGATGGACAGGATGCGTCCATGCGCGTCCTGGGACCTCCGCGAATACTTTTTTTATGAATATTTTACTTTTATTAGTTTTCCTTTCATTCTTACAAGAAATATTGATTCTTACAAAAAATTAATTCTTTCAAAAATTTTTTTTTCTAAAATACCTACACAACAGATTGACGCGTAGGAGACCATTTAATACTTACAAAAAAAAATTCTGAAATATGTCGCCCTGGGAACACCGCTACTACTTTTTTTATGAATATTTTACTTTTGTCACTTCTCCTACGACGCCACATGAAGCGGTCGAAAGGCAGCGAGGAGATGGACAGGATGCGTCCATGCGCGTCCTGGGAGCTCCGCGAATACTTTTTTTATGAATATTTTACTTTTATTAGTTTTCCTTTCATTCTTACAAGAAATATTGATTCTTACAAAAAATTAATTCTTTCAAAAATTTTTTTTTCTAAAATACCTACACCACAGATTGACGCGTAGGAAACCATTTAATACTTACAAAAATAAATTCTGAAAAATGTCGTCCTGGGAACGCCGCTACTACTTTTTTTATGAATATTTTACTTTTGTCACTTCTCCTACGACGCCACATGAAGCGGTCGAAAGGCAGCGAGGAGATGGACAGGATGCGTCCATGCGCGTCCTGGGACCTCCGCGAATACTTTTTTTATGAATATTTTACTTTTATTAGTTTTCCTTTCATTCTTACAAGAAATATTGATTCTTACAAAAAATTAATTCTTTCAAAATTTTTTTTTTTCTAAAATACCTACACAACAGATTGACGCGTAGGAGACCATTTAATACTTACAAAAAAAAATTCTGAAATATGTCGCCCTGGGAACACCGCTACTACTTTTTTTATGAATATTTTACTTTTGTCACTTCTCCTACGACGCCACATGAAGCGGTCGAAAGGCAGCGAGGAGATGGACAGGATGCGTCCATGCGCGTCCTGGGAGCTCCGCGAATACTTTTTTTATGAATATTTTACTTTTATTAGTTTTCCTTTCATTCTTACAAGAAATATTGATTCTTACAAAAAATTAATTCTTTCAAAATTTTTTTTTTTCTAAAATACCTACACAACAGATTGACGCGTAGGAGACCATTTAATACTTACAAAAAAAAATTCTGAAATATGTCGCCCTGGGAACACCGCTACTACTTTTTTTATGAATATTTTACTTTTGTCACTTCTCCTACGACGCCACATGAAGCGGTCGAAAGGCAGCGAGGAGATGGACAGGATGCGTCCATGCGCGTCCTGGGAGCTCCGCGAATACTTTTTTTATGAATATTTTACTTTTATTAGTTTTCCTTTCATTCTTACAAGAAATATTGATTCTTACAAAAAATTAATTCTTTCAAAAATTTTTTTTTCTAAAATACCTACACAACAGATTGACGCGTAGGAAACCATTTAATACTTACAAAAAAAAATTCTGAAATATGTCGCCCTGGGAACACCGCTACTACTTTTTTTATGAATATTTTACTTTTGTCACTTCTCCTACGACGCCACATGAAGCGGTCGAAAGGCAGCGAGGAGATGGACAGGATGCGTCCATGCGCGTCCTGGGAGCTCCGCGAATACTTTTTTTATGAATATTTTACTTTTATTAGTTTTCCTTTCATTCTTACAAGAAATATTGATTCTTACAAAAAATTAATTCTTTCAAAAATTTTTTTTTCTAAAATACCTACACAACAGATTGACGCGTAGGAAACCATTTAATACTTACAAAAAAAAATTCTGAAATATGTCGCCCTGGGAACACCGCTACTACTTTTTTTATGAATATTTTACTTTTGTCACTTCTCCTACGACGCCACATGAAGCGGTCGAAAGGCAGCGAGGAGATGGACAGGATGCGTCCATGCGCGTCCTGGGACCTCCGCGAATACTTTTTTTATGAATATTTTACTTTTATTAGTTTTCCTTTCATTCTTACAAGAAATATTGATTCTTACAAAAAATTAATTCTTTCAAAAATTTTTTTTTCTAAAATACCTACACAACAGATTGACGCGTAGGAGACCATTTAATACTTACAAAAAAAAATTCTGAAATATGTCGCCCTGGGAACACCGCTACTACTTTTTTTATGAATATTTTACTTTTGTCACTTCTCCTACGACGCCACATGAAGCGGTCGAAAGGCAGCGAGGAGATGGACAGGATGCGTCCATGCGCGTCCTGGGAGCTCCGCGAATACTTTTTTTATGAATATTTTACTTTTATTAGTTTTCCTTTCATTCTTACAAGAAATATTGATTCTTACAAAAAATTAATTCTTTCAAAAATTTTTTTTTCTAAAATACCTACACCACAGATTGACGCGTAGGAAACCATTTAATACTTACAAAAAAAAATTCTGAAAAATGTCGTCCTGGGAACGCCGCTACTACTTTTTTTATGAATATTTTACTTTTGTCACTTCTCCTACGACGCCACATGAAGCGGTCGAAAGGCAGCGAGGAGATGGACAGGATGCGTCCATGCGCGTCCTGGGACCTCCGCGAATACTTTTTTTATGAATATTTTACTTTTATTAGTTTTCCTTTCATTCTTACAAGAAATATTGATTCTTACAAAAAATTAATTCTTTCAAAATTTTTTTTTTTCTAAAATACCTACACAACAGATTGACGCGTAGGAGACCATTTAATACTTACAAAAAAAAATTCTGAAATATGTCGCCCTGGGAACACCGCTACTACTTTTTTTATGAATATTTTACTTTTGTCACTTCTCCTACGACGCCACATGAAGCGGTCGAAAGGCAGCGAGGAGATGGACAGGATGCGTCCATGCGCGTCCTGGGAGCTCCGCGAATACTTTTTTTATGAATATTTTACTTTTATTAGTTTTCCTTTCATTCTTACAAGAAATATTGATTCTTACAAAAAATTAATTCTTTCAAAATTTTTTTTTTTCTAAAATACCTACACAACAGATTGACGCGTAGGAGACCATTTAATACTTACAAAAAAAAATTCTGAAATATGTCGCCCTGGGAACACCGCTACTACTTTTTTTATGAATATTTTACTTTTGTCACTTCTCCTACGACGCCACATGAAGCGGTCGAAAGGCAGCGAGGAGATGGACAGGATGCGTCCATGCGCGTCCTGGGAGCTCCGCGAATACTTTTTTTATGAATATTTTACTTTTATTAGTTTTCCTTTCATTCTTACAAGAAATATTGATTCTTACAAAAAATTAATTCTTTCAAAAATTTTTTTTTCTAAAATACCTACACAACAGATTGACGCGTAGGAAACCATTTAATACTTACAAAAAAAAATTCTGAAATATGTCGCCCTGGGAACACCGCTACTACTTTTTTTATGAATATTTTACTTTTGTCACTTCTCCTACGACGCCACATGAAGCGGTCGAAAGGCAGCGAGGAGATGGACAGGATGCGTCCATGCGCGTCCTGGGACCTCCGCGAATACTTTTTTTATGAATATTTTACTTTTATTAGTTTTCCTTTCATTCTTACAAGAAATATTGATTCTTACAAAAAATTAATTCTTTCAAAAATTTTTTTTTCTAAAATACCTACACAACAGATTGACGCGTAGGAGACCATTTAATACTTACAAAAAAAAATTCTGAAATATGTCGCCCTGGGAACACCGCTACTACTTTTTTTATGAATATTTTACTTTTGTCACTTCTCCTACGACGCCACATGAAGCGGTCGAAAGGCAGCGAGGAGATGGACAGGATGCGTCCATGCGCGTCCTGGGAGCTCCGCGAATACTTTTTTTATGAATATTTTACTTTTATTAGTTTTCCTTTCATTCTTACAAGAAATATTGATTCTTACAAAAAATTAATTCTTTCAAAAATTTTTTTTTCTAAAATACCTACACCACAGATTGACGCGTAGGAAACCATTTAATACTTACAAAAATAAATTCTGAAAAATGTCGTCCTGGGAACGCCGCTACTACTTTTTTTATGAATATTTTACTTTTGTCACTTCTCCTACGACGCCACATGAAGCGGTCGAAAGGCAGCGAGGAGATGGACAGGATGCGTCCATGCGCGTCCTGGGACCTCCGCGAATACTTTTTTTATGAATATTTTACTTTTATTAGTTTTCCTTTCATTCTTACAAGAAATATTGATTCTTACAAAAAATTAATTCTTTCAAAATTTTTTTTTTTCTAAAATACCTACACAACAGATTGACGCGTAGGAGACCATTTAATACTTACAAAAAAAAATTCTGAAATATGTCGCCCTGGGAACACCGCTACTACTTTTTTTATGAATATTTTACTTTTGTCACTTCTCCTACGACGCCACATGAAGCGGTCGAAAGGCAGCGAGGAGATGGACAGGATGCGTCCATGCGCGTCCTGGGAGCTCCGCGAATACTTTTTTTATGAATATTTTACTTTTATTAGTTTTCCTTTCATTCTTACAAGAAATATTGATTCTTACAAAAAATTAATTCTTTCAAAATTTTTTTTTTTCTAAAATACCTACACAACAGATTGACGCGTAGGAGACCATTTAATACTTACAAAAAAAAATTCTGAAATATGTCGCCCTGGGAACACCGCTACTACTTTTTTTATGAATATTTTACTTTTGTCACTTCTCCTACGACGCCACATGAAGCGGTCGAAAGGCAGCGAGGAGATGGACAGGATGCGTCCATGCGCGTCCTGGGAGCTCCGCGAATACTTTTTTTATGAATATTTTACTTTTATTAGTTTTCCTTTCATTCTTACAAGAAATATTGATTCTTACAAAAAATTAATTCTTTCAAAAATTTTTTTTTCTAAAATACCTACACAACAGATTGACGCGTAGGAAACCATTTAATACTTACAAAAAAAAATTCTGAAATATGTCGCCCTGGGAACACCGCTACTACTTTTTTTATGAATATTTTACTTTTGTCACTTCTCCTACGACGCCACATGAAGCGGTCGAAAGGCAGCGAGGAGATGGACAGGATGCGTCCATGCGCGTCCTGGGACCTCCGCGAATACTTTTTTTATGAATATTTTACTTTTATTAGTTTTCCTTTCATTCTTACAAGAAATATTGATTCTTACAAAAAATTAATTCTTTCAAAAATTTTTTTTTCTAAAATACCTACACAACAGATTGACGCGTAGGAGACCATTTAATACTTACAAAAAAAAATTCTGAAATATGTCGCCCTGGGAACACCGCTACTACTTTTTTTATGAATATTTTACTTTTGTCACTTCTCCTACGACGCCACATGAAGCGGTCGAAAGGCAGCGAGGAGATGGACAGGATGCGTCCATGCGCGTCCTGGGAGCTCCGCGAATACTTTTTTTATGAATATTTTACTTTTATTAGTTTTCCTTTCATTCTTACAAGAAATATTGATTCTTACAAAAAATTAATTCTTTCAAAATTTTTTTTTTTCTAAAATACCTACACAACAGATTGACGCGTAGGAGACCATTTAATACTTACAAAAAAAAATTCTGAAATATGTCGCCCTGGGAACACCGCTACTACTTTTTTTATGAATATTTTACTTTTGTCACTTCTCCTACGACGCCACATGAAGCGGTCGAAAGGCAGCGAGGAGATGGACAGGATGCGTCCATGCGCGTCCTGGGAGCTCCGCGAATGCTTTTTTTATGAATATTTTACTTTTATTAGTTTTCCTTTCATTCTTACAAGAAATATTGATTCTTACAAAAAATTAATTCTTTCAAAAATTTTTTTTTCTAAAATACCTACACAACAGATTGACGCGTAGGAAACCATTTAATACTTACAAAAAAAAATTCTGAAATATGTCGCCCTGGGAACACCGCTACTACTTTTTTTATGAATATTTTACTTTTGTCACTTCTCCTACGACGCCACATGAAGCGGTCGAAAGGCAGCGAGGAGATGGACAGGATGCGTCCATGCGCGTCCTGGGACCTCCGCGAATACTTTTTTTATGAATATTTTACTTTTATTAGTTTTCCTTTCATTCTTACAAGAAATATTGATTCTTACAAAAAATTAATTCTTTCAAAAATTTTTTTTTCTAAAATACCTACACAACAGATTGACGCGTAGGAGACCATTTAATACTTACAAAAAAAAATTCTGAAATATGTCGCCCTGGGAACACCGCTACTACTTTTTTTATGAATATTTTACTTTTGTCACTTCTCCTACGACGCCACATGAAGCGGTCGAAAGGCAGCGAGGAGATGGACAGGATGCGTCCATGCGCGTCCTGGGAGCTCCGCGAATACTTTTTTTATGAATATTTTACTTTTATTAGTTTTCCTTTCATTCTTACAAGAAATATTGATTCTTACAAAAAATTAATTCTTTCAAAAATTTTTTTTTCTACAATACCTACACCACAGATTGACGCGTAGGAAACCATTTAATACTTACAAAAAAAAATTCTGAAAAATGTCGTCCTGGGAACGCCGCTACTACTTTCTTTATGAATATTTTACTTTTGTCACTTCTCCTACGACGCCACATGAAGCGGTCGAAAGGCAGCGAGGAGATGGACAGGATGCGTCCATGCGCGTCCTGGGACCTCCGCGAATACTTTTTTTATGAATATTTTACTTTTATTAGTTTTCCTTTCATTCTTACAAGAAATATTGATTCTTACAAAAAATTAATTCTTTCAAAATTTTTTTTTTTCTAAAATACCTACACAACAGATTGACGCGTAGGAGACCATTTAATACTTACAAAAAAAAATTCTGAAATATGTCGCCCTGGGAACACCGCTACTACTTTTTTTATGAATATTTTACTTTTGTCACTTCTCCTACGACGCCACATGAAGCGGTCGAAAGGCAGCGAGGAGATGGACAGGATGCGTCCATGCGCGTCCTGGGAGCTCCGCGAATACTTTTTTTATGAATATTTTACTTTTATTAGTTTTCCTTTCATTCTTACAAGAAATATTGATTCTTACAAAAAATTAATTCTTTCAAAATTTTTTTTTTTCTAAAATACCTACACAACAGATTGACGCGTAGGAGACCATTTAATACTTACAAAAAAAAATTCTGAAATATGTCGCCCTGGGAACACCGCTACTACTTTTTTTATGAATATTTTACTTTTGTCACTTCTCCTACGACGCCACATGAAGCGGTCGAAAGGCAGCGAGGAGATGGACAGGATGCGTCCATGCGCGTCCTGGGAGCTCCGCGAATACTTTTTTTATGAATATTTTACTTTTATTAGTTTTCCTTTCATTCTTACAAGAAATATTGATTCTTACAAAAAATTAATTCTTTCAAAAATTTTTTTTTCTAAAATACCTACACAACAGATTGACGCGTAGGAAACCATTTAATACTTACAAAAAAAAATTCTGAAATATGTCGCCCTGGGAACACCGCTACTACTTTTTTTATGAATATTTTACTTTTGTCACTTCTCCTACGACGCCACATGAAGCGGTCGAAAGGCAGCGAGGAGATGGACAGGATGCGTCCATGCGCGTCCTGGGACCTCCGCGAATACTTTTTTTATGAATATTTTACTTTTATTAGTTTTCCTTTCATTCTTACAAGAAATATTGATTCTTACAAAAAATTAATTCTTTCAAAAATTTTTTTTTCTAAAATACCTACACAACAGATTGACGCGTAGGAGACCATTTAATACTTACAAAAAAAAATTCTGAAATATGTCGCCCTGGGAACACCGCTACTACTTTTTTTATGAATATTTTACTTTTGTCACTTCTCCTACGACGCCACATGAAGCGGTCGAAAGGCAGCGAGGAGATGGACAGGATGCGTCCATGCGCGTCCTGGGAGCTCCGCGAATACTTTTTTTATGAATATTTTACTTTTATTAGTTTTCCTTTCATTCTTACAAGAAATATTGATTCTTACAAAAAATTAATTCTTTCAAAAATTTTTTTTTCTAAAATACCTACACCACAGATTGACGCGTAGGAGACCATTTAATACTTACAAAAAAAAATTCTGAAATATGTCGCCCTGGGAACACCGCTACTACTTTTTTTATGAATATTTTACTTTTGTCACTTCTCCTACGACGCCACATGAAGCGGTCGAAAGGCAGCGAGGAGATGGACAGGATGCGTCCATGCGCGTCCTGGGAGCTCCGCGAATACTTTTTTTATGAATATTTTACTTTTATTAGTTTTCCTTTCATTCTTACAAGAAATATTGATTCTTACAAAAAATTAATTCTTTCAAAATTTTTTTTTTTCTAAAATACCTACACAACAGATTGACGCGTAGGAGACCATTTAATACTTACAAAAAAAAATTCTGAAATATGTCGCCCTGGGAACACCGCTACTACTTTTTTTATGAATATTTTACTTTTGTCACTTCTCCTACGACGCCACATGAAGCGGTCGAAAGGCAGCGAGGAGATGGACAGGATGCGTCCATGCGCGTCCTGGGAGCTCCGCGAATACTTTTTTTATGAATATTTTACTTTTATTAGTTTTCCTTTCATTCTTACAAGAAATATTGATTCTTACAAAAAATTAATTCTTTCAAAATTTTTTTTTTTCTAAAATACCTACACAACAGATTGACGCGTAGGAGACCATTTAATACTTACAAAAAAAAATTCTGAAATATGTCGCCCTGGGAACACCGCTACTACTTTTTTTATGAATATTTTACTTTTGTCACTTCTCCTACGACGCCACATGAAGCGGTCGAAAGGCAGCGAGGAGATGGACAGGATGCGTCCATGCGCGTCCTGGGAGCTCCGCGAATACTTTTTTTATGAATATTTTACTTTTATTAGTTTTCCTTTCATTCTTACAAGAAATATTGATTCTTACAAAAAATTAATTCTTTCAAAAATTTTTTTTTCTAAAATACCTACACAACAGATTGACGCGTAGGAAACCATTTAATACTTACAAAAAAAAATTCTGAAATATGTCGCCCTGGGAACACCGCTACTACTTTTTTTATGAATATTTTACTTTTGTCACTTCTCCTACGACGCCACATGAAGCGGTCGAAAGGCAGCGAGGAGATGGACAGGATGCGTCCATGCGCGTCCTGGGACCTCCGCGAATACTTTTTTTATGAATATTTTACTTTTATTAGTTTTCCTTTCATTCTTACAAGAAATATTGATTCTTACAAAAAATTAATTCTTTCAAAAATTTTTTTTTCTAAAATACCTACACAACAGATTGACGCGTAGGAGACCATTTAATACTTACAAAAAAAAATTCTGAAATATGTCGCCCTGGGAACACCGCTACTACTTTTTTTATGAATATTTTACTTTTGTCACTTCTCCTACGACGCCACATGAAGCGGTCGAAAGGCAGCGAGGAGATGGACAGGATGCGTCCATGCGCGTCCTGGGACCTCCGCGAATACTTTTTTTATGAATATTTTACTTTTATTAGTTTTCCTTTCATTCTTACAAGAAATATTGATTCTTACAAAAAATTAATTCTTTCAAAAATTTTTTTTTCTAAAATACCTACACAACAGATTGACGCGTAGGAGACCATTTAATACTTACAAAAAAAAATTCTGAAATATGTCGCCCTGGGAACACCGCTACTACTTTTTTTATGAATGTTTTACTTTTGTCACTTCTCCTACGACGCCACATGAAGCGGTCGAAAGGCAGCGAGGAGATGGACAGGATGCGTCCATGCGCGTCCTGGGAGCTCCGCGAATACTTTTTTTATGAATATTTTACTTTTATTAGTTTTCCTTTCATTCTTACAAGAAATATTGATTCTTACAAAAAATTAATTCTTTCAAAAATTTTTTTTTCTACAATACCTACACCACAGATTGACGCGTAGGAAACCATTTAATACTTACAAAAAAAAATTCTGAAAAATGTCGTCCTGGGAACGCCGCTACTACTTTCTTTATGAATATTTTACTTTTGTCACTTCTCCTACGACGCCACATGAAGCGGTCGAAAGGCAGCGAGGAGATGGACAGGATGCGTCCATGCGCGTCCTGGGACCTCCGCGAATACTTTTTTTATGAATATTTTACTTTTATTAGTTTTCCTTTCATTCTTACAAGAAATATTGATTCTTACAAAAAATTAATTCTTTCAAAATTTTTTTTTTTCTAAAATACCTACACAACAGATTGACGCGTAGGAGACCATTTAATACTTACAAAAAAAAATTCTGAAATATGTCGCCCTGGGAACACCGCTACTACTTTTTTTATGAATATTTTACTTTTGTCACTTCTCCTACGACGCCACATGAAGCGGTCGAAAGGCAGCGAGGAGATGGACAGGATGCGTCCATGCGCGTCCTGGGAGCTCCGCGAATACTTTTTTTATGAATATTTTACTTTTATTAGTTTTCCTTTCATTCTTACAAGAAATATTGATTCTTACAAAAAATTAATTCTTTCAAAATTTTTTTTTTTCTAAAATACCTACACAACAGATTGACGCGTAGGAGACCATTTAATACTTACAAAAAAAAATTCTGAAATATGTCGCCCTGGGAACACCGCTACTACTTTTTTTATGAATATTTTACTTTTGTCACTTCTCCTACGACGCCACATGAAGCGGTCGAAAGGCAGCGAGGAGATGGACAGGATGCGTCCATGCGCGTCCTGGGAGCTCCGCGAATACTTTTTTTATGAATATTTTACTTTTATTAGTTTTCCTTTCATTCTTACAAGAAATATTGATTCTTACAAAAAATTAATTCTTTCAAAAATTTTTTTTTCTAAAATACCTACACAACAGATTGACGCGTAGGAAACCATTTAATACTTACAAAAAAAAATTCTGAAATATGTCGCCCTGGGAACACCGCTACTACTTTTTTTATGAATATTTTACTTTTGTCACTTCTCCTACGACGCCACATGAAGCGGTCGAAAGGCAGCGAGGAGATGGACAGGATGCGTCCATGCGCGTCCTGGGACCTCCGCGAATACTTTTTTTATGAATATTTTACTTTTATTAGTTTTCCTTTCATTCTTACAAGAAATATTGATTCTTACAAAAAATTAATTCTTTCAAAAATTTTTTTTTCTAAAATACCTACACAACAGATTGACGCGTAGGAGACCATTTAATACTTACAAAAAAAAATTCTGAAATATGTCGCCCTGGGAACACCGCTACTACTTTTTTTATGAATATTTTACTTTTGTCACTTCTCCTACGACGCCACATGAAGCGGTCGAAAGGCAGCGAGGAGATGGACAGGATGCGTCCATGCGCGTCCTGGGAGCTCCGCGAATACTTTTTTTATGAATATTTTACTTTTATTAGTTTTCCTTTCATTCTTACAAGAAATATTGATTCTTACAAAAAATTAATTCTTTCAAAAATTTTTTTTTCTAAAATACCTACACCACAGATTGACGCGTAGGAGACCATTTAATACTTACAAAAAAAAATTCTGAAATATGTCGCCCTGGGAACACCGCTACTACTTTTTTTATGAATATTTTACTTTTGTCACTTCTCCTACGACGCCACATGAAGCGGTCGAAAGGCAGCGAGGAGATGGACAGGATGCGTCCATGCGCGTCCTGGGAGCTCCGCGAATACTTTTTTTATGAATATTTTACTTTTATTAGTTTTCCTTTCATTCTTACAAGAAATATTGATTCTTACAAAAAATTAATTCTTTCAAAATTTTTTTTTTTCTAAAATACCTACACAACAGATTGACGCGTAGGAGACCATTTAATACTTACAAAAAAAAATTCTGAAATATGTCGCCCTGGGAACACCGCTACTACTTTTTTTATGAATATTTTACTTTTGTCACTTCTCCTACGACGCCACATGAAGCGGTCGAAAGGCAGCGAGGAGATGGACAGGATGCGTCCATGCGCGTCCTGGGAGCTCCGCGAATACTTTTTTTATGAATATTTTACTTTTATTAGTTTTCCTTTCATTCTTACAAGAAATATTGATTCTTACAAAAAATTAATTCTTTCAAAAATTTTTTTTTCTAAAATACCTACACAACAGATTGACGCGTAGGAAACCATTTAATACTTACAAAAAAAAATTCTGAAATATGTCGCCCTGGGAACACCGCTACTACTTTTTTTATGAATATTTTACTTTTGTCACTTCTCCTACGACGCCACATGAAGCGGTCGAAAGGCAGCGAGGAGATGGACAGGATGCGTCCATGCGCGTCCTGGGAGCTCCGCGAATACTTTTTTTATGAATATTTTACTTTTATTAGTTTTCCTTTCATTCTTACAAGAAATATTGATTCTTACAAAAAATTAATTCTTTCAAAATTTTTTTTTTTCTAAAATACCTACACAACAGATTGACGCGTAGGAGACCATTTAATACTTACAAAAAAAAATTCTGAAATATGTCGCCCTGGGAACACCGCTACTACTTTTTTTATGAATATTTTACTTTTGTCACTTCTCCTACGACGCCACATGAAGCGGTCGAAAGGCAGCGAGGAGATGGACAGGATGCGTCCATGCGCGTCCTGGGAGCTCCGCGAATACTTTTTTTATGAATATTTTACTTTTATTAGTTTTCCTTTCATTCTTACAAGAAATATTGATTCTTACAAAAAATTAATTCTTTCAAAAATTTTTTTTTCTAAAATACCTACACAACAGATTGACGCGTAGGAAACCATTTAATACTTACAAAAAAAAATTCTGAAATATGTCGCCCTGGGAACACCGCTACTACTTTTTTTATGAATATTTTACTTTTGTCACTTCTCCTACGACGCCACATGAAGCGGTCGAAAGGCAGCGAGGAGATGGACAGGATGCGTCCATGCGCGTCCTGGGACCTCCGCGAATACTTTTTTTATGAATATTTTACTTTTATTAGTTTTCCTTTCATTCTTACAAGAAATATTGATTCTTACAAAAAATTAATTCTTTCAAAAATTTTTTTTTCTAAAATACCTACACAACAGATTGACGCGTAGGAGACCATTTAATACTTACAAAAAAAAATTCTGAAATATGTCGCCCTGGGAACACCGCTACTACTTTTTTTATGAATATTTTACTTTTGTCACTTCTCCTACGACGCCACATGAAGCGGTCGAAAGGCAGCGAGGAGATGGACAGGATGCGTCCATGCGCGTCCTGGGAGCTCCGCGAATACTTTTTTTATGAATATTTTACTTTTATTAGTTTTCCTTTCATTCTTACAAGAAATATTGATTCTTACAAAAAATTAATTCTTTCAAAAATTTTTTTTTCTAAAATACCTACACCACAGATTGACGCGTAGGAGACCATTTAATACTTACAAAAAAAAATTCTGAAATATGTCGCCCTGGGAACACCGCTACTACTTTTTTTATGAATATTTTACTTTTGTCACTTCTCCTACGACGCCACATGAAGCGGTCGAAAGGCAGCGAGGAGATGGACAGGATGCGTCCATGCGCGTCCTGGGAGCTCCGCGAATACTTTTTTTATGAATATTTTACTTTTATTAGTTTTCCTTTCATTCTTACAAGAAATATTGATTCTTACAAAAAATTAATTCTTTCAAAATTTTTTTTTTTCTAAAATACCTACACAACAGATTGACGCGTAGGAGACCATTTAATACTTACAAAAAAAAATTCTGAAATATGTCGCCCTGGGAACACCGCTACTACTTTTTTTATGAATATTTTACTTTTGTCACTTCTCCTACGACGCCACATGAAGCGGTCGAAAGGCAGCGAGGAGATGGACAGGATGCGTCCATGCGCGTCCTGGGAGCTCCGCGAATACTTTTTTTATGAATATTTTACTTTTATTAGTTTTCCTTTCATTCTTACAAGAAATATTGATTCTTACAAAAAATTAATTCTTTCAAAATTTTTTTTTTTCTAAAATACCTACACAACAGATTGACGCGTAGGAGACCATTTAATACTTACAAAAAAAAATTCTGAAATATGTCGCCCTGGGAACACCGCTACTACTTTTTTTATGAATATTTTACTTTTGTCACTTCTCCTACGACGCCACATGAAGCGGTCGAAAGGCAGCGAGGAGATGGACAGGATGCGTCCATGCGCGTCCTGGGAGCTCCGCGAATACTTTTTTTATGAATATTTTACTTTTATTAGTTTTCCTTTCATTCTTACAAGAAATATTGATTCTTACAAAAAATTAATTCTTTCAAAAATTTTTTTTTCTAAAATACCTACACAACAGATTGACGCGTAGGAAACCATTTAATACTTACAAAAAAAAATTCTGAAATATGTCGCCCTGGGAACACCGCTACTACTTTTTTTATGAATATTTTACTTTTGTCACTTCTCCTACGACGCCACATGAAGCGGTCGAAAGGCAGCGAGGAGATGGACAGGATGCGTCCATGCGCGTCCTGGGACCTCCGCGAATACTTTTTTTATGAATATTTTACTTTTATTAGTTTTCCTTTCATTCTTACAAGAAATATTGATTCTTACAAAAAATTAATTCTTTCAAAAATTTTTTTTTCTAAAATACCTACACAACAGATTGACGCGTAGGAGACCATTTAATACTTACAAAAAAAAATTCTGAAATATGTCGCCCTGGGAACACCGCTACTACTTTTTTTATGAATATTTTACTTTTGTCACTTCTCCTACGACGCCACATGAAGCGGTCGAAAGGCAGCGAGGAGATGGACAGGATGCGTCCATGCGCGTCCTGGGAGCTCCGCGAATACTTTTTTTATGAATATTTTACTTTTATTAGTTTTCCTTTCATTCTTACAAGAAATATTGATTCTTACAAAAAATTAATTCTTTCAAAAATTTTTTTTTCTAAAATACCTACACCACAGATTGACGCGTAGGAGACCATTTAATACTTACAAAAAAAAATTCTGAAATATGTCGCCCTGGGAACACCGCTACTACTTTTTTTATGAATATTTTACTTTTGTCACTTCTCCTACGACGCCACATGAAGCGGTCGAAAGGCAGCGAGGAGATGGACAGGATGCGTCCATGCGCGTCCTGGGAGCTCCGCGAATACTTTTTTTATGAATATTTTACTTTTATTAGTTTTCCTTTCATTCTTACAAGAAATATTGATTCTTACAAAAAATTAATTCTTTCAAAATTTTTTTTTTTAGAAATACCTACACAACAGATTGACGCGTAGGAGACCATTTAATACTTACAAAAAAAAATTCTGAAATATGTCGCCCTGGGAACACCGCTACTACTTTTTTTATGAATATTTTACTTTTGTCACTTCTCCTACGACGCCACATGAAGCGGTCGAAAGGCAGCGAGGAGATGGACAGGATGCGTCCATGCGCGTCCTGGGAGCTCCACGAATACTTTTTTTATGAATATTTTACTTTTATTAGTTTTCCTTTCATTCTTACAAGAAATATTGATTCTTACAAAAAATTAATTCTTTCAAAAATTTTTTTTTCTAAAATACCTACACAACAGATTGACGCGTAGGAAACCATTTAATACTTACAAAAAAAAATTCTGAAATATGTCGCCCTGGGAACACCGCTACTACTTTTTTTATGAATATTTTACTTTTGTCACTTCTCCTACGACGCCACATGAAGCGGTCGAAAGGCAGCGAGGAGATGGACAGGATGCGTCCATGCGCGTCCTGGGACCTCCGCGAATACTTTTTTTATGAATATTTTACTTTTATTAGTTTTCCTTTCATTCTTACAAGAAATATTGATTCTTACAAAAAATTAATTCTTTCAAAAATTTTTTTTTCTAAAATACCTACACAACAGATTGACGCGTAGGAGACCATTTAATACTTACAAAAAAAAATTCTGAAATATGTCGCCCTGGGAACACCGCTACTACTTTTTTTATGAATATTTTACTTTTGTCACTTCTCCTACGACGCCACATGAAGCGGTCGAAAGGCAGCGAGGAGATGGACAGGATGCGTCCATGCGCGTCCTGGGAGCTCCGCGAATACTTTTTTTATGAATATTTTACTTTTATTAGTTTTCCTTTCATTCTTACAAGAAATATTGATTCTTACAAAAAATTAATTCTTTCAAAAATTTTTTTTTCTAAAATACCTACACCACAGATTGACGCGTAGGAGACCATTTAATACTTACAAAAAAAAATTCTGAAATATGTCGCCCTGGGAACACCGCTACTACTTTTTTTATGAATATTTTACTTTTGTCACTTCTCCTACGACGCCACATGAAGCGGTCGAAAGGCAGCGAGGAGATGGACAGGATGCGTCCATGCGCGTCCTGGGAGCTCCGCGAATACTTTTTTTATGAATATTTTACTTTTATTAGTTTTCCTTTCATTCTTACAAGAAATATTGATTCTTACAAAAAATTAATTCTTTCAAAATTTTTTTTTTCTAAAATACCTACACAACAGATTGACGCGTAGGAGACCATTTAATACTTACAAAAAAAAATTCTGAAATATGTCGCCCTGGGAACACCGCTACTACTTTTTTTATGAATATTTTACTTTTGTCACTTCTCCTACGACGCCACATGAAGCGGTCGAAAGGCAGCGAGGAGATGGACAGGATGCGTCCATGCGCGTCCTGGGAGCTCCGCGAATACTTTTTTTATGAATATTTTACTTTTATTAGTTTTCCTTTCATTCTTACAAGAAATATTGATTCTTACAAAAAATTAATTCTTTCAAAAATTTTTTTTTCTAAAATACCTACACAACAGATTGACGCGTAGGAAACCATTTAATACTTACAAAAAAAAATTCTGAAATATGTCGCCCTGGGAACACCGCTACTACTTTTTTTATGAATATTTTACTTTTGTCACTTCTCCTACGACGCCACATGAAGCGGTCGAAAGGCAGCGAGGAGATGGACAGGATGCGTCCATGCGCGTCCTGGGACCTCCGCGAATACTTTTTTTATGAATATTTTACTTTTATTAGTTTTCCTTTCATTCTTACAAGAAATATTGATTCTTACAAAAAATTAATTCTTTCAAAAATTTTTTTTTCTAAAATACCTACACAACAGATTGACGCGTAGGAGACCATTTAATACTTACAAAAAAAAATTCTGAAATATGTCGCCCTGGGAACACCGCTACTACTTTTTTTATGAATATTTTACTTTTGTCACTTCTCCTACGACGCCACATGAAGCGGTCGAAAGGCAGCGAGGAGATGGACAGGATGCGTCCATGCGCGTCCTGGGAGCTCCGCGAATACTTTTTTTATGAATATTTTACTTTTATTAGTTTTCCTTTCATTCTTACAAGAAATATTGATTCTTACAAAAAATTAATTCTTTCAAAAATTTTTTTTTCTAAAATACCTACACCACAGATTGACGCGTAGGAGACCATTTAATACTTACAAAAAAAAATTCTGAAATATGTCGCCCTGGGAACACCGCTACTACTTTTTTTATGAATATTTTACTTTTGTCACTTCTCCTACGACGCCACATGAAGCGGTCGAAAGGCAGCGAGGAGATGGACAGGATGCGTCCATGCGCGTCCTGGGAGCTCCGCGAATACTTTTTTTATGAATATTTTACTTTTATTAGTTTTCCTTTCATTCTTACAAGAAATATTGATTCTTACAAAAAATTAATTCTTTCAAAAATTTTTTTTTCTAAAATACCTACACAACAGATTGACGCGTAGGAGACCATTTAATACTTACAAAAAAAAATTCTGAAATATGTCGCCCTGGGAACACCGCTACTACTTTTTTTATGAATATTTTACTTTTGTCACTTCTCCTACGACGCCACATGAAGCGGTCGAAAGGCAGCGAGGAGATGGACAGGATGCGTCCATGCGCGTCCTGGGACCTCCGCGAATACTTTTTTTATGAATATTTTACTTTTATTAGTTTTCCTTTCATTCTTACAAGAAATATTGATTCTTACAAAAAATTAATTCTTTCAAAAATTTTTTTTTCTAAAATACCTACACAACAGATTGACGCGTAGGAGACCATTTAATACTTACAAAAAAAAATTCTGAAATATGTCGCCCTGGGAACACCGCTACTACTTTTTTTATGAATATTTTACTTTTGTCACTTCTCCTACGACGCCACATGAAGCGGTCGAAAGGCAGCGAGGAGATGGACAGGATGCGTCCATGCGCGTCCTGGGAGCTCCGCGAATACTTTTTTTATGAATATTTTACTTTTATTAGTTTTCCTTTCATTCTTACAAGAAATATTGATTCTTACAAAAAATTAATTCTTTCAAAATTTTTTTTTTTCTAAAATACCTACACAACAGATTGACGCGTAGGAGACCATTTAATACTTACAAAAAAAAATTCTGAAATATGTCGCCCTGGGAACACCGCTACTACTTTTTTTATGAATATTTTACTTTTGTCACTTCTCCTACGACGCCACATGAAGCGGTCGAAAGGCAGCGAGGAGATGGACAGGATGCGTCCATGCGCGTCCTGGGAGCTCCGCGAATACTTTTTTTATGAATATTTTACTTTTATTAGTTTTCCTTTCATTCTTACAAGAAATATTGATTCTTACAAAAAATTAATTCTTTCAAAAATTTTTTTTTCTAAAATACCTACACAACAGATTGACGCGTAGGAAACCATTTAATACTTACAAAAAAAAATTCTGAAATATGTCGCCCTGGGAACACCGCTACTACTTTTTTTATGAATATTTTACTTTTGTCACTTCTCCTACGACGCCACATGAAGCGGTCGAAAGGCAGCGAGGAGATGGACAGGATGCGTCCATGCGCGTCCTGGGACCTCCGCGAATACTTTTTTTATGAATATTTTACTTTTATTAGTTTTCCTTTCATTCTTACAAGAAATATTGATTCTTACAAAAAATTAATTCTTTCAAAAATTTTTTTTTCTAAAATACCTACACAACAGATTGACGCGTAGGAGACCATTTAATACTTACAAAAAAAAATTCTGAAATATGTCGCCCTGGGAACACCGCTACTACTTTTTTTATGAATATTTTACTTTTGTCACTTCTCCTACGACGCCACATGAAGCGGTCGAAAGGCAGCGAGGAGATGGACAGGATGCGTCCATGCGCGTCCTGGGAGCTCCGCGAATACTTTTTTTATGAATATTTTACTTTTATTAGTTTTCCTTTCATTCTTACAAGAAATATTGATTCTTACAAAAAATTAATTCTTTCAAAAATTTTTTTTTCTAAAATACCTACACCACAGATTGACGCGTAGGAAACCATTTAATACTTACAAAAAAAAATTCTGAAAAATGTCGTCCTGGGAACGCCGCTACTACTTTTTTTATGAATATTTTACTTTTGTCACTTCTCCTACGACGCCACATGAAGCGGTCGAAAGGCAGCGAGGAGATGGACAGGATGCGTCCATGCGCGTCCTGGGACCTCCGCGAATACTTTTTTTATGAATATTTTACTTTTATTAGTTTTCCTTTCATTCTTACAAGAAATATTGATTCTTACAAAAAATTAATTCTTTCAAAATTTTTTTTTTTCTAAAATACCTACACAACAGATTGACGCGTAGGAGACCATTTAATACTTACAAAAAAAAATTCTGAAATATGTCGCCCTGGGAACACCGCTACTACTTTTTTTATGAATATTTTACTTTTGTCACTTCTCCTACGACGCCACATGAAGCGGTCGAAAGGCAGCGAGGAGATGGACAGGATGCGTCCATGCGCGTCCTGGGAGCTCCGCGAATACTTTTTTTATGAATATTTTACTTTTATTAGTTTTCCTTTCATTCTTACAAGAAATATTGATTCTTACAAAAAATTAATTCTTTCAAAATTTTTTTTTTTCTAAAATACCTACACAACAGATTGACGCGTAGGAGACCATTTAATACTTACAAAAAAAAATTCTGAAATATGTCGCCCTGGGAACACCGCTACTACTTTTTTTATGAATATTTTACTTTTGTCACTTCTCCTACGACGCCACATGAAGCGGTCGAAAGGCAGCGAGGAGATGGACAGGATGCGTCCATGCGCGTCCTGGGAGCTCCGCGAATACTTTTTTTATGAATATTTTACTTTTATTAGTTTTCCTTTCATTCTTACAAGAAATATTGATTCTTACAAAAAATTAATTCTTTCAAAAATTTTTTTTTCTAAAATACCTACACAACAGATTGACGCGTAGGAAACCATTTAATACTTACAAAAAAAAATTCTGAAATATGTCGCCCTGGGAACACCGCTACTACTTTTTTTATGAATATTTTACTTTTGTCACTTCTCCTACGACGCCACATGAAGCGGTCGAAAGGCAGCGAGGAGATGGACAGGATGCGTCCATGCGCGTCCTGGGAGCTCCGCGAATACTTTTTTTATGAATATTTTACTTTTATTAGTTTTCCTTTCATTCTTACAAGAAATATTGATTCTTACAAAAAATTAATTCTTTCAAAAATTTTTTTTTCTACAATACCTACACCACAGATTGACGCGTAGGAAACCATTTAATACTTACAAAAAAAAATTCTGAAAAATGTCGTCCTGGGAACGCCGCTACTACTTTCTTTATGAATATTTTACTTTTGTCACTTCTCCTACGACGCCACATGAAGCGGTCGAAAGGCAGCGAGGAGATGGACAGGATGCGTCCATGCGCGTCCTGGGACCTCCGCGAATACTTTTTTTATGAATATTTTACTTTTATTAGTTTTCCTTTCATTCTTACAAGAAATATTGATTCTTACAAAAAATTAATTCTTTCAAAAATTTTTTTTTCTAAAATACCTACACCACAGATTGACGCGTAGGAAACCATTTAATACTTACAAAAAAAAATTCTGAAAAATGTCGTCCTGGGAACGCCGCTACTACTTTTTTTATGAATATTTTACTTTTGTCACTTCTCCTACGACGCCACATGAAGCGGTCGAAAGGCAGCGAGGAGATGGACAGGATGCGTCCATGCGCGTCCTGGGACCTCCGCGAATACTTTTTTTATGAATATTTTACTTTTATTAGTTTTCCTTTCATTCTTACAAGAAATATTGATTCTTACAAAAAATTAATTCTTTCAAAATTTTTTTTTTTCTAAAATACCTACACAACAGATTGACGCGTAGGAGACCATTTAATACTTACAAAAAAAAATTCTGAAATATGTCGCCCTGGGAACACCGCTACTACTTTTTTTATGAATATTTTACTTTTGTCACTTCTCCTACGACGCCACATGAAGCGGTCGAAAGGCAGCGAGGAGATGGACAGGATGCGTCCATGCGCGTCCTGGGAGCTCCGCGAATACTTTTTTTATGAATATTTTACTTTTATTAGTTTTCCTTTCATTCTTACAAGAAATATTGATTCTTACAAAAAATTAATTCTTTCAAAATTTTTTTTTTTCTAAAATACCTACACAACAGATTGACGCGTAGGAGACCATTTAATACTTACAAAAAAAAATTCTGAAATATGTCGCCCTGGGAACACCGCTACTACTTTTTTTATGAATATTTTACTTTTGTCACTTCTCCTACGACGCCACATGAAGCGGTCGAAAGGCAGCGAGGAGATGGACAGGATGCGTCCATGCGCGTCCTGGGAGCTCCGCGAATACTTTTTTTATGAATATTTTACTTTTATTAGTTTTCCTTTCATTCTTACAAGAAATATTGATTCTTACAAAAAATTAATTCTTTCAAAAATTTTTTTTTCTAAAATACCTACACAACAGATTGACGCGTAGGAAACCATTTAATACTTACAAAAAAAAATTCTGAAATATGTCGCCCTGGGAACACCGCTACTACTTTTTTTATGAATATTTTACTTTTGTCACTTCTCCTACGACGCCACATGAAGCGGTCGAAAGGCAGCGAGGAGATGGACAGGATGCGTCCATGCGCGTCCTGGGAGCTCCGCGAATACTTTTTTTATGAATATTTTACTTTTATTAGTTTTCCTTTCATTCTTACAAGAAATATTGATTCTTACAAAAAATTAATTCTTTCAAAAATTTTTTTTTCTACAATACCTACACCACAGATTGACGCGTAGGAAACCATTTAATACTTACAAAAAAAAATTCTGAAAAATGTCGTCCTGGGAACGCCGCTACTACTTTCTTTATGAATATTTTACTTTTGTCACTTCTCCTACGACGCCACATGAAGCGGTCGAAAGGCAGCGAGGAGATGGACAGGATGCGTCCATGCGCGTCCTGGGACCTCCGCGAATACTTTTTTTATGAATATTTTACTTTTATTAGTTTTCCTTTCATTCTTACAAGAAATATTGATTCTTACAAAAAATTAATTCTTTCAAAATTTTTTTTTTTCTAAAATACCTACACAACAGATTGACGCGTAGGAGACCATTTAATACTTACAAAAAAAAATTCTGAAATATGTCGCCCTGGGAACACCGCTACTACTTTTTTTATGAATATTTTACTTTTGTCACTTCTCCTACGACGCCACATGAAGCGGTCGAAAGGCAGCGAGGAGATGGACAGGATGCGTCCATGCGCGTCCTGGGACCTCCGCGAATACTTTTTTTATGAATATTTTACTTTTATTAGTTTTCCTTTCATTCTTACAAGAAATATTGATTCTTACAAAAAATTAATTCTTTCAAAAATTTTTTTTTCTAAAATACCTACACAACAGATTGACGCGTAGGAGACCATTTAATACTTACAAAAAAAAATTCTGAAATATGTCGCCCTGGGAACACCGCTACTACTTTTTTTATGAATATTTTACTTTTGTCACTTCTCCTACGACGCCACATGAAGCGGTCGAAAGGCAGCGAGGAGATGGACAGGATGCGTCCATGCGCGTCCTGGGAGCTCCGCGAATACTTTTTTTATGAATATTTTACTTTTATTAGTTTTCCTTTCATTCTTACAAGAAATATTGATTCTTACAAAAAATTAATTCTTTCAAAATTTTTTTTTTTCTAAAATACCTACACAACAGATTGACGCGTAGGAGACCATTTAATACTTACAAAAAAAAATTCTGAAATATGTCGCCCTGGGAACACCGCTACTACTTTTTTTATGAATATTTTACTTTTGTCACTTCTCCTACGACGCCACATGAAGCGGTCGAAAGGCAGCGAGGAGATGGACAGGATGCGTCCATGCGCGTCCTGGGAGCTCCGCGAATACTTTTTTTATGAATATTTTACTTTTATTAGTTTTCCTTTCATTCTTACAAGAAATATTGATTCTTACAAAAAATTAATTCTTTCAAAAATTTTTTTTTCTAAAATACCTACACAACAGATTGACGCGTAGGAAACCATTTAATACTTACAAAAAAAAATTCTGAAATATGTCGCCCTGGGAACACCGCTACTACTTTTTTTATGAATATTTTACTTTTGTCACTTCTCCTACGACGCCACATGAAGCGGTCGAAAGGCAGCGAGGAGATGGACAGGATGCGTCCATGCGCGTCCTGGGACCTCCGCGAATACTTTTTTTATGAATATTTTACTTTTATTAGTTTTCCTTTCATTCTTACAAGAAATATTGATTCTTACAAAAAATTAATTCTTTCAAAAATTTTTTTTTCTAAAATACCTACACAACAGATTGACGCGTAGGAGACCATTTAATACTTACAAAAAAAAATTCTGAAATATGTCGCCCTGGGAACACCGCTACTACTTTTTTTATGAATATTTTACTTTTGTCACTTCTCCTACGACGCCACATGAAGCGGTCGAAAGGCAGCGAGGAGATGGACAGGATGCGTCCATGCGCGTCCTGGGAGCTCCGCGAATACTTTTTTTATGAATATTTTACTTTTATTAGTTTTCCTTTCATTCTTACAAGAAATATTGATTCTTACAAAAAATTAATTCTTTCAAAAATTTTTTTTTCTAAAATACCTACACCACAGATTGACGCGTAGGAAACCATTTAATACTTACAAAAAAAAATTCTGAAAAATGTCGTCCTGGGAACGCCGCTACTACTTTTTTTATGAATATTTTACTTTTGTCACTTCTCCTACGACGCCACATGAAGCGGTCGAAAGGCAGCGAGGAGATGGACAGGATGCGTCCATGCGCGTCCTGGGACCTCCGCGAATACTTTTTTTATGAATATTTTACTTTTATTAGTTTTCCTTTCATTCTTACAAGAAATATTGATTCTTACAAAAAATTAATTCTTTCAAAATTTTTTTTTTTCTAAAATACCTACACAACAGATTGACGCGTAGGAGACCATTTAATACTTACAAAAAAAAATTCTGAAATATGTCGCCCTGGGAACACCGCTACTACTTTTTTTATGAATATTTTACTTTTGTCACTTCTCCTACGACGCCACATGAAGCGGTCGAAAGGCAGCGAGGAGATGGACAGGATGCGTCCATGCGCGTCCTGGGAGCTCCGCGAATACTTTTTTTATGAATATTTTACTTTTATTAGTTTTCCTTTCATTCTTACAAGAAATATTGATTCTTACAAAAAATTAATTCTTTCAAAATTTTTTTTTTTCTAAAATACCTACACAACAGATTGACGCGTAGGAGACCATTTAATACTTACAAAAAAAAATTCTGAAATATGTCGCCCTGGGAACACCGCTACTACTTTTTTTATGAATATTTTACTTTTGTCACTTCTCCTACGACGCCACATGAAGCGGTCGAAAGGCAGCGAGGAGATGGACAGGATGCGTCCATGCGCGTCCTGGGAGCTCCGCGAATACTTTTTTTATGAATATTTTACTTTTATTAGTTTTCCTTTCATTCTTACAAGAAATATTGATTCTTACAAAAAATTAATTCTTTCAAAAATTTTTTTTTCTAAAATACCTACACAACAGATTGACGCGTAGGAAACCATTTAATACTTACAAAAAAAAATTCTGAAATATGTCGCCCTGGGAACACCGCTACTACTTTTTTTATGAATATTTTACTTTTGTCACTTCTCCTACGACGCCACATGAAGCGGTCGAAAGGCAGCGAGGAGATGGACAGGATGCGTCCATGCGCGTCCTGGGACCTCCGCGAATACTTTTTTTATGAATATTTTACTTTTATTAGTTTTCCTTTCATTCTTACAAGAAATATTGATTCTTACAAAAAATTAA
Organism: Andrena praecox; assembly: GCA_963932275.1. Lineage (NCBI taxonomy): Eukaryota > Metazoa > Arthropoda > Insecta > Hymenoptera > Andrenidae > Andrena > Andrena praecox. The sequence continues at coordinate 51,357,991 of OZ010731.1, read as the reverse complement.
TTCTTTCAAAAATTTTTTTTTCTAAAATACCTACACAACAGATTGACGCGTAGGAGACCATTTAATACTTACAAAAAAAAATTCTGAAATATGTCGCCCTGGGAACACCGCTACTACTTTTTTTATGAATATTTTACTTTTGTCACTTCTCCTACGACGCCACATGAAGCGGTCGAAAGGCAGCGAGGAGATGGACAGGATGCGTCCATGCGCGTCCTGGGAGCTCCGCGAATACTTTTTTTATGAATATTTTACTTTTATTAGTTTTCCTTTCATTCTTACAAGAAATATTGATTCTTACAAAAAATTAATTCTTTCAAAAATTTTTTTTTCTAAAATACCTACACCACAGATTGACGCGTAGGAAACCATTTAATACTTACAAAAAAAAATTCTGAAAAATGTCGTCCTGGGAACGCCGCTACTACTTTTTTTATGAATATTTTACTTTTGTCACTTCTCCTACGACGCCACATGAAGCGGTCGAAAGGCAGCGAGGAGATGGACAGGATGCGTCCATGCGCGTCCTGGGACCTCCGCGAATACTTTTTTTATGAATATTTTACTTTTATTAGTTTTCCTTTCATTCTTACAAGAAATATTGATTCTTACAAAAAATTAATTCTTTCAAAATTTTTTTTTTTCTAAAATACCTACACAACAGATTGACGCGTAGGAGACCATTTAATACTTACAAAAAAAAATTCTGAAATATGTCGCCCTGGGAACACCGCTACTACTTTTTTTATGAATATTTTACTTTTGTCACTTCTCCTACGACGCCACATGAAGCGGTCGAAAGGCAGCGAGGAGATGGACAGGATGCGTCCATGCGCGTCCTGGGAGCTCCGCGAATACTTTTTTTATGAATATTTTACTTTTATTAGTTTTCCTTTCATTCTTACAAGAAATATTGATTCTTACAAAAAATTAATTCTTTCAAAAATTTTTTTTTTCTAAAATACCTACACAACAGATTGACGCGTAGGAGACCATTTAATACTTACAAAAAAAAATTCTGAAATATGTCGCCCTGGGAACACCGCTACTACTTTTTTTATGAATATTTTACTTTTGTCACTTCTCCTACGACGCCACATGAAGCGGTCGAAAGGCAGCGAGGAGATGGACAGGATGCGTCCATGCGCGTCCTGGGAGCTCCGCGAATACTTTTTTTATGAATATTTTACTTTTATTAGTTTTCCTTTCATTCTTACAAGAAATATTGATTCTTACAAAAAATTAATTCTTTCAAAAATTTTTTTTTCTAAAATACCTACACAACAGATTGACGCGTAGGAAACCATTTAATACTTACAAAAAAAAATTCTGAAATATGTCGCCCTGGGAACACCGCTACTACTTTTTTTATGAATATTTTACTTTTGTCACTTCTCCTACGACGCCACATGAAGCGGTCGAAAGGCAGCGAGGAGATGGACAGGATGCGTCCATGCGCGTCCTGGGAGCTCCGCGAATACTTTTTTTATGAATATTTTACTTTTATTAGTTTTCCTTTCATTCTTACAAGAAATATTGATTCTTACAAAAAATTAATTCTTTCAAAAATTTTTTTTTCTACAATACCTACACCACAGATTGACGCGTAGGAAACCATTTAATACTTACAAAAAAAAATTCTGAAAAATGTCGTCCTGGGAACGCCGCTACTACTTTCTTTATGAATATTTTACTTTTGTCACTTCTCCTACGACGCCACATGAAGCGGTCGAAAGGCAGCGAGGAGATGGACAGGATGCGTCCATGCGCGTCCTGGGACCTCCGCGAATACTTTTTTTATGAATATTTTACTTTTATTAGTTTTCCTTTCATTCTTACAAGAAATATTGATTCTTACAAAAAATTAATTCTTTCAAAATTTTTTTTTTTCTAAAATACCTACACAACAGATTGACGCGTAGGAGACCATTTAATACTTACAAAAAAAAATTCTGAAATATGTCGCCCTGGGAACACCGCTACTACTTTTTTTATGAATATTTTACTTTTGTCACTTCTCCTACGACGCCACATGAAGCGGTCGAAAGGCAGCGAGGAGATGGACAGGATGCGTCCATGCGCGTCCTGGGAGCTCCGCGAATACTTTTTTTATGAATATTTTACTTTTATTAGTTTTCCTTTCATTCTTACAAGAAATATTGATTCTTACAAAAAATTAATTCTTTCAAAATTTTTTTTTTTCTAAAATACCTACACAACAGATTGACGCGTAGGAGACCATTTAATACTTACAAAAAAAAATTCTGAAATATGTCGCCCTGGGAACACCGCTACTACTTTTTTTATGAATATTTTACTTTTGTCACTTCTCCTACGACGCCACATGAAGCGGTCGAAAGGCAGCGAGGAGATGGACAGGATGCGTCCATGCGCGTCCTGGGAGCTCCGCGAATACTTTTTTTATGAATATTTTACTTTTATTAGTTTTCCTTTCATTCTTACAAGAAATATTGATTCTTACAAAAAATTAATTCTTTCAAAAATTTTTTTTTCTAAAATACCTACACAACAGATTGACGCGTAGGAAACCATTTAATACTTACAAAAAAAAATTCTGAAATATGTCGCCCTGGGAACACCGCTACTACTTTTTTTATGAATATTTTACTTTTGTCACTTCTCCTACGACGCCACATGAAGCGGTCGAAAGGCAGCGAGGAGATGGACAGGATGCGTCCATGCGCGTCCTGGGACCTCCGCGAATACTTTTTTTATGAATATTTTACTTTTATTAGTTTTCCTTTCATTCTTACAAGAAATATTGATTCTTACAAAAAATTAATTCTTTCAAAAATTTTTTTTTCTAAAATACCTACACAACAGATTGACGCGTAGGAGACCATTTAATACTTACAAAAAAAAATTCTGAAATATGTCGCCCTGGGAACACCGCTACTACTTTTTTTATGAATATTTTACTTTTGTCACTTCTCCTACGACGCCACATGAAGCGGTCGAAAGGCAGCGAGGAGATGGACAGGATGCGTCCATGCGCGTCCTGGGAGCTCCGCGAATACTTTTTTTATGAATATTTTACTTTTATTAGTTTTCCTTTCATTCTTACAAGAAATATTGATTCTTACAAAAAATTAATTCTTTCAAAAATTTTTTTTTCTAAAATACCTACACCACAGATTGACGCGTAGGAGACCATTTAATACTTACAAAAAAAAATTCTGAAATATGTCGCCCTGGGAACACCGCTACTACTTTTTTTATGAATATTTTACTTTTGTCACTTCTCCTACGACGCCACATGAAGCGGTCGAAAGGCAGCGAGGAGATGGACAGGATGCGTCCATGCGCGTCCTGGGAGCTCCGCGAATACTTTTTTTATGAATATTTTACTTTTATTAGTTTTCCTTTCATTCTTACAAGAAATATTGATTCTTACAAAAAATTAATTCTTTCAAAATTTTTTTTTTTCTAAAATACCTACACAACAGATTGACGCGTAGGAGACCATTTAATACTTACAAAAAAAAATTCTGAAATATGTCGCCCTGGGAACACCGCTACTACTTTTTTTATGAATATTTTACTTTTGTCACTTCTCCTACGACGCCACATGAAGCGGTCGAAAGGCAGCGAGGAGATGGACAGGATGCGTCCATGCGCGTCCTGGGAGCTCCGCGAATACTTTTTTTATGAATATTTTACTTTTATTAGTTTTCCTTTCATTCTTACAAGAAATATTGATTCTTACAAAAAATTAATTCTTTCAAAAATTTTTTTTTCTAAAATACCTACACAACAGATTGACGCGTAGGAAACCATTTAATACTTACAAAAAAAAATTCTGAAATATGTCGCCCTGGGAACACCGCTACTACTTTTTTTATGAATATTTTACTTTTGTCACTTCTCCTACGACGCCACATGAAGCGGTCGAAAGGCAGCGAGGAGATGGACAGGATGCGTCCATGCGCGTCCTGGGCATCGCGAATACTTTTTTTATGAATATTTTACTTTTATTAGTTTTCCTTTCATTCTTACAAGAAATATTGATTCTTACAAAAAATTAAATCTTTCAAAAATTTTTTTTTCTAAAATACCTACACAACAGATTGACGCGTAGGAGACCATTTAATACTTACAAAAAAAAATTCTGAAATATGTCGCCCTGGGAACACCGCTACTACTTTTTTTATGAATATTTTACTTTTGTCACTTCTCCTACGACGCCACATGAAGCGGTCGAAAGGCAGCGAGGAGATGGACAGGATGCGTCCATGCGCGTCCTGGGAGCTCCGCGAATACTTTTTTTATGAATATTTTACTTTTATTAGTTTTCCTTTCATTCTTACAAGAAATATTGATTCTTACAAAAAATTAATTCTTTCAAAAATTTTTTTTTCTAAAATACCTACACCACAGATTGACGCGTAGGAGACCATTTAATACTTACAAAAAAAAATTCTGAAATATGTCGCCCTGGGAACACCGCTACTACTTTTTTTATGAATATTTTACTTTTGTCACTTCTCCTACGACGCCACATGAAGCGGTCGAAAGGCAGCGAGGAGATGGACAGGATGCGTCCATGCGCGTCCTGGGAGCTCCGCGAATACTTTTTTTATGAATATTTTACTTTTATTAGTTTTCCTTTCATTCTTACAAGAAATATTGATTCTTACAAAAAATTAAATCTTTCAAAAATTTTTTTTTCTAAAATACCTACACAACAGATTGACGCGTAGGAGACCATTTAATACTTACAAAAAAAAATTCTGAAATATGTCGCCCTGGGAACACCGCTACTACTTTTTTTATGAATATTTTACTTTTGTCACTTCTCCTACGACGCCACATGAAGCGGTCGAAAGGCAGCGAGGAGATGGACAGGATGCGTCCATGCGCGTCCTGGGAGCTCCGCGAATACTTTTTTTATGAATATTTTACTTTTATTAGTTTTCCTTTCATTCTTACAAGAAATATTGATTCTTACAAAAAATTAATTCTTTCAAAAATTTTTTTTTCTAAAATACCTACACCACAGATTGACGCGTAGGAGACCATTTAATACTTACAAAAAAAAATTCTGAAATATGTCGCCCTGGGAACACCGCTACTACTTTTTTTATGAATATTTTACTTTTGTCACTTCTCCTACGACGCCACATGAAGCGGTCGAAAGGCAGCGAGGAGATGGACAGGATGCGTCCATGCGCGTCCTGGGAGCTCCGCGAATACTTTTTTTATGAATATTTTACTTTTATTAGTTTTCCTTTCATTCTTACAAGAAATATTGATTCTTACAAAAAATTAATTCTTTCAAAAATTTTTTTTTCTAAAATACCTACACAACAGATTGACGCGTAGGAGACCATTTAATACTTACAAAAAAAAATTCTGAAATATGTCGCCCTGGGAACACCGCTACTACTTTTTTTATGAATATTTTACTTTTGTCACTTCTCCTACGACGCCACATGAAGCGGTCGAAAGGCAGCGAGGAGATGGACAGGATGCGTCCATGCGCGTCCTGGGACCTCCGCGAATACTTTTTTTATGAATATTTTACTTTTATTAGTTTTCCTTTCATTCTTACAAGAAATATTGATTCTTACAAAAAATTAATTCTTTCAAAAATTTTTTTTTCTAAAATACCTACACAACAGATTGACGCGTAGGAGACCATTTAATACTTACAAAAAAAAATTCTGAAATATGTCGCCCTGGGAACACCGCTACTACTTTTTTTATGAATATTTTACTTTTGTCACTTCTCCTACGACGCCACATGAAGCGGTCGAAAGGCAGCGAGGAGATGGACAGGATGCGTCCATGCGCGTCCTGGGAGCTCCGCGAATACTTTTTTTATGAATATTTTACTTTTATTAGTTTTCCTTTCATTCTTACAAGAAATATTGATTCTTACAAAAAATTAATTCTTTCAAAATTTTTTTTTTTCTAAAATACCTACACAACAGATTGACGCGTAGGAGACCATTTAATACTTACAAAAAAAAATTCTGAAATATGTCGCCCTGGGAACACCGCTACTACTTTTTTTATGAATATTTTACTTTTGTCACTTCTCCTACGACGCCACATGAAGCGGTCGAAAGGCAGCGAGGAGATGGACAGGATGCGTCCATGCGCGTCCTGGGAGCTCCGCGAATACTTTTTTTATGAATATTTTACTTTTATTAGTTTTCCTTTCATTCTTACAAGAAATATTGATTCTTACAAAAAATTAATTCTTTCAAAAATTTTTTTTTCTAAAATACCTACACAACAGATTGACGCGTAGGAAACCATTTAATACTTACAAAAAAAAATTCTGAAATATGTCGCCCTGGGAACACCGCTACTACTTTTTTTATGAATATTTTACTTTTGTCACTTCTCCTACGACGCCACATGAAGCGGTCGAAAGGCAGCGAGGAGATGGACAGGATGCGTCCATGCGCGTCCTGGGACCTCCGCGAATACTTTTTTTATGAATATTTTACTTTTATTAGTTTTCCTTTCATTCTTACAAGAAATATTGATTCTTACAAAAAATTAATTCTTTCAAAAATTTTTTTTTCTAAAATACCTACACAACAGATTGACGCGTAGGAGACCATTTAATACTTACAAAAAAAAATTCTGAAATATGTCGCCCTGGGAACACCGCTACTACTTTTTTTATGAATATTTTACTTTTGTCACTTCTCCTACGACGCCACATGAAGCGGTCGAAAGGCAGCGAGGAGATGGACAGGATGCGTCCATGCGCGTCCTGGGAGCTCCGCGAATACTTTTTTTATGAATATTTTACTTTTATTAGTTTTCCTTTCATTCTTACAAGAAATATTGATTCTTACAAAAAATTAATTCTTTCAAAAATTTTTTTTTCTAAAATACCTACACCACAGATTGACGCGTAGGAAACCATTTAATACTTACAAAAAAAAATTCTGAAAAATGTCGTCCTGGGAACGCCGCTACTACTTTTTTTATGAATATTTTACTTTTGTCACTTCTCCTACGACGCCACATGAAGCGGTCGAAAGGCAGCGAGGAGATGGACAGGATGCGTCCATGCGCGTCCTGGGACCTCCGCGAATACTTTTTTTATGAATATTTTACTTTTATTAGTTTTCCTTTCATTCTTACAAGAAATATTGATTCTTACAAAAAATTAATTCTTTCAAAATTTTTTTTTTTCTAAAATACCTACACAACAGATTGACGCGTAGGAGACCATTTAATACTTACAAAAAAAAATTCTGAAATATGTCGCCCTGGGAACACCGCTACTACTTTTTTTATGAATATTTTACTTTTGTCACTTCTCCTACGACGCCACATGAAGCGGTCGAAAGGCAGCGAGGAGATGGACAGGATGCGTCCATGCGCGTCCTGGGAGCTCCGCGAATACTTTTTTTATGAATATTTTACTTTTATTAGTTTTCCTTTCATTCTTACAAGAAATATTGATTCTTACAAAAAATTAATTCTTTCAAAATTTTTTTTTTTCTAAAATACCTACACAACAGATTGACGCGTAGGAGACCATTTAATACTTACAAAAAAAAATTCTGAAATATGTCGCCCTGGGAACACCGCTACTACTTTTTTTATGAATATTTTACTTTTGTCACTTCTCCTACGACGCCACATGAAGCGGTCGAAAGGCAGCGAGGAGATGGACAGGATGCGTCCATGCGCGTCCTGGGAGCTCCGCGAATACTTTTTTTATGAATATTTTACTTTTATTAGTTTTCCTTTCATTCTTACAAGAAATATTGATTCTTACAAAAAATTAATTCTTTCAAAAATTTTTTTTTCTAAAATACCTACACAACAGATTGACGCGTAGGAAACCATTTAATACTTACAAAAAAAAATTCTGAAATATGTCGCCCTGGGAACACCGCTACTACTTTTTTTATGAATATTTTACTTTTGTCACTTCTCCTACGACGCCACATGAAGCGGTCGAAACAGAAGGTCAACTATACGGGCCTGGAATCGCAGATTAGCGTCAGAGTGCTTACCAAAAACATCGGCTTTTCTGAACCGAAAAATTTAAACGCGTTTTTCTCGAAACCACGTTTTTCAAATTGGCGTGCAGCATAACTTAACAAATACTTGATCAATCGAGCTGTCGCAGTGCACACATTTACATAACTGAATTCCCCATCGGTCGTATTACTTTAATTTATGATATTAATTATTAAAACTATGTTTATTGCATATTTAACACGAAAATCTTACGCAAAAATCACTGTTTTTTTTTCAGAGCTCCGTATTATTATTAATTTTGCATTTTTTCTTCGCTGGCTTTAATTCTTCCGATTCGGAATGTAACTAAACAGAAAACTCTGTTGAAATTTAAAAGCAGTACACTGCACGCCGATTACCCTCATCGACGCCGAGGCCATGGAGAGCAACCACAATAACTCCCCAAAAAAACGGACATATTGAAGTTATTTTTTTTTCTTGCCATTTTGAAATGTAAACAAATATATACGAAAACTTACAGAAAGTTTAATCAACCACTTATATCCTAACAAAATCTCCGAAAATCACCTTATTCTTAGCGGTTTACTTGAGTCTCCCCCCTTAAAGAGTCCACGTACAATAAGTATTATAAGTCAATTAGATATATAAGTATGCCGGAGTATTTAAGTAAGAGAGGGGAAGGGAATACTCGGAAATTGATAGCCAGGGCGAGGTGCGGGAATCTCGACGCGAATAACAGGTATTGGATGAAGGAAGAAGAGAGAAGATGCGGACTGTGCGAGAGGGGACCGGGGACTTTGAAGCATCTAATTGAAGACTGCACGGAAACAGAGAGACTAGAATATAGTATAGAAAGGGTTTTAGAGGGGACAGTAAATGGGAGCATAGTAGAATGGATGAGAGAGATAGAAAGGAAGTTTAAAAGAAAGGAGAGATGAGTTGGATTGTAGTTCGTAAGATAGACGGAATGTCGGAGTGGATGAATGAATGGAAAATTGTAAAACCAAGTTCCTTTTCAAGGCCGTTGAGGCTGAAAGTAAATCTTTATATATATATATATATATATACAGAACTAGAGGAACGTTAAGTGGAACTCTTACGAAAAGAGACTAATCGTTCTGCGCAGTCGTATTCTTGGCAAGCCCATAATACGTTCATTAGGTAACCAACTTCTGCACCGTTCGTGTTTGCTTGCTTCCAATCGAGAAATATTTGATAAATTACCTGAAACCAAGACTATTAACACGCGAGAAAGTATAAGCATCGTCCGGATAGAACTTGTTAAACTTACCTCGCTTATTCCTCTGAACCTATAATTTTCTTCAAATTGCTCAATTTGACCATCCGAATACAGCAACCTTCTAGCAACGTCCCTCCAACCGTGCCCGATGTGTGTCTTTACAACAAATATATCTCGCAAAGTGATTTCGTCGGTGCAAGCGCATAAGCGCTCCACTTCCGCAGGCATCCGTGGAATCTCTGACTTGGACCAGGATTCCTCCGACGCCGGCGGCGCGGCACCGGCACCTTTCGTGCCAAACTGATTAACGTTGCAAATATAACTAGTTCTCGCACCGATTTTCACTCCGCTCGAATTAACTATATTGTAATTCACGACGCTAGTACCTTGAGCTGTAAAACACAGAACTAACATTGTCCAACACGAATAAAACGACAAACGACAATCGAGAATTTGCACTTACGATACTTGGACTGCTTGGATTTCGTTTTTGTTTTAACATTCGGTTTTTTATGTTCTTTCGGGGGAGTCGTGGAATATTTCGTATCGTCCGAGTTCTGCTCTGTCGTGGAAGGAGGAACGTCTACGGGTACTGCGCCGTTTGGCAAAGATGCCTTTTGTTCCGATGGCGTCACATCGTTTTGTCGAACATGTGGATCTGGCGTGACAGGCGCAGATTTAGGTATGCCATTTGTTTCGCTGGTTATCGTATGTGGATCTAAATTGTGCGTATATCCAGTGATCTCTATCCGTGGCGGATCGGGTTTCGCATCGGTCGTTAGCATATGGAATCGACGTGATAACTTGGAAAATATCGGCATTTCCTTCGAAATTGATATTGCTCTAACAGAAAGTCCTTTCACATTGCTTCCTTCTTCCTTTTGCTAAAAGCGGCGTTCGCTTCTGCTTCGATAGGTATCCGCGAAGAGGAAATTTTTGAAACCAAACGAAGTGTCAAACGAAACTTTTTATTGCGAGTGTGAAGAAAGGAAAGGTAATTCTTACGCCACTCTCGCTTTAAAAATTAAACAAAGCAGCAAACACACGCGATTAGTGTTATTCTATTGATTCGTTTGTTGAATAGGTTCGCGATGCTTACGCTTTTCAATTGCGTGGCGTACGCGTACGCAGTACGGCCTCGATACAAAGAATCATAAAGAACAGTCGAAGGGAAACGTTTGCGTAGCTTGTCCTGGCTTGTCCCGATCCTGATACCCAAAATTCGGTTATACACATACACTTTACACTTTATGCACTACAGTGCACGAGTGCATTCTTTATTTACTTTCCTAAAACAAAACCACAAAACCGAGCAGTCGATCTGCGTAGATACGTATCGCAAATTGTTCTTGGAAATATGTGTCAATTGCGATAACAGGTTTCTTAAGACTTTCACGGTTCACTTTTAATTGAACGTTTGTTCCAGTTTGTTCCCTACTAAAGAATACGCTACGCGTCCTACCAACCTCGTCCAGAATACAAAAGTTTATGCAAATAATTATGTACTAATCACGTGCTGTACCGTTTGTGGTGGGGCAAAAATAAATATAAAACAAACACAGATAGAATAAATTCTAGTATATACAGTTAAAAAAAAATGTGTATGCGTTGGATATTCAACGCTCACGCGATCATTTGGGTTTCCCAGGACCGACATCGGTTCTCCCATTCAGTATAAGCTGTATAAGAAGAGCTTTACAGCAAACATTAATGAGCACATGAGCATTTAATACTGCCTATGGAACGGTAGATTCCAGCCAATTCCAGCCACAGACGACGTATAGGAATAGGGTAGACATAGACTAAACCTTAAACGTACATTTTTGTCGTAAATGCGGTCCAGGATCTTTAAGGCTGCCGTCTCACTGGCCGGGAGGTGTGTGCGTACGCTCACACAAGCTAAGTTAAGCGTGTACGTATACGCGTGTAGTAAACAAACCGTAAATTACAACTTTCGTCCTGGAATCGGCAAGAAGGAAGTTTTTGCGGGTTTAGTTGCTTTCAGTAGACATTCGTGCAGGGTGGTCTGGTTCGTTTGAACGCTAATAACCACCGTACGTTGAAATAATAATGAATTTATGACTCGAAAACTGACAGAATGAGGCTTCAAGGCTTCTCCGTTGGTGGCGCCACTGGTATAGTCGAGCCACGTAGCACCAGCGTGACGTGTACGCAGGGCCGACGCGAGGTTAGCTGGCGCCTGTATGCAAGAAAATTTTTGGTGACCCCAAATTTTTGCACTTGTTTTCCATTTAATATGTTTAAAAGAATTACATTTATATTTCGTTTATGTGGGGTGTTAGATTCCTTTATTATTAAGCGTACGATATAGTTTTTTAGCGTCCCATTCGGCTGGCGCCCTTATGCGGCGCATGGTTCCGCCGGCTCTGCGTAAACGCAATGTAGTAAACAAACCGTAAATTACAACTTTCGTCCTGCAATCGGCAAAAAGGAAGTGTTTGCGGGTTTAGTTGCCTTCAGTAGACATTCGTGCAGGGTGGTCTGGTGCGTTTAAACGCTAATAAGCACCGTATGTTGAAATAACAATGAATTTATGAATCGTGTACTCAGGACAGCCCGAAAAATGACAGAATGAAGCTTCAAGGCTTCTCCGTCACCGGCGCTGATGGTATATTCGTGCCTTGTACCATCAAAACCGGTGAAAGTCCAAACTAGCCGATAAATGTAGGAAAGACTACATGTAACCTACAACAAAAATACTCAACAAAATCCAAAATAATCGAATTTGATTTCAAATAAACTTAAATTAAAATTTGACAAAAATCATGTCAACATCCAAAAAATCGTAGTTAATTTCAACTTAAATTACTCAAATTAAGCTTTTCTATAAAAAAAAAGTTAACATAGTCGAGAAAAATCGAAGTTGTTTTCAAATAAATTTATTAAAATTTGACACTTCCAACTAAAATTTTTTTCACAATCCAAAAAATTGAAGTTATTTTCATCTAAATTTACTCAAATATAGATTCTACAACAAAAATACTCAACAAAATACAAAAAAATCGAAGTTGGTTTCAAATGAATTTATTAAAGTTTGACACTTCCAACTAAAATTTTTTTCACAATCCAAATAATTGAAGTTATTTTCATCTAAATTTACTCAAATATAGATTTAGAATGAACGTTCATGCTCGACCCCCTCGTCTATGTTGAGACTTTGTACTCCGTCCATTTAATTCTTAGGTCCATGGGCTCTGACGCTGGACGCAGCTCTCGTGCCGTATTCCTTCAAGACTTCTCGATAGACAGAGAGATCTCTGTGGCAACAGCGCGGCAGAGACAGAGAGAACAGGAGATGCGGCAATTATGCGTAAAAAATTCTTCTACACAGAGTACCTGGAGATGTCACTACTGTTTAAGTTCTTTTTATTGTTGCGGTTTCCGCTGGTATAAATATGTGTGACTGCGTGAAGTTAGCTATAAGACATAGGAATATCGAGGTTAGATGTAGAGCGAAATTCAAAATCCTTTTGTACTGAAAGATAGATATATTATAATTAGATTCGAAGCGTACGAGAACCTAGGGGTGCATTCAGTAATTCTCAAAACTACAGTTAGGCCAGGGGAGGATAATAAATAGCTTAACTTTTCTTTCCACATCTGCGTACCAAATTTCGTTGAGCGGGCAGCTGCTCGTCTCGTAAAACGACTTAAAATTCTGTCCTCGCTTTCAATAATTGCCGATGTCCTATTAGGGTAAAAACTCGGTTCGGGAAAGGCTGAAAGTCATAAAGTCATAAACTTTGCGCCAGCGACGTCGTCTTGACCCTGGAGGGTTGCGCTTACCTACCTGTTAGAAATGTTTGTATTGTACGCAGCCTATGTAAAGTATGTAAACGGAAAGCGTGCCTCGACCACCAGCCGAGAGTGGAGGAAAACGCGAAGGAAGGGCCAAGGACGGAGAGATGGCAGAAGGACAACCCACTGACGAAACTTAAGGGATGTCATTGCCTTGATTGGACGAAGGAATCCGAAGAGGGAGTCGGAGGAACACGCCGAAATTGGAGGAGTAGGGCGCTCGGAGGTGACAAGCGAGGAGTTAATTTGTAAGAAGTCAGATCAATCTTGTTAGCAGTACAGTCAACATCGAACTATTCATTAAAATCAAATCTTAGAAATTATTCAGAAGTGTTACATTTATTTATTTTCCTTCATTAAAATTCCCGCGCAAACTCGCGAGCTGAGTGCTTCAGCGCTCCACGGGCACGGACCCACCGTTTTATAGAAATCCCCACGAAATCGCGCAACATTATCGACCGCAGTAGTTTCATTATTGTCCGTCTGTTTACTGGGGACGCTTCGATCGATTCGGACCATAACAAAAATGAGACGGCAGCCGTCGTCATATGATTTTCGTCATTCGTGTCGCATGCAACGTTATCGGTTATCGGTTATCGCCGTTATCGGTATAACCAGATTTCTAGTATTTTGCAATGCTCATATTTATGCTTCTAATATTCAATTATGTAGAATGTGATCTTCTATAAGCTCACGAAATTTGGACGCGTTGCGTCTACTTATGGCATTTTATGGGGTTTGTTCATATACAATGAAGCTAGCCGGGTGCATTATGAATCACTTCGCGAGAAATCATGTGCGAACTGTATGGGCATATGTGGCGTGAGAGTAGTTTCAACTACTATACTAATTATATTGTAAGAATTGTGCGATGAAGGAAAAACACCTTTACTGACTACCGGCTGCTGTAATCTGTAATTAATTGTCAGTTGAATATAGTTCCCAAAGTCACCGTTCGTTAACGTCGACGGTCGAGTGCCCGAAGAAACCGTTAGATTTTCATGGAGTCGATATTTCAGTTTGTATTCATACATAACACGAATGAACACGAACTTTCCCGAAATCATATGCTACTTTTCGTACCTAATTTCACTCTCTAACGATGTAAAGTATTTTGTAAATCATAATAACAAAATAAACTACATAATAATTTCATTGGTGCATGAATCTCTATGTAAACAAACACATTCTTCCTATTCAAGGAAACATTAAATTCTTACCAAAAACATGAACCAGGAAAATATTTTAGAAAGCTATGTAGTATCCGAGTATACTCTGGAAAGGTTAAACATAATTAAGGAAAAATTGAGAAAAGATACGATTGAAACTGATCCTCTATGGAAACTCGTAACAGGACAGGTTTGTATTATCGGTGGAAACGCAACATAAGGTCCTTAACATGTAACAATGGTACTATTTAGAAGGAAGATGAAACACACGTAAGTCAAGAGGATAATACAGACGAGGACGATGAAAATGAAGAGAATGATAAGGCATCTGCAATGCCTGATTATATCGAGAATTCATCTACTCAGTTTTACTTTACGCAATGCAATAAGAATTTCAATGGAGCAGCTAAGCAGGCATCTATACAAAAGTTTGATATCGTAGAATGTCTGTTCGAAGAGCTAGAGAGTCCCGGCGGAAAGTTAGATTTAAACCAATTAGAAAATTTATTGGACGAAGAATTAGTGGAAGTAGCGTGCGAATTAGAGAAGAAATTAAGCATAACGGGCATCTATAATCTTTGTTGTTCCATGAATTGTATGACATTAGAACAACGAATGAAATATGCAATGAGTTTTCACACTTATTTGTTACTGCCGAAGGTAATATTCAGATTAGTAATTTAACTCTGAATTTGCAGAGGAACAGAAATTAGTAGTAAAATATCGGTAAAACATGGTTATTCGTACACTCTTGTAGATAATGGCTTTAGAAGAACCGTCGAGGCTGTTACTGTCCGTTATCACGGAATGCGTACAAAAATTTCCAGATGATATCCAAAAATTAATTTTTATCCCACTCTTAAATATCGATTTAAAAGATACGTCGATCGTCAATGCTATAGCAAATGCTTTTGATCCTCAAAGGAATATTATCCTTCTTACGTAGGTACACGTTTCTGCGACATTGTAATATATTACAATTGGTAATTAATTTTTTATCATCTTTGCAGGGAGTACTTATCGCATGTAAAAGAACTTAAATCCTGGCACCTTCCCATTCTATACAATTTAATATCTGTGAAGACAGATATAGCTACAACTGACAAGCTCGTACAACTTTTATCAAGAAAAGCACTTGATTTTGCCGAGGACAAAAACTTTGGAAAACTTGCGTTAATGTTCATAAAAGTGCATGGAAATTTTTCGGAGCAACAAAAACATTTGTTATGGGAGATGGCCAATATAAATCAGACATTGTTCAAAAAACCTATGCAAAATATTTTAAAAACTCTATAATTTGTACGTATTTCCTATAAATTCCGTATTTACTTTACGACACCACTGGAGTACTATTTCTTTGCAGCGACCAGTGACTGAAAATTCGTGAAATACCAATTCAAAATATCGCGCGCATTGGTGCAGGAATGTTAACAGACTGTTAAAAGGTAAAGATTCCAGTGCTACAGTTCAAGCGTATTTAGCAAACCAAGCTTGCAACTACCACACCAAGAATTATAGAAAAAAGTAGATCATAGTTCTTCTCCTATATTTCTTATATACACTTCTATATTTTTACATTATATGTTATATTTAACTAGATACAAGATAAATAAAAGGAATATTTTCAATTGAAAAATATGTGCCACTCACTAATCCTTACCTCTACTTGTACTTTTACAATTAAGTATATTATACAAAATGTAGGGTAAGTGATACATTTGTTGGCGTTATCCATTAATGTTGGCAAAATAATGTCCAATTATGCCAATAATAACTGAAAAGATGGGGAAGATTTAGATAAGAAACTTCAGGTGCATGTTAAATATTTAATTAAATTCAATTACTGCAAATTTAATTAAATATTTTTCTATTACACCTGAATTTCATATCCAAATCTTCTTAACGCGTCAACAAATGTATTTCTTATTCTACATATTACAGTACGCAGATTCTGAGCGTATTTAATTTTCCCGGCATGAGCCGCCATATTGAATTTTAGTTCAAACAGAATCTTTCATAGTTTAGAGGGCGTGCAAATACTAAACCGAAAGTTTTGCTGGAGTTCCCACCCCCTGATCTAACGCAAATACGTAAATATGACGGAAGAGCTTTCTGGTGTGACGATAGTAGTATTTATTGCAGCTGGAGTATTAACAATATTATTACTATTTATTTTCGCGAAACGTCAAATAATGAGATTCGCATTACGATCGCGTCGTGGCCCTCATATTCCTATTGGACATGATACCAGAAAGGTACGAGCGAATACGAAGGTTATATTACACAGAAAGTTGTCATCGTGAAAGAGAAATTCTTTCGAAGAAAGTTGATAACGCTACGAGAACTTTTACACATCAATTCACTGCTGCGTGCTTTTAATTGTTTAGTCGCTGAAGAAAGAGATCGAGAGGCGAATAGAGGTTATACCGAGAATTCAGTACGAAGCGCAACTTATCAGCGATCCGCGGTTGATCATGACATCGCGGGGACAAGTCCCGCCGCATTATTATAGACTGAAAGCGGTAGATGATATTAAAACTTTAGGTCAGACAGCATTTGTAAATTTAATACGACGTACGAAAGATTTCGCACGCGAACCAATCTCGAACGCGTTATTCTTGTAGAGGCTGAAATTACTAAATACGATAATTGTCTAAAGAGGCATCCATCCGAAAATTTGCGGGCGTATCTGCTCGCGACATTGGCTATTCCGTTGAATGGAAGCGGACAACGATTGATCCATCAATTTTGCGATTTGTACGAACACGCGCGACACGATCCAACTGAATTTGGAGACGAGGAGTATCAAGTCTACGCAAGGTTATTTCTTAAATTAATGGACGCGTAAGTATAATTGTCCTACAATTGTAAAGAAATGGAAAAATTCGGATTAATAATAGTTGTATAAGTAACGAGAACTTGAATGTAATTGTTTTCCATTTAGAGCTCGTTTACTAAAATCATATCCGAGTAGTAGAAAGTCCAGCCCAAGTCGTACGCCCATAAAAAAGAACGTTGAAACGAAGCGAAATATATTAGAGCCGAGGATGAAATTGCCGGAAGACCAAATATTAACCGGAGCGAGGCCCAACACATTGACTGTTATGACTCTGGATAATAGCGAAACATCTGTTTAGCATTACGAGCATCGCCACATACGCCACATGTGACGAGATATCTGTCTCTAACTGCCAGCCATTGAATCCTCTGGGATTGCACGTAAGTGAATCATATTTTTACTAGGGCTGTTCGGGTGCTCGAATATTCGGGCGGCTTGAAGTTCGGACCGAGCCGGGACTCGGTTTTCGAGCCGAGCCGGATACCCGTCAAATTCGGGCGGCCCGAAAAATCCGAGTAGCTCGAATTTGTTTCGGGCGGCTTGAAAAATCCGGGTAGTCCGAATCGTTTCGAGCCGCTCGGAAGAATCGGATAGCCTGAATTGTTTCGGGTGACTCGGAAAATCCGCACGCCTTGGATGTGGTTCGAACAGTGCGACTGCGTTGAGTAGGTGAAATCAGTAAATCATCAACAAATCTACCTTACCGCATTTTGAAATCGGTTCAGTAGTTCGGGTGAAATCGATGGAAATATTTGAAAAAAGTCATTTTTTTCGACCGAGTTGACATCGACAATTCATTTAATCATCTGGGAAAAATGGAAATCGCACAAATGGGCCCAGTTTCTCATTTCTTACGTCGAGTCTGCACTGTTACGAAGAAAATAAGATGCTACTGAAGAAAATCTATGGGTAAACACCGAAGCTAGAGACAATTGTGTGAAAACACTAAAATTTCATTTTTTTCTCGGTTTTGTGTTATTTTTTTCATTTTATTGTTTTATTTCAATTTTAACATATTTATTTATTATTTATTTATTTTATTTCAATTTTCAATTTCGTTTTGTTAACATATGCGTGTTGTACAAATATTGGTGATTTACTGATTTCACCTACTCAACGCAGTCGCACTGTTCGAACCACATTCAAGGCGTACGGATTTTCCGAGTCACCCGAAACAATTCGAGCTAGCCCCTTCTTTCGAGCGGCCCGAAACAATTCGGGCTACCCGATTCTTCCGAGCGGCCCGAAACGATTCGGACTACCCGGATTTTTCAAGCCGCCCGAAACAAATTCGAGCTACTCGGATTTTTCGGGCCGCCCGAAACAAATTCGAGCTACTCGGATTTTTCGGGCCGCCCGAAACAAATTCGAGCTACTCGGATTTTTCGGGCCGCCCGAAACAAATTCGAGCTACTCGGATTTTTCGGGCCGCCCGAAACAAATTCGAGCTACTCGGATTTTTCGGGCCGCCCGAATTTGACGGGTATCCGGCCCGGCCCGGTCAGTCGAGCCGAGCCAGGCTCGGCTCGTTTTATTCGAGTACCCGAACAGCTCTAATTTTTACGCTTTCCCAGTTCCAATTAATGTGTCGGACGGATGCAACTTTGTTCTTCGCTTGATAATCAAAGTCGCGAACACCGTTTCCCGCCGATA
Source organism: Andrena praecox (assembly GCA_963932275.1). Lineage (NCBI taxonomy): Eukaryota > Metazoa > Arthropoda > Insecta > Hymenoptera > Andrenidae > Andrena > Andrena praecox. Next base: position 51,339,291 of record OZ010731.1, on the reverse strand, counting down.
CATACGATTTATGATCATATATCGATTTCAGTCTTGATCGATAAATATTTCGTCCATACATCCTTATAGTATGGATTATGTTTCAGACAAATTAATGACCTATGAAACACGGATTTGTACACATTAGAAATTGTACTCGTTCTCATGTAGTTCAACCATTCCATCACCTGAAAGGTTGAAAATATAAAAAAAAAATTCAATTTTCTAGCGAAATCGATACAATCCTTTTCGCCTTTTAAAATATTATTCGATCGGTGGTTGTATGACGTGCGAATAAAAACAAGTGTAAATACCTGTGGTATTGCGTGCTTCCAATCCTGTCTAACAGAAAGAACTGCGAGAGCTAGAGGGAATAATTGTACCCTTACGTTGTGCGATGTAGTCAATAAATCTTCTTTCATCAACGCACAATCTATGCCGGACAAACTGATAACGGAAACGAGTAAAATGTTACAATAGAATTGTGCTTTATAGCAGTGTTCTTGCGATGGTTCTACTAAAATTCCTTGAATCTGAGTCATAACTTCGATAATCCAATTCACAACGGACTTTTCGAATTGAATTGCAGCTTGTAGCTTCTTTATAACTCCAAGAAGATATGTTTGTACGCTTGAACAGATATAATGAAATGCATATCTGTTTGTGGAGTTTGGAGGCTGAACGATAATATTTTATCGAATGATAAATCTTACCTGGGTATAGAAGTAGTTTCATCGATAATCTCGTTCAACCACGATAATGGAAATTCAGAACGCTCCTTCAGAGCCATTTCGGCTCTAATCGCAATGGCATTCATTAGTTTACTCGACGTTATTTCCCACCATACTTTGGGGGATGTCAGTCTTTCTAAATGCTTCGGCGACAGTTCTAAAGCCGCCACAAAGTAGGATCCAAAGTGATTGCACGTCAAATCAATTTTGTCTAAAAGTTTCTCCAGTATGGTGGCAAGCAGCGTAGAGTTGCCGTCGTGTACCTGTGGGTTCTGTAACGTCCGGGCATACGAGGACATAATATGCTGGAACAAGTTTATCGAATTCTCATCGTCTACGGTAATTTTTTTCATCGCGTATTCTAACGCCGTCTCCAGAAATGGCTTAATGCTATTCGGTTGTAGAGCTTGACACAAATCATCAAGATTCGAGTAGAATACACGATACTCCTCCTGTTTCACCATTAAATCCGAATCAGTTGTGGATTTATACGCTAGCAAATAATTTTCTGCGAAAGTTTTGGCAGACAAGGATATCGTTGAATGATGGAAAGCGATCGAGAGTGTGTATTCCTTAGTTTCGGGAGATAGATCGAGGGTATCCTTGAGGAAACACCAATTTATGTTGGGCAACGGCTTCGGATATTTATGAGCGAGTATTCGCAAGCATTCCGTAATGATACGATGATTATTGGAATCGGACTTGTTGCATCGCCTGAGATGTTCGCCGACAGCTCTTATAACACTTTTCTCGGGCAGATATTTAAAGTTCTGCGGCTCCCCTTGAGGCCAGACGTAAATTCTAGAGGGGAAACTATTCAGTTCGCTGGTTATGAACGAAATTAATAGATCCCCCGCAGCCGATAGAGCCATTTTATTTACTTTCTGAAGCATTTGAATCCAACAAGTGCCAGGTATATAAGGAAGTACGTCCTCTGGTTTCTTATCTGCATCGATTGGAGTTTTAGCGTATGCCGCCGGTAATACAAGGTTACATCTGAAATCCGCCGGCAAAGCTTTTAAGGGAATGGTCTCCAGAGAGTAGGAAGCTAGCGCTCCGAGTGCGGCATCGATAACTCTTGGGTTGGTGTGTGTGGTGTATTTCCATAGGTTCGATATGATGTCATCGGTCAGTTTATCGTGCTCTTCAACAGACCCAGATGGCGGGTATGCTGTAATGTCGCCGAATAGTTGGCAAAGACTTTCTAAAACAATAATGCGCTTCTCCTTCTCCATCTTTGGAGCTAAAATCCTCCAGGTCGAAGAAATATCGATCACGGAGGCTTTACAGAGAGCGGAGATGCTTTTGAGTGCCAGGGCGCTCGCTGTCCCTCCATTCATCTCCGTGGAACGATTCAATATCTGCGACAGCAACGGTACCAGGGTCTCTCCGTGTTCACAATGATTCTCACAAATATATTTTATCGCCCTTGCGCAAGTTGCATCCGAGTACCAGGACCGATCGCTTTTCATCAGACGAATTATGGCGGTTGAAACGAATCTGTAACATCTTGGTTCTTTCCTCAATGTTTTTAGATACAATTCGATAGCAAAATATTTCAGTTGCTGATCGCCGTTTAAGAGCGTGTCCAATGTATGGGTAACGATTGGAACGTTCTCCTTCATAGCAACGAGCTCTGGCAAAACCAGCAGCAAACACTTGGATTCCGCGCTGTTCCTAGACTTGGCCAATTTGTGCAACACCAGGGACAGTAGGTGCGATTCAAAACTTTTCCTTACCTTGGAGACATCGACCAGTATTTTACAACTCAATCCGGTCACTTGCGGATCGTTTGATTGTAAAAACAGGCCGCACAACAATAGCTTGCACTTATCTTTTAAGTCGATCGGTACACGCGACATGCTTTTCAACCACAGTAAAATGTCACTCGACTTCCAGGTACTTAGGGAATGCACCATCTCCCAGTAAAATTCTATGTAGGAGTCGGAATGAATAACCGCTGCGAAGATTTGGCTCGAGAACACTGCATCATCGTTATCCGCGCACGTTGCTTTTGTAAAGACTTTCTTTGTCAGGTCCGTGGCCATGTCTAAAGCATCGGAGCATAATATAGATGGATATGCCATCCACTTTAAAACACATGCCATTAAAGTGTTCAAAACTATATCGCTGCATAACATTTTCTTTATTACCATTGTGCCTGTAACATAGAATTAATGGAAATGTGAAGAGTGCTAGATGGAAGCATCAGCTGCTCTTTACATATTAAATACTAACTGCGCAGACTTACAGATCTGCAAAGCGCTGTGCATATAAATAGCCGGGCATAGAGCGATCATCTCCGCCATTAATGCCAGCATAATATTCCCGACGCGAGTGTCGCACTCGTCTATAATAGACGATATCGCCAGAAAATTCGATTTTGGATCGGACCCGTGTTTCAGTAGCTGTATAGTCAAAGACACGAGCATTAGCGACAAAGCTGTGCAAAATTCTTTATCCTTCTCTAGCATCGCCTTCTCGGCAAATTCTAAAATTCTGTAGTTGATATTTGTACAGGTGGATGTTTCGGCTGTACTCATCCAGAGCAAGATTTCCGTCTGCAGGCATGTGCTGTGTTTCGATTTAATTAGAAGCTGCCAACAAACTGACTGCGCGCAGCAGTCCAACGAATCCGAGGAAGGATTGCATAAAATATACAGAAACACAGGACGTAAAATTTCTATGCTGTTTTCTCGGATTCTGAAATAGTTGAACATTTAATATCATAATATATATATATATATATATCGACGTGCGTTACGAAAAGTAGCACATTTCATTTGTCTTACGAAGACAAGCACTCTGCTCATTCCGATCACGAAAAACAGAATGTTTCGATTCTGTTCTCGAAAAGTAGTATGTTTTCATTCGTCGCCACGAAGAATAGCATCTTATGCTCTCTCGCGACGAAAGATAGTACATTTCGGTACTTTGCTGCGAAAAATAGCACGGTTTGCCTTTAGCCGCGAAACATATCACGTTTCGACGCGCGTTACGAAGAGTAGCACGTTTCATTTTCTCTTACGGACAACTGCATGTAGAAAAAATGAAACGTGCTACTTTTCGTAACGCAGATAGGGCTGTTCGGGTGCTCGAATATTCGGGCGGCTTGAAGTTCGGACCGAGCCGGGACTCGGTTTTCGAGCCGAGCCGGATACCCGTCAAATTCGGGCGGCCCGAAAAATCCGAGTAGCTCGAATTTGTTTCGGGCGGCTTGAAAAATCCGGGTAGTCCGAATCGTTTCGGGCCGCCGGCGTACGTCTTGAATGTGGTTCGAACAGTGCGTACAAGGCGTACGGATTTTCCGAGCCCGGATTTTTCAAGCCGCCCGAAACAAATTCGAGCTACTCGGATTTTTCGGGCCGCCCGAATTTGACGGGTATCCGGCTCGGCCCGGTCAGTCGAGCCGAGCCAGGCTCGGCTCGTATTATTCGAGTACCCGAACAGCTCTAAACGCAGGTCGATTTCATATGGCGTTTTCGGACGGTCGCACTGGGGCGGCACGAGTGCGAACCCTACCCAATCGGAAGTGAAGAGTGTGAACTTTTTCGCCTCCGATTGGCCGAAATTCGCACTCGGTGCGACCGTCCGAAAACGCCAATAGATTGCCTATGACTGAAATATGCTACTCTTCGGAAAACAAATGAAACGTGCTACTTTTCGCTGCAGCGTTTGAAACGTGCTACTGCTCGTGGCGATATGTAAATCGTGCCTGTTCTCGTAGTATATTCGAAACATGCTTGTTATCGGCAGAAACATTGAAGCATGCTTCTTCTCGTGATAGATTGAAATGTGCTGCTCTTTCCGAGACAAATGAAATGTGCTACTTTTCGTAACGCACGTCGATATACGCACACGTACATTCTTTGTATACACGTGTTTCTGTACATACTGCGTGTCCCGATGATTTACAAAGGATGTCATTTCATTTAATACAAATCTCCAACTACGTTTATCTCTATTTAAAATCATTATGAAAGGATGCTGCGGTGCGTGAAGAGTAAACGGATATATAGTCCTGTTTCCTCCACTGTACTTCATATCCAACAGTAACAGACGACCGATGGCTGTAGCGGCAACCACGCAATTTCTAGAATGTACAACACAATTTACCGTAACGTACTATACGAAGAGGAGCGACGTAGGCTAAGTTCGTATACTTTATGGAAGAGAGGCTGGACGAAAAGGTGGACAGCGCGTCGCTAATGTCCCACAATCCATTCTCGACTAGAGCGATCAGAGCCTGACAAGCGGATATGCTAAGCGTGGCGTCCGGACTATCTTGCTTTGTCAATAGCAGCTTAAATTCAGGCACCTGTTAGAAATTGGCGAAATTAACAGAAGATTCGAATAATGTTAGTCGTGCGCCGATTCGGGGAAAGAAATACTTTTTACTTTCGAGATATGATCCGTGGCTTGGCAGCTTCTCTTTTTCTTGATCGAATCAAAGAGTTTGGATATCGCCTGCGGAAAAATAGAGAGAAGTGTCGCGATCGGAACGTATGGGTTGCTTTATAGAAGGCGGCCAACTCACGTGCGATATCAACACAGGATTCCTCGATTCTAATTTGTACTCGATTTCGTCCATTTTAAACGGGGAGAAATTTCTTTACTTCGAGCTTCTTTGTGTTCGGACCGGAGGTGTTTACTTTTTAAATGATATACACGAGAAAACTCGTGCTTCATTACGTGCAGAGTTACTCTGATTGTTTAAGCAACGTAATCCGCCACAGTTGCGCGGAAACATACATTTAGGTTATAAAACACAACCTGAACATTCTCATTTATCGCTGAAACGTAACTTTGTCTTTCGCGCGCTTTGCCGGTATACACATTACCGTCCATAGAAAACATAAAAATTGCAATGATGGGCTAAAAATATGAAAGAGGCGTAAGGTATACTGGCCGCGAGCAAGAAGAGAAAGAACTGGAAAGAGCTGAGAAATGAGAACGGAGAACGGATTAAAATTTTCGGTTGTACATGCATGCATGCATACATAGATACTACATATATGCGCGTATAGTAGTTTCTCACCCCAACAGGGGCTCTCAAATGGATCGTCGTTAGTTTTAATTTAAGGGAAATTTAAGGGACCACGATGACGAATCCCGTGTCGATGGCATCAACGATCTTGGATACTATTATATAGTGAGATTTTTCAATATATTTATTCGTATGGACAAGTTGGAGCATAGTGCACAATATATTTAATATATATGTATATACATATATATGTACACATAAATATGTATACGTAAATATTTAATGCGTGTATATATATATGTATATATTAGGTAGGTAGTCTGAGGAAGGGGGTCAGAGTACATTCTGGAGTTTGAACACAATATCTTACAATTTAACGACAAGATGCCTGCATTTCTGTACTTGTTTCTGTACGTAATGTTACTCGTATATTCATACATTCGAAGTGTATAATATGTATATAAAGCGTAACGACCCACTATTTGTATCATTCTAAAAAAAAGGAGACGAGAATGCGGGTCCTTGTTCATTACGTTTACGTTAGGTTTTTTCAGTCCATCTTATGTTGTCATTTAGTTTACTCGTACGAGCATTTTCGCAAATGGATTATGCAACATTGTGGCAAATACGTAGTACTCGCTAGAGTATACCCTTAATCGGAGGTTGTCTCCAATTGCTAATTACACGTTCGCTCTCTCTCTCTCTCTCTCTCCCTATCTCTCTATTTCCCTCCTCCCCCTGGCTCACCATTTGCTACTCACGATCTCATTTATGTTAGCAGGTAGGCGATTGATACGGGAGAGCTGAACAGTGACCGAACGAATGGTGCAGTGAAACGAAAGGAGGATGAAACCTTGAACCGCACAATGTCTTTCGTAATCGTAATACGTTGCAAGTTTGCAGTTTGCCGTCTGCAATTTGCATATAAGGTGTATGATATGGTTACAAAAATCTAGGCGGTTGCGGTTTAGGATAATACTCGGTTTCGTGGAAGGGTTTCGTTTGGAATGAAGTGTGTTCGTGGGCTCGCGAATTGACCAATAAACGAGCAGTATTTGACGATTGGAGACAGCTCCTTTCTCTCACGTAATTAGCGATTAACCATCTCTATTAAATTTCGTTTAAAAGCAAATACACTTTACAGTCTATACAATCGATACAATTGTTGGTTTCCACGTGTTTGCTTTGTTCCGTCCTCCCTGCGAGGAGAGCGGGGCAGGTCCAGGTACTTAGGCTATCTGCGTATTTTCGCAAAAATTCGTCAAGATCTTTTCGTTTGCTCCGACCCTCTTGTGTCATGTCTCGTCGATTACTTTTTATAAAAATCACAGCGCAGCACCAGCATTTACTTTAAAGCCTGCCCGTTTCTCCCTTGGAACGCCTCATTAAAACTGAGGCGGCTGCACGCGCCCTTCAGCGCCCAGTATGCGGCTACAAACGAATCGCCATTGCTATACACGAATTAAAAAAAAAAAAAACACGGCTTGATCTTTTTTTCTTTTATTTGGCATTTGCGACACTATGCACGGCACGGTAAAACTATTTTCCGAATTCTTGGCAACGCGTTTCACCAATCGTTCGTACAACGCTTCCATCTCGCATCGATACAATAATAAAATAATGTAACCGATAATTATTAATGAATAATCGTAATAAAAGATACAATGATAATAATCGTTACTAAACTAGTATTAGGTAGTCGCCTGGACACAATGCGCGTGTATCACGATGGCGGATTTATATACCTAACAGCTTTCCTTCCATTTTCTCATTAATTAGTCTTATCCGTCTTGTCTCTGCCCGCTCACACGTCCTCGCACCGTCTCTCTCTCACTCTCTCTCTCTCTCTCTCGCAGAATCGCTATCTCGGTCTCTCGCTAGCTCGCTCAATCACTCGCTCTTCTCTACTGTACTCCCGCGACACTAACTATCGTTAGCTTTAGTAAACAAATAGCATTCCAACGCATTCAATGTACAATCACTTACCGCCACGTTATCGGTAATTTAGAATCCTGATTTCTCTTTACGCTCACACTCGCCTACAAGACAAGCGCCTTTGTCTTCTTTTGATATCCTTACCGTACTACATATACATCTCCGCCGACGGCTAATCAAATCATCTAAGAATCATGTTTTCGTCCATGTGTCACACGATTTCCCTACAAAAATGTCGAGTTTTGCGAATTCGCAATCTTCTTTTTACAATAAAATACAACGATCTATAATTTCACCGCTATACGCAACGTTCTCGTTTGACGTTCGTACTTGTCATACACAACATACGTATTCATGCAAGCATCCCCACGCATACACACACACACACACACACACACAAACATAAGCACGCAAATACATACATGCACGATTCTCGTTTCTCCGTTAGCCACTCGCACACATTCTCCCTCTACGTTTTGACGAGCGATAAAAATGTTGCTTCGGCTTCGATTCGAAGGTATGCACGCAACGCAACGCAACGCAACGCAACGCAACGCTCGTATCCTATCGAAGAAATATCGAGTTGATTCGTGGCGCAGTCAAAGCTCCGTGCTTGCTATGCGGCACGAGGGATTCTACGAGCATCCTCGAAGGAGTCAGTCTAACACATTTCTCGTTCTCCCGTTTACTCGCGTCGTCCTTTGTTGTCGCGTGGCCAACCACCCGAATGCCTCGCTCCATCATTTCTCTTCGCTCGCGGTCTGTTTACCGCCTAGAAGCATTTCAAATTTGCGCGATATGCGCGAGTAATCGACTTCGCGACGCGGCAACTTTCGAAACGTTCGCCGTTCTGACGCGACAGTACAATATGTTATACGTACCGCGGGCCAAGCTCCTATCAGCCACGCCGCAATTACCGGCGTACACCACTCGCCTTTGGATTTCGGCTGTTACCGTTTCTACTTTCATACTCGTCGCAATGAGTCGCTGTTGTACCCGTACGACGAACAGACCGCAATCAATTCGCCCACGACAACCCCTACTCGGAACGATTAGCCAAGGATAGAATCTCGTAGAACTCAAGTCCCATTTCCCTCGCGTTTCAGAGCAACGGCACTGTTTCCCACCAAAGTGTTTCTCGCGCGTTGGTCGAAACGCGTTTCTGCGCGAGCGAACGCGCCACCGCCACCAACGTCGCGAATATTGACAAACGTGATGTACGGCATTTGCGTTTCCGTATCGCCGAGAAATTTTGTTCGAATTTCGCGTATGCTAAGTACGGCACAACGACGGCTTGGTCTTCCAACAAAGTTTCCCGCGTCCGGAACGCAACGCGCGCTTCTCCGCGACCAACTGGAAACTTCTCACTGGTTGATGCAAAAGCCTCGCGGAAAATGAATGGTTTCGTTTCGATTTGTTTCGTTCCGTTTGGTCGCGCGGCCGTAAAACGCGCTTCGGCGCGAGGCGGCAAAGACGCGGGCAAAGACAAGTCACTTTATAGGATCCTTGCCGCCCCGATTCCGCCTTGGATTTGCTTGCGATAATGTAGCGGTGGAGTTTCGAGCGGTTCTCCAGTTGCGCAGTTTGCTCGCCAATTGGGGATGCGACGATGGGTGGTTTTGTTTAGGTGGTCGCATCCTCCTACACCCCCGCTTTCTCTCGACCTGATTCTCTGATCGCGCGCGGAACGATCGAGTCAGTAATCGGGGTGGAATCGGTGGGCGGCCAGTTAACAAAAGACGGTTACGGAGACGGAGACAGAGACGGGGACGGCGACGGCTCAGGCGACAACGGCAGAAGACAGAGCGAAACGCTCGTAGGCTGGTAAGTCGGCATGCCGGCAGACGATGGCGTGTGAGTAGACGATAGTCGTTGAACACCTGGCGTGCATTATCGAGGAAGAGGTAGCAGGCTCGAATTAGTGGTATACTCGAGAGAGGCCATCCTAGGATTGCCTGCCAGCAACGGCGGCGGCAGAATGCGGATGTCCCGCAGCGGTCGCGCCACTGACCGCCACTGATGGCGGATGATGAGGCGTGTGGTGAGTTTGTGCGGAGGTGGGTCCGGTCGTTCCGGCAGCTAGTACGGGACCGGGGGCCGCGGGTCACTTGGGCGGGAATGGCGAGATCACCGATGCAGCTACCGCGGCGGCCTGCTGACTCGCCAGCATTGCCGCTGCAACACACACACAGACAGATACCGGTTCATTAATTCGTTTCTTTTTCTCATCGTTCGTTCGTTCGTTCGTTCGTTCGTTCGTGCCTTCGCTCTTTCGCCGCGCAATCTCATCGAACGTTCGCGGACAATAACGATTGCGTTTGAGATCTGGCCCGAGTCGGGTATCGCGTTCGATCGGATACGCCTCGCTCCTCGCTCTCTGCTCCAATCCCGCGGCCCTTGATCGCGGACAAGCAAAACGATCTCGGTGATTCCGCGCCACTCCAGCCCAAGGTGTCGCGTAACAACGAGCGAGCAACTTCGGCGGAATATTAAAGCGGGTGAGATGTGACGGGAAAGGAAGAAGACAGAGTACTCGCGGCCGGCACGCGGAGAGGTAGACGCATATATAAGGTAGAAGGAAAGCGGTGATATGAACAAAGGCAGGAGAAACAGGGACGCAATGCTAGTCGAATCGGCTGCGATCGACGGGGGGCGGTCAATTTTGAAACTTTAAAGTTTCGTCGATCCGAGCACCGCTCGCACGATTAAGCCTCGACGTCTCGGCGCGTCGGGCGGAGCTGGGACATCGCTCAGGAGTGTTTCTGCCGATTGCCGTGCGTCGAGAAGGAATGCCGATCGCGTGGGAATCTCGTGGAAATCGCGCGACTCGCAGAAGCGGGGAGACAGCGTTCAAATTCACCGAACGGCGAGCTTTTAAGGAGCTTACGAACGGGTAGGCGGCGCACGTTTGTCCGGATCAACCACGCGACTTCGCTCGCCTCCGAGTTTCGCGATCTCGCTCGGTCGATAAACGAACGCGTGTCGAGAAACATTCTTCGCACGGGCATCCCGTATGGTTATGTGTTAAGAAAACTACCATCGCCGAGTAACGAGGAAACGTACCATTGTTGCGCGGTGGCGCCTGGTTCGAAGACAACTCTTCGTGCGCGTCCACTGTACCATGCACAGTCTGGCGGACTTCGCGCTGATATCGTGGCAGTGGCATTTCGGCTGACCAAGAAACGGAGGAACGGCTGTACACGGGGATCTACGGTTTCATTCTAGCGGAAGACTACGATAGACTACGGCGACCAAGTGCACGGTGCGCACCGTCGATCCTCCGTTTCGAAATCGCCGCGAGGTGTTTCGTCCTCTCGCTGTTCGCCGTGTTCGTGGTCGCGAATCGTTTGTTCTGCTACGGGCGCAGCACATGTCGCTGCGATCGGGTACAACGCACGGAGGTCTCTCTCATCTCTCGTTTCTCGCGACTCGCGGCTCGAGCGGCTCGTCGTTTTCCGGTTAATAATTATCACAGTCTGAACTATACGTCTAACTATGCGCCCTACGAGCCTCGTGGCAAACGGACCGCGACTTAACGTACCTACTCCTTACGCTCGTGCTTATACATCGACACACTTGCAAAGTATTCAGTCCGTTGTTAAGTAACAAATCGTCTAAACGGGTATTTACATGTCTAAGTATCAATTGCAATTGCGTGTATCGTTAAAAAAATGTAGCTTGCAATTTGCCGGCGTAGCTGACGCAGTTTCGCGCTCGTCTCTTCACCGTTGTCGTCCAACTGTACCACTCTCTATCATTAAAATTATTTACACGCTTCCTTTCGCCGAATCGTGCTCTTTCGAGAATCTGCGTCGTCTCGTTATCAGATAAAGGGAAGAGCAAAGAATATAGAGCAAAGTGGTGTAAGGGGGCAGAGGGCAATGGGGGGGGGGTGGGGGGTGGGGGTGGGGGGGAAGGAAACTCACGCACTGGCAAACGCTCTTCCAACGGAGTGGAGGTCCTTTGCATCTTCCTCCTTGATCTCCTCCATTCGGGATACTCTCGCATCCGTATGCACCAATATGGTGTACGATTAGGCGACGATCAGGCTTCAACGGATTTAGATGAGTTTGCGGTTCGTGAGATCGTGTAACTGCTACGCGAAAATCCAAAGGCAATCCGGATATAGCCTAATCTCCAGCAAATAAATCACGATAAGATTCGGAATAAAATTCGGCGCGATAGAACCGGGGTGGCCTATTTCTCTGCGCGTTCGCACTCGGGCAGGCAGGCCCGTGGCACGTGAGTGGACACGTGATCGCGAACAGGAACGACACTGAAACCAAGACCGAGACCGAGACCGAGACCGAGACCAAAAACGAGAACAGGATTTGGAGTGGAAATGGAAATGGGAATGGGAATGGGAATGGGAATGGGAATGGGAATGGGAAGGAGACTTTCTCGAGCGGTCGGGTTAGGGACAGGAGCGGCAGCGATCGATTTCCTTCGACTCAAAGACGCTGAGTCGATTTAGTCCGTGACGCGATTAGCGGTTCCTGTCGCAAGTCTTACTGTCAGGGTCTGACAAGAGGCTTACCTCCATAAGGAGCGGGATATTGTCCGGTCAATAGGGGATAGCCCAGGCCTACGTGCGTGTGATGATGGGTGTGCACGTGTCGCTGAGGCGGGGGCGATCTATTGTCTTTTGGCAAGGTTCCGGTGCCTGCGTCGACGGGTGGTTGCTGTTGCTGCTGCTGACCTCCTTGCTGGTTCTGCTGCTTGGCCGGGGCCTGTTGGCCCTGTGGCTGAGGCGGACCCGGGCCAGCGACCGAACTGGGCGGCCCGCTCGGTGGTCGCGACGGCGTCGGCCCCGCCGACGACGGACTCGCCGAAGCCACGGACGCTTTCGGCGTCGGAGACTTGAGAGCACGTTCCTGAAGCTCGTGTATCTTGTGCGCCGAGTAATACTGATTGGCATGATGCTGAAGCAGATCCAAAGCTTTACCGCCGGGTGGCCTACTCAGATCCTCCGGCGCGTGATACCTCGGTAGCTGGTGGAGGTACGGGTTGCCGGAGTACGGCCCCGGGACCAACATCGGACTCAGGCCACGGTAGACCGGATGGCCAGGATCGAACGGCAACGCGCCGTAATGCTGGGGTTGCATGTAGCTCGGGTGAATATAGGCGTACTGGGAGGTAGGCGGCGGAGGACCTTGCGTTTCCATCGTTGGCTTTACACCCTCCTGCTTGCTCTTCGAGTCCTCGCTCTTTCCCAGGTCCTGGGGCTTCTCTTGCTTCGGCTGATGCTTCGGACTCGGAGGTGGTGCCTTCGCCTGTTGACTCTGCTTGCTCGTCTCCTCCTTTCGCCTCTGATCACCCGCGTATAGGTAATATCTTCGATCGTCCTGCATCGGGCCGGGTGGTGGCGGCGGCGGTGCCGCCCTTTGACTCTGAGAACCGTGGTAAACGTGGTACGGGCTCATCTGACTCTTCATCTCGATGCTCTCCTTCAGTATCTGATGATTCTCGTGCTGTTTATCCTTCAAGCTGGACTGCTGTGACTGTGGCTCCTGCTTGATCTTGGCCTTTTGTTCGTGAATCTCTTGCTCCTGTGCCTGTTGCTGTTGTTGTTGTTGCTGCAACTGTTGCTGTTGTTGCTGCTGTTGTTGCTGTTGCGGAACAGGTTGAGGAGGTTGATACGGATAGCCGGGTGGCATGTACCCACCGTACCCGCCGTAATAGTGCGGCTGTTGCTGCGGTTGCGGCAATGACTGGCTCAGCTCCTTCTTCTCCTTTTCCGCCACCACGCTCTGCAAGCTGGCCATCGTCGGCATTTGCGGTATGTTGAGCGGCTTCATCTCTTGCTTTGGCGCAAGATCGTTAGGCTTCTGATCGACCGGCTTGCTTTCCTGCACGCTCGGCACCAGATATGGCGGTTGCCCGTAATAAGGATACATGCTGAAGTGAGCCGGCAAATGAGTGGCCGTGGTGGCTTTGCCGTCTTTCTCCTGGCTCTGCTTCGTCTTGTCAATCGGCTCGGCCTCGAGAACGGGCGCGGCGTCGTCGGAGATGTCCGAGTAGGCAGGGCTCTGAACGTCCTCCCTGGTGGAGTCGACGATCGGCGCCTCCAGCGGCGACGGATGGGGACTGCCTCCTGGCGATTTTCTCGACTTTTTCTTGTAGCCCTGAGGCTTCGAGGACCGCGGATCTTTGCTCTTGTCCTGCTCGGGCATCAGAGCCGCGGTCGGTTTAACTTTGAACTGTGGCATTTTCGCGTGTAACGACACGCTCTGATATGGTTGCAAGTGCGACTGCACCCCCTGGCCGGGGTGGCCGGGTTGCGGAGGAGCCGCTTGCTGCGATACCTGACTCGCCAGACCCTGGAGTCCCGGATGTTGGCTCGCGATACTCTGCATATTTGTCGGCTGTGGCTGTTGTTGCATTCCAGCTTGTTGCACCACGTGAGCCTGCGTCGGCTGCCCAAGCTGCGCGGACAGTGAATGCTGTACGGAAAGCTGGTGAGCTGGCGGCAGTTGCTGCTGCTGAACGGCAGACTGCAGCTGCTGCGATTGCTGGTTCGATGCAAGTTGCTGCGCCGGTGAAGGCTGGCCAGGCTGCAACGATTGCTGACTCTGTTGCAGCAGGGGGTTTTGTTGCTGGTGCTGCGATATTTGAGAGGGCTGAGGCGGTTGAGGAATATTCAACTGCGGAGGGATATTCACGCTCGGGTGAGGCGAGGGAATCGGCCTGGGTGACTGACTCGGTCGAGGACTCGGGCTTTGCGGGGAATTGGAACTACCCAACGATATTTGATTCTGCTGCTGTTGCTGCTGCACAGACTGCTGCCTCGCTGAGGTCGGTATCGTGGAGGGTGGGGCAGGCAAGTCGTCCTGTCCAAATCTCAGCACGCCTGGTTTCACGATACTCTTGTCCGAAGTGAGAAGAGTCGCGGGCGGTTCTATACTTGGCGAGGCAACCCGAGGAGGAGGAGGTGGCGTCTCTGGCGGCAGACTGGTCGCAGGAGGGCTAGCCGATCTTAGGGGTGTTCCCTCGGGTTTGTCGACGGGCGATTTCACCGGCGTCGCTGGGCTCGGAGCCTCGATGTTGCTCTCGTCGTTCTCGGACATGCTCGTGATTCCTTCCTTGGTGTCGTCATCGTCCGCCGATCCGTGCGCGTGACTCTGATGATACTTGAGCCCGTTGATGTGTTTGTACTTTTTGTTGCAATTCGGCTCCGGGCACTCGAGCAGCACTGGGCTTGCCGGCGGAGAGCCGCTAGGAGGCGTCGGCGGGGGTGCACGCCTCTTGTTCTTGTCCTCCTCTTCGGGGCCGCGAGACTTCCGCTTGGCCGCTGGATCCGGTCGCGGTGGAACGAACGCCGCCGGACTCGGACTCGCCGCCGGCGAGCCTTGAGCTCCGCGGCGTCCCTTGGCGCCGCCGTTCCGTAGCTTGCTGTGCACCGAACTCCTCGTTTCCGTGAAGTTGCTCAGATCGTTGCCCGGAGTGGCGTTCGCCGCGGCCCTTCCGCGCTTCCCGCGCCCCTTGGGCGTCCGAGCGTCTAGATCACTGGTCGGCGAATCGCAGAACCTCGGCGGCGCCCAATCGTGGCGAGTGCAGTCCAATAACGTCCCCACGTACGTTTTCCCTCGCCACGTCACGTTCACCACCAGCACACCTGCAACCAAACACACCAGGCTCGGTCTGACCAAGTGACCACGCGTAACACGATTCTGCGGCGTCCTAGCGGGTCCGAAGCGTCCTTCGCCCGCTCGCGTAAATCTACCTGCTTTGCTGGCAAAACTTTCACAGGGACGAGCGTGAAGGAGAGTCGAAACGACAAAGACAACGACTGGCCTTTGAAATAAATTTTATGGCAGGGACGATAGTAAGGAACGCAGTGTTATGCTGCTAACTCAAGTTCGATAGCTCCCCGAGGAGCTACGTTGGGTGGAACGCGCTTTCTTACCTAGATCAACTATAACACGCGTCGACACCATCGAGCTACGCTAATTCGCGAAATCTTGGACCAAGCAAAGTGAAACGGAATATGTATATTAGGGTGGCTCTTATTTTCGGCTTTTGAATTTTCTTCGCGGCACCCCGCAGAATAGTTACAAATAATACAAAAAAAAATATGTAAAGTTTGAGCGCGATCGGATAAAAGGACATAAACTTTAAAAATTTGAAAAATAAAAATATTTTTTTTTTTTAGTTTTACGGATTCTTTTCGTAAACCGTTTGTCGCGCGAGAAAAAGTAACACAACATAGAAGATGCTCCTTGTCTGGATCTACAACTTTTGTTTGACTTTTTTTTATGTAATCAATAACTTGGAGGATATTATGTAAAATCGACTTTGTGAGCTGTTAAGTAATTATTTAAATGTTCAAGGGCCCGGGGGCACCTTTTCCCGTTATCCGATCGGGCTCAAGCTTTACACAAATTTTGTTCTTATCTTTTGGAACTATCCTGGGGAGTGCCGCGAAGAAAATCTTGTGAAAAAATTTCACCAAGAGTAAATAAAAGCCACCCTAATGTGTATGCACTAGGGTGGCTCTTATTTACTCTTGGTAAAATTTTTTTTCAATACTTTCTTCGGGGCACCCTCCAAAATAGTTTCAAATAATTAAAAAAAATCTGTGTAAAGTTTCAGCTCGATCGGATAACGGGAAAGGGTGCCCCTGGGCCGTTAAACATTTAAATCATTATTCAACAGCTCGCGAAGTCGATTTTATATAACGTCTTCCAAGTTATTGATTAAATAAAAAAATATGTCAAACAAAAGTTGTAGATCCGGACAAGGAACATCTTTTTTGGAGTATTACTATTTTTCGTGCGACAAACGGTTTTCGAAAAAACCCGAAAAACTAAAAAAAAAACTTTTTTTCTTCAAATTTTGAAAGTTTAAATGCTTCTAGAACGCTTCTTATTTATGAAGGTGAACAAAAAAATAGAATTTTTATTTTCGAGGACTATTTTTTAAACATTTAAGGGGGGGGGACATATACCGAAATATGCAAACAAGATGAAAAAAAAATTTCTTCTTATTTTCAGTGTTTGATATGTGATGAATGTTTCCTGAAAAGTTGGGGTCGAAATTCGCAAAAAATATCGGAGATATAGACGTCAGAAGTGAGGTATTCAAATGCATTTTTCTGGATATCATGATTTTCTAGCATGTTACCGACGATTACTCGAACACTATTCAACCGATTTACTTCAAATTTTGCATGGCTATATGAAACACTGTTACTCAGTTTTGTCACGGCGTGGATATTTTATTTGATTCAGTTTCTTTTTTATTGCCTAAAAAGTGCAAGATTTCATGTCCGATTTTTTTTCAAATTTTAAAAATTTACATGTATATCGAACATTTCTTATTTATGAAGACTGAAAGAAATGTGTATTTTTCATTTTCAACCCTAAAGGTTAATGCTGTTACGTCTCTGCCACCAATGAGCATACTTGACTTCTAATGCGTATATCTCCGATATTTTTGCGAATTTCGACCCCAACTTTTCAGGCAACATTCATCACATATCAAACACTGAAAATAAGATGAAAATTTTTTTCATCTTGTTTGCATATTTCGGTATATGCCCCCCCTTAAATGTTTAAAAAATAGTCCTCGAAAATAAAAATTCCATTTTTGTTGTTCACCTTCATAAATAAAAAGCGTTCTAGAAGCATTTAAACTTTCAAAATTTGAAAAAAAGTCTTTTTTTTAGTTTTTCGGATTTTTTTCGAAAACCGTTTGTCGCCCAAAAAATAGTAATACATAAAAAAAGATGCTCCTTGTCCGGAACTACAACTTTCGTTTGGCATATTTTTTTATTTAATCAATAACTTGGAAGACGTTATATAAAATCGACTTCGCGAGCTGTTAAATAATGATTTAAATGTTTAACGGCCCAGGGGCACCCTTTCCCGTTATCCGATCGAGCTGAAACTTAACACAGATTTTTTTTAAATTATTTGGAACTATTCTGGAGGGTGCCCCGGAGAAAATTGAAAAATCGAAAATAAGAGCCACCCTAGTATGCACGTATACGGGGAGACGCGACTCGATGGCAACTGAACGCCGCCTGAAACTCACCTCCTTCGGTTTCGTGCCAAACGATACCCTCGAGAGTCACCGACGTGCCAGGTTCGCAGGGGCCTAAACATTCTGGCTCTGTGATGGTCCCCACGCTGGTCCCGACGCACACGTCGGACATGTCCTGCAATCACAAAATTTACGTGTACATCGTTGAATCGCCAATGCACGCCGGATCGCGCGAGCAAACGTCTGCTACTTAAATTAACGTCGCATTTTTACGCTCTGTCTTTTCGTCCACTAATAAAACTCGATGATTTCGAGGACGTACTTCCTCGAGGCTGCGACATACTTTCACCGTCATTCGACACACGCTCTATCGCTCTTTCTCTCTTCCCTCTCCTCCTCCTACCTACCCGCCCGTCTCTGCACGTACACTGTACACGTGCCACTCCCTATCTGCATGTACTACTCGCACATTTTGGTCAATCGCTTCTTTCAAATAGTGGCAAGGACAAGCGAGCGACAAACTCGAACGAAGATAAGAAATACTCGTATCTCGCGCTGCTAAAAAAGGCATTGGTACTGGGCGTATCGCGATAATTTGAAATGTAACTCGAGCCTCTACACCGTTGCAACGTCGAATTGATTGCAAGGGGGGGGGGGGTGGAAAGATGAGCCCGATGCGAACAGGAGCGTAAGAGTTTCAGTAGAAGAAAAGCGAATAAAAGCATACTCTGCGAAAGAATATATGTATGCAAGGACACGAACGCCAATAGAGAAGCGAGTTCTAGATATTTGCCGTTTCCGTACGTGACAAATGGAGCATACGTTTTAGAATTTTCCATTGGCTCGGAGTGTAGGGCAAACGATGTCTACTCGCGCACAAAAAAATTCAACGTTTTCGTAAAACGTATGTGCACAGGTGCGGGTGCAGCAGCAGCCAGCTTCTCAGCGACGGTATGTAACGTAAGCGTGGGACAAGCACGTGCGCGCCTCCTCTACTACATGCCTACTCTAATAAACGCACCTCGATCGAATCGCGTTGTCACGCGACGTGCTTCGCGCCGCATAATTCTCATCGCGATAACAATGATTTATGCAAGTGCAAGCGGCGCCTTCAACGATCGATCGACAGAAACATTGCCTCTGCTTCCTCCCTGTCGATCTGTCATTGCGCTATCCACCTTCGACGCGTGAAACGAAACGCTCGAGGTGAGAAGGTTCCGTACGTAAGCCGGCCGTTAAGGCAGGATACCACCTTTGACTGCGATTTTGGAGGCGTTTTTCATGAATTTTTTTTGCATACAAAGAATGCGCAGAAACAAAATCGGTTTCAGTCATTCATTAATGTAACTTTAATCTGTAATTACACATTTTTTGAAACTGAAAAAGTAAAAAATAATCTCTTGTAGGTGGCGCCAAAATACACTCCTTTGGAGAAACATCGTTAGACGGCGTGTGAAATTCCGCTCTGTACGTGGCTCTTAGAAAAGAAACCAAAGAATGTCCCTATTAACAACAATATTGTTCAATGCTGTACGTAGGGATTTTACGAAATTTCGATTTTTAAGAAAATGGCGGCCATTTGAAAAAAAAAAGGTCAATTTTTTAGGGTAAAAAAGGTTAATAAAATTTATAAAATTGCGCACCAAAAGAAAAATAACAACGCTACAGCAAAAGTCCTACGTACATCGTTAGATTACACCAATCGGAAGAATTGTGCAAAGTTTCAAGTCAATCCGATGAAAATTGTAGGAGTAATCTGACACGCTGATTTGGAAAACATCGTTTCGAGAAAAACGCGTTTAAAGTTTTATATAGATTTGTATATCTGCTCCAATCCGGTTTTTACACAAGAAAAAGGTTCCGGCCACCTTTCTAATGAATGAATTTTGATTCTATACACTTGAAAGAGTACTTTGAGAACAAAATAAAATTTCAATTTTTTTTAAGTGCAAAGGTGGTATCCTGCCTTAATTCGAGCAAGATCTCGCTTTTGTGACCAGGCGGCTAAAACGGAAGCGATAAAGCTGCAGGTGGCACGAGTATGCGTTCCCTCGGCCCGAATGGAGAAACCACACGAAATTATACTAGGGTAAAAGACCCAATTACTGTCAGGTTAAGGATTGATTCTGACAGTATCGCATAGTTTTTGTATTTATTGATCACAGGCATAAGTTTATCTATTTATTTATTATTATTTAATATGTTTAGTTGAAGAAAAAAATTTGTATGACTCTTAAAATCTCTATTTTTATTAATAAATTTATTGATTTAAAAAATATATGACGGGAGCTAATACTGTCACCTGTGATATGTGTTCAATCGAATTACTGACATCCCAATTATTGTCAGTTTTAAATTCTAGTTCAGCAAGGAGTAAACGAGAATAAATATAGGAATTTTGTTATTTTAATAAAAGATGTCAAAGTACATTCTGTTATAAATATTAACAATAGTACTTACAAAACGTGTACGGTTACGTTGTCAAAAATTTCGAAATTGGACAAGGTTATGTCAATACGCGCACGCACGTGAAATGGTAGGAATGACAAGTGACAATAACAGCGTAACCAACTTAAAACTTTTTACCATCTTATCAAAATTAAAGAAGAAAAAATTAATTCCTGCTTTTCCTCGCATAAATTACAATTTTAAATGTATGTTAAAATTTTTTCGTGTATGAATTCACATGGTTTAAGGCTTATTTTAAGTAAAACAGCATAGGGCGACAGTAATTGGGTAGGTGACAGTAATTGGGTCTTTTACCCTATGTCCTTGGTAACCGTTTCCGAAGCAATTTCGTAACACTTTCATCGAACCCGATAGCTTTGGATAGCTGGTTGGACCTAAACGACCGTAACGACTGCGAACCGATAGGAAAGTGGGATGAATGGCAGTGTACGCGATGTCCGATTCACGCGAGCATCGTCCAGACACGCAACTTTGCAAAGACGAGTTGATGGCTCTCGACAATATATGTTCCTCTCCGTCTTGGCTCACCGAACGAACAATTGGTCGCAAACCAATTCTATCCCCAATTCGCTCCCTCTACTCTTTTTAATATCTACTCTCTTCTCTCTCGTCTTCCCTACCCTAGCCACTATTATTCTATACTCTGTACACCGTGTTCCCTCCTACCTTTTCCCCTGCCTCCTCCACCCTCTTCTTGTCGCCACTCGACCGTCAAACGATACAGCCGCTTATATTTCCGCGCTTAAACCGCTAATCGGCCTACGCGCTGCTCCAGTCTACCGATTACCCGGCATTTACTCGCCTGTCCTCCGTTACTTTATCCTATCCGTACTTTACTTTTCCATAAGCGCACGACGAACGAGTATCCAGAGAAACAATTACCAGTGTCTGCTAAAACACCAGAGGAACCGTTGGAATTCTAGTTTTCTTCCTCTTTATTTCGTCAACAACGGCCGTGGATACAAACGTTAGAAGAATTATTGTTGGCTCGTGCAACTATTGCTTGGACGGAACAGGCGCACAGTGGGCTGGCGAGGGAGAAAGTCTTAAAAATGAAAGTTATATTTTTGTGAATTCATCACTGTATCCTGATAGCAAATGGACCTAAGTATTTTAACCACGCACACAGATACCCTATGTCATATTCATGTTAATTACAAAGAATCATTCATTTGAAGTTGGCCTTTCGTACTCTAACGGGAATCGTGCCAATGTTCCTACCGGATTGTCGATTGTTTTCTGAATTCCTGTAGATATGTATATAATTTTGTACCTTATGTATTTCGAATCAGGGATCGAAAAAGTTCTCGGACCCTCGTTTTTTAAAAATTCTGTTAGAACTTATTTGTTTCGATTCGGGAAATATCTGTTTCTGTGGAATTTTTAATGAAACAAATGCTACCTTCAGGAACTTCTTTAAAAAGTGTTCTCATGGAACAGATATTTTAGAACCTATATAATAAAAGTTCCATGGAAACAAGTTACATTAGAACATTTATTAAAAAAGTTTTCAAAAGATAAAGAAAAGTACTCAACTATTGAAGTTTATATTAAACGACCATAGATGTAATTTAAGTTCTACAAACCTAGACAATATTTTGCTCGTAAAATTAAATTAAATGTAAATTAGTACTCTTCTTTATCTTATGAAAACTTTTTTAATAAACGTTCTAATATAACTTGTTTTCATGGAACTTTTATTATAACGATTCTAAAACATCTACGTAGGTAAGTATTACATATAAATAACAAATGCAAAATATCAATTTAACTGTATGAATTATTTAATATTCTTGTAGTACTATCCATTGAATAGTATTTAGTGTTTGTTACAACGATTGAGAACTTTTTTAATATCGGTGAACAAAATATCTGTTCCTGTTATACCGAAATTTTTATCCTTATATTTTATAAGTTCCATTCCAACTAGAACTTTTATTTTCCAGAACTTTTATTTTATCGGTTCTTCTGAGAACTTATAATGTGAGAACATTTTTAAAAAAGTTCCGCGGCATTTGTTTTAAATGGAACCTATTGAAAAGTTTCAGAACTTTTTCGATCCCTGTTTCGAATGTGTAGGGGAGAGTCCTATAGTACCGGCCACTCCAAGATTTTGTACTTGGGCTATTGTTGGTCAAAATTAAAATTCAAAAAAGTAATTTGTAGCACAAATTGTGCTTAACAAAGGGGGATAAATCGTTTTTCTTAAATTTTATCATAAAGATTAATAATTCGCTGGAAGTAAAAAAGTTGTAATTCGCAGCGAACGAAAAATTATCGTCCAGTACCGGCCAACTACTTAGTTAGTAGATAAAATGATAAAATATTAGTTGCAGCTTCAGCAATTTTTCCATTTATTATGGTGCAATACAGGCTATTATTAATATTATTTTATTATGTAATTTTAGTCGTTTAATGTAATATGTTATAATTCTATTGTGTTATTTTGCTTTCTCTATTACGTTTTATAATGTTCGAAGCTAATCAATTCGTGGTTTATGTAATATTGCATACTTATTAGTACATAATTATCATATATGATTTTTGTATACCGAATGTTTACGGGGTTTATTACCATTTTATTTGTTATAGATGCTTCAATTTTATTAATGCCCACATGACCCTGTCCATATAACCCTTGACTATTAACAAGGGATATAAAAAAAGTATTCAAAAGTATTGAGAAACGCCGAAGTTATGAGAGTTTTTCCGCAAATCTTATGTTACGTGCCCCACTGTGCGCCGGCCGCAGCGGGGCTTCTTCCCCTTGCTAATAGCGTTTCACAGAATTGCTTGCGTTTAATACGGATGTACGATTGCATTATTCCGACAATTGCCTCGGAATCAGGCCTAATAAGTTTCGTCTGATCGCGGATTCTCTTGGAGACATGCGTCAGAAAGAAACCCCTCGAGTCATTGCTCTGATCGCCGCGTCGTATCATCTAGATCATTTTCCAATAACATCTATCTTTGCGTCAGAACCGGTAGATTTTTAATTCCCGATCTGACCAATGATTATTATTCATCGAGCGAGTGGAAACGCGTAGATAACGCGACGAGCACGGATAGATATCTCTAAGCGTAATATATACTGTAGGAATATTGATTTATGCGGAAGTTGTTCGCGCCATCTGTCAATGGGTTGCAGCGAGTTTCGGCCGCATGTAACACACTTGGCATACGGGATGGGGCGGGATGAAACGGGACACTGTCGTCGCGTCGTTTCACAAGATTCGTAAGCCGGCGATCAACAGTTGGAAGCGTTTCTCCTCTTACGCAAATGAAGGAGAATTAAAAAGATGGAAATTATGGCAACGATGCGGTTAATTACGGCGTCAAACGAGCTTCGCGATCGGTCGCCTCCTTCTTCCTCCGTTATTCTTACCGAATATGTACCATTACATACTTGGCAGAAGACGAATTGGAGAAAGAATTTTTTGCCTATAGAAGAGAGAGAGACGAGACGATAGCCTTCTGGTTAGGAAGCTCGAGAAACACGGTCTCTACGGAGGCATCGAGGTGTATGGGAGTCAAATCGTGGCCAAAGTATCAACGGCCACGACGATACCGCGTTTGAAGATCGGCCAACTCTGTTTGAGAAGGGGGTGGTAAAGGTGGACGTGGTAGCGAAGGCAAAACCTTTTTGAAATTAGAATGTTACGGGTAAAGAGGAAAGCGAAGAGAAAGAGGCTAGCAAAGAGAATGAGGGATCGCGGATGACAGCGGGTTAGGTCATCGAATAAGCCCGTCCGGCCGACTACGCTACGGTGTCGCGCCGGCAGCCGTGTTTGTCTCTATGTACTCGTCCGGGTACTCTCGGGGGCGGAGACCGCAGAGTATTGATTTCACCCCCTTCGCGTACCCCTCAGCCGCTTGCATCCCCCGAGCCATGAGCCCCTAGTCCCAGAGTCTCGACACCGACACCGCCTCGTAATACCCGCCACCACCTACGCTTTCGACTATTCGAGTTTCGATAGTCCGAGCCGCTGCCGACTACTATGTGCATTCGTAAGTCGACCAGCAGAGCGACCCGTGCCCCCGCCCACGCCCTCTACTACAGCTACGAGAATGTTCGATATCGAGCGTTTGTTGGATCCCGCGGAAAAGCCGATGACTCCCAGCCGAGCTGCAATTTAGAGATATTCAATGTGTGGTGCGTGGATCGTGCTACAACGCAGACGAAACAGCGCGGAAATCGTTGGTGAACGAGCGGAAGCTCGATCAGCGCAAGCGCACTTCAAACGACCTGCGACTCGTTTTCATCGATCTCTGCGTCCTTTCACGCGAGATTGCGGCCGCGTGAAAACGGAAACAAGGCATCGTCGACCGACGATAAGGGTATCGTGCGTATTTGGTGAATGTCGGGGAGGATGAGGGTGAGGCTGAGAGAGAGAGAGAGCAAAGAAGAGTGGATGAGAGGTGTGCCCGATCGAGAATCGTTGACTCGCGAAGGAAGTTTGCAAAGGGTTTTACCTTCGATTCGGAAGCGGAAGTCTTCAGTTTCTTGGGAGGCGGAGGACTGGCTGCGGTATCCATGGCGTCGTCGGGCGTCGTGGTGATCGGAAGTCCGGTACCGGTTACCGCAGCAAGTTTGGTTTGCTCAGGTTTGGCGGCCGGTCCGGCGGCGGTCGCGCTAGCTGGGCTCGGAGGCGGACAAGGGGCCGCGGCGGAGCTGGGTGACGGTCCAGGCCCCTGGGAAACCGAGAACCCGGTTCGCGAGCTTGGCGAAGGGCCCTGACTCTGCTGAGGGGCGGTCGCAGCCGCTGGAGGTCCCTGAGATTGCGCGGCAACCCCTACCGCTCCGGCCCCAATACCCACGCCCAAACTCGGCCCCGGCCCTGGCCCTGTCCCTGTCCCTGTCCCTGGCCCAGGCCCCGGCCCTGGACCCGACCCTGGTCCTAGCCCCGGCCCCGGCCCCGGCCCCAGCCCCGGCCCCGGCCCCGTACCCGTCCCGCTCGACGTTTGACTTTGGCCATTGCCGCCTCCGACGCCGACACCTACTCCAACCCCAACAACTCCAACTCCAATTCCAACTCCAACCCCGACACCAACTACGACCCCGGGTCCAGTGGTGCCGCCGGGGCCGCTTGACCTCGCGGTGCCGTTCATCTCTGGCTTGCTCTGCTGTGCCGCCACATGGTTAATCTGCGGCTTCTCGTGCTTGTCCCGCGTCTTGTCCCGGCGATGTCCGCTCGAGCCTCTCTTCGACCCGGCGGCCGACGAGGTCGCGTTTCCAGTCCCGCCGGCGGAGCTCGCCGAATGGCTCGGTTTCGATTTGTTCGACGACGACGACGATGACGAAGACGACATCGACAACGACAACGACGACGACGACGACGACGACGACTGGCCACCGGCACCACTGCTACCACCACCGGCCCCGGCACTGACACCGACACCGATACCGACACCGGCACCACCGTTTCCACCGGTACCGCAACCACCGGAACCGCCGCCATCACCAACGACACAACCCCCACCGGCACCGCTGCCACCGGTCCCCGCGGTACAGTCCGAGTTTTGAGCGTTCTGGCCGATCGCCGAGCCGGCCGACGACGACGACGAGCCCGAGCCCCCCGAGGTGGACGAAGAGCCGCTGGAGGACACCGAGCCGCCTCCGCTGGCGGCTGCCTCTTGCGACGACACCGATCCGTTGATTTCGTTCGACTTGACGATCTCGTGTTTCGCCTCGCTGCTCTTCGTTCCCGGTTTCGTGCGTTTGATCTTCATTTTCAGGCCCTTGTCGACGGTGGCCGAGTGTTCCACGGCCATTTTGCCGGGATTACCAGTGTTCCCGTGCGCGTTGTTTACGCCACTCACCACGGCGTTGTTTTGTTTGTTACTCGTTCCCGTAATGATCGCCGAGGAGCCGTTTGCGTTTGCGTTCGCGTTCCCGCTACCGCTCCCGGGACCGTTGCTACCGGCGTTACTTGCAACGCTTCCGTTCCCGTGTCCGTTCCCGTTACTAGGGCTGTTTGATCGCCCGGATGGGTTGAGGCCGCAGGAGGACGGCGCCGACGACGACAACGACAACGCTGACGAGCACGAGGAAGATGATGACAAGGAGGACGACGATGACGAAGACGAGGATGACGACGACGACGATGATGAGCACGACGACGACGACGACGACGATGAGGATGATGACGACGTCGAAGAATTGGAGGACTGCCCGCAACCGTTGGGCCCTGTTGACGCGACGATTGACGAGGACAGGTTCGACGAGCTTAAGCCGTTCGTGGAATTTTGAAGCTGCTGCGGCTGTTGCTGCTGCTGTTGCTGCTGATGGTGATGCTGCTGATGGTGATGATGATGATGATGATTCGTGGTATTCGAAGCCGATGATGCCGAGGCAGGCGTTGAAGCCATGCCTGTCCCTGAGCTCAATTTCTCGTCCCTCGTCTTCTCAATGTCCGCATCAAGGTCGATTATCAAATCCCCTATTCCAATGTCCCATTCGTTGTCGTCGTATTCAAAGTTGTTGGTCGCATTCGTCGCGGCCGGATCCAGCTCATCGGTGTTTGCAGCCACCGTGCTTGCTTTAGAATCTCGCTGCTGGCCCGATGACGACGACGACGACGACGACGACGAGGACCTGTCCCGACCTTGATGGTGATGGTGATGATGATGGTGATGATGGTGATGATGATGATGGTGATGGTGATGATGCCGATGGTCCTTATGGTCCTTATGATCCTTATGGTCCTTATGGTCCTTACGGTCCTTACGGTCCTTACGGTCCTTCCGCTCCTTATGGTCCCTTCCTACCAGGCCGCGTTCCTGTCTCTTAGACGCCTGACCGCTTAATCCCCCAGCGCCGTTACCACCGTTTAGCCCGCCGTTATATTTGCCGCCCCCGTTATTCTGATTGTAATAGTTGTTGTTGTTGTTGTTGTTGCTTGCTAGATCGATCACGTTGTTGTTCCCGCAATCGATAGCACCGACTTTCCCCTGGCCGTTTACGTGATCCACGTGATTGTCGTTATTGGGACTGTCCTCGTAATTAACGTTGTTGCCACCACCACCACCACCGACGAACGGGGATGGTCCTTTGCGGTTTACGTTAGGGAGGCGACCGCCTAATGGCGTGGTCGCCATGCCCTTTGAAACGTTTCCCCGGTACCCGCCAGCCTGATCACCGACTGCCTGCCTGTTCCCGCCGATTCCAAGCAATACCACCGCGCGCCGAACGCGTCCTTTTTACCCCAACCACCACCCGCGAGACGCGCCTCGTCCATCGAACACATCACTTACTCGATCACGTCTACCCTCCACCGATATTCGCGATCGTCCCGAGATCCGCCCTTTCCTTCGCTTCCCTTCGCTTTCCTTCGCTTTCCTTCGCTTTCCTTCGCTTTCCTTCCTAATCTCTTCCAATCCTCTTCGCCCTCCCGACTCCTATATCTCTCTACCTCTTTCTCGCGGTCTCTCTCTCGCTCGCTCTCTCTCTCTCTCGCTCTCACTCACTCTTTCTCGCTCTTTCTCTCTCTCGCGCGCGCGCTCTCCCCCTCCCCCCTTGTGTCGCCCGCGGGATGCTCCTCCGTTTCAGAAATTCACGCAGCCACTCGTTTCCATCGACGCTTCTTCAAGTCTCAGCTCACCTCCTCTCTTCTCCTCTTCGTCCTCCTCTTCCGTTTTCTCCTCCTGCTCCGCCACCGCTCTCTCGCCGTCACTTTTTCCACCACCACCGCCGACTTACGCCAACTTGCGCCAACCTGCGCCGTTTATCGTCGCCACGCGGCTTCTCCGCGGTTACTCGGACGCCGCCAATCGCCGTTCGTCGTTCATCTATTTCGCATGCCGCGCGAAACGACCGGCCCCGCGACGTAGCGCATCCCTTGCTATTTTACTGATATTTTTCTTCGACGTACGTTTGCGCGTGCACGCCCGAACCCGCCGCTGTCGGAGCCGGAGCCGGAGCCGAAATCGAGATCGGAACCGCCGCCACCGCCCGCGATCTTCCTTCCTTTAGGCACGTCCGACGGGTCTTCCTCTGGTCCTTTTACAAAGCATTAGCTCGGAGCGCGGTTTGCCCGTCCGACTTGGTACTAAAGCGGCGACCGTGTCTCTGCTGTTCGTCGTAGTTTCGATCTGCAATCAAAAGACACGATTCTGTGAAGAGCGTCGGGATGCGTTTGTCGCGCAAACCATTCGCTTCGTAGCCTCGCCACTTCCTTCGGACACCGGTTCGTTGGCCCGGGTTACGAATTCATCGCTCTTCGTGCAACCCTCCTTTGCGATTTTCCGTTTACAGGCGAACGTTTGGGACGAGGCCAACGAAATCGGTTGGTCGATACACTTTCCAACTATATGCCAGCGGCAAACAGCAATGGAAAACCAAGATAAACAATGGATCGCGCGGAGCGCAGAATGGAAGAGACGCAGTGGGCAGAGACGTAGAAAGGTTGAAGGATGAGGAAGAGGAAGCGGAACAGGAAAAGGAAGAGAAAGGGAAAGAGAAAGAGAAAGAGAAAGAGGAAAAGATAACAGGAAACACAGTGGTACGAGAAAGAAAGAATCGGTCGCCTAGCCGAGTTTTGCGCTATAAGACTCGAATTTCCCCTACGGATCCTATCGAATCGCTGCTCCTTGCCTACAAATCGGTATTCCCACTTACAGAGGAATTCGTGTCAGGGAACGATTAATTTTACCGGTGGCATTTGGCACTGGTCCAATCTCGTCGGCGTCGACGCTGGCATCGGCGGCGTCGTAGACGGTCAACCCTCTGAGAAAGACTAAACTATTCGCCTCCCTTACTCCCATCCGTCTTTTTGCACTTTCTCGCGTACGGTATCCGCGACCGAACCAGATCGTTTAAAGCTTCGATCGCTACCAATGTAAACACGCATTTCCGAACCCCATCTTTCATTCGTGTGAATAGTATGAAACCCTTGCCGCGCCACGACGCGCCACACCGCTCCCATTCCTTTCTCATTGTCAGTCTCTTTTGTAGAATTCTAGCAGGCCGTCATCGCATCCCTCTTCTTCGCAACCGGTGAAAATCCTCCGCTCGTATGTAGATCCAGGTTACTACGATACGGCGCCGAATTCAATTCAAAATTACAGCAAGTTAATATTCCATTACGCTTGTCGGTCGGTGGTGAGTGGCGCGAGTATGCATATACCGAGTTCAGATACATCCTCTTTCCCCTCTTCCCTCCCTTGCCCCCTGCCCTGAATAATTGAACGACGCGATCGTGGAAAGCGGAATGGCGAAAGCCTGTTTCCTTTCTAGTCGAGCGCACTGCAATCGCTGGATCGGTGGATCACTGTACATATCGCGGGAGCTTTACGCTTCGAACGGTTATGCGACAACATCTAACGCCTCCACCACCACGGATTTTATCCCTCCCCGTCCCGGTGCCCTTGCAAATACGAGCCACCCGTATAATCCTATTCGTGCTTCCGTTCGTTCTACAAGCTACGCTTCTACCGCAGTTTTGACCGCCCTCGCCTAGGCTTCGGAACGTCGTGCGGCCCGCGCCACTAGTTTTCGCAACACCATCGTTATTTACCGACACCAACGATAATATTTACCGATAAAAAGTCCGTAGTGTCGCAGACAAATTTAGCTGCGTCGGCTACTCTTGAGCGGCCACCGTTTCCCGTTATCGTGTCCATAAATATTTATAATGCGCTCAATAACGATAGCAATTAAGCCAAAGCCAAAGCCAGCCACTAAATATAAGGGACATTGGTTGTGCGAATTGATGGATAGGAAAGAAAAGGTTTATCGCTGATAACGAGCCATTACCTTGCTAACACACACACGCGCGCTAAACTCGAAGGTACGCGATTGAAAAACGCCGCACAGTGGGGCAAACGCGGGCAAAAATCCGAAATTTAAAGTTCGTATCTGGAAGAAATTATTATTGTATTTTATCCGTGAATAGTCAAAGAATAAAAACCTCTTCCCTTCTTCCAAAAGCAAAATGTTATAAAGCTAAAATGATCAAAATTTTCCTTTGTAGCTATAATTTATTTTGTCCTTAATTATTATTTCAAGCTTGTTACAGCCTATCTAGTTGGTCAATATTTTACAACCCGCACTTTTATACTATAGAAGTATCGTTTTGTAACAGTAGCCGCCGCATAAAGGTCATTAAATGACCAAAACCGTAAAAAAAACTGAATAACTAACGCGTTATCTCGCTTTAAGTTGCCGTTAATGGATTTAATACCGGGAAGTATCAGAGAATATATACCCAAAAATTTATTTGCACTTTCTTGCACATTCGGTGGTTATTGGAATTTATATGGGATGCCGATGAGCGCTGGTCAAGGCGCACAGTGGGGCAAACGCGGACAAAAATCCAAAATTTAAAGTTCGTATCTGGAAAAAATTATTATTGTATTTTATCCGTAAATAGTCAAAGAATAAAAACCTATTCCCTTTTTCCAAAAGCAAAAAAAAAAAACTTGTTTTCAGAGTGATTTCCCAATGTATTTTTCATTCTGAATCGAAAGAAACCAATTGCATGTCGATAGGATCATTAGTTTAAAAAATATTGAATTTTGTCCGCTTTTTGTCCGCGTTTGCCCCACTGTGCGCCGGTCCCTCGTGGATCGTATCATTATTTGTCTCGAGTCACAAGCGCTTTCTCTCTGTTGCAAATTTTCCCAAGACTCGTGCCAACGGCGACTACATTTTGCAACTTTAACCTGTTCGTAGGTGTGGAATTATTCTTCGATACGTTGGACAGAGCTCGTGCCAACTCGAAGCGTGCGTTTTTGTAAATTTAGAAGCCAACAGAACGAAACAGGTCGTCGAATCGCGCACTGGCCGCAAAAAGGAAGCGCAACCGGCTGGGGCCAACCCACTCTGCCTTCTTTCAGTTAGCACCGCTCGCATCGTACTATATTTACAGGCGCAATCAAATCATTTGCCACTTTTTCTCTCCAACCTACTCGTACTTAATCGACGCTGAGATACCACCTCTTTACGATCGCTTTGCTAGATTACCCATGGCTGGTAAACCAACTGCATTTGCCTAGCCGTGTAACCTCGCGATATTCAGATTAAAGATCGCGGCTGATTCTCGTCTTCCAATATCCCGTGAATTCTATCGCGATAACTTAATCTTAAAAGTGGAAAAAGAATGATGAAAGGTGGTAGGTATGTATCGCGAAGCGAGTGTCTACTTACCCCTGCCGAATCATTCACTGAATCGCATCGTTTCAACTTAAGGGGGTATTCTGGTCTGACGAGGCGTTTTCGTCGCGTTATTCCTGAATTTTTTTACAAACAACCCATAAATTTGATTATTATTTAGTTTATTGCTACATGCTTATTGATATTTCCACTATCTTTACAAATTTTGTCGATAGAAAAAAATTAAAGTCAAACGCAGTTGACTGCTTTAAAGTAATGGTGAAAAAAAAACACTGCGACCGTGATTAGGCTCGTTCTAGTGATTTAAAACAAAAAATGTCAAGAGATTCTTTATTTGTATGCCTTTGGCTATCGTCCCTACCAGAATTATGATAAAATATTTTGTTTCCAAACTTTCACGGACCTTTGAAGTTGAAAAAATGTGCGAGAATCGAAACTTAATTTTCAAACCGCCGCCGTTCGCTCAATTTTCAATACTTTTTTATCATTCTGGTAGGGACGATAGCCAAAGGCATACAAATAAACAATCTCTTTACATTTTTTGTTTTTGATCACGAGAACGAGCCTAATCATGGTCACAGTGACCCCATTGTTTTTTTTTTCACTGTTACTTTAAACCGGTCAACTGCGTTTGATTTTATCATTTTTCTATTGACAAAATTTTTAAAGGTAGTTCAAATACCAATAAGCATGTAGCAATAAACTAAATAATAATCAAACTTATGAGTTCTTTGTAAAAAAATTCCGAAATAACGCGACGAGAACGCCTCGTCAGACCAGAATACCCCCTTAAGGGGGAACACCACTGTGACGGCCGGAAAAGTAAGCCATGATTAAGAATTTTTTTTCAGAAATAATTTACAGTTTTCATAGAAAAATTTTATTACCTACCTTTAGTACGCTGTCCTAAGAGACTATACAAAAAAAAATAGAAAAACATCCATAAATTTTAATATATTAATTAATCTTCTAGACCTCCCCACGCGAGCTGGTCGAATGTGTAACTATGGGACAGCAGGTCCGAAATTAAATTGTATTTTTTTTTATAAACTATATGAGTGTAGTTTCCGTTGTACGTACCGATTTCTTAAACAAATTATTCTTGTAAAAATGGTGCGCTTTAGAAGAAAATTTTCGAAAATCCGCGAATAAGATGGACAGTTTTTCGTGCGTATTTAAAAAACTTTGTTTTCAATCAAAGAATCCGTACGTACAACGGAAACTACACTCATATAGTTTATAAAAAAAAAATTAAATTTGATTTCGGATCTGCTGTTGCATAGTTACACATTCGACCAGCTCGCGTGGGGAGGTCTAGAAGATTATTTAATATATTAAAATTTATGGATGTTTTTCTATTTATTTTTTTTGTATAGTCTCTTAAGACAGCGTACTAAAGGTAGGAGATAAAAATTTTATATGAAAACTGTAAATTATTCCTAAAAAAAATTCTTAAAAATGGCTTACTTTTCCGGCCGTCACAGTGGTGTCCCCCCTTAAACCCCCCCCCCCCCATCGCCCAATATCTACGTATAATTAACGCATTTATCTTTGATTTATAACCAGCTGGAAACGCCTACCGTCCCTGAGCCGCATCCGATCGGCATCGGCAGTGGAACTCTATACGGTCCTATTTAGCTACTTTGCTGGTCCTTTATACATAGATAGTATTCGACCGATCCATTGATTTCTGATACCACCCAAGCATCCACGCAGCACAGGCGCGATCTTATCTCGCGTATACGCGCAACCTTTCAACCAGTTAATTGGAAAAATCTTTTCCCGATCGTCCACGAATACATACACACGTACTGCAAGTTATCGCGAAAGTGTCGACGTCGCAACATACCGTTAACGAACTAGTTCTTGATCAGGCACTAATTTTTGATCAGTTCATGAAATAAATCGTTCTTTTGAGTTTATGTCAATAAATAATCGTTTGAAATAATTACTAACATAAAAATTGATAATTCAAAAATATATATGTGTTGTCTGTGAAAGCAGTTAGTATTGTTAGTTTTAGATGATTAAAAACTAGTTCCTAGTCACCTTATTATTCCATACCTTATAAGTATTTAAATTATATATTTATTTTCAACTTTTTAAAAATTTTCCTTGAAGTTTAAACATTAATTCAACTTTTAGTATAAAAAAAAGTCTATGGTTTAATGTTTCATTAGGTTAAAAATAAATATTAAAGCGGGAAACCTTCTAAACTGATCAGAAACTAGTTCCTTAACGGTACATGCGCCGAATTCCACGCATCTCTCGATAACCGATGGTCCGCTGGATATTCGTGGCGATAACGCGGCGATAACGATTCGCGATATCCGCTGGGTAAATAGAGTATCGGGGCAATGTCGCATACGTCGCCGAAACAAATTGAAATTATCATTTCTAACGTATCGCAAACACGTTTCCATCTATCTGCTCCGTACTCGTCCAGTACGAGTAGCCGAGTTTCGGAGAGCAACCCTCGTCCGTAAAAAGGCAGAAATTCTACGTGCAACGGTGTAACGTGACGTCTGAAAAGGAACGCGGACGAATGTAAGCGCAGCAGGCGCCTTTGTTCCAAGCATTCCCATGCGAATGAGGAACGGAAGGATGAAAGAGCATCGGTAGTCGAGGAAGAGAATTCTTTTCGGGCCTCGTTAGTGCGTTGAAGGGTAGTTAATGCGCGCGACTCAATTTACCAAGGCGGTGACGGTGACGGTAACGGGACAGTCTCGTAACTGTCGCTGGTACGTAGTCGCAATAGCTTGCGCAGGTCGATAAATACATGCTCCGGGGGAGGTTCCTCCCAACCGGCGTTTTCACTCACGAGGCTGATGCCCGCAAAAGTACACACGTAACAGCCCGGTTCGGTGCAATTCGGTGGTTCCATCCGAGGACCGCGTATTCGTGTTCGCAGATGTCGAGAACGCCGCTAATCAAACGTCCTCGTTGCGTGCCTCCAAACAAACTTCTTCGGAAAGGAACCGGAAACTAGTGGTGGAGAATTATCGATAGTTTTTAATATCGAAAGCTATCGATATTTTTATATGACTATCGATGGTGATCGATAGTTTTCTCCCCCCACTTCCATTCTGCTCATGTCATGACTATGATTATTATATTGGAAGGTAACTTGCTATTTAAAATGTTTATTATTTTGATAATAATTGTTAAATTAAAATAATAGCTATTGTAATATTTTTAGGAAAATGAAGAACAGCAACCACTGTCAGATTTGTGCAGAAAATACCTTTGTATTCCAGCGACTTCTGTAGAGTCTGAAAGAATTTTCAGTAAAACTAAACAAATCGTTTCTGAAAAGAGGTCCAGGATAAAATCAAAAAATGTGGACTTAATTGTTTTTTTAAATAAAAATCAATGGTTATTTTCGTACACTATTTTTTTTTAAGCACTTCCTATATTCTTTATTTTGCATTCTTTTTTATTTGGCGTTGAACATCAATTATATTCAACTGTTGCTAATTTTTTTTCAATATATACGCTTATAATAGTGAATTGACGTTTCGGAAACAATCGATAATTTATCGATAGTAGGGATCAAACTATCGATTACTATCGACCACTATCGACAGTCACGACTATCGATAATTCTCCACCACTACCGGAAACACATACGGCAGAGAAACGGCCACCGTACACAGAGCAGTCGGCGAAGAGCACGCAGCACACCATGTTCCGTGTACATTAGGGTGGCTCTTATTTACTCTTGGTGAAATTTTTTTTCAAGACTTTCTTCGCGGCAAGAGAATAGTTCCAAATAATAAAAAAAATTCGTGTAAAGTTTGAGCCCGATCGGATAACGGGAAATGGCGCCCTTGAGCATTTAAGGGGTAACACCACTCTAGGATTTGAAAAAAATCGAATATCCTTAAAAGCATCTAGGAAGGAAGAGGAGGAGACGAACTTCGACCTGGATGGCCAAATGTATGGTGCAGGCATCGCAGATTAGAGGTAGACAAAAATTTCAAGGATTAAAGTGTTCATAAAACTTTAAACGAGTTTTTCTCGAAACCACTTTTTTCAAACTGGGAGGACGGATTTCTCGGAGACTATTGCATGGATCGATTTGAAATTTTTACAGTAGCTTCACAACAATATTCTGTTTGGAAGTACGTAGCCGTTGTTTGATTGAATGTAAACTTTTTCTTTTATAAACAATTTAATGCTCATTT
Source organism: Andrena praecox (assembly GCA_963932275.1). Classification (NCBI taxonomy): domain Eukaryota; kingdom Metazoa; phylum Arthropoda; class Insecta; order Hymenoptera; family Andrenidae; genus Andrena; species Andrena praecox. Next base: position 51,303,906 of record OZ010731.1, on the reverse strand, counting down.
TTAGGGCAAAAAATCGATTCATTTCTTAAAAAGTGCACCACTTCCACAAAAATTTATTAAAAAAAAAACCCTACGTACTTCCAAAGCCAATTGTATATAGATTATAAATTTTTTTTATTTTTCCTTCCGGGACGGTGTTTTCAAAAAAGCTGTTTTCGACGACGGGCTCTGTCGCCGTCATTTTGTATGAAAATGACAATAAAAAAATTGTTTTTCGTACTTCAATATGTGTTACATAAACCATCTGAAAAGAAATTCTATTCCGTTTGTCGTGCTCCCAAAATAAATTGTCAAATTTAGGTCTTTTTCTGCCTCTAGAGTGGTGTTACCCCTTAAGGGGTCATTCCGGTGAGACGGGTTGAAAAAAATCGATTTTTTTTAAAACATTTACCAAAGTAAGTACATATCCTCAAGAATTTTAGCTTCTACAGCGGCTTTTTCTAGGGAGCGCAGAGGCTCGGCCTCTATAGATGAAAGCTTCGAACGCGTTTTTCACGAAACTTCATTTGTCCACATCGTGAAGATAAAATCTCAAAAAGTATCGAACCGATTAGCTTTATAAATTTTACTGCTTATTCTGCACACCTGTAACTCTCGCAGGGACTACAACCAAGTATTTTCCTTGAGTCCCGTTATCTGATCGGGATCAAACTATACACAGATTTATTTTTTATTATTTGGAACCATTCCGGGGGTGCCGCGCAGAAAATTCAAAAGTCGAAAATAAGAGCCACCCTAGTGTACCTAAGCTACCCCTCAAAAGTATCTCTCGTCACTTACTACACGTATGTACGTTTGATAAAGGAAAAGATAGAATAAAACCTAACATATCCAGTTGATTACATAGTGCTAGTCCTTATCAAATTGCTACCTCTGTTTTCTTCGTACCTACGTGCATATATGTGTAATTTTACCAGTGTAATTCAGAAATAAGGCTATTATCATTGCTTCCTACATGATTCAACTGTTCAGATCCTACTTAGTAACTTGTATTCAACTTTGTCCTACAGAATTTTTTCATTATATTTGAACGCTGGTAATGTTGCCTACATTTTAAATTGGCTATAAGGTAAATGTCCCAATACCTGGACATTTAAGGTACGGCGGAAACACGTTTGAGAATTGTTCAGTTATACAAGTCGATATATATATATATATATAAACGATTTTACAATTGCATGGGGCACCGTGTGTACTTTATCATTAAAAAAAAAACATTATTGGATTGAATAATTTAGTAAAATATTGAAAATTCGTAGTCCTTACAATGGCCCAATACCTGGACAGCTTAACCTTTAGGCTGCCGCTATTTTTTTCGTAAAAATAGGGGTCCTTTTTTTCCAAAAATTTTTATGTATGAGTAGTCAATAGGTCCCATAGAGTCGAGGGGGTAGAACCGTGCCAATATAGTGGCTATAGCGGCAGCCTAAGGGTTAACTAGTATGTCCCGGTGTCCCGATTTTACGGTCCCAATACCTGGACAGCTTTAATAACAGATTCTTGATTATACTGTTTTTCCTTATAAGTATTTCTCTTTTCGTTTGGCATATTTCTTCTATATAAGTAATTTATGGAAATCAGTAAATGAAATTGTGTAAAAAGAATAGATTATCGAATGACTAATTTTAAGGTTATATGTGAAAAAAATCTTTCAAATTAAATATTATCGTTAAAACAAGATAAAAAAGGGGAAGTATACTTATAGAAGGATAAGTACAATACAAAGTAATAAGTACTACAGTCCTAAATAACTATTGTATTATTCCGTCAACAATAACGCGTAAGATAAGTCGCAGTTTGCATAGATGGTCTGCGTGGTCAGGTTTCGAGCCGTTCCGGGATTCCACTGTACCGATAGATAGACACGCGAATAAAAAAACTAATACGACCATAAATTTTAATAATTCAATCAGAAAATAATACTACAAAGCAACATTTTCCTAAAAATGTATTAGTTGTACCAATATACTAAACATTATTAATAATATGCGCTTAAGAAAAAGTAGAGACTGTTTAGCAAATCAGCTAACGGCAATACTAAAATGGTGTAAACCGGTCGGTTCAAGAAAATTTATTTTTATTACGAGTGTTACGAGTTTACTAAGAAAAATATGTATATGAATATATTTAATTAAATATTTGTGTAATTGAATAAAATAGTTCTTTTATGGATAAAGCATATATTAAATGTAATAATCAGCATTATTTACACTAGTGTCCAGGTATTGGGACGTGTCCAGAGATTGGGACATTTACCTTATTGCCGGTAACCACCAACCTCAACAGTTATTCCTCAAAAAGAGCAAGACTGTTTATACGGATGTAGGTGTTAATATTAATCGAATTGCAGTTGGAAAACCACTTTTAAGATAAAATAGAATGAAACGATTGCTACGTGCTGAGGAACATCCAAGTGGGACGACCACGGGCATGTGGAGAAACGTTGTATTTTCTCATTCATCAATCGCACCTATATCAGGTGATGAAATACTTTTCAGCGGCAGTATATATCAGGGACTCCTACCGGTACGTAAAATACCGATATTTTTCGGTTGTATCTTCGTCTGAGACTCAATACCGGTATAACGCTCATACCGGTATTTCGCTATACCGAAACCGATATCATACCGAAATAGATAAATACCGAAAACAAAAGGTTACCGGTAACCGAAATAAATACCGGTATTTTTTCGGTATTCTTTTCAGTAACATGGTAGGTTTCGGTGTTCACCGAGAAGAATACCGAAAAAATACCGGTATTTATTTCGGTTACCGGTAATTCCGAAAACCGATTGTTTTCGGTATTTATCTTTTTCGGTATGATATCGGTTTCGGTATTTATCTTTTTCGGTATGATATCGGTTTCGGTATAGCTGTATTGGCGAAATACCGGTATGAGCATTATACCGGTATTAAGTCCCTGGTATATATTGACACATTTGTTCGTTTGTCGTGTGGATCGAGAGCAGAATCGAGGTAAGGGGACCACCAGGAGCTGCACAACGCTGGCAACGGTAATGGCAACGGCTACTCCATACATAAGTAGGTACTACGTACACGCTTTTCATTCGCTTTACGTTTATCCAAATTATCCCGAATCCTACGATCATACGAGTTGCGTGGAAAACGGTCATACACATAGATCGGTGAAACCATACGTTACAGCTAGCTCCCCGCTGTTACCGCAACGTTTGTTTCGCTGATGGAAATGAACTGCATGAAACGATCGCCTCTGGTGACGAAAGAAATCCCTGACCTGCCTCAATCGTCTCGTCGCATCGACCCCAGTATCCTGGCGATTCTATAACGATTCGTCGAACGCGACAGGCACGCACGCCGCGCGCCGCGAAAGAGTCTAAAAACTTCCGTTAGTGCGGAATAGTAGTCGATGCTATTCACCGCTTGGGTGTAGGTAATGCTCGCATTCTACATTCGAGCTATGCAGGCATGCCTGTAGAACGAGATCGTATACGTGCTGTAAGCGCATCTGCTCACCGACGATAAACCATACGTTCTATAAGCCGGTGGAGAAATTTCTAAGTCACGTTTAAATGGAAGCCACCGTCAGCCGACACGGTGGTGCTATTCAAGTCTAAAACGATCGGAGCGAATACGATGCCACGATTGAACTCGCGCTACCACTTATAACAGTGTTGCTTGCCAGTAGCTTCGCTAAAAAAAAAAAGAGAAGAAAAGAAGGGCATAGTCAATAATTACAGCGTCCAAGCATAGCGGGGGCAATCCGTTAGGGCAGTTTACACGGGAACGTTAGAAGTATGTTTATGTAATAAAGCAGTCAGCGACAGTTAAAAGCCTACATCCATCGTTTACAAGATATCATTTGCAATTCTATTCATCTACAAAAAAAAAACTGAGGACAAATTCGGCGGTCGGTAAATTCTCGCTCGAACGATTGGACCAATAGAGGAGCTATTATCGTGGGTCGTTGAAAGTAAGTGGTAGAAGGAAAGGCCAATACGCACCTACATACCTATGTATATAACCGCTCAAACACGGCTACATAATCGATAAATCAACTTCGCTCGGAGCTGCCTATTACTAACCTAATTGCAAGTAATTCGAATAGTGACTATTGTTACGCGGAACGGACAAGAGAGCCGGAGAGACGAGGTACGTAAAGAGAATAAGACAGAAGAAACGGGGGAGAAGAGTGTAGGGCTGGCTGTCCTGCAGTTTTGCGGTTTTCTATGACGAGCACACGGTCGAAACTATGTGCATACGCCGCGCCGTAAAGGAGTGCCCCGTTGGGATACACTGCGGAAGAAACAGAGGTTAGAATCCGAAGTTGCATCCAATACATATGTATGTACATGCATTATGATAAACCGTGCCGGTTCGTTCTTGCCGAACGGAAGTTTGGTAAACATTTTGTGCGGCGAATACCGAGCAGCTGAATGGAACGGCCCGAAACTGGAACGGGAACGGGATCAAGCGCGAGCAACGCTTTGTTACGCATTCAGGACAGCATTGATCGGCAATATAAATTAATACCATTTCTAGATAGTGTTCGCTGGTAAATGGCTGAATACTACTGCAACAGAGTCGTGGCTTGAACGTTTGCCGTTTGCCGTTTGCCGTTTACCAACCCATCGCCCCTCTCGTCTCCCTGCCCCCTCCCCGCCCCCCCCCCTCCCTGCCCCTCCCCTAACTTCCAATCGCCCAAGCACTCCGGCGGCCAACCTCGACAACCACGCCAATACGAACGGCCACTGGCGTAATCTATCAGGGAACCAACGATTTAGGTGCCCCCGTTAGCTTTTACACTTTTCTTTCTCCTCGGGATTCAACAACCTTCAACATAGAATTAAAAGCAAAACCGTTTCCCTCGCGAACAGCATACTACTTCGCACTCGCAGCTGGCACGGAAAGTGACACAGTCAGTCAACATCTACCGCAACATTTTCTGACGGATGATCGCGCGACTATTATAAGTTGCATCAGGGCCACTTACCTATTCAATGGACGAACTACAGGCAACAATAAGTTTCCTAACAGTAAACGGCAGTGTTTGAAATTTCCGAGCGAAACGTGTCTTTTGTCCCTAAGAGGCCGATGCTTCAACTGTGTTAAATACTTTTTCGGGTATTCATTTTCACGGCGAAGTAGAGAAAAACCGTCTCTGTACGCGTACGCGCATGTATGTATGTATATACCTATGCGATGCGTTCGTAGCCGGCGCGACAGTGCTGTGTGTAGTTTGTCGTAAATACGGCGTTCACTCGACGCGTCGACGCTGATGGCAAACTGTATTGGCAGATTCCATCCGTGTTAAGTCCGTGGGGTTTTATAGGCTGGCAAAGTCTACCTGCCTTTTCTCCGAGCAGACTCTTTCGCCTTCGTCTCCGTCTCTGCATTGCCTCTATTGTATCCCCATATACACTTCCCTATCCTCTTTACAGCTTCATCTCCTTTCTCTTTTCCTCTACCAGACCATCGTCTTACCGTCTTACCGCCTTACCGTCTACCTCCACCTCATCCTTCCCTTTCCCTCGTGGACTTTGTCCCTCTGCCCTTTCTTCAATTCCACCTCCTACCTTCGCCCATTTCGCTTTATGTGCTTTCTATTCCCTGTATTTTCATAGACAAAAAAATACTTCGATCTCTCCTGCCCCATATCTCCTCTATGTACACCACGGTTTAAAATCTGGAGACCGATTGTCCGGCCGTTTTTTTTGTCGCAGAGCAACAACACGTAGACGATAGTATCAGTTAAGGAGGGGGGAATATTAGACTGCGACTGAATCGTGAGAATCAGAAAGAATGCGAGATACTTCCGCGAGAGACGGTTGAAGATACCCCAGCCTTTGATACATATAACGAAAAACAAAATTGGTTCTCGAGCAAATAGGATTCATCGATAGTCATAAATGTGGGTAACAGACTCGTTTGATGTGGGGCACTGCTCAAGCACAGCACGTACGTCTAAAAAGTCTCCGCGTCATTTCGCCATCATCCCTCTATAGTCTATAATTCTATAACGTGGACAGAGAAGCGTTTCTCGCTCGACAATGCGAGAGTCGGCGGTTCGAGGAATTCTGTTCAAACATTGCGAGCATAATTAAAACGCGCTTAATACATATTTCCATGATTTATCCCATCTGCGGTATACATCTGTGGCTGTATCCATCTTTATTCCAACCATCCCTCGCAATTAGTCCAACGTTGACAGATATTGTCTCGGTTGATTATAACATTCGTGATTCATTACTCATGCGGTAACGGCTACGCATCCCTACTGTCCTTGATCGTTTCGTCGCCGCAGCCTTCTCGTTGCACAATTTAACTAAACCCTCCCGCCATGCATTCGGACACGTCTTCCAATCACAAACACAAACATTTCAATTACTCGACGCGACGCTAATTCCGAATCACCCCTCAAGTTAATAAGGAAACAAAGGTGCAAAGTAGTAGATCGGCAAATAAATGGCAAATTGTAAGCACTCAAAAATCTGGCAGCGCAGGCTTTCGTGCGAGCGTTGTGCGCGCATAATGGGGGAGGGGGGGGGGGGGATAACAATGTAGCTTGGCCAGTAACGCTGGACAATTAGTACGTATGCGGTGATATCGGAATGTTGCGAGAGCCACGAGCGACCGTGTACCGTGGTGTTACCACTGCCACACACATGTGTATGTAGCACGCCTATACGAGAAGAGACCAGTTTCAGTGGCATCGATACACGTCGTGCCATTTTATGCGACGCAACTTTCCCCTTATGACTATGTACTCGCCTCCTTACCCCTAACCCTGGTGTACCGTTCGCGTCATACCCGTCCTTTAGGTCTGTGAAGTTGGCACCCCCAATTCGAATTTTTAAAAAAACTCGACGGCATTCGTTTGTCCATCGTTTGTCCACGTTTGTCCAACAAAAATTTTCGTTTGTCCATCCTTCAAAAAAAAGTTATGAACAAAAAAAAAATTTTCACCAGCACCCCAATGAAAACTTTTTAATAATTTAATTGGGGTAAATGATTGTCCATCGTTTGTCCACCCAAAAATTTCGTTTGTCCACCCTTAAAAAAAAAGTTATGAACAAATTAAGAAAATTTGTCACCAGCACCCTCCATGAACACTTTTAAACTTTTTAAAAGAGGGATACGATTGTCCACGATCTAGCATCGTTTGTCCACCAAAAATTTTCGTTTGTCCACCCTACAAAAAAAAAGTTATGAACAAAAAAAATTTTTCACCGGCAACCTCATAAAAACTTTTGAATAATTTGACAGTGGGAAATGATTGTCCATCGTTTGTCCACGTTTGTCCAACCACAAATTTCGTTTGTCCACCCTTCAGAACGGAATTATTATTAAAATACGCGAAAATGAAAAAAGGTACGCCTGAATCGACCACGTAAAAGTCCGATTTTTTATTAATTAAACGATGGAATCGTTTGTCCAACGACAGTTTTCGTTAGTCTAGATGTAGAAGACGTTTGTCCACCCCAGGATTTCGTTTGTCCACCCTCCAGAATCGAATTATTAATAAAAATCGCGAAAATGAAAAAAGGTACGCCTGAATCGACCACGTAAAAGTCCGATTTTTTATTAATTAAACGATGGAATCGTTTGGCCAACGACGGTTTTCGTTAGTCTAGATGTAGAAGACGTTTGTCCACCCCAGGATTTCGTTTGTCCACCCTCCAGAATCGAATTATTAATAAAAATCGCGAAAATGAAAAAAGGTACGCCTGAATCGACCACGTAAAAGTCCGATTTTTTATTAATTAAACGATGGAATCGTTTGGCCAACGACGGTTTTCGTTAGTCTAGATGTAGAAGACGTTTGTCCACCCCAGGATTTCGTTTGTCCACCCTCCAGAATCGAATTATTAATAAAAATCGCGAAAATTAAACGTACGCCTGAATCGACCACGTAAAAGTCCGATTTTTTATTAATTAAACGATGGAATCGTTTGTCCAACGGCGGTTTTCGTTAGTCTAGATGTAGAAGACGTTAGTCCACCCCAAGATTTCGTTTGTCCACCCTCCAGAATCGAATTATTAATAAAAATAGCCAAGAAGTACGATACGGTTAAAACGACCACGTAAAAGTCTGATTTTTTATTAATTAAACGATGGAATCGTTTGTCCAACGGCGGTTTTCGTTAGTCTAAATGTAGAAGACGTTTGTCCACCCCAAGATTTCGTTTGTCCACGCGTACCTTTCATTTTCGCGATTTTGAATAATAATTCCGTTCTGAAGGGTGGACAAACGAAATCTTGGGGTGGACAAACGTCTTCTACATGTAGACTAACGAAAACCGTCGTTGGACAAACGATTCCATCGATTAATTAATAAAAAATCGGACTTTTACGTGGTCGGTTCAGGCGTACTTTTCATTTTCGCGATTTTTATTAATAATTCGGTTTTGGAAGGTGGACAAACGAAATTTGTGGTTGGACAAACGTGGACAAACGATGGACAATCATTTCCCACTGTCAAATCATTAAAAAGTTTTTATGAGGTTGCCGGTGAAAAATTTTTGTTTGTTCATAACTTTTTTTGTAGGGTGGACAAACGAAAATTTTTGGTGGACAAACGATGCTAGATCGTGGACAATCGTATCCCTCTTTTAAATAGTTGAAAAGTGTTCATGGAAGGTGCTGATGACAAATTTTCTTAATTTGTTAATAACTTTTTTTTTAAGGGTGGACAAACGAAATTTTTGGGTGGACAAACGTGGACAATCATTCCCCCCCCCTTAAATTATTAAAAAGTTTTCATGGGGGTGCTGGTGAAAAATTTTTTTTTGTTCATAACTTTTTTTTTAAGGGTGGACAAACGAAAATTTTTGTTGGACAAACGTGGACAAACGATGGACAAACGAATGCCGTCGAGTTTTTTTAAAAATTCGAATTTGGGGGTGCCAACCTCACAGACCTCCGTCCTGTCTATGAATACCTTCATTTTATTCCGTCCTTTACTGCGCAACGTATCACGACAAATACGAAAATGTCAATGGTACGAATGGATAAAGAGAACCTAAACCAAAACCTAGACAGTAAATATCGAGGTTTCGCTCTCTTCAACGGGAAACAATCACCACGCTATGATACTAACGGCAGGGGAACGAGACTGTGACAAATTATCGGTCGTAGGCAACCAGAAATTCGTAGCCTTCTGATGCGAATAATACATACATATGTATATATATATATATATATATGCAAACGTCGCCGCGCTTTAGACTGGAATAAAACTAAAGCGAAGCAACGCCGTTCCAGCGATTCCGACGGTAAAACGGTGAGTATGAAAAACACGCGATACCTGCCTGACCCGTGCTAATGTAAGAGAAAAGGACAGCCCGATGGGAAGACTGGTGATTTACACGAGAGGGAGAAGAAAAGAAGAAGAAGAGAGCGAGCGAAGGGGAGCGGGGAGGGTGGGGCGAAACTGCAACTTAAACGGAAAAAGATATTATGTGGTTAAAGGGAAAAAGAAAGAGACAGCCTAACAGAAATGTACGGTTGAACGAATGTAAACGAGAAGATACGAGAGAAGTGAGCGCGAAAATGAGAGAGAGAGAGAGAGAGAGAGAGAGAGAGAGAGAGAGAGAGAGAGAGAGAGAGAGAGAGAGAGAGAGAGAGAGAGAAAGAAACTGAGAGAAGGCGCGCGCGTGTGAATGTAGGTAGGAAGCAAGAAGGGAAGAAACAACATCGCCTAACTCGCTTGCTCGCACGCACGCACGGTCGATCGCTCCTGCTGGCAGCCATTTTGTGCTTGCTCGTAGACCCGACATTCCTACCCCGGGAAAGTATTGGCTGTGATTCGTTTCAACTGTACATCTGTCGTACAGTACTTATACTTGGCGAAGCAGCGACAAAAGTGTGGACAGAAATGGTGCCTACGCAAGAATCAACTTTTTCCTCGCAAACACGGTTGCTTTTGTCGTCGTATTAAAGTGGCCGAGCATCTCGCACCGTTGGACAATTAGTTCTACGCCTGACACCCTTTCGTACTTGATCTGGTACAGTCGCGATGAAAAGCGCACCGCTTCGGTTCACTCTTTGTAAATTCGACGGTTAGCTTTGTTCGTACCTACACCTATCTACTTCTGACTGGACAAAATACACACGTGACGTGGTGTATCCACGTGTCATCGTTAGGCCACGACTTCCAAAACGTAAAAATGATGTTTGACTCTGTTCTGTCGTATTTGTCTGGCACGCATCCACTGTGACACCGTAACAGTGTAATCGTAGCCATAAGGAAAAATCGTATATCGGCGTGTGTCACTGGTAATCCTATATAATAAGACGCTTAAGGTGGACGTTCGTTTGTTAGGAAAATCTTTCCAGAGGCTTTTTTTCGTACTTCCCGATGACCTACAGGGTCCAGACTCGGCATGAAGTTTCCTCGGCACCCAAAGATGCCGCAAAAAATCCAAAACCTGGAAAATTCGATAATGGGTAGTAGATACCCTTCTGGTGTCCAAAAGTTGTAAAATTTCGTATTTTGCAGGGAAAATTGTTTCTAGGGGGTTTGCAACAAAAATTGTGATTATCTTAGGCGTCTTATTATATAGGATAGTAATTCCTGGCGAAGACAGGCTAAAAAACTAGTACATACATATGTACCTACAAAGAGCCAAGTAGGTAGTATAGCTTGCTAACAATATATAGCAGGCTCTAATCGAGTTGGGCAAACAGACGACAGAAATGTAAAACGCTTGAACTAAAAGGGTAAAGTACGATTCGAGTATTCGCGAAGGCATCGTTGGAGCCGTTCAATCTGACAAATTAAATATCGAACAGGCGACGATTACAAATCAAGTTAACAGCCCGAGTTACGAGTATTCTTCCGCGAAGAAGACTATAGAATCGCTTTGGACGCTTTCCAGCTAGTTTTTCGAATGGCATTAACAGAGAGCGTTTCCAATCGACGTGCCTCGTCGTACGGACGCGGGAATCAGTAGTCGGCACGTTCGAGCATCTTCGAAATGTAACGATCGGAAATAATTTTCATCGGAATTGCCGTTTCTTCGCGCTGTTATAGTACGTGCTCGATATAGGTATGTATGTTGGAGCCAAACAAGACAACGATACGAGATTACGAGATCCGTGATAAAATTTCATAAATACTTTTACATTTAAGATCGCGTAACTCGCGTATCGCGCAAAACGGCTGTGAATCGCTAATGACACTGATAATGATAGGGGCAATAATAATTTACCAACGCTACAGCTACAGGGAGACGATTTTATCGTACAAGGGTTATCGTTGCAAACACGACGTTCGCTCGATGACCGTGCGTCTAAAGTCGATCGTTTAATCAGTTCCAGATTAGAGTGGTGTACATGTCGCCATCGTTAAAAAAAAAATGACAAACTATAATTTTGTAATTATTTCTCGGTCAGTTGTACGAGAAAACAATTCATTTACGACTTATGATAATCGGCGAGACGGAAGACGCTAAGAGATATCGTTTCCTCGACACTTTGGTAAATCTAAGTTTACACAAGTGGCATGGCTGGGATATACTCGTAGGTGAGTACGTAAGTGTGAAAAAGAAGAAAGGTAATGTCACTCGCGACGGATTGATTCTCGATATTCCGTCTGAGATTGAAAGCACTCTGTTGGGCGTTACACAGGTATTTGTGTATCGAGGAGTGTGCAACTACGGTTACAAATCGTACAGGCCTAGCGAGGGGAAAATTAGATGCGCACGAACAACCGTCGGAGAACGCGAGTAGAAGAAAGAACGTGGAAAAACTCATTGAAACAGAAGTATGTAACTGGTACGTCCTGTTCCGGCGAAGCGACGTCGAAAGAAAGTGGCAATAGAGAATAGAGACGAATCGATCCAACATCCAGCAATCGATTTCCCATTCTCACGGAGAAAAGCAAGCATTTAAACCGCTCGTTAACGACACCTCGAGGTCGGCAACGATGCCGCCCCACCGACGACCACCGCTAATTACTCTCCACGAGAATCGTTTGGGTTCACTCACCGCTTCTCGGTTATAAGCCGACAATAGGCGATCCTATCGCACCGTATACGAGTACACCGTATCTAGGCGCTCTCTCTCTCTCTCTCTCTCTCTCTCTCTCTCTCTCTCTCTCTCTCTCTCTCTCTCTCTCTCTCTCTCTCTCTCTCTCCCTCTCTCCCTCTCTCCCTCTCTCTCTCTGTCTCTCTCTCCCTCTCTCTCCACCCCCCCCCCCCCTCTCTCTCTCTCTCTCTCTCTCTCTCTCTCTCTCTCTCTCTCTCTCTCTCTCTCTCTCTCTCTCTCTGCACACGTACAGAACACGTAGATGCGCATAGTACCTGCTTACCACTTCCGGGCAAAATCTTCAAGTTTAATGTCAGTGGAGTTTCACGATCGAAATTGTTATCGGCTTACTGTTACAGCACATTTCTATCGCTAAAATTTGCTCGAGCCTCAAAATAACCAGGCACGGAACAATGGAGGAAAGTGGGGATTGTAAAGCAAGTGCTACGTGTCCTACATATAAATCCAACGTTTCGAGTTTACCTACTGACAATGAGAATCGACGCTTCCTAACCGATACGATCACTCCTCGCCTTATGTAAATAGATCTACGTATGTTGGGACAAAACTTGCAGGGCAGTTACAAAATCATCTACATAGGTATAAACGGAAAGTAACGGTCGTTGAACTGAATACATTGCAGTGTTCTTCTCCCATCCAAGAATAAAAAAGTCTTGTACAGGAAGGAATGGTACATATTAATTCTTTTGCTCGAGGAACAACGAATGCCTCTTTCGCAAATATATCGAAGCTTTGGTTTATCATATAAATCGCTGTATCGGTGATATGCCCCTTGGAACCCATACGGATCGGTACACGGGTATAGATAAATCATGGAATTCGATGCCACGTGTGAAAATTGATTGTTTCCCTGTCGCGAGTACAGCACCGCTGTATGTACACGTATAGAAGACTTGCAAATTGGACAACGAGATGTCGTTAGGCCGTGCTCTAGTCGCCTGATAAAGCGTCAGTTTGGCTTGTCAGCAAAATCTATCGTACGAAACTAAAGTTCAAGTACAAGCAAGCTATTCTCTTTTCCCGATTCTTCGGTCGAGAATATATATATATATATGTACATCACTCTGCCATATAGATGTAACGCGACACGAACCAGTCGTCACGAATTTCTTGAATAACACTTCTGCTTCTGACGCAACAACAGTAGGCGCGCGTGGACGTTGAAATTAGTCGGTCGCTGTAATTCTGAACCACTGAATGTCAAAGATAAACATACAGAATGGATAACGACTTGAAAGGAAAATGATAGAAAGACGAGGAGAGGCGAGCTTCTATCCAACGCGCTGGAGTGCGATCGTAATCGATAGCACCGAATACACGACGACGTCGACGACGACGACGACGACATCGACATCGTGAAAAATTGTTCGCTGCACCAAGGCACGAGTGGACAACGCCACAGACGAGCAGCCAAAGCGTAAAAGACGCGTACAAGTAACGTGGCTCTCGTACTGCGAAATACACAATACCGGTTCGAAAGAAGAGAAGAGACAAGCAGCAGCAGATCGCTACAGTGGAGCGGTAGAATGTGTGCGGGACACGTACATCGCGCGTACCAGCATCGCTTTTGCTCACGAGACTCACGGCTAAAAGGGACGCCGGGCGGGATGAGAAGGGTGAGGTAGGGAAGGGAGGGCTGCAGGGAGGTGAGGGGGGCAGAGGAGGGCGGAACGCACACATTTGAAGAGCTACATCGTACGCGCACACGCGCTGCGATGCAACGGTCGAGTGGCGAGTACGTATGCCGTGTGTGTGTGCGTGTGCGTGTGCGTACGATATAAGCTTTGCACCACGCGCTCGGGCTGGAGCGCGAGCGCGCACACGCATGAAAAGTGCGATTCGACGCAAGTACGAATCCTTACCATTGTGTACGCGTATCGGCGACCAGGAGCACACGCCGACCAAATTCAGCGATTTCTCAAAGTATCTTCCCTCCCCTAGATGTTATCCGTTCTGTTGGTCGTATGGATTCATCGACGCCAGTATATTCCACGAGGTAATCCTGTTCCAACAGCGATGATGAATTTTCCGGTCGAGTCGAGTGCCTCGCGACACGCTGTAACTTCACTTTACAACTCTGTTCCCACGCACGTATATGCGCACGCACAAGTATCCGCACTCCCAGCAGATCATTCGACTCGATAACTCGTCGCTAACACCATTCGCCAACCAATGATTTAACGTTTAAATGCACCACACACACACACACACACACCGCGCAATCCACGGTTTCGTTCGAATTCGAGGCGATTATTCTTTTTTCGATGGTGGTTAACCGGTGCCGCTTGCCTGCTTGCTTGCTTGCTCGCTCGCTCGCTCGCCCACCTTCACTCTCACTCTTCCGCTTTAACTCCGCCGTCTCTGTCACCCATCACGCACCGCTCCACGTCCTTCTTCTTTCAGCGTTGCACTTTATCTTTCAACGCGGCTACACTGCCAACGCGCATCACTTCTCGTCATACTCGGTAAACACGAACACGCGATACAGAGTCGAGCATAGGGAGCACACCTTTCCCGTGGCACGGTACGGAACAGGACGCGTACCCTCTGTACTACTAGTTCTCTCCCGGCGCGAGCAACCGAGAATCGGAGCTTCGTTTGCTCGAGCCCCGACAGATCCAATAGCAGCTCGCCAAACTCACTGCTCCCGGGAACCGAACGAATATCGTGGCCACGAATTCACGAAGCTCCCGACCCCCGATTAACCAGCCATATACTCGTCATGGTTTCGCTACGTTCGCGCGACATTAGCTAGCAACAAATAATACAAAACACACGAACGGGAATGCTAATAGCAACAGAGAAACGAGCATGCCCGTGCGCATTCGTTCGTTTGTTCATTTGCTCGCGCGTTCATCCCGATACACAGGCAAGGTATATACAGAGGAGACGGAGGTAGAGAGCTATCGAGGGAAAGAGACAGAAACGGGAGGATAGAAGAGGGTACGCTAGTGAGAGGGATAGAGGTAGAGATACACAGAAAAGGGGGGGGGGGGAGAGAGAGAGAGAGAGAGAGAGGTAGCGAAAGAGCGAGTGAGTGACAGAGAGGCAGGAGGAGGGGAGGAGGTTTGCACGCAGCACCCTGCGCGTCTCTGTCCGGCAGCTACCGAGGATACGATTATCATGCGCACTCTCTCTTTCTTCGTGTCCACTCGATGCCTCTGTTTCGGTCTCTTTGCGTTCGCGAACGTCTACCGGTCTTTAACTCGGCCGGATCGGTGCTGTTCGTTTCGATCGGGCACTCTCACATCGACACACTGAACACGCTGAACACACTGAGCACGGTGAACAGAAACTCGCGTACACATCGAGAGGCGAAGCGGCAGCTCCTTCGTAGTCGTCTCGTTCACCGACGCCGCCGCGAGAAATACACACACTTTCTTTCCCGAATGTCCAACTCCTCCCGCGTTCAGCCACACCAGAGTCACGTTCACAGGATTCAGCGATGCTTTGGCCGTCCGTAGCTCGTCGACTCACTCGAGAAATCGCAGTTTTCTAGCTTACCACGAGTAAAGAAAAAACGCAGACACCGCACCTCCCTTGTCAGAGAGCACTCACGGCAGACCGCAACACATGGCTACGGGCCTCCACCAAGATCGGCCGCGCTCGGCCGTATTCGGCTAACTTCGGGCAGGGCCGTGCTCGTCGCTCCAGTCGCCACCTCGCTTCATTCGACAACCGACACGCGCAACTTTTTTTTTTTCTATCGTCGACAAAAAATGCTCTTCTAACCTAACCGATCAAGCTACTCGCCGAGTTGCCGGCTTAGCGCGCGATTTATCAAACAGCCTGATAAAGCGCGGCGTCTTGGGGCGATGTTTCGTTATTAATTATTATCTTCGTGTTTCTCGCCCACGACCGTTCGGCTCGTAGTTTAGTCGTTATCGCACGAATGCCTACGGGACGAATTATCTGTTCTAACGGTCTCGCCTGTACATTAGCTGACGCATTCAGCTATTTTCTTTATAAAACATTCCGCCCCACGGTTAATCGTGTTCTCCAGTTTTGGGATATAATGGTCGTACGTCAATGTATGTATGTATATATGTATACCTCTCACATGAAAAACTGTGTGCTGCGTTGTCGTTGTTGCAAAATCGATGCTTCGTGTTCGTGCTTTGTAGACACGCGACACGCCTCGAAGAAGCAGCAGAGCGATTACATCGAGCGTAGACACCTGTAAGCGTGGATGAAACGTCGAAAACTATGGAAACGATTGGTGCGAGGACAAATGAAGAATAGGAGGCGGGCTCCCGATAGTCGGTTTCCGGTGGTGGGCAACCGTTAGAAGCAGGGCGAGGGTTCTGCACAGGCGTCCTCCGTCGTCTTCTACCGAAGGCCGTGTGGTGTCACGGTGAGCGTGAGCGTGGCAAAACCCGGAAAGAAGAAAAGAAGCCGAAGGAGCTTGGAGAAGTACGAAGGAGCACGAAGGAGCCCGAAGGAGCTACAAGACCCTCCTCTCTCTCTTTCACCTCCTCGCCGTTCTCGCCGCAAGCAGCCCTGTTTGCCGGCACCGTATGTCCAACGTCCATCCAAACGAAACTCTTCTCTGCTTCTCTCTGTCTGCCTTTCTACATATTATGTTCCACCCTGCGTTTTGCTATACCTGCACTCCGCCTATCGTTTCTTAGACAAATGACAAATAACGCTCTCGGTGCACCGTTTCGAGTTTCAACGAATAGAACTACATTTAGCTAGCTGCAGATCAATATTCACGTGATCGCGAAATTCTTTTGGGAATGATATCGGTGTCTGACTTTATAGGGAAAAGAATCCGTGGATGCTTAACCTCGGGGATTCTGCAACGTGTTATTTTAAAAGTACGTGTCCTTCCCTCATCCGTATTAACATAATACACTACCTACCATGCGCACGTGTGCCGTAAACGGTCGACTTGGCATCGTATATACATACACGCTATACACGTTGACTTTGATCCTCGACAGTTTCATAACGTACGTATGTATGTATGTACACATGTGTATATCCCCCTGCCCTAGACGCTTAGATCCCATCCGAGGCCGATACAGAACATTTTTCTTTCCCTTCGTCATTCTGTTGCTCCTATTCTTTTCATTCCATTATCTTTCCTCGTTCCTCGTTCCGACCTCCCCCATCTCTCTCCGAGCCCTCGGCCCTCGGCACTCGGCACCCTACCACTTCGCCCCATTGCTTTCGTTCTTCTCTTCTCTCTACCCTTCTTTCTCTGTCGCACACGGGCTCCAGCAGTCGCAGCATCTCCCTCTTCTCGACAATTCTCGGTTCCCATAATGAACCGTATACCGTACGACGTGGTCCGTGGTTAAGAGCAAACGGACGTACCAGTTTCCCCGTCCCATTAATAATAGCTTTAGTAGAACTTGACCTTTTAAAGGCTCCAGTCGAAACGATCGTCAAAATCCATTTCTCTCAGATTATTTCGCAACATTCCGTCGCTGAAACTCGTAGCGTTGCCAATTAACAATTCTTCCTTCATCCGTACTGCCAATACTCCTTCCCCCCAGAAATCGCGCATCAATGTAACGGCTGTATTACGCACATCTATAAAACACGATTCAATCGAATGCGCGTTATCTAATCTGTCAAGGAGAGCAATATACTTACATAGTACATCATTTGTGTATCATTTCCGATTTATCATTACGTACGCCACAAAATGTAGAATACACGTATCGAAATAAATAGCTTTGATTTAAATTCGATTGAAATGCCGGGTAATCTTGATGGGATCGTCGAGAGGACGCGCGAGTTTTTTGCCTCGTCTCACGGTGCTCTATAGTATACTTGCTCCGGAATACTACAGCAGACGTAATATAAACATGTATGTATGTAGGTACACATACAATATCACGAGCCGTGGAGCAGATGTCAGCAACTCTTTTATTGTGCATCGATCCAACTCGAAGCGTATCTACGACTACTTAGATTGGCATCTTACATTTTCAGTGAGATCGCTACATATTTGGTAAATCGTCCTCGAAGAATTTGTACCCGGTAGGTAAGTACACTCCGATATTCTGCCGCGTGAAGCATAAACGCGATCGAAAGGATCTCGATGAAGAAATAATGGAGCGGACACGTGACAAAATAGGATATCGCAGGCAGTTGCCCCTGAAACCAGTTATTTATCGTTTTTCTAATTAGACCGACGGTGTTGCGAGAGGTCACACCACACCGTACACGGGATCCTCGTAAGTATCGTAACGCGATATCCTCCAAGATGATATTATGTTTGTGACGGTGACTTTCTTCGAGTCTCGCTGGCTTTCGGAGCAAGTGACGAAACAAACGGTTACAATCGCTTAGCAAGTGCTGGTTTGCGTTTCGCGAGATTCGCAAGGAAACGCGAGCGGCAAGTCGGCACTGGTCTTTTCGAAATATATATATGTATGTACGTGGAACCGAGTAACGATCGACGATACAGTCGATAAAACGGCTCTCATCCTCGTATATCTACTTGAGTCGAGTCAATTTGATTTCTCCCCCGACTTATCTCGAGCTTCACTTCCCTTTTTAACCGATTTCAAAAAGGAGTAGGTTATAGATTCGACCCGTATGTATTTTTTTTTTATATATATGTTTTTCCCCGCATTACTCCTCAGCATATGGACCGATTTTGATGATCTTTTTTTTATTCGAAAGAGGACGATGCCCCGGTGGTCCCATCCTACACTGCATCAACATTGGCCCAATATTTTGCCAGTTCTGGTTAATAATAAAGACTTTTGTCACCTAATTATTATTATTTTATGTACGTACGCGCAAATCTCCTCAGCACGTTGTGTCAATATATATATAAAACCATAAAGTTAAAAATAAAAAATTAAAACCGACTTCGAAAAAATAAAAATGCACTAAAAAGTAAAAAATAATTTTTTCCCTTATTTAATCCACGACTCTTATACATTTTAAGTCAGCGCCTCATCATTTCCACTGTCTAAATCTGGCGCCGACTTAAACAAATTGAGAGTCGTAGATTAAATAAGGGACAAAATTATTTTCACATTTTGTGCATTTTTATTTCTTTGAAGTCGGTTTTAATTATTTTAT
Organism: Andrena praecox; assembly: GCA_963932275.1. NCBI lineage: Eukaryota > Metazoa > Arthropoda > Insecta > Hymenoptera > Andrenidae > Andrena > Andrena praecox. The sequence continues at coordinate 51,284,826 of OZ010731.1, read as the reverse complement.
TATCAGCTCCAAATCATGTTGAATACCTGTCTCGTTCAGCTGCCGCCCATGGCAGAGTTTGCAGTCTCAACACAGCGATACGTAGTACAGGAGGTAGATTTTCTGTTTCCTATGGCAGCTTCGATTCCGTTCAAGGATAAAAGAAAGGACGTAAAGAGAAACATTTAATAGGAAACAACGATGACGTTAGTTTCGAGTTCGGCATGTCCGAGGCGCAAACGAAAGCAACGTTGTCAACGAATCGATATCCGGATGGGTGTGGCCTTGTTGATCCTCGCGGATGCTATACCGTGCAATCACTCGATTCAGATGTTCGTCCTCGAAACATTCAGTGCCATCGAAAATCTGTCGTTACGAGCGAAGAATGCAAGTAGAAACGAATTTGCAGTGTATATTAGATAAAGTACGAACGCTCTGCTTTCTATCTACTCTGACTCCCTAGTCAGAGCGATCGGGGCGAACGGAAACGCACGGAACGGAACGGAACGGAGCGAAGCGGAAAAGGAAGGGTTGAGGAAGTTTCCGAAGTGGACCGAAAGAAGACGAAAACGAGACGAAGCAGCGCAAAAGAGTGAATCGTCTCGCTAAAAAGTCTCGTCACGTTTCGGCGTTAGTGGGGTGTTCGCAGAACGTCGACGAACCGTCGGCGTAAAGTCGGAAGAGGCCTGCCAGTGGTCATAGTGATGGGGAACTGCCGGGTGAGGGGAAAGGGAATGGCAAAGGGCGAGGGCGAGGGAGAGAGACAAAGATACGGGGGGACAGGGCGCGAGAAGAAGAGTATTCGCAGCATGTGGTCTTGTCGACCCCCTTGCTCCAGTCTCTTTCCACTCGCTTCTCCCCTCGTGTTTCGTTTCTATCATTCTATTTACCACCGCGTACCGATTTTGTACTCTCGTCCCTACGGCTCCGGCAGAATTTCCCCCTGGATTCAAACTCGCTTCCTACCGCACCTTCCCCCTTTGTAAATACTAATTGCTCTATACAAACGCCCGAATGTACTTAACGTCTCCCTTTTTTCCACGAGATCCCCGTGATGATCAGCTATCGCGCCACTTTCGCTTTCTCTATTCCGCGCGATTCCTTGTGCTCTTCTTAGAAACGAGTCGCGCACCATTAACGTACGTTAACCACCGGCTTGCGCGCCAGCCGACTCCGGATAGGATCAACAGCTCGGAGACTGCACAAGTACATTAAATGCTTGACAGTTGAAAGACAAAGGATAAATGCGTATAGGATAACTTAAAAGGCAAGTTCAGAAACGGTGATCGCAATACGTCCTTGTGCTCGTTTCAGAGCAGCGCGATAGAGTGGAAATAAAAAAGCAGAAGTAGGAGCAAGGGTGGTATAGTGATCCTCTAGGTAGTGATACGCAGATGTGGCCGCCGTTTTCTATTGGTCGACACCATTAGTGACCGAAACCGGAAGTAGAGAGAGCAAGTAAACAAGTAGAAAAAGAAAGAGATACTGCTCGCATGTAATTGGTACGTGGCTAGCCCCACCACCGTTTATCTGCGTAATTTTTCCTATTGGGCGAAGCAATAACATCTACCAATTGGATTCCGCAACATTGAGCGAAAAGTGGAATCACCAGCAAACCTCATTTAATGCTGTCATTTTTGAACGTGCAAACTATTGCTAACCTCCTCAGTTAAAATATCCTATCTAGCATTTTTTTTCATTTTTCAAGCTATGTTGATATATTTGAAGTTCCACACGTCTTTTAATAATAATAATAATAAATTATTTTTTTATTCTTTTATAATATTCGATACAACGTGGTGGAGTTAGAAACGCAATGTACAGAAAGGGCGAGGCTCAGTGTCGCTGTTATTATGCCTGACCCGAAATTTACCTTTTTAGTCTTTTACCTTTTAAGGCAGGATACCACCTTTGCACTTAAAAAAAATTGAAATATTTTTTTGTTCTTAAAGTACTCTTTCAAGTGTATAGAATCGAAATTCATTCATTAGAATGGTGGCCGAAACCTTTTTCTTGTGTAAAAACCGGTTTGGAGCAGATATATAAATCTATAAAAAAAACTTTAAACGCGTTTTTCTCGAAACGATGTTTTTCAAATCGGCGTGTCAGATTACTCTTACAATTTTCATCGGATTGACTTGAAACTTTGCACAATTCTTCCCCGTGGTATAATCTAATGATGTACGTAGGACTTTTGCTGTAGCGTTGTTATTTTTTTTTTTTTGGTGCGCAATTTTATAAACTTTTTTACCCTAAAAATTGACCTTTTTGTTAAAATGACCGCCATTTTCTTAATAATCGAAATTTCGTAAAATCCCTACGTACAGCATTAAAAAATATTGTTGTTAATAGGAACATTCTTTGGTTTTTTTTCTAGGAGCCACGTACAGAGCGGAATTTGACACGCCGTCTAACGGTGTTCCTCCAAAGGAATGTATTTTGGCTCCACCTACAAGAGATTATTTTCTACTTTCTCAGTTTCAAAAAATGTGTAATTACAGATTAAAGTTGCATTAATAAATGACTGAAACCGATTTTGTTTCTGCGCATTCTTTGTATGCAAAAAAAATTCATGAAAAACGCCACCAAAATCGCAGTCAAAGGTGGTATCCTGCCTTAAGTAAAATTAGAAAACCCTACGTGCTCCGTAGAGATCTAGAAACAGTCTAATGTATTTAACGTAACATGTTTTAATTTGTATGAAGAACGGCAGAAGGAAATAGTACAACTTCAGTTTTCTCGATTATTTCAAAATGTGCCCGCCAATTTGCGACTTCCGCTTTAGGCCAAAATGGTGGACACAGCTGCGTATCACTACCTAGAGGATCACTAGGGTGGTAAAGCGTAAAGCGAATCGTGCGGCGATCGAACAAATCGAATCGCGGCAGAGACAAAGGCGCAACTATAAACGAATTTGAGAAGGAGCGGTTTCTCTTTCCAGCCAAAGAAAGTGAAAGAGAGGCAAATAAGTTAAAAGGTGATCTCCGTTGGAATTACGACATGGGAATTTTATCGGCGAAAATTAGTTTGTTGGAAGAGGAGGCTGATTCGATTTTCCAGGCGAACGGATGAAACGTGAAACGCTTTACCGTCGCGTCGCGCCGTCTAATTCGAGCGTAATGATACGCGCTCGCACCCTTTATGTATCTACATTCTATGCGATAATGCGTAGAAAAAGAACACCGAGAACCTAACTATGTATATATCCAGCCAGTTTCCGCTTTGATTGGGGGTTTAGGGACTTAATAGTGGTGCGAGGGAAGTCAACGAATAACCCCTAACCCCCTTGTCAGCAACGGTGTTGCTCGTGCCGTCGCGTCGCCTCGCGTCGGTATTGGTATCGACCCTCCTACCATCACCCACACTCTCATCGACTACACCAGCCCTTTCACCTAATCCTTACAATTCCTCTTTCACATTCTCGTTTCATCTCCCTTCTCCTCCCGACACACACCACGCTTACTCCACTCCTAGTCCTTCCCAGCGTACGATCCACCTTGGATATTTTGCTCCAATGTTTAAACGCATCTATCATTCCTTTGCACACCACGAATTGTTACCGGTTTTTAAGAAACACACAATTCTATTATTATGGACCCTACTGTCTGTTATCCATAGTTTTCACTGCTGACTATATAGCTCCAAGGTATGGCTTACCTACCCTTTTCCTCCAGTCCCTAAGGATTTTCCCCAGCCGCGCCGCCACTACCCGATCCTATCCTCTCTTTTCCTTCGTGCATTTATCTCCAAATATTCCGAAAGTTCCTTTTCTTTATCGCCTGTCATAACTCTTACCTCGACCTTACCCTACTACTACTACTCTCCCCCACTCTTTCCACACCCCCTCCTTGCCAACCGTTCCCCACAGCCACAGATCCTCGCTCAACAGCTTTACTAACAGCACGTACACCTATGTATACAACTATACACAACTGACTTCCCTCTTCGCCCTTCGCCGCCCTTTCGTCTCTGGGCTACTCTCCTGTTCGTTTCGCTAAAAGCTTGACAGGGTTGTTACGCAGAGAGAATTCAATATATGTAGCCATCACTCTCGGATACTTGTATGCACCTACGTGGTCGCAGGCTTCCCCATTCGAATCACTCATTACCAAAGACAGTCGGCGCGAAGGGAAAACGCAACCGCGAGAGGAAGCTTCGAAAAAATTGAAGCACGAATAACGCTTCAGTCTCGCGTTGATTCCGTGCATTGATACTGGAACCGGCAGAAAAACAAGCGCTGGACTTGGGACTTAATGGCGACGGATTGAAAAGTAATAACGTTTCTCTTTAGTTGTCAGCGCGGCTGGTACCAAGACTCGTAGTTACGTTACTGAATGACTACCCTCCAGCAATTCCGGCGAGTTGCTAGGATACACCCCAGGCTCAAACCCCCTACGGTTAGGCTACCAGTGCTCACCGGTCCACCCGCTTCATACAACCATCTCTACTTCTCCCGCCGATTCTAAGGAGGACACCTATGTCGCCGAAGCAGCTGAAATCGAAGGAAATCGAAGGAAATCGAAGAAAATCGAAGGAAATCGGAGGAAATCCAACGAAATCCCCGGTGTCCTCCACAATCGCTTCGATCTTATTCAAGGATTTCTCGCGACACGTGCGCGGACTGTGCGCCGGAACAATGGAACCTTTCCCGTTCAAAAAGCTGCAAGCGTATTCGACAAAGGGACATCGACTTTAAAATCGGCTAAGGGGAAAAAGACTGTATAGATGCATAAAAACAAAAACGCAAGGCTTTCCGAGGGTTCGTGAAAACGAGTGTATCGATTATTGTTTTTCGACGCGCAATGTTCTAGCTAGGATGAATGCCGAATGAACGAGATCCCCCTCACACCTACGCTCCACGTTCCATTTCGAGCTTTGCACCATTTTCCTCTCCCCCTATTACCAAACACTCCGAATGTCAGAGACACAACTATTACTATTATAGAAATGTTTCTTCTTTTTCTCTGTTTCGTTTCATTGACTAATATTGCTCTAACTTTAATCGTATCGTAGAGTTAACCTTTAATCGAATTCGAGTCGCGTTTATTTCAAAGATTCCACCGGAATTATTCATCGATGTGTCGCGTAAAGTGTTAAGCAATATGTTACGAGTTGCTCACTGCAGCTTTTTAAGATACATAAACAACTCATTACCGATAATAATGTCGTAATTTTACGCAAACACCAATACGAAAGCTTAACGGCTACGCGATGATGTTAAATAATTGCGTTTATACTGGAATAGGATACCTCTAGTAATCGAAGGAACATTCTGCTACGAAATCTTCCTACTTTATATTCTTCTCGCAAGTACACGATTCTTGCTCGTTCTCACGTCTTGCGTGCTGCATTTTATAATTTATACGCAATTACTACAGTCTGTACTTTATGCCCCGCTAAGGCTATGTTACTGACGCTTATCACTGCTAATTACACCGCACACGATACCATCACAATAAATAGACATAAAAAATAAAAATACAAAATGTCCTTACCGTTTCCCTCCAAAGACCGGAAGTAGCTTCAGACGTTCCACTGGTGACATCTTCCGCACTTGCAATGAACTTTTCTACCACAGATGTACCGGTTTACTCGGCAACCGGTATTAACCCTCAACATCACACAAAAGCCATTTTATCGCGCACTAAAAACAACCGTTTCGTACTCGTACGTATAGGAGATTCGAAGATTTAACGGGAAACCACTAAAACTCCACGATACAACAGATTTAGAATAGAACTGATAGTAAATACACGCACAAAATGGCAACTCGCGAACCAATCGTCTCAGCTTGTGCGTATAGTATACAGAACTGCCGTATATACTGCCAAGTCAACTGAGCAACTTTATAACTCAGAACAGCTCAACATTTCATCGGTCACGGAAATATTCGAAACAATGAATCTTCTGTCGAAATCGTCTACTTTAATTGCAGGGTGAGCCGTCCCGCTTGGCCTTACAGATATACGCGATAAACTATGAATAGATATTATAGGGTTGCGCATCAATGTTGACTCGGGTGCCTGGAATCCGGCAATCACAGGCCGGAGCGCCACTAGTGTCATGGCCTTTTCCTGTTCACGCTCAATCCAGCGAAGACGTGAACGTAAGTTGTATGGTAAGAAATTCGGAAGTTCGATGAATTTGCCCGCCGGTCGTGCAAAGAAAAGTGATATCGAGGCGTTGGAAACGCACGAAGAATCTCAGTGACTACAAACGTACGATACGTTCGAAAATTTATGAGTTGAAAGTGCTCCTATCGCACACGCGACCACATGGCCACATGTTTTCACAAATTCATGCATTTTGTATCAACAAAACTTCCAAATAGTGTTTCTCAGAGAAAACTTCAACTTTCTAACGAGCCGTATTGAAATTCTACATGATTTCCACGAACGTTCTACGATGTAACGATACTTGTCAGGACTGTGCACACCGATTAAACGAAATTTACGCGTATTTCTCCTTCTCGTCTATGCATCATGTTCAGTGACATCTGACACGAATAAACTTTATCGTAGTGTTTACGAATATCTCGAAGAGACCGCTCTGTCTTTCGGGTGGAGAGCGAACGCTCGCTTTCTTTCTGGCTCCATAAACTGGTCACGGTTTTTTTTCTATTACGGTAGAGTTTAGTCGGCCGATGGAATTTGTCGCGTACAATCGCCCTACTTTTCTCCCCGGTCGTTATATCTGCCCACTGTATAAATCGAGAAATCCCGAACATTCAGTAACTGTTGGATAACTGTTTCACCTACAGATAAGCCATGGGTGACATAGAAACGTTCGACGATATAGTGGTGCCCACCACCACAACTTTGCCAGTGACGCTTTCCGCGGAATTGCCCGAAATCAAGCTGTTCGGTCGCTGGAACTGCGACGATGTGCAGGTCAACGACATGTCGCTACAGGATTACATCGCCGTCAAAGAGAAGAACGCCAAGTACCTTCCGCATTCGGCCGGACGGTACGCGGCGAAGAGGTTTAGAAAAGCTCAATGCCCTATCGTGGAGCGTCTGACAAATTCTCTAATGATGCACGGCAGAAATAACGGCAAGAAACTAATGGCTGTCAGGATCGTCAAACACGCCTTTGAAATAATTCACCTGCTCACAGGCGATAATCCGTTGCAGGTAATCCAGCGTTTCGCGACCTTTTCTCATCGCGCGGATACCTCGGTTCGGCGCGCGCGCGCTACCGCGAAACTATATCTAACGCTCGATTTAGGTTCTCGTGACGGCCATTATCAACTCCGGGCCAAGAGAGGACTCCACGCGCATTGGACGTGCTGGTACGGTCAGAAGGCAGGCGGTGGATGTATCCCCTTTGCGGCGCGTGAATCAAGCCATCTGGTTACTGTGCACCGGTGCCAGGGAAGCTGCGTTCCGTAATATCAAGACAATCGCCGAATGCTTAGCCGATGAACTTATTAACGCTGCCAAAGGTTCGTCTAACTCCTACGCGATCAAAAAGAAGGACGAGCTCGAGCGTGTGGCAAAATCTAATCGATAAACATCTTTACTTCTGAAAACATGCAAATAAATGTTCTATCTTTAAAACGACTATTATTGTTATGCTCCACCCTTCTTGTTACAAAAGACTCCTTTACGAACGATGTAACAACAAATATGTACGCTTGTCCAGTTGTATCCTTGAGATACGAAAGAGACGAGTGACGAACATTTATGGACGTGCGTAGAATACGTGATCCTGAAGCCGCATTGAACGCAGTGAGCCACAGTGCGGTTGGTACCTTTTTTATTATTATTATTATGGTAGTGGTAGCGTAAACTGTAAAGCGGCAGTGCTGCCACCGCGGAAGGTACAGCAACCCGCTTGAGCCCACTGCCGGAGACCCCGAGGACGTAAAGTTTGAGGGTCGTTCGCGTAATTGCTTTTCATTCGATCATGTCGGGGGCACTGAAGAAGGTAATTACATCTTTGAAGTGGCATTAAAGCCAGAATAACGTTTCGTGGTGTCTGATTGATCGTAAATCCTATCTTTGTACGAAACATAACCACAACCACGGTACTTGTCTCGAGATCTACAGTACATATCTCCGTCCCCTTTCGACGATTTGTTTTCTGCTCAGACGACAGGACTAACGGGCCTGGCAGTAGCGAAATACGCGCATCGTGATCTCGGCAGACTGTATACCAAAATTATCGGCGTTTTGGAGACCATACCAAACGAGTCTAGTTACAGACAACACACCGAGAAAATCATCAGAGAAAGGAACGATATCTTACAGCAGGTACTTCGCGATGTCTCCCTAGGAGCGAGCTTTTCAATATCAAAGCAAATCGTCTAACAAAATCCAACCGTCTATGGCGTTACAGAACAAGGCGGTCGCCGTCGTAGAAGAGAAGATCAACTGTGGACAAATCGAAGAGCTCATACTACAAGCGAAGAATGAATTGCAGCTTGCGCAGGACATGGCAACATGGAAGCCGTGGGAGCCTTTGATAGAGGAAGCTCCGCAGCATCAGTGGACCTGGCCTCCTCATAAATGATTGAAAGCTTGTTCCAAGAATTTGTATATATAGAGCTTGGAGAGCTAATTTTCGTACGCTTAGAGAATACCATAGATTAAAGTATGCATCGTGATTATCGCATTATTCATTTATTCGCGTCCCAGTAAGGATCGTTTGAGACTTGGAATAGGACGCGGATGCGAACCTCGAGTTTTCTAACAGGCATCGCATGTTTCGCGCGTTTGTTTGAAATAAACAAATGAGCGCAATTGCAAGTGAACGAAGCCAACAGAAAGAAAAGAATCGGATGTCGGATCGAAACGCTAGGGCTGTTCGGGTGCTCGAATATTCGGGCGGCTTGAAGTTCGGACCGAGCCGGGACTCGGTTTTCGAGCCGAGCCGGATGCCCGTCAAATTCGGGCGGCCCGAAAAATCCGAGTAGCTCGAATTTGTTTCGGGCGGCTTGAAAAATCCGGGTAGTCCGAATCGTTTCGGGCCGCCGGCGTACGTCTTGAATGTGGTTCGAACAGTGCGTACAAGGCGTACGGATTTTCCGAGCCCGGATTTTTCAAGCCGCCCGAAACAAATTCGAGCTACTCGGATTTTCCGAGCCCGGATTTTTCAAGCCGCCCGAAACAAATTCGAGCTACTCGGATTTTTCGGGCCGCCCGAATTTGACGGGTATCCGGCTCGGCCCGGTCAGTCGAGTACCCGAACAGCTCTACGGAAACGCTTTGCCGAAGAGCGTTGAATCGCTCAACTTATACGTATCCTGTATGTTCTCGATTAGAAACTGTAGCAAGAGGAATGCAGGAAGGGTAAAGCTATAGGGAAGAATAAGGGAGAGAGAGAGAGAGCGCGAAGAGGAGATAGTTTGGAAGGGGAAGAAAACGCGATGCGTCGAACGATAGTGGGGAGAAAAGCGAGGAATAGGCAGGTAGATAGGTGGTTAAAGCTCAAGCGTAGGTAGGAGAACGGTTTTAGCGTTGCGAGTTAAAGGCGCGGGCGGGAGGGGGGGTCGTCGGTAATCGCCGGAGGAAGAGAGGGTAGGGGATTCGAGGGTCGCCACTCGCCGTCGCCGTCCCCAGTCAGTCCCGATTTCGCGTCGCGCTCGAAGAGAGCGACGCGCGAATCGTATTTCTCTTCGAGAAGTGAAACATTCGATACGTTGTACCGTTTCACGTTTTTCATCTTTGTATTCTTCCTCTTTCTCCTCTTTTTTTCCCGCTCCATTCTCCTCTCTCCCTCTCTCTTTCTTTCTCTCTCTCTCTCTCTGCTTCTTCCCCTTCTCGTTCTCGCGTTTCGTCCCATCCTTTACTCCACTTTTGCGAACGACGATATCTTTGTTTTTGTCACATACCAAACGTCAAGCGATAGGTCGTTTCGCATAGGGAGTAGGAAGAAAGGTGCCGACTACTGCGTTCGTAGACGAAGCATCGAGTCGTGGCAGTATCGCCAATCCGAGATCCTGTGCCGCGAACTTCCGTGTGATTCAGTGTATATTGTGAGTTTTGCTTCGCTACCAAATGACGTTACCGGTAATTAGTTCAGTGGGAAAGAATGTTTCAACAAATTTCGTCGCTGTATGGTTGATCTTTTATCCGCGCGCACCGACCGCCCCAGTTAAGGCGAGCATTCAACGTGTCGGTTAGTGATACTTGTGAAATTCCCATCGACCCATGGATCATTGGGTGACTTTGTGAAACGCGCGCAGCACCGGAGCAGCGAGCCAACAGAATTGACAGTCGGTACGTAGAAACGTACAACATAGGTACATACTGAACATACAACGCTTTGGCCTCTCAGACATATGCCCATCAACGTTCCACGGCCGTTTCACTAAAACCTGTCGCTTTGAAACACACCAGACATTTAACACCCTAATGTAAGGATGTGCGAGTGAAATTTGTTTGCCTCGAGTTTGCACTGGTTTCTACGTTTACTTGTCGCGTAGGATCGGCGACTCGGTAGCCTCGGTAGAGAACAGTAATACCGTAAGACAGGTTGGCAGAGCAACGGTAATCGTCGGAACACAGAAAGGGGGAAAAAACGATTGGCTCTGTTATTCGCGCGTTTCGAAGGGGATGGAAACCGAGTGTGATGGTACCGGCGTACATGTATACTTATTCGAAGGCTTATATGCGGTTTACATAAGAAAAATGCCTTTAAATTTGGAAAATATTGCAGGCGTGATGAGATATTAATGAAATAAGTTTCAGGTTAGGTTGGATTAGCCGTTTCTCGAGTAAATGATAGCGGTAGCGACAGTCGACATATACAGGGTGTTTTTCCTGTACTTGGCGTCGAGACGCTGCCGCGTCTCTAGATTCCGGCGGGAAACAATGTAGACAATACGTAGGCGTAATTTCGTTGAGCACGGGGCGAAAGCGGCCAAGATATTACGGTGGTCTGGTTGAACCGGACGAACCGCTCGCTTCAACGATCAGCGGAAACGCTTGCCGACATCTGATTCTCGGACGAGATTCTTTTGTTTGCTCGCGCAATCTTCTGTTCACGGGATACGCGTGCTCGTACCGAAGTCTGTGCAAGTCGGTAGAAAGCTGGTCGGTGTGTTAGCGCGCTAACGCGACCGGCTTCCATTCGATTTTGGCCCGAGCAGACGAGCGAGTGGCAACCAGACGAAATCGGAAGAACGTTAACGCGGCGTGACGTTATTCCGTTATATGCTCGGTGGTTAACGTTCCTGCCGCGATCGCGGACATGGGCGGAAACTTTGTTTACCACTTTACGTCCTCGCGGACTGAACCGTAAGTAGCGGTTGTAACTCTATGGAGTTTTCCAGCTGGAGCCCAAGTTAGGCTGGAGAAAGAAAAGAGAGCCCAGTCGCGCGGGCGGGAGGTGCTGGTTGCGAGCGAATATCGACGCCCGCCGGTATACGCTTTCGCAGGAACTTTCGATCGGTGCTCGTAGGAGGTTGTTTAGAATGCGAGGCTGTTTTCGCAAGGCCGACCAAGCGTCGATCCTTCGATGCGTCTGATTGCGTAACGCGCGCGTATTCTTCGATTAGGCACGTAGGCATTGATTTCTTTGCCGGTACTCTTTCTAGCTTCAGGACTAGTGCTCGGAGAGTCCTTACTGCGGAAGGCATTTCTTAAATCGTAGTTTAATCCCAATCTACCTACCTGGAAATCTTTGTTCACGACTAGCGCTTCTTTCTTTTTTTTTTTTTTTTTCATTTTATCAAATTTTTTTTTTTATTATTTTCTAATAATTTTTTAAATTTTTTATTTATTTCATTGTTATGTAATTTGTTGTAATTATCCTTTACTATAAGTATCCTTGTTCTTAATGGGCTTGTCCCGTGAATAAATTATTATTATTATTATTATTATTATTATTATTATTCTCAGCGCATTTTCTCGCGGGCTATTGAACGGTCGATTATCGGGCTTGCAGATACTTTTCTGGCAGTGAACTCCGCTCTCGCGATGCGAAAGTCACCGCCACCGCATAGTCCGAAGGCACCACGGAGGTCTATTCGTATTTCGTACGGGTCGGAGGGAAAAACGCGTTTCCCGTTCTCCGGTTCGATCAGATTCCATCAGAGGCGGTGGAAGCGTGTCGAGCCTTGGCGAGAAAATTGCGAGACCGGTCCGCCTCGTTGCAACGCCTCACCGCCTTTCGTTCGCGCCGGTTCGGCTCGCGGCTTTAGTTCTCGATCCAGGCAAACCTGTCCGAGCACAGCTGAGACGAGTCGAGTCGAATCGAATTGCGCGCCCTATCGCGCCCTTCGTGCACGCGTCCGCCCAATGCCCATGCGCAACGTCAGCGCGCCCGCCAACTGCTTAAATCAACGCGCATGCAAGAGGATACGTTGGCTCCTCGTATACACATATAACGCGTGCGATCGAGCTTTCGCTCGTCTTTCCCTTCTAATTAACGAGAAGGTATCTCACGAGTTACGAGCAACTTCTCTTTCTCAGCTTCCCTGAGAACGCGACTGGTCTTCCGTTCAGCGAGCCATCGCCGTCTGCGCACATTCAGGCATGTTCCATTCGGTTTCTTTCGGTTTTCCACGAGTTGACGAATGTGAAGGCGGCGCGACGGATCGCGGGTTCCCGTTAAACATCTACTTAAGGCTTAAGTAGGTAGTTACACGCGTCTCTCGCGTTTCTTCCTCCGTTAGCGATTATGTGGGTCACGGCGGAGTGAAAAGGCTCGCGTCGACGGACGACGCGACGCAGTCATTAAATTTCCAAGGTGCCGTGCAACGATCAACTTTCTCGTGCGTTCAAGCGTTTTTTTTCTCACGGCACCAATCGCTAGATCGGCGGGAAATTCGAATTTTCGGTATCGCGAGGTAGTCATCGGCAATGTTTCGATTCCAAGCAACCTCGCGTTATTATCCCTTCTACCGTTCTTCTTTCGCGCATGTAACTTTCACTTTTCGTCGGTTTCCGTGCTGTTGGCCCGCCAGCGTCTAGGGCGTCTCGCGCGGATATCACCGCTTCTGTCCCGCCTACGCGCGGCAAACGCGCCGCGCCGCGCCGTCTTTCGCCGACAAGGTTCGCAGTCAGATCGTCGGTGACCGATATGGAGCGACCGTGCCTTTGACCCGCCCGATCGTAGGACCATTTGCATAGGTACCATTTTGCCGAGGTGCGCCTGTTTCTCGGCGCGAACCTTGTGATATAATGAACGAAGCGTCGCGTTGCATCACGGGCAACAATGGAAGAAAGTCGAACGATCGAGATCGAGATCGATTTCTTTCGCAAGGGGCAGACGTAAAGCAAGGATAAAAAAAATGCGCGCGCTAAGGTCTGCGAATGCCGAGAAAGGAGCTTATGCGAAAGGTGGTAGGTAGGGGAGACCGGGGCAAAATGAACCTCGGGGTAAAACGAGCTTTCTTAATTTATTCTTTAACAATAGAATATATTTACAAATTTTGGTGACGTAATAAATGTGTGTAATACCACAATGATAATTATGCACATTCAGATGTCGAAAAATGGAAATTCGTTTAAAAAATTAAAAATGAAGTTTTAGAGACTTCCGATTGGTTTTTTGTTCAATTTAGCTGTTTGGATAAATCAGTCTTAAATGTGTTATTTTAACTCCAAATTTTTTCTGCGTGTTTATAACAAGCTTATAAACACACATGTACACGCGTTCGAGAAAACATTAATCCTAACATTATTAAATACTTAATTTTCCATTGAGTACATATTCGGGGTAAAGTGGCCGGGGTAAACTGAGCTGCAAATGGCTGCAAAGAACAGATGCGCAAGTGACGTGCGCAATAGCCTAACCTGTCAGCTGGCTAGAAAGCCACGCGGCGAGGTGGAACAGAAACTAACCTAAAAAAAAGTTCCATAGTTTTCGACAACCACGGTGTAAAAAAAGACAGAAGCTGCCATGCTACACACGTCATTCCAGCGCAAGGGGTTAATAATTAGCTGTATACTTAATTAAAGTTCTTCTTTTGTTGCAGTTCACTTTACCCCGGATAGTAAATCACTTTACCCCATACATGGGGTAAAGTGGTGTGTTTTGGCTTTTTCTCTTCAAGTTGAATTTTGATATACTTAAAGTTTATTTCAAGTATTGCTATTCGTAATTTATCAACAGTAATGTTCAAATTATATTATAAATCTATTTCCACACATTTTTATTGAAAGGGAAAAATTTTATTCGACTTCGAACTTTTTTCGTCTCACTTTGCCCCGGTCTCCCCTACCTGTAGCGAAAGGGTAATAGAGGAGGTACTCTTTTCTATTCTCGCAGCATTGTACTATTCTCTCTCCCTCTCTCTCTCTCTCTCTCTCCCCCCCCGTTCCCATCACCGTCGTCCTCGTCACCGACCCCGGCAACTCCAGCTGCAGCTCCGGTCCCGGCCACACCGGGATTCGCGGCATTCGCTGGTTGCGCGGTCGCGCGCACGCTCTCCACCACCACCGTCGCCCGGCCCCTTCTCCTCCCACCACCTTTCGCTCAATCACTCCTCGGCCTCTGCCTCCGTAGCTTTCCTTCCGCATACCGAAATTCCTGAGAAACTATGCTCGCCGATTTCTAACGACGCCGCAAAGCAGCGCACTGTGTCCGTAAACTTTTTACCTTCGCCTCTCTATTTCCGTTTCTACCCTTCGGAACGCCCGATCGGATTTATCGTGTCGGGGGCGACCGCGACGTTCCTTCTCGTTCCACACCAATCTACTCGATAAGGTGTTAGAATCTTACTGGCTGAGGCGCATGCGCGCAGGTGCGAATGGAATGGGCGCGTCACGGTGCACTTGCGCGATTGCGCCTGACCCAGATGCCTCGCGAATAAAACCCATCCGTGCTCCGTTCTTGACATCCCGCCACCCTATACTCAATAGGTACTCCGCAGCCGCTCCTCCACTTCCTCCTGCTACTTCTATCCAGCTTCTAAAATATCCCATTCTTTCTCGTCGCTCTCTGCCGCTGTTTCTCAAATCGCCGCCGGACGAAACGGGCCGGAAAGGCCGCGGCGGCGTGTCCAAGTCGAAGTGATTCGAGCCGACTACCAGTAACCGACGGGCGCATTCTCGGCAACCTCGGGCTCGATAAATTAAAGCTGTTTTGTCGAGGGCGAGTCTTGGAACGCGAGGCATTCGCTGCGAGTCTGCTGGAAAACTCTGCTCCAAGGGTTCTAGCGGGGAATGTATTATACGCAGGCCGTCCTCCTTCGTTTCACAGGAAGATACGATTCCTTTCTCCGGGCACGTTGATCGCTGGTAATCCGTGATCAGAACAAGGGATGCGTTGACCGTTCACTTCCTCTGGACTTTATATTCAACGGCCAGTGACGCGTTCCGCTTGTTCGTCCGTTCCCCTGCTGAAAATCCCACCGTCCGAACCGTTATGAGAGAAATCGTGGCGAAGGTTCGCCGCGTGCGATCGATCCAAGATCGTGCAACTATTCACCCAACTCGTGCTCCGCGAGGCGAGGTAACGATCCACGACCAATCGCTCAACGAGGAAACGGATAACAGGCTCGGTCTATCGAGCGCGCGCGAATAGCAGCTACCGGCTTTTTCTTCCACGTTCACTTCTTCGATATTCCTTTTCCCCGATCATTTTTCTTAGGGTAAATCCGGGAGACGCGGTCGGGCCGGAGAGTTGGTCGTGTCGCTATATTTCAGAGTCTATACGTAAAAATGCATTAATGTGCAGACCAATTACTTCTTTAGAAGCCAAATAGTTGAATGAATAGCGTTATTTCGCTTCCTTCTGTGGTTTTCTGGATTTATAGGCTGTAAAAGGTAAATTGATGTTACATTTAACCTCTTTTGTCAAACAGCGGTTGTACAGAATCGTATTTAAAATATACTTCTAAGTTTATTTTCCTTTAACGTTTGGAATAATAAGATAGTAGAGATATCGAGGGACAATGCAGCCAAAGTATTTGGCCATATTAACTCTTCCTCTCAAAGCTAACGAGAAGACCATGTCTCGCTGCAGAAAGGTGAGATGGTCGAGTAATGATTTTTTTTATTATTTTTGTTTATTTTTTTATTTTTTATTATTATATTATTATTATTTTTGTTTATTTAGTTTATTTATTCACTTTGGTATTCATTCGCCTTGCTAATCGCCAGTAGGTAATTCACTTTTTCTTTTATGTGTTCTTTACTTGTTTAGCGTAAACAAATTAAATATCAATGAATCCGTAGTTGTATTCACTCATAAATAATTTTGCTTTATCCTTTGTTAATTTTCCATGAATAATTATGTGAGTGGTCTCTGCGAACGACGAAAACCATTTCTCCCGGCACTTCGGGGGAGGTGGTCAGATGTCATGACTTCAGTTTTCACCCCGATTTACAGTAAATATTATCTTAAAGCAAATATCCACCAGTTTTTCTGAATCGGCATAAAATTCTGAACATATTAGGTTTGTTCTGATAAAATAAGTAATATCTATATTAGTTCTAATAGCCATTTTATATTAGGTCGACCGCGTCTCTCGGATTTACCCTATCCCCGAATCGGGGGTTGAATGGTTGGACTAATCGTTGCAGGCAGATCGTGCACCGTATGGTTGTTTTACGCAACGTCGCGCGCGTCGGCTTCGATGGCTAGATAGGTACATAGACTACATAGAGCGGCGAAGAGAATGTAGGCCATAGAGATCTGTGCGCATCCTCGGCTGTATAGGGTAAATCCGGGAGACGCGGTCGGACCGGAGAGTTGGTCGTGTCGCTATATTTCAGAGTCTATACGTAAAAATGCATTAAAGTGCAGACCAATTACTTCTCTAGAAGCCAAATAGTTGAATGAATAGCGTTATTTTGCTTCCTTCTGTGGTTTTCTGGATTTATAGGCTATAAAAGGTAAACTGATGTTACATTTAACCTCTTTTGTCAAACAGCGGTTGTACAGAATCGTATTTAAAATATACTTCTAAGTTTATTTTCCTTTAATGTTTGGAATAATAAGATAGTAGAGACATTGAGGGACAATACAGCCAAAGTATTTGGCCATATTAACTCTTCCTCTCAAAGCTAACGAGAAGACCATGTCTCGCTGCAGAAAGGTGAGATGGTGGAGTTATGATTTTTTTACCATTTTTGTTTATTTTTTATTTTTATTATTATTTTATTATTATTTTTGTTTATTTAGTTTATTTATTCACTTTTGTATTCATTTGCCTTGCTACCCTAGTAGCATTTCTGGTTGGCCAACGGTAGCCAACAGTTGGGAATTAGTTGGGATATAGTTAGAGTTTTGCCTACAAATTCCCAACATAGGGCCTACGGCAAAAAACTTACGGCAGTTTGCCAACGAATATTCAATGTTGGGCCTACAATTATTATGGTTGGTTAATTAACAAAAAGTTACGACAGTTTGCCAACTAATATTCAATGTTGGGCCTATAATTATTATGGTTGGTTAATTAACAAAAAATTACGACAGTTTGCCTACGACTATTCAATGTTGGGCCTACAATTATTATGGTTGGTTAATTAACAAAAAGTTACGACAGTTTGCCAACTAATATTCAAGGTTGGGCCTACAATTACTATGGTTGGTTAATTAACAAAAAATTTACAACGATGATTAAATGTTGTCTTACAAACGTCAGAAAATTTGCAACATCCAAAAACCTGTTATTATATTCCAAATTGTGATTTTTCTTTTCTTATTTGTAAATACGTAATGCGGACGTCTGTCTTGAGACGAATGTGGAATTTTAAGGAATGAGTCTAAAGGTCGAATGATGATATTTTGTAGAATATTTCGCGTCACTGTGCAGTTTTTATAAACAATTAATACTAGTTATGTACTGAGAAATTAGAAGTATTTACAAGGAAATGTATTGGGTAAGTGCGAATAACGGTTGCTTCGCAACTGGGAAGTTTGAGTTCGATTCTCCTCACCGCAAATTTTTTTTTTCTTAAATCAGACCTGAAAAAGACGTTTACAACGTCTTTTGAAGTTCTTCAAGACGCCTTCTGAACGTTTTTAAGACGTCATTTGGAAAGAAACTGTTGGGCTTATGGAAAGAAACCTTCAGTTGGGCCTGCGTTGGTTACAATCGTTGGCCCATTTAAAAATAGCGCGACACTTCAACAGTTGGCCAACGGATAACACGTCACTGGCCCAACAAACTCCCAGCAAATAAATGCTACTAGGGTAATCGCCAGTGGGTAATTCACTTTTTCTTCGATGCGTTCTTTACTTGTTTAGCGTAAACAAATTAAATATCAATGAATCCGTAGTTGTATTCACTCATAAATAATTTTGCTTTATCCTTTGTTAATTTTCCATGAATAATTATGTGAGTGGTCTCTGCCAACGACGAAAACCATTTCTCCCGGCACTTCGGGGGAGGTGGTCAGATGTCATGACTTCAGTTTTCAACCCGATTTACAGTAAATATTATCTTAAAGCAAATACCAACCAGTTTTTCTGAATCGGCATAAAATTCTGAACATATTAGGTTTGTTCTGATAAAATAAGTAATATCTATATTAGTTTTAATAGCGATTTTATATTAGCTCGACCGCGTGTCCCGGATTTATCCTACAGGTACTTACGCGGACTCGCGTCGGCCGCCGCGCCGTTTCCACCAGACAGCGTTCGATCGCAATCGATTTCCGCCGAAATACTCGGGCGCTCTGCCGCTCTCTACGCCGGTGAATGTATGGTTCCCGTGCACTTGGCGCGTTTGCCAACTTTCAGATTTCTTACGCATTCCGTGTGCGTTCTCGTTAAATGAATTTCGGTCATCGAGCGCGCTCGGTGTCGAAAGCGTCCAGAGAACGGAGAAGAGGAGGCAAAAAAAAAAAAAACGGGCTGACAGCAGTCGCGGCTCGTCCGCTCTCACCGGATCTACCGGATCGAACTCGTCCGCGCCCCAGGAAGACTTTCTTTTTCGCGCGAGGACCGCGACCTCGATCCGATTCCATTCGACTCGATCAGTTAAACGGCTCTCTTCGTCCCGCCACTCACCTGCCCGCGCTTTCGGCTGTTTCGCGCATTCCTGCGCGATCCGTGCCCGTGGACGACCCTGCGACCGGTGCATTTACCGTACCGCGGCAACGCGCGCGCGCAGCGAGCCAAATCCTCGCGGATCGCGGGAATATTTGCCAAGTACCTAGGTATGTGAGTATCTTACCGCTAGGCCAGCCTCTACTCGTACCACACGCGTAACCCTATCTTCCGAACCTTTGCTCCGGAGTGTTCGTTGCGTAAACTAATCATCGATTTAAAAGGATTAAACCTGCCGCGTGAAGCTGCGAGCCGGGCAGTCTTGCCATTCCCTTTATAATCTTATAAACGGAGGTGAGCTAGGAAAGATGGGAAAACATCAATGATTCGTAGGAACGATGCGCACTTGAACAGCACCTTGATACACGCGTTCCAGCAACTTTCTCTTCTGCTTTACGCAACGTCGCGTCGCCTCGCCTTTTACGTTTCTAGAGGAGGATCGCCGCGGAATGGAACGCGCGTGGTTCCCTCCGGCATACTGTCGGCGAGTGCTCGGAGAATCAAATATTTACCTCGGGCTAGAGAACATTGCGAAAATAGTGAAGCACGGTCTCGTAAGAGTACGTGGAACAGAAGACTCCTCTCCACTGGCGATTTATTATTATTATTATTATTATTGTTAACGGGAAAACCCTTTAGTAAGCAAAAGATATACAGCATAAAGCAAAATATACATGTAAACAATACAAAATAACTTAAAATAACTTAAAAAAAAAATAAAGTAAAATAAAATAAATAAATAATCGGTGTGAGTACTTAATGTTTTAACAAAACTAATGGCGCATTCGTTGACGGGTCTCTGTCGCGTCAGTAGTCGCGGCCGCGGTCGTGGTCGCGGCCCGGTCGTTCGTCGAGATATCTGGTAGGTATCCGTCTCTCGTCTCTCGAACCAATTCGAAACCGTTAGGCAAAACCCGTTATCGCTGGTATCGCGGTTACCCGCCGCTTCGCTTCGCTTCGACGGACGCGCGTCGTCGCCGTGAGCGGCCAGCGATTCGCGGACAGAATCATTGAAATCGAACGGCGGGCGGCTTGGGTAGTCGAGGGGCAGAGAGGTAGGTTAAAGCTTCGTGTTTGCGATTTGGCAGATGCGAGATGCTGGACGAGCGGCGCATCTCGTAAGGGGACGGGAGAGGACGGAAAGATGGGCAACAATGGAAGCAGCTCTCGGGATCAGCAACAGGCGGCGTCCATGTGCTCGAACGGGTTGCTGATGTCGGAAACGAATCGCGGGTGGTCGCAGTCGTTTCCACGGGAGCTCGCTAGGCATCGGTCCCAGCCGACCGCGGCACGGAAGGTTCTGCCGGAGCCACCGAATCAAAGACTACGCGCCACCGACAACGGCTGCATAATTCACAACGGCGGGACCATAAGCGGCCGCCGACCGTCCACGTTTGCCTCCTCGCGTGACCTAGACAAGGTAAACGCTCCACTCGTAGATTGGAAGCGACGTACATATCAAATATACAAATACAGGACTCAACTCGAGAGGGTCCAGCACAGATTCTTGCGCCTTTCAGCCTACAAAACTGGCCAGCCTCTAGCTCGTTTTGACCACAACTACGCCCTTATCATGAGCAGAGCTAATATCCGGAGCCTGGAGCACAGGAGGAGAGTTACGGACCTGGCTTTTCTGTACGGGATACTAAATGCGATGGTTGATAACCCTCGTGTTTTGGCGTTAGTCAATTTCAATGTACCTGTGCGCGCTTCTAGGCACACACTCCTTTTTAAATCTCTGGACTACTCCTCCTGGGTTGGGCATGCTGATCCCCTGCATAGAATAAGTGGTCTCGCAAACAGATATCACGAAGATATTGATTTCTTTGCTGATACCTTCTCGAGTTTTAAGTCTAACGTTCGTAAAGCCTTGTTTCCGGATGGCTTTATGTAGAGGTAACCTGGACCTACACGGTGTTTCCTATGTATACTAACAAGGGGAGTCCACGGTGAGGTAATCATCGATTTTGATGAGCCTTGGCACGATGGATCTATGTCGAAAATAAGTAAATACGTGTCCGAGCGTTTCTGCCATTTGGCCTTAATAACAGAGATAATTACATGTAAATTATTAAACATTTCATAGCGCCCATGGAAAGCATAAAAGCCATAACCTTATTTTAAGAATATGCCGTGGAGCGTTCGGTAATACGTCAGCGTGGCGTTGTGTTGCGGTCATGAGTTCGATTCCGCCTGTGTCTATATATTTATTTTTTCACACTTTATTTTTTCCACACTGTATGAATAGTGAGAAAAAAAGGTAACGGTAGTAACGTTCACTAATTCTTTTAAATGTATAAATACAATTATTTTTTATTTTTTTTTTTTTAACGTGGGGAAATCTTCAAAAGACACCCCGACACCTCCAGAGGGGAATCCCCCGAGGGCGCCAGGGTAGTGTGGGATTTTTACCCTCTGGAGGTGTCGGGGTTTCTTTTGAAGATTTCCCCACGTTAAAAAAAAAAAATAATTGTATTTATACATTTAAAAGAATTAGTGAACGTTACTACCGTTACCTTTTTTTCACTATTCATACAGTGTGGAAAAAATAAAGTATGAAAAAAATAAATATATAGACACAGGCGGAATCGAACTCATGACCGCAACAAGGCCACGCTGAGGTCTTACTTTTTTTTTTTTTTTTTGAACAGATGTTTATTAAGGAACAACAAACGAGTTATATAAAAATTTCAGGTATTAAAAACATTAGAAAAATACCAATAAATATTGTTTTTTTTTTATCTGTTTGTTCAGTGCTTCTGAATCTTACAGTCATTCGGAACTTTGGTGTTTATAGCTTAAAATATAGTTTCGTGATTTGTTGGACTATGATAGTCCACCCGGTTTGGAGTTATTACTAATAATGAAAAAGGGGAAAAAATGTCAAAATTAAAAAACGCTGAGGTCTTACCGAACGCTCCACGGCATATTCTTAAATTAAGGTTATGGCTTTTATGCTTTCCATTGGCGCTATGAAATGTTTAATAATTTACATGTAATTATCTCTGTTATTAAGGCCAAATGGCAGAAACGCTCGGACACGTATTTACTTATTTTCGACATAGATCCATCGTGCCAAGGCTCATCAAAATCGATGATTACCTCACCGTGGACTCCCCTTGTAAGTTTCTCACTCCTTTGTCATTTCTACGCTGTCTTTATTGTTCGAGTTAAACATGATGTCGGTTGGCTGTTCTGCCTGTTGTAATTATTGTATTCATATACTTTGTCTTAATGGGCTTGTCCCGTAAATAAATATTATTATTATTATTATTATTATTATTATTATTATTATTACATTGGTATGTCGTAAAGGAGCCGATCGCGTACTCAGCTATGTAAATCGGATTGATGTTTCAGCAGCACGACGGGGTTGCCCCGTTCCGAGGCAGGAGCATCACCATGTCGAACGTTGCCGAGTCTCGGCCGAGGAGGACCGCCGACCGCCATTGCTGCCGCTACCAAGTGGACTCCGGTCGAACGGAGGCCACCAGCCCGCCTTCGGATCTCAAGAGATTCGGCAGCGAGCCGGATCTCCGTTACTCGCCAGATGCTGGCTCGTCGATCCAGGATCGCTCGAGTCTCGGCAAACCGAGCGACAGGGAAGACGAACGGCCGGCGAGCTACCGCCGCACGGACAGGGAGGCCAAGGACCGGGCCGAAAGCAGATACAAAGCTAGAAAGAAGTACAAAGCTCCGGCCCCGCCGAGGCTGCTCGACGCCGGCAGTCACTTGTCGTCCGTCGAGCCCCGCTTTCGAGTCGAACGAGAGCGAGAGGTCCAGCCGCCCCCAAGGAAGTCGCGCCTCTTTAAAACTCGAGCGGAGACGAAGAAGGCGCAGGTCAGTTGGCAGCTGTCCGGCTGCAATCGTTCGTTTGACTGCGATCGAGAACGGATACCGAACGACCCGATGGATGTCGAGCAGCATGGCGAGCGCGAGCGCGTGTCGGATCGTCGGTGCAGGGCGCGCAATCATTTCGACAAAGATACCGCCTCGAGCGAGTGGCAGGAACGCGACCCGATTCGCCGCTCGAACCAGCATCGGCAACACACGAGGCTGCTCGACGGCAAAAACACGCTTCAGAGGAGCCTCAGCAGCCCCGAGTTTCAGGCCGAACTTATCCAAGTAGCGAGGAAGGTTCGCGACAAGCTCGACTGCACGAGGAGGACGATCGGCGAATCGACAGCGGATTTTCGGTCGCTGGACCATCGAGGCGATGGCTCCGATGTACGTGCCCGAGAATGCTCGTTCGAGAAGGGTAGCGAGCGCGTGGAGGGAAGCCCGGCGAACGCCACCGCGGCGGACTCGTTTGCGGGACAACGGGATGCCATAGGATGCGTTTCCCCGAACGCGCGGAATCGTAGCGGGCACTGGAAGCCGAGGGGACCGCCGATCGTCGCGGACGAGGCGAAAACCGGGATTGGGGAGCAATCGAAGATATCCAGGGATGCGAAAGCACCGAGCGCCGATCGAGACGGGACCAGGCAACCGCAACCGTTGCGGGAGAGACTCGAAGCCGTTCAAGTCCGCGCCAGGCTCGAGCGCAAAGACGCGGATCGTCGTCGGCGAGTGGACGAGCCCGGAAAATACGGCAAATACGGAAAGCGCGTCGAAGCGGTGCCCAAAGATATCGCTCGAAACGTGGCGAACGCGGAAGCGCCGGATGCGCGTCACGCGAAAGACGCGCGCGAGAACCGAGGTTGGACCAACGAAACGGCGGCGCCGACGCCGGCGGACGCGCTCGACAAGCTCGAACGGCAAACTCGTGACAAGGAAAATTCAGACCCGAGATGGTGGAACGATGATAAACGCGTGGTCGCGGCCGCGGTTGCCGAAGAGTGGAAATCCGAGCCGATATTCAGGGATACCTTTACCGCGGAGGCAAACGCATTGGGCCAGCATCGCGGAGACGACGGCCCGCCGTAAGTTGTTGATTCGTTGGCGGCAACGTTTTATGTGGGACTATTGTAGGGCAGACCGGGGCTAAAAGTTCCGATTTCGATAAAACATAAAAAATGACCGCAAAATAATGTAGTTATTCTCCTCACTATTGACTAATTTCTTGTTAAATTTATTATATTTTATGATTTTAAGCTTGTATTTAATATATTGCAATAGGTTTTTCATAAAAAGTGATTTTTTTGGCGCTGGTCGAAGCGGAACTTCTTACCTCTTTATGGGGCAAGTTGTTATCGCATTGGGGTAAGTTGTTACTAAGATATAAAAGTTGCATTTTAATGAAATACTTCATTTTCTAATTGAATAAAACAGAATTTTACTAATAATAATGGTTATTTATGAAGGTTCGGACCAACAAAAATGTATTATCTTTAAAAGAAAACCAAAACAATATAGGGTAACGCATACAATTGTTGACCCCTATAAAATGATTAAAAAAGTAGGATGTATAATATAATGCTTCTTTTATATAATAAAATATATCTATATTTCAGTGGCCCAGATCTTTTTGTTCCGAATATAATTATATTTTATCATAGGAAAAAAGCATTATATTATATTTCCTACTTTTTGGGGAAGAGGATCAATTATTGTATAGGGATCAACAACTGTATGCGTTACCCTAATAATCATAAACACTATCTTTGGTATAAAAACTAAAATCTACAAATCAGTCTTACATTCAACTGTTTGTGGGTACCCACTTATTGAGATTTGTACCTACTTGTAGCCTACAGTGACTTCTTGTCCAGATTGTAGTTGTTTTAATAACTCTCGATAGAGTCAAGTGGCAGATATTGAATTCTCTAGCGACAATTTTTATCTTTATGCACAACTTCGATGGAAATGATGCCACATTTCGCCTTTCATTCATATGTTCGCATCTGAAGGGGGGTCACTCAAGTGAAAATGAACTACCAGTAATTTTACAGATAAAAATTTGAAAATATGTATATCCATATGATTTTTTACGCTGAAATGAATTATGTAAGAGTTAATAAAGTGACAATTTTTTTTTAAATTTAAAAAAAAAATTTCGAAAAATTATTCGATTGTAAAATCCATACCCCTATCTCTGTAGTATTGTATGCCAAGCCTGCAAAAAAAATTTCAGCTCGAAAACTTCATTTTTGTCCGAATTATAAAGTTTTTATGTTTTGAGATAGTAACTAAAACGCTCCTGCTCCGGACGTTGGACCTTTCTCTTCTTGCAATGCCTGTTCTCTTCGTGATTGTGCAGTTCGTATCATTTTTCTTGCACGTTTGTATCTTTCTGAGGCTTTCTGTTTATACCTTTCAGGGTACCCTGCCCTTTATCCCCTAAAGTAATACCTTTCGTACGCTCCTGTTTTACCAAATCGGTCAAAGCTCTCCATAATCTTTTGCCAACGTGGTTCACACACTCTTTTTTTTCGATTTATAACTTTATAACTCGGACAAAAATGAAGTTTTCGAGCTGAAAATTTTTCTGCAGCTTTGTATACAATACTACAGAGATAAGGGTATGGATTTTAAAATCGAATAATTTTTTCGAAATTTTTTTTTAAATTTTTGGAAAAAAAATGTCACTGTATTAATTCTTACATAATTCATTTCAGCGTAAAAAATAATATGGAAATACATATTTTCAAATTTTTATCTGTAAAATAACTGGTAGTTCATTTTGGTCGGTCCAACGTACGAAGCAGGAGCGTTTTAGTTACTGCGCCAAAACAAAAAACTTTATAACTCCGACAAAAATGAAGTTTTCGAGCTGAAATTTTTTTTGCAGTCTTTGTATACAATTCTACAGAAATAAGGGTATGGATTTTACAATCGCATAATTTTTTCGAATTTTTTTTTTTAAATTTTTGAAAAAAAATGTCACTGTATTAATTCTTACATAATTAATTTCAGCGTAAAAAATAATATGGATATAAATATTTTCAAATTTTTATCTGTAAAATTACTGGTAGTTCATTTTCACTTGAGTGACCCCCCTTAAAGCACAGCTGGAACAATTTATACATTTGCGGTGGGGCAAGTTGTTACGGTAACAACGTGCCCCAAATCACGGGAACAACTAGCCCCTATCGACACATGTGGCAATTTAAGAGATTACTTTACTTACACATATATTGAAACGATAAACACTATTACATCATGTTCTTAAATGTCATTTGATACATAAGAACTAATCAATCAATAATATCGACGTTAAATAATCGAAATAGACCAAAAAATAATAGTAGGAAAATATTTACTTATCTGGTACGCGACTAATAGGTCCTCGGTTACTACCACACAACTCGCTGTTGCGGGCTCTATTAAAATGGCTGACAGAGTGGCGTGATCAACTCACACGGAAAAAATAATTTAAAGTACAAAGCTACTTTCATATTGAAGATAGAACTATCGGAACAACTTACCCCCGGAATAATAAAGTTAAGATATCGACCGTAAGAATTTTTAAAATTAGAATATATGATATCGGCGCACAGTCATGACCGAAACTGTGCGCCGATATCATATATTCTAATTTTAAAAATTCTTACGGTCGATATCTTAACTTTATTATTTAAAATGAATGGCGAAATTCCAACACATACAACCCAGGAAAGTTTTTACATGTCAATTGCAAGACAATTTGGACAGCAGACTTAAAAAAATCTCAAGGACTTATCCAATAACAGATTGAATATGGCTAAGATAAGTACCCACATAGCACCATAACATTGCAGCAACATCTCTGCAATGATGCGGTGCAAGATGGCAATGTTGCAACATAACATTGCAGAGACGTTGCAGGTTCAGTCCTATGTCCGCCTTCGCAATATTGCAGGTGTGTATTTTTGCAAAGTTGCGGCAACATTACGAATATGTAGTCTTGCAACGTTCCGGCAATGATTCTGCAACGAAACGGCAAAATTGTGGCAATGATCCTGCAACTCTTCGGCAATATAGCGGTGCGTATCCAGTTAAATGAAACACGCCGTAGAATCCACTAGACGTCATGTACATATTTCGAAAAATTTTGACAAAGTCATAGTTGCTTCAGAATATTGTTGTAATGTTTCCACAAGTTTTCACTACAATATTGCACGACGATGTGCGCGCAATATTGCAGAAATATTGTAGGACCGTTGCCACTGGAACATTGCACGTCGATGTGCGCGCAATATTGCAGAAATATTGTAGGATCGTTGCCAATGGAACATTGCACGGCAACAATCGTACAATATTGCAGCAATATTGTACCATCGTTGCCAACGGAACATTGCACGGCAACGAAATTGCAATATTGCTGCGATATTGTAGGATCATTGCCACTCCAATAATGCACGACAATATTGCAGGAACGTTCCTACAATATTGCAATGCAACCTGCAACAACGTAATATTGCAGCATCGTCCCTGCAATACTGCTGCAACGAGGTGTGCTGTATGGGTAATAGAACATTATTTTTATTAAGATGTAGAACTAGCAATGTTATCCCACGATTCATTTCTAACAATTTAATGAACACTTCTAATTTTTTCACTTCTTCGATTTCTACCTCTAAAAAAATGACCGAAACTGTGCGCCGATATCATATAGGTATTCTAATTTTACCCCCGGAACTTTTAGCCCCGGTCTCCCCTACGTATTTGCACTTGTGAACCAATCATTTCTCGTCGATCCGTAGATTCGTCTCGTTGGCGCAAACGGCTCCAAAGACATTCTATTTCGGCATGAACGAGATCTTGCTAACCGAGACGCGAAACGACGAGGATCTACGCCTACGGAAACAGGAAATGCGGATCACGTCGACCTTGCGAAATGGAGAAGACGGCAGATCTTCCGCGGATACGGCCGATGATACCGACGAAAACGTGAGCTGCAAGTCCTAGCACTTTCTCCCTTGTCCTACCACCATATTGCCACCATGTTACTACCACCCCCATTTTACTTTGTATCGCTGTTAATGGCCCATCGTGTACGATTGTTTAGGGACGTAACGTGATAGAAGACATCTCGTTGAAACTGCGACCAACCTTACCGAAAAAGCAACTGGAAATCCCACGATTCTCGCCGTCGGCGGCATGGAGATTGCTCTCGGCTCTGGAAGCCCCGGGACCGAGCCTCAGCACCGCCAGCGAGGAGATGCCGGTTCGTAGTTCGTACCTAATGGGGGCCCTTGGGGTTTCGGTTTCTTTCGATTCGTCCCGATGACATGCTGCGCGTTCGGGTTTCAGGTGATGCTCGAGGAGCGAATAGAGCGTATGTCGAGGCCTCCGCCACCTTTGCTCGCCTTGGGGCCGCGGAGCTTGCACGACAAGTCCGGCGATTCCGGAATATCCGGTGACGCCGGGGCGGCCAACGAGGACACTTTGGACGTAAGTACGATCAACCGAATGAAAACACCGGCCACAAGGCCGACGTGGACGCCGCAGCAGGACTTGGGCGAGGAATCGAGCAGCGACGCGGGAGTGGACTCGCCGCCGCCTTTACCTGCTTCGTTAAAGTATCCACCTCGAGCGCACGTTTTCTCTCTGTCGTTGCCCAGGGAGGACGCCAGAACCTATCTCTGCAGCTCCGAAACCAAGACAAGAGAAGGATCCGCGTTCAATTCGCTTAAAAAGCTGAAGAGATCGGTGTCGGGCGCCTTCGGCATCGGCATCGGTATGCACGACCTTCAACGAAAGCGCACCCACGACGTTCTCGACGACAACTGGTTGTTGTCGACGAGCGCGCCGACCTCGTTGCAACACAATCAAATCGTCGAGACGGCGCGGGTCTCGTCGTGCGTTTGGAAGCCATTTGCTGGTCGCGAGCGCGTTATCCGCCGCGAAGACGAAGGCAACGCCGATGGTAATAGCAACGATGACAACCGTAGTCACGATTTCCACGGCAACAAAGATAACGGTCTCCACGATCGCGACGACGACGACGACGACGACGGCGTGGACAACGATGACGATGACGACGACGACGACGACTATGAAGACGACGACGACGACGACGACGACGGTCAAGATATAGCGGAGGATGAACGCGGGGAAGAGGACACGGACGGTGACGCGGAGGTGGAGGACGATGGGTCCGAAGAGAAACCATCGACGGGCAAAGTAAACGATTTCCCGGTGATCTTGAAACCTCCGTCGTTCTCGTATCTGGCGCCAGGCGGGCACGTGATGTATCTACCAGAGTCGAACGAAGCGGAGCATCGGGTGCAAAGCCTGAACGGAAGAAAGGTCGGGTCAATTGGCGAGAATCACTCGAAAGAGACGGGGACGATCGCGGGGACGGATTTCTCCCGTTTCAGCGACGAGGCGATCTCGATGAAACGGCGGTCCGATGATACCAGACCGTGCATCAGCGTAAAGAATTCCAGAGGCGCCGGCGAGCTTTCGAGGTTCCGCGAATCGTGCAAGAATCCATCTCGCGACAATGTACCGGCCACCAAGGAGGCGCTGTTGGATGCGAAAGAAACGAAGCCGCGGTTAAAGAACAGCTCGAAAAGCAGACGATTCACGTTTCAATCGACGGTGAGACAAATCGAGAGGCGCAGGTTGGCCGAGAAGCTATCGAGGGAGGCAGAGGCGAAGGAGCGTCAGAGGAAAGGGGAGCTGGAAGCGATGCGGAAAGTCGAGGAGGAGTTCCAGCGTAAACGGGCCAAGGAGAAGGCGAGCATCAGGCAGCAGCTACGTCTGTTCAAGGAGATGGAAGAGAATTTCAAGTAAGTAAAGCCGATTTCGAGTAAAAGTAAACGAAGGAAGAAGAGAGATGGCCGTTGCTAGAGTGCCCGTATTGCAGTAGCCTGCCGCCCGCGCCCCTCCAATGGGATGGTTCGCAGCTCTCTCGTGCCGATCCGGACGGTGCGCCTTCCTCCACCACCTCCTCTCCGACTTGGTTGCCAGCCGGTCAACTACCGGCCACCCCCGGCAAGGGCCCCGCGAGCAGCGAGGGGTCGCGAACGAAAAAAGGCGCCGTTGGCTCGCGTTCGGGCGTGGGTTCCGCTACCGCTTCCGCTTCCGCCTCCACTTCCGCTTCCGCTTCTCGTTCCGCTTCGGTTTCGGCTTCGGCCTCGGCTCCGGCTTCGGCTCCGGCTTCGGCTTCGGCTTCGGCTTCGGCTTCTGCTTCCACTTTGGACCCGAAACAACGTCGCGGCGAGCGAAAAACCTATCGACCGAAATATTACGACTGGGCACCGGACAGCTCCTCGCATCTAGAACACAAACAAACCACTGTCCACCCAAAGATCGTTTGCGATATACCTAAGAGCTCGCCGGTTTTCGTCCACGTGACTCCAGTTCATTCTGCCAAGCCGGCAACCTCCAACTCGACTCCCAGATCCGACAATTATAGGTAAGCTCGAGGGAAGTGTGATTTCGGCTGAACGACGCCGACGCATTCAATCCGGGGTGGGACTGTGCATAGACGTATGCGACAACTATACCAACTACTTGTGCACCTACTGTACCTATAATCGCGTTGTCCTTTGCTTCCGCAGGAAAGATTTCGCGCACGGTACGGTGATAGCTAGGTCTTCCTTTGCGAGCAGCGACAGCGAACTCTCGCAGCCGAACACGAGACCGCATTCCAGGCAAACCGGAATCAAAAGCAAACCGCATCGATCTAGGTACGTTGGGCGAAAACCTCGATAAAACCTGGACCTTTCGTCGACTCGACCGAGTCGATCCCGCGATCCCTTTAAGCGTGCATACCTACAAGTACATAGTACACGATATGTAACTTGCTGTACATACTCGTACGTACCCATCAACGCGCCACCATTTCCTTCCAACGGTTTCCTCACGTTTCCGGCTCACCTATCGCTCTCGGCTAGAAATCTTTATCCAAACTATGGTCAACGGTTTCGCCATCTGGTATGCATGAATCACCCCGAGTCTTTTCACATTTACCATGATCGTGCATTCCCAACAATCCCATCGGCTCGCGCGTAATCCTCCACCGCCACAGTTATGTTTCCGCGATCTGTCCTTTGGATATAGTTACTAATCAATGGCTTTTTCTTTCCATTTCCGTTTTACGCAGGTTTTAAGGTGGGCATGGCATATAAATAGTCTTAACGTCTCTAGTCATCTAACAACGCTTCATTAAAGCAGAATGAGTGAGAGAGAGAGAGAGAGAGAGAGAGAGAGAGAGAGAGAGAGAGAGCGAATGTTTTTAATCGTGCATGGTTCTGCGAGAATTTAATAGAAAGACCATGTGCGTGCGCGTACACAGATGGATGCCTTGGAAGAGTGTGGTTGCGAGAGCATCGAATCGAAGCGTCTCCTCGAAAAATACCGTTCGGTAGTGTAACGCGTTTAGCGCGCGCATAGGGTGAAAGCACTACTTAGTAGTCGACCACTTAAAGCTAAACTCGAATGAAAAGTACAGGAAAAAAATAAACAATCAATGTTATAAAATATATAAAATGTATTGAAGTAATTCAAATGTATTTAATGTACCACTAAATATTTTGTGTTAGTAGGAAAGTTCGGGGAAAATAAATAATTAGCGTTAAAAATAAAGTGTCCGAATGCTTTAATAATCGACCGCTTAACTCTAAAAGTCGACCGGTCCGATAGCTAGTAGTCGACCACCTTTTTTAATATGAAATTCAAAATAGGTTATGTGCGCATTACAAACTAAAATTTATTTTTGAATATAATGTGCAACGTCAGTAAATAATTAATAATGACAGGAATAATGCGTAACTAAAATAAGTTCTTTTATAAACTTTATCAACATTTTAATAAGAAATAGAAACTATTTTTTTTTCCAATGTAAATTAAATTTTTCGTTTTTAAGATAGGAAGCAGTAACAAATTTTAAGTTTTTAAAGTAGGTATTTGTATTCTATAAATAAATTATATAAACTTTGTAGAACATTAATCCATAAGAAACGAATATACAATTTTAATTATCTTATAGTTAATACGTGGTCGACTATTAGCATTCATTGTGAATGCAGTTAGCTTCAGAAGTCGACCGCTGTGGTCGACTATTGAAAATTGAAAGGGAATGATGATCCAGTTACCGACCTCCCATAAATAAATAAATTATCCCATTTTTTTTAAATTTTTGAAGCGCATATAAAACTGTTGATGCTTTTTCAGCGGAATAGCATAATTTTCCAGTAAAAAATGTATAGAACTGAATTACATTTGTCGTTTCTATTCAAAGCACACTTATGTTTCTCGGGTTAGAAAACAGCAATGGCGCGTGTAGAATCAAAATTAGTTTACAAATCACTTTAAAATCATTTTTTTTTTTTACCAATGAAGGGCGCTTTTTGTCGTATTGTAAAGTTAAAAATTCAAAATATAATATAAAATTGTCATTTAATAAATTCTTTGTTTCAGTACTTATTTCTTTAAGCTAAATAATAAAAGTGGTCGACTACTAGAGGGTGGCCGACTACTAGTGCTTTCACCCTATATGCATATGTACATACACACATACAAATACGATATACGTGGAAGCACGCGGTCGCACGTATACGAACGGTTAGTAAGAATTCCTCGCGCTTATTACGAATACGACGTCTCGATTTGCGCGCCTCGGTCGAGTCCCAGCAGAAACGGATAGCGCGCGTTCCACGATTCCCGCGAAATTTTAAATCTATCACTAGCCTACACCAGCCTATACCTACTTACGGTTACTTGAGTACGTAACGACACATTCAAATTGGATCCGTCGCGTGGAACCGTGGAATCGTCGAGTCGCGAACTTTTTCTGCTGATTCGAAGCACGCCGGAAGAACGATACGATGTGGAACGCAGACAAAAACAACAGCGAACGAACGTTAAGCAGGTCCGCTAGTCCGGAACGAAGGGAGGATGCGGCTATCTCGGACCAGGACATTCTGCTGGATCCAGCGAAATCGGCCACGAATCCTGCGCACGATTTTTTACGAAGCGGAGTGCAACCTTTTACGAAAGAGAAGACGTACCGACCGATTTCCTTCAACCCTCAACCACCTCCACTCATTCCGAGTTGATCGTACCGAGGCTTTCGATCTTTACGCGCGTTACCACTCCGCACGGGCGTACGCAGTGACGCCACAGCGAAATCGCAGATCGAACGATTCCGAATTGTACAGTGTAGAGTTACGCAAGAGCATACAGTTTTCAGACGTTGCTCGCCACGTTTAAAGACTTTATTTTTCGATACCAACTCCGCTAACGTCCGCGAGCACACCTCCTTCGGCGTAGAGCACACATAGACGTACGCGCGCACGCGCGTGCGCCGCTCATGTAAAGCAATTCAATAAAATACTATGTCGTTACCGTGTGGGTTTTTCATTTCAATGACCGTATTAGCGAAAACAGGCGCATTGACTCCGGTCGTAGCCACATTCGTATTGCGCGCGCAATAGATCCACGGGAGTGCTCGCAGGGGCGTCCGTAGACTTTTTTCCAGGGGGGGGGACAACTTTGGGGTGTCGGTAAGGAACTTTGGGGTGTCGGTAAAGAACTTTGGGGTGTCGATAAAGAAGAATATGTAATGAAAAACAAAATTAAACTCTTTATTATGACAAACTTTATGGCTGGCATCTAGCACTAGTGAAAATATAAAGATTCGTTTTCGAGTGTATATACTTATGTCTATGCGACGTAATATCGATCACTTTGTAAAAAGAAGCGATTTTTACTCAAAACCCAGGGGGGGGCAACTGCCCCCTTTTGCCCCCCCGTCCGGACGGCCCTGAGTGCTCGGGACTCGTGAGTCCTCGGCGAGTCTCGGCAAGGATCGCGGAACGGCCCGGCGCAGCGCCACCAACTTCCGCCCTAACGACACACGCGCGTATCTTGTACAGGATTACGCTCTACCTTTCTTCGCAAAAGTCGCCAACAATCAGACGCATTTTCAGTCACTTCAGATAGCAAGGTGAACTCGTTGATCATAAGTTTCCTTCATACATAGGTACGCGAAGCGGCGACTCCGTGTCAACGGCTACCATAGACTGGACGTTTTAATCAAATTGAGAGTATGAACAGCATCGAGACTGCTCCTGGGCGCGTTCCAGCGTCTTCGTCTACGAGATCCAGAAGCACGCCCGCCAGCGCTCTAATGTACGACCGTTACTTTATTCCCCTAATGTATCAGATTCAGAAAATTTGTCTCATTTATTGCGGTCAGACGATACGAATTCGAATCTTTGGTATCGGAGAGCAGCGATGAAGAGGAGGCGGATGCGAAGGCAGAGGCGGATGCGAAGACAGAGGCGGATGCCAACGCATCCGCTGACACGGACGAGGTTTGTACCTACGCTACTTATTAGGGTGGCTCTTATTTTCGATTTTTGAATTTTCTTCGGGGCACCCTCCAGAATAGTGCCAAATAATTAAACAAAAATCTGTGTAAAGTTTCAACTCGATCGGATAACGGGAAAGGGTGCCCCTGGGCCGTTAAACATTTAAATCATTATTTAACAGCTCGCGAAGTCGATTTTATATAACGTCTTCCAAGTTATTGATTAAATAAAAAAATATGTCAAACAAAAGTTGTACATCCGGACAAGGAGCATCTTTTTTGTTGTATTACTATTTTTCGTGCGACAAACGGTTTTCGAAAAAAAAACGAAAAACTAAAAAAAAAACTTTTTTTTCAAATTTTGAAAGTTTAAATGCTTCTAGAACGCTTTTTATTTATGAAGGTGAACAAAAAAAATGGAATTTTTATTTTCGAGGACTATTTTTTAAACATTTAAGGGAAGGGGGCATATACCGAAATATGCAAAAAAAAAAAAAATTTTTTCTTATTTTCAGTGTTTGATATGTGATGAATGTTTCCTGAAAAGTTGGGGTCGAAATTCGCAAAAATATCGGAGATATAGACGTCCATGATTTCGGGTAAAATGATCATATCTGTTCTCGAAAATAAAAATTCCATTTTTTTGTTCACCTTCATAAATAAAAAGCGTTCTAGAAGCATTTAAACTTTCAAAATTTGAAAAAAAAAAAGTTTTTTTTTTAGTTTTTCGGTTTTGTTTCGAAAACCGTTTGTCGCACGAAAAATAGTAATAGAACAAAAAAGATGCTCCTTGTCCGGATCTACAACTTTTGTTTGACATATTTTTTGATTTAATCAATAACTTGGAAGACGTTATATAAAATCGACTTCGCGAGCTGTTAAATAATGATTTAAATGTTTAACGGTCCAGGGGCACCCTTTCCCTTATCCGATCGAGCTGAAACTTTACACAGATTTTTTTTTAATTATTTGGAACTATTCTGGAGGGTGCCCCGAAGAAAATCTTGAAAAAAAATTTTACCAAGAGTAAATAAGAGCCATCCTACTACTTATACACGGTGGAAAAAAATTCGATCCCGATCAGGCAAATATTTGCGTACGCAAATGAATCTTGTTCCGCGTTACAGATCATTTTGTCCGTGATTTGGAACAAGAATAAGCTCGGCGCTGCCTACTACGACCTCGTTACATCCGAATTGTTCGTAATGGAGGACGCGCCGGGGGACGCGGAGTGTCTGGACGTAACGAAAGCTCTGTACAGACAGTGTCAGCCGCACTACGTCGTCACGATAGCCGGCACACCTGTTCGCCTAACCAACCTGTTGAAAAAGATGCTGGTCACCGGAACGTTGAGCGAGGAATCCGACTCGTTTGCGTCAAGCACGCGAGACCGCGCGCGCGTCGCTGAGTTAAAGACGTTGAGCAAAAGGGAGCACAGTTACGAGCGCTGCTTTCACAGAGTAAGATGCCTCCGATTGGAATCCGAACCGAAGAACACCAGCAACGCCGATAGGCTCCACTTCTTGAACAGCATACTGAACTTTAAGTGTTGCGCGATGATCCACGCCCTCGGCTTGCTCTTGCTGTTCATCGACAAATCCTGGAGCAGCATCGCCCTCGATCCGTCCGGCACGGCGTCCTTTCTGTCCCTCAATTACGTTACGTTGTAAGCG
The DNA here is from genome assembly GCA_963932275.1 of Andrena praecox. Classification (NCBI taxonomy): domain Eukaryota; kingdom Metazoa; phylum Arthropoda; class Insecta; order Hymenoptera; family Andrenidae; genus Andrena; species Andrena praecox. The sequence continues at coordinate 51,249,036 of OZ010731.1, read as the reverse complement.
TCAGGGAATCTTTCATTCTCCATCCATCGAACTTTAACTCATCGCGCACGTATCTTTACGCTACCCTATCAAGCCAAGACCTGCTGATGGTGGACGAAGACACGTACGAAGCGCTAAACATCGTGCAAGCCAGGGACCATCCGAGCCTCTTCAAGTTCGGCAAGACAACCACGAAAACTAAAGGAGCAAGTCTGTTTTCGCTGTTCAGCCGTTATTGTCAGTCGAGGCCGGGAGCGCAGTTTCTATGGTACCTACCGTCAATAGTACATAAGTCTGACTGGTCGAATGTTCGGGCGACTGGCCGGCGGCCAGTTCATCGTTTGGCTCTTTAGTCCAGTGAAATTAGACGGAAATCTGCCCAATCTTCGGAATAAATCCCAGCAAGCTAAATTTTGGTCTGGGCCTCTATTTGGTCGTTTTAAACAATATGTCGAAAGTCCCCATCGATCCGAGTGCCGCTAAAAAATTTACAGAGGGTTGAAAAAAAAAACAGTTTTTCGCGAATATCTCGTTATCTAGCAGTTTTGCGACAAAAATAGGTCTCACACAATTTATAACCTAGGAAATTCTTTACAAAAAAGGTTGTATGAGTTTTTTTCGTAGGAGTAACCGTTTTCATGTGTGCCGGGTTACCAAGTTTCAACCCCCATACTTTTGACAAGGGGAGATCCCGAACCCGGAAATTCAGAAAATTATGAAACTCTGTAAATATGTAGCGGAAGTCCTGCTGAGTACAACGCAATTTCGTTTGCTGCCCAAATTCACTCCAAGAGGGTGCAATTGACCCCTGAAAATTTTTTTATTTTGTATTATAACAACGCGAACTGTAGGAGATAGAAAAAAAGTGTTCAGGAAAAAGTTACTTCTCTTAATTAGGACTAACATTTGGTAAATTATAGTTCTTACTGTTCTTACTGTTCGTGAGTTATAACACAAAATCGGAAAATAGCCGGATTTTCAGGGGTCAATTTCACCCCCTTCGAGTGAACAAATTTAAACTTTAATCTTTGGGGATAAGTAGAGGATATATAGGTATGTATTACTCAATTTTTGTTGCTGCCCAAATTCACTCTAAGAGGGTGGAATTGACCCCTGAAAATCCGTTTTTTTTATAGATTTTGTGTTATAACTCACGCACCGTAAGAACTGTAAGAACTATAATTTACCAAATGTTAGTCCTAATTAAGAGAAGTAACTTTTTCCTGAACACTTTTTTTCTATCTCCTACAGTTCGCGAGTAATAATACAAAATAAAAAAAATTTCAGGGGTCAATTGCACCCTCTTGGAGTGAATTTGGGCAGCAAACGAAATTGTGTTGTACTCAGGAGGACTTCCCCTACATATTTACAGAGTTTCATAATTTTTTGAATTTTCGGGTTCGGGATCTTCCCTTGTCAAAAGTATGGGGGTTGAAACTTGGTAACCCGGCACACATGAAAACGGTTACTCCTACGAAAAAAACTCATACAAGCTTTTTTGTAAAGAATTTCCTAGGTTATAAATTGTGTGAGACCTATTTTTGTCGCAAAACTGCTAGATAACGAGATATTCGCGAAAAACTGTTTTTTTTTCAACCCTCTGTAAAATTTTTAGCGGCACTCGGATCGATGGGGACTTTTGACATATTGTTTAAAACGACCAAATAAAGGCCCATACCAAAATTTAGCTTGCTGGGTTTTATTCCGAAGACAAATCCTAATTTCACTGGACTACTTGTCTCGGCAGGAAAACCCTGCACCACCCGACGCGAAACATCGCACTGTTGGAAGAGCGATTGGACACGGTGGAATTTTTTCTGGATCCAAATAACCAAGGGGTCGTGGAGAACTTGTCCTGCTGCTTACGACACGTGTACCGTCTGACGAACGCTATACTCGCCTGTTGCTCGGGACTCCAAGCGACGGCCGCGAATTGGCAGAAAGTGCACAAGGTGAGAAAGTACAAAGGCGAGAAAAGCGTTTACAGGTTTATTTTATTCGTTGGGACGATAGTTAGTTGCTCGACCGAGCCGCGTGCCTATGTATTTTGCAGACCATCTCGCACGTAATCTCTATCGGCGATCTGTGCGAGCATTACGCGGAAAGGATCGGGCTGTTGAAACGAATCTCCGAGAGCATCACGAACGAGATGCAATACGTGAAATACTTTATCGAGTACATAGTGGATTTCGGGGAGAGCAGGCGAGAGAGAAAGCTGATGGTGAAACCGAACGTGGATCCCTTGTTGGACGAACGTGCGTACGGTTTTCGCAGGGCTAGCGACGATCATTAGCCGTGACGCCAATAACCCTTCTTCTCGTTCGTTCTGTCAGTGAATCACGTACGGCGCACCTTGCCAGAATTGCTCACGCGAATGGGTGAGAGGGACATGCGCGAGCATCTTCCGGCATCCGTGACGGAATGTAACATGCTGTATTTGCCAAACATCGGCTACGTCCTGGCGATAAACAAATGGAATCCAACTCCGCGGGACGAGGTTGCAGTGCCAGACTTGGAATTCAAGTTTAGCATCAACGACGTGCACTACTACAAAAGTCCCTCGGCTCGAGGTCGGTAAAGGCAGCTTCTCCTTTCGAGCTTCGGTCTGGCGACACCATGCCTCCCTCGCCCACCTTGCCTCTCCCACGTCGAGTCGGGTAACGAGTTCCATTCGTGTTTGCATTCGTTTCAGAACTGGACGAGAGCGTGGGTGACATAATCCTGAAGATAGCGGTTCGGGAAAATCGCATCATCCAAAAGCTTACGCGCTACGCGAGAAAGCACACCGGGGCGATACTACACGCGACCCAGCTGTGCGCCGAGCTAGACACGTGCGTATGAGATTATAAACGAGTCGATCTCTTTCTGGTTTCTTGTCCTACGTATGCGTCCGATCGCAACGACCCATCGTCACTCCCCGTTACAGCTTGCTGGCTTTCAGCAAAGTGGCGCGCGACTACAATTACACCAGACCAAAGATAACCAAGTCGAAGCTCGTTGAGGTGAAGGAAGCACGGCACCCGTTGCTCGAATGTTGGACGACGTTCGTGGCGAACGACATTCGTTCCGGGGACGGCAGTAGCCTGATCAAAGTGCTAACGGGGCCGAATTGTTGCGGCAAAAGCGTCTACTTGAAGCAGATCGGACTCGTGATATTCATGGCTCACATAGGTTCCTACGTCTCTGCCAAGTCAGCCGTCGTAGGCACGGTCTCCCACATCTTCGCACAAATCTCCACCACCGAGAGCGTCGGTTTACACGCGAGCTCGTTCTTGCAGAACCTTCGACAGGTAACTACCTAGATCGGTTCGGTTCGATCAGCACGGATCGAACGCGGACGGTTCCAGCAACGGCGCGGACCCGCGGTGGTTCACCGTTTCGCGTCAACACGTGTTCCAGATCAACGTAGCTCTTCGCGCGTCTACGCCAACGTCGGTCGTGATCACGGACGAATTGGACAGAGGAACCTCGGAGATTAGCGGAGTGTCACTGGTAGCAGCTGTACTGAACACATTCGCTGAAAGGGGCACCGAGTGTCCTCACGTGTTCGCAGCGACACACGCGAGGCCCGCGCTCGCCTTGCTCGCTCAAACTCCGCTGATCGAAATTCAGGTAATAGGTAACCGACCGGTCCGCAAGTTTCTCCGTGTCAAAACCCAGAACGCAACGGATATATGTGCATTAGGGTGGCTCTTATTTTCGATTTTTGAATTTTCCTCGGGGCACCCTCCAGAATAGTTCCAAATAATTGAAAAAAAATCTGTGTAATGTTTCAGCTCGATCGGATAAGGGGAAAGGGTGCCCCTGGGCCGTTAAACATTTAAATCATTATTTAACAGCTCGCGAAGTCGATTTTATATAACGTCTTCCAAGTTATTGATTAAATCAAAAATTATGTCAAACAAAAGTTGTAGATCCGGACAAGGAGCATCTTTTTTGTTCTATTACTACTTTTCGTGCGACAAACGGTTTTCCAAAAAAAAAACGAAAAACTAAAAAAAAAACTTTTTTTTTTTTCAAATTTTGAAAGTTTAAATGCTTCTAGAACGCTTTTTATTTATGAAGGTGAACAAAAAAAATGGAATTTTTATTTTCGAGGACTATTTTTTAAACATTTAAGGGGAGGGGGCATATAGCGAAATATGCACAAAAAAATTTTTTTTTTCTTATTTTCAGTGTTTGATATGTGATGAATGTTTCCTGAAAAGTTGGGGTCGAAATTCGCAAAAATATCGGAGATATAGACGTCCATGATTTCGGGTAAAATGATCATATCTGATCTCGAAAATAAAAATTCCATTTTTTTGTTCACCTTCATAAATAAAAAGCGTTCTAGAAGCAATTAAACTTTCAAAATTTGAAAAAAAAAGTTTTTTTTTAGTTTTTCGGTTTTGTTTCAAAAACCGTTTGTCGCACGAAAAATAGTAATACAACAAAAAAGATGCTCCTTGTCCGGATCAACAACTTTTGTTTGACATATTTTTTGATTTAATCAATAACTTGGAAGACGTTATATAAAATCGACTTCGCGAGCTGTTAAATAATGATTTAAATGTTTAACGGCCCAGGGGCACCCTTTCCCGTTATCCGATCGAGCTGAAACTTTACACAGATTTTTTTTTAATTATTTGGAACTATTCTGGACGGTGCCCAGAAGAAAATCTTGAAAAAAAATTTTACCAAGAGTAAATAAGAGCCACCCTAATGTGCATACATGCGCGGCTTCTCACATTCCATTCAATCCCCGTAGACTTTTGAGTACGTCGTCAACGAAAACGAATCGCTGACCTTTCTCCACCGGTTGAAAAACGGCACCACCACGCGCAGCTTCGCCCACTTTATAGCGAGAACCGCGGATGTGGACGAGAATTTGGTGAAGCGAAGCCTCGAGGTAATCGCCACGCTAACGGGAACCGTGAAGCGCGAGTCAAGACTATTTCACGACTAACGCTCGTATGGACACTTTTCAGGTGTTGGAGAAGATGAAGCAAGGTGATCTACCATCGAGTATTCACCGACGCACGGACTCGTAAGCACTCGTAAGGCTGCTAGCAGCGCAGCGGTTAACAACCGCGTAATCACTAATGTTTCTTACAGCCTAAGACGCATCATCCAACTATCAAGAACACCCGGGGATTTTGACTTGGAAGAGATGAAATCGTTGGTGCGAGACGCGATAGATGCCAACTAGCGGCTACGCAAACATGCAAAAGACACTTGTCAATAAAATTTCTTATTCAAACTTCCAACGAGTTATAGATATTTCCAGTTACATATGTTTCTATACGTAGTACCACAGACCAGGTATAGGATGGACTTATCCAGAGACGGATACTTGGTACCCCGGGCAAGATTATCATGGCGCCCTTCCAACGGCACGAAAATCAATTCGGATATAAATGAATGAACATAGCGATCCTCTAGGCAGTGATCGGACAAACCGCAGCCATTTTGGGGCAAAACCGGAAATAACATAACCTAAACATTCATTGAATCGTCTGCTTTCCAAGCTGCTTGTTTATCTATCTCTTTCTATTCGTATTTCTGTCTCTTTCTTTCTTACAGTTTCTTTCTCTGTCTACTTCCGCTTTAGACCAAATCGCAGCAACCAATCAGCGACGATATGCGTTTGTCCGATCACTGCCTAGAGGATCACTAAATGAACGCATACAGCGGCGCCCCTACAGATTTGGCGCTGGACATATCATCCAATGTAATTTTGTGTCACGCTCGGGAGGCTCGCGAGCCCCTTTACCATTTTCGTGTCGCACCCAACGTTATCGACTCAGTTTAAAATAAGATTACAATGCCAGGGGCGCACACATATCGCGTTTGATTTGACCAGGCGAGGGTCGGGTGAAGGAAATACATATTCGCGGCCGGCAGATGGCGGGCCGACACCGGTTTCCGTGGCAAAGCACAGGCTCGTCGACAGATGTCGCTAAAATCGTGGTCGACCGAGAGTTGGCGCTCGCAGTCTTTCCGTTGTCAATAACGGACACTGGCAGTATATCCCGGCATAAAGTCCCGGAAACGTCTCGTTCGTGAAATTGGACGGATCTACGGATATAATATCGAATTGTCGTCGGTTCATTTGGGAAACGGGTGTGCGAACTCGTGAAAAGGAAGCGTGCTGTCGCGCAGGATACGCGACCAACCGTTTGAAAGAGAGTCGGCGAGACGGGCGTGCCTTGGACGATCGGCGACGTCCCTGACGCGAAAATATACCAACAGCGTCAAGAGGCAGCGAACGACGGCGGCGACAGCCACTGCGACTGCAACTGCGGCAACGAGAAGCAGAGTCGAGGACGTAGACGCGAACGGGAACGTGAACGGCGACAGCTCGTTCGAGCAAAACAGAGCTGTGCAACGGCAGCAGGAACGGGAACGAGAACAGGACCAGGACCGGGAACGGGAACGGGAACAGGAACGGGAACGAGGACAGCAAAATTACAACGGCGAAGGAGGCAAGCTCGCAGCCGCGTGATTTTGAATGCGAAAGCTATCGTAACTGTCAACGGTCGGATTCGGAGAAGTTGGCTGGTGGACAAAGTCTTGATAAGGCTTCTGGGTGAGAAGCATTGCGTTTGCGTCGCGTCAACCACGATATCCTCGTCGGTCGATCCGGTGAGGTGCCGGCTATTTTACGGTGGTGGCTACGCCGCGTTAACTAGACTAAATGATCATGGACCACGGCATGTGCAACATCGAGACTGGCTGCAGCATAAATATCAAGAGGACGGATGGTGAGTACACCTTTCGCACGGAGATGATATTTTTAGACGTTTCCTCGGCTGATTGAAGACACCCCGAGGGTCTCGTGCCAACGATTCCCGTCGTGGACGGTGATGACGGTGATCACTGCGATCAGGCAGACACCGGCCAGCTGCCCCGCTTTTCCCCTTTTTAGCGAACCAGTCGATACGGGCAACCGCCAATCGAGTCGCCTGCTTTTGCTTCCGCCACGTTCGGCGGCACGCGTTCGCCCCGAAGCCAGGACCACTGCGAGATTTCTGCGTTGGTCGAGTAACCTAGTCGGAACCCTCTGACACACACCGCTTTCGCTTTCCTATAGCAAACTCTTGGTGCTTGGCGTATATAAGTATGCCTATAGCGTATTCGGCTAGGGCTGCGCGGTTTCCTCAAATACCTAGCTCCTCCCGCGTTTCCCAATCAGTTGGTCGCGATCCAGATCGACCAAATGGACCAGTAACCACCTACCTACATACTTGCAAGCGCCCCGTATCGGCTGTATCTCGGCGAACACCGGGGTTGTCGACTGATCGCTCGTGCATGTACATGCTACATACATATACGGGATCGTCACGCGTATTTACACCAGTGTACAAATGGCCCGTCCTTGCGCTGCGACCGCGACCGTTTCCGCGCCATATTTGTTTTCTTTCTTTTCCTCGTTTTTTAAAGCAGCCGCTGTTTCGAATGAATTTTTAAACGAACTCGACTTGGAAGGTGGCACGTACGTAACTATAACGCGCGGACTCTGCGCTCGAACTGTGTCGTTAGTCGCACGCAACGGGGGACATGGGGTTCGTCTTCGATCTGCCGGTCATGCTGCAAGACAGTTGGAGAAGTCATCGCCAACGGATAAATATCCTTTCACCGGGCGCGCGGCTCACTCTCCGTTCCGTTCCGTTCTGTTCCGTTCCGTTCCTTTCTCATCCGATCCGAACCGTTACCGAGCCGCCTGCAACGAGACCAGAACGAAATCCACTTCCGAGTCATTGATCGCTTTCCTCTTACGCGCTCCACATGTTATATACGTCGAACGGTCTTCCTCTTCATCGAATTTTCCCTATAGATTCGAGCGATAAACGAACCTCGCGATTCTTTTTTCTGTCGCATCGATCAACACGGCCCGGTAGAAAAACGAGCGACGGCTGGTGACAACGATTGCTCTCCGTCTCCCTAGCTCGCGCATACGGCGGCACGTGTATACATACTAGGGATTGCAAATTTACCGACATTTTCAATTACCGGTAATTCGATAAAATTTTCAATCAAAACCGGTTTACCGATAATTCACCGGTATTTTTTGAGGTATTGAAAATATAAGAGTGAACATTACAAAAAAAAACTTTTTTTAAACTCTAATCGAGCATTATAATAAATATATGCAAATAAAACTATTCGGAATATAAAATATGAAATAAGATAACACAAAATAGATATATTTGTGTAACTATTGACAATACTTATTAATATGGATCTTCACCACGAAAAACATTAAAAGAATCTTATCTTACAAACATAATTAAATATTTTTTATTTAACAATTTTTTTAACAAATAAGCACGCAATAAACATAATTTGTCTAAACTTTGGTCTCCTGATCGCGATCTAATTTTGGAGCAAAATAATCCAGCCACGTATAAAGCACTCTCAGATTCTACACTTGTTGGTCGGATAGTCATTAAGAAATCATATGCCATTTGTACCTATATATTTTCTCCATACTTTTTCTACTTGAAAATAAGTCCATTTTTTTTATGACTTGATTTAGATTTTTAGTTCTCTTTTGGCTTAGAGTTGATTCTTCATGAGATACTTCGGTTTTCGTCTTTATTAGTAATTGAAGTTTTTTTCACTGATAACGATGTAGACCGAAATAACGAACGCATACATGCGCTATATTGATATACGTAATTTATCGAATTACCGGTAAAAATTTGACGACTTACCGGTAAAAATTTGGGGGTATTTCTCGCGATTTACCGGTAAACCGGGTTACCGGTATTGCAATCCCTAATACATACTCGGAGGGAACCGCGAATCCGTATTCACCTACCGGAACGCGGAGCTGACCAAATCTAATTCTAACGACAACACCGTCAACGCGCACGAGTCCATGGTTCATTCAGGCCGCTTTGATCGACAAGGAGGATCCAGCTGTCTCTCGAAAGATAACGAACCCGGTTTTATTTACTCGATCTCCACCGTTCAATGAGTCAGAGCTGTCTCCAAGAAAGGAGAAGTCAGCCAGCTGCGCTGACAACCGGTCGGTCAGACCGCGGTGCGCGTGATCCGCCTTCAATCTTACCCGTTCACTTGCGATCGAGCCAGCGCGTCCGGAGAATTCAAAGTCACCGACGCGACGGGACGCGACACGGACTCGGGGAAAAACGGTCTTGGTTAGGAGAAGAGGGCAGATCGCCATCCGAATCTCGCACGCGGCAATAATATTTATAGCTCGCAACTCGTCCCAGCGGTATAAATAGGTGGACACGCGCGCCCACCGGTCCCTTCATTCTCTCGATACTCGAAAATTGCCGCGATCGTCGTCCATTTCCTCGAGCGGTCTTGCCGATTACCGAAAATAATTCGATTATCCAGGACATCGTCTATTATCCAGGCGATTGCCGTGACGTTGTTAGAAGCGTTTCATATGCACACCGCCGCGCCGCCTTACGTAGCGTATCGCGCGATTAAAGCGGTTAACTCGGTTAACACGATTGCAATGCTCGTTTAGCTGTCACGACGTGCTGTATACACTGTACGCTCTAATCCGCGCGTCGAATGCCCAGACATTGTGGGCTGTGTCCACGCACGCTTTTGTTAGCAAGAAAGAAAAGAGCTTCTGCCCTACCGAGAATAGGCTGATCGATCGTCGGCAAAGGCACTAGTCGAAACGCACCTACTTATCAGATGCGCGAACATCGCTCCGCCGAAAGTTAACGCGGGGATGACGCCGTTGACGCGGCCGCGGCGGGGCGCAACAAGTGGCTGGCACGCATTCCGTGCCCGCCATGCACCTACATAGTAGTCCAGTGAAATTAGGATTTGTCTTCGGAATAAATCCCAGCAAGCTAAATTTTGGTATGGGCCTCTATTTGGTCGTTTTAAACAATATGTCAAAAGTCACCATCGATCCGAGTGCCGCTAAAAGTTTTACAGAGGGTTGAAAAAAATATAACAGTTTTTCGCGAATATCTCGTTATCTAGCAGTTTTGCGACAAAAATAGGTCTCACACAATTTATAACCTAGGAAATACTCTACAAAAAAGGTTGTATGAGTTTTTTTCGTAGGAGTAACCGTTTTCATGTGTGCCGGGTTACCAAGTTTCAACCCCCATACTTTTGACAAGGGATGATCCCGAACCCGGAAATTCAGAAAATTATGAAACTCTGTAAATATGTAGCGGAAGTCCTGCCGAGTACAACGCAATTTCGTTTGCTGCCCAAATTCACTCCAAGAGGGTGCAATTGACCCCTGAAATTTTTTTATTTTGTATTATTACTCGCGAGCTGTAGGAGATAGAAAAAAAGTGTTCAGGAAAAAGTTACTTCTCTTAGTTAGGACTAACATTTGGTAAATTATAGTTCTTACAGTTCTTACGGTTCGTGAGTTATAACACAAAATCGGAAAATAGCCGGATTTTCAGGGGTCAATTTCACCCCCTTCGAGTAAACAAATTTAAACTTTAATCTTTGGGGATAAGTAGAGGATATATTGGTATGTATTACTCAATTTTTGTTGCTGCCCAAAGTCACTCTAAGAGGGTGAAATTGACCCCTGAAAATCCGTTTTTTTTTTAGATTTTGTGTTCTAACTCACGCACCGTAAGAACTGTAAGAACTATGATTTACCAAATGTTAGTCCTAATTAAGGGGTAACACCACTGTAACAGCTTGAAAAATAGCGTTTTTTTGGCAATTTTTCTTGGATGGAAGGAAAGGTAATAGAATAACTATACTGGAGGAAGTTATTAAGCACATATTTTGTTATTAAAAAAAAAAGTTATTGAGAAATATTACAAAATGGCGGCACTGAAGCCATTCTCGTGAGGCATGTTGAAGTTTTAGCGCTCTGCGGCACGCAGTGTAACTGGTGCAAATTTGAATTTAAAAAAAAAAATATGACTTGAATCTACATGTTTATAGCTAGAGAAATAGGTAGGGGATTTTAAAAATATTGATTTTTGTGTGATTGGTGAGCATTTGAATGAAAAACGTTCAATTTTCTATAAAAAGAGGGCAATCATTTGTTAATAAGTAATGTTTAAATTAACTTATCGAAAATCCCGTACGTATTTCTGTTGAAAATGTTATTTTAAAGATATTGTTAAAAGTTCGAATGAAAAGAATGAAAATTGTTGGAGTTATGCTGCGTGCCGTGTTGAAAAATCGTGATTCGAGAAAAACGCGTTTAACGCCTGTAGTCGTTTCGAAGCAGTCCGATGTGCTTGGGGAAGAGCTCGAAATTTCAAGGAAACAAATTTGTTTCAAGTAATACAGTTTTTGCCCCATATTCTAAAAGGTTCAAACCATCTTTTAAGCAAATAAAAAAAAAATCAATTTTCCGAAAAATTTACAGTGGTGTTACCCCTTAAGAGAAGTAACTTTCTCCTGAACACTTTTTTTCTATCTCCTACAGTTCGCGAGTAATAATACAAAATAAAAAAAATTTCAGGGGTCAATTGCACCCTCTTGGAGTGAATTTGGGCAGCAAACGAAATTGCGTTGTACTCAGGAGGACTTCCCCTACATATTTACAGAGTTTCATAATTTTTTTAATTTCCGGGTTCGGGATCTTCCCTTGTCCAAACTATGGGGGTTGAAACTTGGTAACCCGACATGCATGAAAATGGTTACTCCTACGAAAAAAACTCATACAACCTTTTTTGTAGAGAATTTCCTAGGCTATAAATTGTATAATAACAATTTTTGTCGCAAAACTGCTAGATAACGATATATTCGCGAAAAACAGCATTTTTTTTTCAACCCTCTGTAAAATTTTTAGCGGGGGTCGGATCGATAGGGACTTTTGACATATTATTTAAAACGACCAAATAAAGGCCCATACCAAAATTTAGCTTGCTGGGATTTATTCCGAAGATTGGGCAGATTTCCGTCTAATTTCACTGGACTATAGGGCGCGCGATTCTTTGTATCCAATCCACCTATCTTTGTACATTTACGGAATCATCGCAAATGCGTCTACAAAATCGTGCAGTACTCGGTGAAAAGATGCCCGGATTCCGCGCGATGCTTGTATTTAAACTCGGTGTCCACGAGCGAGGGAACGAACGAGCGATCGCATAGGCATAGGCCACAGTCAATGCCGAGCGAAGGCACGCACGTGGGCGCTGTATCCTTATAAGGACGCTCGCCACGAGATTCTTACTTCGTCGAACGTTACCTTATATTTTATCTGGTGTTACGTCATTCGCGAACAATTTCCCTCGCGATTCGTTTTCGCGTCCATCGCGTTGCCAAAGTTTCACCAACGTTCGCTACTTTAAATTCCGTACATAGGGTAGATGTCCCAATTACTGCCAGTGTCCCAATTACTGCCACTTGATTTATTATATGTAATAAAAGCGTAACGTATAAAAATAAATGTACAAAAAATAGTTATTATAATAACTATTATAATAACTATAACGTATAAAAATAAATGTACAAAAAATAGTTATTATAATAACTATTATAATAACTATTATAATAACTATTTTTTGTACATTTATTTTTATACGTTATAGTTATTATAATAGTTATTATAATAACTATTTTTTGTACATTTATTTTTATACGTTACGCTTTTATTACATATAATAAATCAAGTGGCAGTAATTGGGACACTGGCAGTAATTGGGACATCTACCCTATGTACGTACAGTTGCGACTGACGCGACGGCCACGGCGACGTTTCTCCGATCGAAGGGGTGCCTCTAAACGAGTATAGGAACGCTGTCTCTTGGCCGAGACAGGGGTTTAGGGCAGTAGATTACGCAGTATTCTCAGCGCTACCTACCAGCTATTCTCGTTGGCACGAAAGATCGTCTGTTCGATCGTCAGTGCGGCAAGAAGTTCGAAGGCGACGCCGGAGTGATTTATTTACCTTGATTGGTTCGAATTCAATCGCGTTCGAGTTGCATTGTAATACTTGTAATGCGTAATTGACGCGTAGGAGTGCCGCGGCAAAACCGACGCGACCCGACTGTCGCGCAATCCGTCTTATGTTTTATTCCACGCAACATGTATGTAACCGTTTTCGTTCTTTCCGTTCCACTCGATCCAGGATTCGTACGACGCGATCGGGCACCCTTCTTTCTTTCATCTTGCCTCCGCTGGTTACGGACCCGCCTAGAACCGGATCCGTTTCCACCCTTGGAAATCTGTTGCGAAGAAACGGTCGATCAAACACGCGCGCGCAAACACGAGAAGCCGAGTCGAAAACGGGCGGAGCCCCGCATCGCTGCGTTCGGCTTCGTCTCGTCGCCATTCAAACCGGGAAAATTACTTGTGTTTCAGGTCGCGTCCACTCGGCTGTGGTTTCAGGCGTTAATTGGGAACAGCGCACCGTCACCGTAGAATGGTTCGAGAGAGGAGAGACCAAAGGGAAAGAGGTAATCGCGTTAAGGGGTCTCCCTAGCGTGACGCCTGGGAAATAGGGCAACATTTGGGAATTTTTTGAAGGAAATCTACTTGATATTGCAGTTTCAAACTTTGGAGTATTTATTCAGTTACATTTGGGCAATGTACTTAAATTTTTTGAAGCATTAGTGATAATTATATTTTATGTTTGAAGGATTACAATGAGGAGCTCGCAAATAAATGGCGATCATGATCCCGGCTGTCATGGTCATCTGAAACAAAAAACACAGTTATTTTCTTAATCTATGTGAACGTAGGTAGGGTTTGAACTAGAACGAAAATACAAAAACCCCAAAATACAAAAATGGCAGCACTTTAAAGAAAAGCTTTCATTTCGCGGCAAAAAAATGGTCAGTTTTTTGCGCCGCGAAATTCGAATTTTGCATATAATGACTTCATTCGAGTTCAGGTTCTAACAGAACACGCAGTGAATATATATGTGAAGTTTTAAGTCGTTCGGTTGAGTAGTTTTTGAGATATCGTGATCGCCGCGCCAAAAAATGTCGTTTCGAGTAAAATGCGTTTAAATATTCAAATACCATTTGTCAAATAATAAATCATACTTACAATTAGTCTCCAATGCCTGGCCCGTAGAGAACACCTTCCTCTTCTTCATATAATGTTGAACTTTCAGAAAACGCAAAAAAACAAAAAATCGATTTTTTTAAACCGTCACACCAGGGAGACCCCTTAAGAATGACAAACGTGTTTGCCTCCCCTGTGATCACAGGGCTCGCCAAAACCAACGTCCTTGGGAAACCACGTAATGTTTGGCGGGCAATTTTTAGGTGGAGATCGACGCGATACTCGCCTTGAATCCCGAGCTGATGACGAATCAGAAAACGATGGGACCACCGGCTCAGATGAACAACCACGCGGTCATGTCCTCCAGAGCAAGGGTACGTATCTTTGGCTTTTGCTTTTCCCATCGAGGCCGAACGAACGCGGGTGAAACGGAAGTGGAGGAAAAGCTTCAACCGGCAAACCGTGTAAAACTGTAAACGGCCAAGGAACAAACAGGCCCAAAATTCGGCCAGTTGGCCATTTAGTCGATTGAGAATCGAGTTTCATCCGCTGATGGTTTGCACGTTCTCATACGCGCGTGTAATCGCTTCGATACAGCTACCTACTCGCGCGTCTTCCATCTAGTAGCCTCCTTCATCGTTCGTCATTAACGACAGATTATCCAGTAACGATTCCCAGGATCGTTACGATCTTCTTCGTTACCCATGCCCCGCCAGATCCGCCCGCTCTTTCGGCGTGCTACGTGAACTGGGCACCGCGAAATTGAAGCTACCCGCCCCGGACTATTGAATGTAGACTGATCGGAGCAACTACAACCGCTTGCAATATCTCTTCTTCGGCGTGTCGAGACACGCGTCCGAGGCTACGCCGAAAGAGCAACCAGCGTCAACGTCGCTCCGTAGTTGCCGCTACTAACACGATAACATATTTTTTCCTCCATGGACGCTGCTCATTATCACGGACTTGGGTCGACGATGGATCATCAACGACCTCCGGATCCCGTCCAAAACCGATCGAATCCCAATACGACCTCGCATCGTCGTCTCGTCGTCGCGCATCTCCGCATTGTCTACCGACGTCACGTTCCCGGCGATTCCCGGCGATTCCCTGCTCGCCGATTCCCCTCGTCGCGGAACCTGCCGCGATTCAATTACCTTTGCGGGGCAATCTTTCGCTCGTGATCAACCAAAACCAAATCGGATCGAATCGAATGTTTATCGGCGAGTATAGGACTCTTCGGGCGAAGAGGATGAGGGGGTAGACGAGTCGGAAAACCAAGAGGAGGGCTCCCTTGGACGGCGCAGCGTTCACGCCGCAAGAAACGGCCTTGCATCCGCAACGCTTCCTGTACGAGTCATATCTGCTGTTTCGGTAAACGCGGATCCCATCTTCCGTCATATTCTCTTCTCCTCATAGTCCAGTGAAATTAGGATTTGTCTTCGGAATAAATCCCAGCAAGCTAAATTTTGGTATGGGCCTTTATTTGGTCGTTTTAAACCATATGTCAAAAGTCCCCATCGATCCGAGGGCCGCTAAAAAATTTACAGAGGGTTGAAAAAAAAAACAGTTTTTCGCGAATATCTCGTTATCTAGCAGTTTTGCGACAAAAATAGGTCTCACACAATTTATAACCTAGGAAATTCTTTACAAAAAAGGTTGTATGAGTTTTTTTCGTAGGAGTGACCATTTTTATGTGTGCCGGATTACCAAGTTTCAACCCCCATACTTTTGACAAGGGAAGATCCCGAACCCGGAAATTCAGAACATTATGAAACTCTGTAAATATGTAGCGGAAGTCCTGCTGAGTACAACGCAATTTCGTTTGCTGCCCAAATTCACTCCAAGAGGGTGCAATTGACCCCTGAAATTTTTTTTATTTTGTATTACACTGTCCAACACGATTTTTGGTCTGCAATATCCGCTGGGTAATTCTTGTAGAGTTTTTCGCCCAGAATACGAATCCGCAAGCAGAATTGTTCTATCACACTCAGTTTTTGAAAAAATCGATTTTGGAAAAAACTGCAAATTTTCAACTTTGAACATTTTTTGTGTCGAAACGGTAATAGTTATTCGGTTGTTTGTTCCGTCAAATTATTCTATGAACCGTCCCGAATACAACGATATAAGTTATTATTGCATTATGACCATTTAAATATGTTTAAACAACGATCAAAGGGAAAATGACACCCGAAATGCACCCATTTTTGAAGATATCTTTCAATTTATTTCCAAAACTAAGGGTCTAGGAAAAAATCTGACCATTCCACGCGATGCAGCAGACATTTTTCCTTCGGAAATCATCAACAAAACTGGTAAGTCACGTTTTGTTTTAAATACAGAAGCGAAAGAGTTTGGCAAAACGCGCGGTGTCGACAGTGGTAGTCAACGGCGGCGCGCGGTCCGCTGCCGCTCACCGCAACACAATCGCTTAACGCGCCTGAGTACCACTGTCGGCACCGCGCGTTTTGCCAAACTATTTCGCTTCTGTGTTGAAAACAAAACGTGACTTACCACTTCTGTTGATGCTTTCCAGAGGGAAAATGTCTGCTGCATCGCGTGGAGTAGTCGGATTTTTTCTAAGACCCTTAGTTTTGGAAATAAATTGAAAGATAACTTCAAAAAAGGGTGCATTTCGGGTGTCATTTTCCCTTTGATCGTTGTTTAAACAAATTTAAATCATCATAATGCAATAATAACTGATATCGTTGTATTCGGGAGGGTTCGTAGAATGATTTGACGCAACGAGCAACCGAATAACTATTACCGTTTCGACACAAAAGATGCTCAAAGTTGAAAATTTGCAGTTATTTTCAAAATCGAATTTCTCAAAAATTGAGGGTGATGGGGACAAACGGTTTGCGGATTCGTGTTCAGGGCGAAAAACTCTACAAGAATCACCCAGTGGATATTGCGGAACAGAAAAAAAGTTTCATTTTGTTGGACTGTGTTATTACTCGCGAACTGTAGGTGATAGAAAAAAAGTGTTCAGGAAAAAGTTACTTCTCTTAATTAGGACTAACATTTGGTAAATTATAGTTCTTACAGTTCTTACGGTTCGTGAGTTATAACAGAAAATCGGAAAATAGCCGGATTTTCAGGGGTCAATTTCACCCCCTTCGAGTGAACAAATTTAAACTTTAATCTTTGGGGATAAGTAGAGGATATATAGGTATGTATTACTCAATTTTTGTTGCTGCCCAAATTCACTCTAACAAGGGGACACTAAGGTCGACGGGAAACGGATTTTCCTGAACCTTGCAGTGTTTGAAGATGTCGCCTCCGAAGTTAATTTGGCAAAGCAGTAGGGCGCGCTTCTCAAGATTTTCCGAGAAAATTGCATTTGAAAATCGAATTATTTTCGCAATTAGCTTTCTTCGAGTTTCAGTTTTTTTTTTACTTTCCCTTTTTTACTTACATGCTAGTATAACACGAGCCAGGGTGATATTCATCATAAAAGCATGGAAAACAATCATTTTTGCGGCACCTAGCACACACTATAAACGATTTTCAAATGCAATTTTCTCGGAAAATCTTGAGAAGCGCGTGCTACTGCTTTGCCAAATTAATTTCGGAGGCGACATCTTCAAATACTGCAAGGTTCAGGAAAATCCGTTTCCCGTCGACCTTAATGTCCCTTTGTAAGAGGGTGAAATTGACCCCTGAAAATCCGTTTTTTTTTTAGATTTTGTGTTATAACTCACGCACCGTAAGAACTGTAAGAACTATAATTTACCAAATGTTAGTCCTAATTAAGAGAAGTAACTTTTTCCTGAACACTTTTCTTCTATCTCCTACAGCTCGCGAGTAATAATACAAAATAAAAAAATTTTCAGGGGTCAATTGCACCCTCTTGGAGTGAATTTTGGCAGCAAACGAAATTGCGTTGTACTCAGCAGGACTTCCGCTACATATTTACAGAGTTTCATAATTTTCTGAATTTCCGGGTTCGGGATCTTCCCTTGTCCAAACTATGGGGGTTGAAACTTGGTAACCCGACATGGATGAAAACGGTTACTCCTACGAAAAAAACTCATACAACCTTTTTTGTAGAGAATTTCCTAGGTTATAAATTGTGTGAGATCTATTTTTGTCGCAAAACTGCTAGATAACGAGATGTTCGCGAAAAACTGTTATATTTTTTTCAACCCTCTGTAAAATTTTTAGCGGCACTCGGATCGATGGGGACTTTTGACATATTGTTTAAAACGACCAAATAAAGGCCCATACCAAAATTTAGCTTGCTGGGATTTATTCCGAAGATTGGGCAGATTTCCGTCTAATTTCGCTGGACTATCACTCTCCTTGCCGTTTTCTCTATAGTAGAATTCCTTCTCCGAGGATCGAAACCGCTCGGCCGCGAATCTCGAAGCTCCTGGCCACGCGAACGAATCGCCACCGGGTTACTCTCCAAATCTCCGTACGCGCCCCAATCCTCGCGATTCGCCCCTAAAACCTCCTCCACTCGTTCTGTCCCCGGCCGTCGCGTCGGCGGCTCTCTCACCACCACTGCACGGCACTTATCATTTCTCACAGCTTGCGCACGTTGCTCGTACCGTAGCTAGTACCCTCCTTGCCGCGCGTTCCACCCGTAACGGGCACGTTGCTTTCGAGCCTCGGTCGCCCACCGTTTACGCGCAACGTTTACACCACTGCGTTGCGTCTTCTTCCGAGCGCCGAGATGTAAAACGATTTCGTTGGTCGTTCGCCAACCATTCCGCCTCGTTTCGTTCAGCAACGTAGTTCCGAACGATGTATCATACACTTGGCTTTCAACGGAACAAACATGACCCACTTACCTTACATTTTTCGAATGTTTCTCGGATTCTATAGTACATAGGTACATACGCTAAGCTTTACTAGACGAATAATTGAAATTGCATTTTTTTTCTTTCTTTTGTTATCGATGACGTTACGATATGTTTCCTTTGTTTGTTTCTTTGCAGCATTCTACGAAGCCGTCGATTCCAGTAAAAGGTATGTCGTGTGCAACTGAGAAAGCCTTCCACTCGCAAAATCCATCTCGAGGCTTGAGAGCGCGAATGTCGTCGCCGGCGTAACTCGTCGCGAGTCCCTTCTCGCGGCAACTTTTTCGGCGTGACACCCAGCTCCTCCGCGGTCAGGCGGGCAAAGTAGCGCGGGCGAGTCTCGTGTCCCCCGCGGCTTATCAGCGTTCGCGATATCGTATCGGGTCGCGTCGCGTGGGCTTGTAGACGCGCGTACGTGGACATAAAGTAAATCGATTCTCCGCGCGAGCCGCGAGGCTATTACGAGAGCGTGTGCCGTTACTAAGCGATGGTCGCGCGAGCGTGTAGGAAAAGTTGTCGTGTACCGTTGCGAAGGCTATCGTAGGAGGAACCACTGTCCGTTCTGGTCACTATCGACGTTCCTGCGCTAGGTGCAATGGCGCAAGGGCGTAAGGGCAAGGACCCCGACCGGGCGTAAGGGCAGCGCGCGCGAATGTACATACGAGTAGGTACGTAGGACAGGCGAATCGTGCAGTCTACGCCAACCAGCCCCGCACTCCGCCTGCTACTCTGTCCGGCGCATTTCGACGTTCCGCGAAATCGGTCGAGAGTGGTGGCGCGTCAGGTCGCGCGCCCGTGCTTCTTCTCCGTCATGAGGTTCGACCCGTTGGCCTACTGTTTCGGAAGGAAGAATAGGATAAACGACGGCGACGACAGGAGCATCGACCACGTACGAGCTCTATCCGAAGAAATCGAACACGGTAACGAAGCGACCCCTTTGAAAATCGGCGCGGCGGTCCCGATCGCGTGCCGAGTCGTCTTCCCGCGAATGCCGCGCGCTCCATTAACTCGGCCTACCGGCAGAGATTCGTCTCATCACTCGAATCCTCTAAACATCTCGCGACTGATGTGTCGTTTGCAGCCGGCTCCAACAGGCAATTGCCGCGGCAAACGGGTCGTCCGACCAACATAATGCCGCCCGCTACTTCTGTCAACGGGCACGGGGATTCCGTAACAGGATTAACGAGTCGGCGAGAGCTTGAGAACATACCGCCCACGCCAACCACCACGTCGATCCCCTTCAACATGACCGCTACTGTTCTGGCCAAACAAAAGCAGCAGCAGCAACAACAGCAGCAACTGCAGCAACTGCAGTCTCAGCAGCAGCAGCTGCAGTCTCAACAACAGCAACAGCAGCAGCAGCAGGCTCAAGTGGAGAACGGCCGAGGGAGGCGGTCGAACGTGGTGAAAGAGGTCGAAAGGCTGAAGAAGAACAGGGAAGAGAGGAGGCAGAGGCAAGCGGAGCGGAAAGAGGAGAAGGAAGCTCTGATGAATTTAGATCCAGGCAATCCGAATTGGGAGTTTCTTGCGATGATAAGGTCAGTCGGGCGGTTGCCTCCTCCCGTTTTGCCCTCTCACTCACCCCACAGCTGAGCCCCCGTGGATTTTAATAAAATTTTAGGGGATGAATCTGGAGGTCACCTCGATTACCCTCTGCTAAATATTTTATGCCAATGAGCATTATTTATAGACAATCGATATGTGAGTGTTAAAAGCAATTCACTTCAAGCAAATTTCAAGAAAGTGAGTTGGGTGAGTGCGTACAGCGCTTACTTCCCACCAAAGCAACACGGGATCAAATCCCGGTCACCCTAATTTTTTTTTCCTTTCCTTCAACCCTTATTTTGAATAATTAAATTTTATACTGCTTTGTGTCATAAATATTGTAATTTTTTAACATAAATTTTATATATAAACATGGTAAAAATACATAATTTTTTATACACGTACAAACATAACTGGTACATAACGACTTGTTTCAACTTGTACTATAAAGACACTGTAAATTATATATTTAATATGAAATTTTTCTTTACAATTTAAAATGCACGTCTATGTAACTTTACAACTATTTATCTATCTACCTATCCTATTATATATCGATATATATATACACGTAAATACGCACATATATACGTCCAAGCATGCCGAGTTGAAACAAGTCGTTATGTACCAGTTGTTTGTATGTGTATAAAAAATGATGTATTTTTAACATGTTTATATATAAAATTTATGTTAAAAAATTACAATATTTATGACACAAAGCAGTATAAAATTTAATTATTCAAAATAAGGGTTGAAGGAAAGGAAAAAAAATTAGAATGACCGGGATTTGAATCCGTGTTGTTTTGGTGGGAAACTCACTTTCTTGAAATTTGTTGAAGTGAATTGCTTTTAACGCTCATATATCGATTGTTTATAAATAATGCTCATTGGCATAAAATATTTAGCAGAGGGTAATCGAGGTGACCTCCAGATTCATCCCCTAAAATTTTATTAAAATCCACGGGGGCTCAGCTGTGGGGTCCCCTTGCCAGTGTCGCCTGTCTGTTGGTCGGTCCTGTTACATAGTAGCATTCCGTATTGATAAGCGAAGTAAGTACCTAACCCACGCAACGTTCTCATTCGCAGAGAGTACCACAACAGCATAGAGTTCAGGCCACTGCGGGAAACGGACGTCGTGGAAGACCATCAGATCACCGTGTGCGTGAGAAAACGTCCGTTGAACAAGAAAGAGAACACGCGCAAGGAGGTGGACGTGATCAGTGTGCCCAGCAAGGACCAGATGGTGGTCCACGAGCCGAAGGCGAAGGTCGATCTGACCAAGTACTTGGAGAACCAAATCTTCCGTTTCGATTACGCGTTCGACGAAAGCTGCACCAACGAGATCGTCTACAAGTACACCGCGAAGCCTTTGGTGCACACCATCTTCGAAGGTGGTATGGCCACGTGTTTCGCGTACGGCCAGACCGGAAGCGGGAAGACGCACACCATGGGCGGTGACTTTAACGGGAAGACGCAGGACTGCAAGAAGGGCATATACGCCATGGTCGCCAAAGACGTGTTCAAATGTCTGAAGTTGGCCAAGTACCGCCCGTTGAATCTAGTTATTTCCGCCAGCTTCTTCGAAATATACTCCGGCAAGGTATTCGATCTGCTGGCGGACAAAGAGAAGCTCCGAGTCTTGGAAGACGGCAAGCAACAGGTATGGACAAGTTTCGGGTGGTCTGTAACTGGCCGCCGGGATCGTGTAGAGGAAGTGCAGCATATTTGGAATACTGTTGGTAATTTGGAATACCGAAGTATCTAATAAACTACTAACGCTATTTAATTTGTAACACCGTAGATTATAGGGGCTAATGACCTCTTAACTAATGACATTTCTGGATGAACCGCAATTTTTACATTTTCGACTTAATCTGCAGAGGAAGAAAACGTCAGTCTGCAAAACTTTTTCAGCGCGTATTCAATCGTTCCAATCATGGTTAAAATATGTCAAAACTTTAGTGTTAAACACTTAATCGACTCATTTGCACGTTCCTTCTATGGTTCCGTGCCAGTTTTGCGATAATTTCGAGAATACAAAGTGTGGCATGAAATTTTCGGTTTCGATGCCACGTGGTTAATTCGGAATACCGAAGGTGAAGGTAATTTGGAATATTCCAAAGCCTACCGATGCTTTTGTTTCGCGCGTAATGGATACCACCGCGTCAGTTTCATCTGTCACCTGTATAACCTTTTAGGAGCATTTGTGTAAATAATGTCTTATAGACATCTACATCTTCAAGATTGGTAGAAACGTGTGAACCAAGAGCGAGTGCAGTATGTAACCGTTCTTAGCATTTTTATAAATATTCTGGTATACATATCTCCTCAAAATATCTATATGTTTTGTTTAAGTTTATAAAGTGAAGGTAAATTGGAATACCGGTATTCCAAATTACCTGCACCTTAACGAAATCGATACTTCTTGTCATTTTTCATTCAAACCAAAATCTCAGTTACTTTTTGTTTTTTATTTTTACTGACACTCAGAAATATGAAAGTTTATTAGTTTCCCTATGATATTATGTAGTTTAATTTGATCCCATCCTCTGTCGTAATTTTTTATTCGTCTTAAACAAACTGGTATTCCAAATATACTGCACTTCCTCTACATCTTCCGCTACGTCGTTCCTTATTCTCGTATATCCTCCTAGGTGCAAATTGTCGGCCTCACGGAGAAAGTCGTGGAAACGTGCGACGAAGTGCTGAAGCTTATACAGCACGGGAACAGCGCGAGGACCAGCGGACAAACCAGCGCCAACTCCAACTCCTCGCGGTCGCACGCGGTATTTCAGATCATTGCGCGAACACCGGGCACGCACAAGGTCCACGGCAAATTCTCTCTTATCGATCTGGCCGGCAACGAAAGAGGGGCCGATACGTCCTCCGCCAACAGGCAAACCCGTGAGTTCTCTCTTCCCCCATCTGCTCGTGATCGTGGTCGTAAGCTGGTAACACGGGTACGTGAAAATTGTTCGCAGGAATGGAAGGCGCCGAGATCAATAAATCGCTGCTAGCTTTGAAAGAGTGCATCCGCGCGCTGAGTCGCAAGGGCACGCATCTACCGTTCAGAGCGAGCAAGTTGACGCAAGTGCTGAGGGACAGCTTCATCGGCGAGAAATCCAAGACTTGCATGGTAATCGATTTCCGCCGCGTTTCCCAACCTAAACGTCTCGAGCCAGCCGCGTAAAGCCGGTCCTCCTCCGTTTTTCGCAGATAGCTATGATCAGTCCAGGGATGAGTTCTTGCGAACATTCCTTGAACACTCTTAGATACGCCGACCGAGTGAAGGAGCTAGCCGCTAACGACCCGACGGAAGTGAAAGCTTCGCCGACGGACGACGATCGGTCCTTGAAGATCGAGGAGCAGTCGAACAACAGCGTTCTGTCCGACAGCGATTTAGCGCAACTTCGATCGCTCAACGTGAGTTGATCCGCTTCACGCTGCTACTTTGCTCTCTCCATTTCTCTCTATATACATAACATATGTTATCCCTTTTCCTTCTTTTTTTCTTTCGTAGGAAGGCGAGATTTCGCAAGATCTGTACACCTTTCACGAGGCGGTATCCGCGTTGCAAATGCTGGAGGAGGAAGTTTTGGACACGCACAAAGTAGTCATGGAAAGTACAACCAGATTTCTGAATGACACGCACAGCGTGTTCAGCGCGACCCACGAAGTAGACTATGACCAAGAAGGTAAGATCATTCGACACATTCTCTCTCGATAAACACAATGTTTCGCCGCACGTAGCCGTGTAAATGGTCGCTTTCTTTCGTTCTCTATCGATTCTTCTTCCTATTCCGTGGATGCTGCGACTCGAACGTGTACAGACATATATATATATATATATATCTCTCTCTCTGTTACTCCGATGAAATCTTTTGTCGTTTTCTGCACGCACACGTAACTGATACTCTATCGCGTGTATCTCGAGGCGAAACGCAGTGGATCTGTTGGCTTTGTATCAGTTTTACTGCATCTCGCATGCCTTTGCACGAATGTGTATGTACACATACGTATCTACCTCGAGCTGGTCGATCTCTCATTTTCCCGATCTCTGCCAACGGGCGCGGGCGCCGTGTGCGAGTTACGCGAATACGCGACAACACGTGACCGTGATAAGTCGGCCAGAAACGTTTTGGGGATGGGGAAGCAACACGATAACGCGAGGTGGAGAAACTCTAGCTCTGAAGCATCATTGTGTATGAAATTTTGCAACAGATTCGCGCGATAACGATAAGGCAAATGCGAGCTGCGCATTAAAACGGGACCCAAACCTGAAAGACGACAGGACGACAGGGACGCCGACTATGAATGTGTTGGAGGCAATGAGCGACGCCTCGATCGGTTCGGCCAGTGACGTGGATTCCGAACCGATTGGAACCGTTGACACGTCCGCGAAGGATTCGCTAAAGTCCCCTTGGAAGGACGTGATGGAATCGGAGAGTAACGTCATTTCGTACGGCACCGACTGCGAACCGAAGTATGACTGGAAGGCGGACTGGCCGGGGCACTCTTGGAACGAGCACATTTCAACGAGAGGAACGTACCCGCGGAGAGCCGACGGTGCTGAACGATTTAAACGATCCTCCGCTCACAGAATGAAATCGCTGAAATACCATTGGTCCGGCACCTTTAACGACCGCTTGAGAAAGTATTCGCGTTTCGGTGCCGACGACGACAAATCGTCTCGATGGTCCTTGGACGGCCACACTCTCAGCCGTCAGGAGATCATCGGTGATGCGATTTATAATTACAACTTGAAAGTGTTCGACGACGAGAAGACCACGAAGAAAACCAAGCTCTTTGGCTGCGACAAATTCGTTCTCGAGGGCAACATAAGCCACGCGACCAACGACGAGGAGATAAAATGTTACGACCGCCGATCGCCTGTCGGCCGGCATAACGCCGAGTCGAACGTATCGCAGGAGAATATGAATTTTCCTGGACGAGACGACTGCGAACGAATCGTGGGGCGCCACGAGAGTTTGCGTGGCAGGACGTTCCTCCGAGACGACGGAGACGCGAACAGACTTGCAGAGGACGCGGACGGTGCGAGCGCGTCGGCGCGATCCTTGCCCTCGAAAGATCCAACCCTCGTTTCCGACTGCCGCGGAACCTTAGAAACGGTGCCCAATCTCTACCCTCGTGAACGATGGATAGACAAGCTGTCTACGTCCCGATGTTGGAACGTTTTGCTGTCGCTCATCAAACATTTCGTTCTCTTCTCGTTTTTACCCAGCGCGTACGTGGCCATTTTTATGTACGTCAGGAGGACGCAAGAACAATGAATCGAAGGCAAGCCTCTTGTCATTTCGGCTATCGGGTTTCGCGGTCGCGGTGCGATCGTTACGTTACGTTATTGCCTCGCGGTTTCTCCACAGATCGACCACATTCCGCGCTCTGCCGCATTTTAACGTTGCCACAGGCTACCATTCTAGGCACCCAACGTTTTATACTGTTGTATCAATAGTGATGGACTTGTTAAGTTTTATAAGCTGTTAGTTCTAGCCTGTACATTAGTTATTAAACTGTTAAAGTCATCTCTCTTACTACGTGCCTTCTCAAGTGCACCTGTACCGAGGGCGCACACCAGGGAACGCGTCCGATGCGAGTGATCGCAAGCTGCAACGAACGGCGCGGAGCGGCGACTCGCTAGGCCTGCTCGATCTTTTACGTGTCGTTTTTCATGGAATCGACGACACCCTCGCACATCTTTATTGTTACTTTGTTGTATAGAGGGAGAAATATAAATAAGAAAGAAGAGCGCCGTGTGCCTATTTTGCGCGTCTGGCCGCGCGAGATCCCTTACATTGTACCTATCATGTAAATACTAACACGATAGAGAGCCGTATGTACATACAATGCATTCGAAGGTAACGTCACGAACCCTTGCAGATTTGAGACGGAAAAGAACAAAGTTCGAGTCACCCGACCTGAGGAGGTTCTCGTTGCGTAGACGTCTGATAGAGAGAAAACAGTTCTCCGATGGTACGAAATCATTTCACGGCTAATTTTCACATTCATGAAAAGTCGCCGGACAAAAGCTGCTTACGTTAATACGCATATCTGGAGTACACTAATTATGCGTTCGCGCATCGATCATCGCGATCGTTCCCATCATTTGCGAACTTACTTTCATTTGCGCATCTACGCCACCGAAATCCTCAAAAATAATGCTTTCCTCGCCAACTCTATCCCACGGGGTGAGAAGAGTTCTCGTTGCCGGTAGCCGGGTACTCGGTTCTCTCTCGGTGGCCAAATAAATCTGTATGTACTTGGAGCTCTTTCGTTGCTTACCGCTCTGTAGCCGCGAATCTGTTGGCGCGACAGCTCGACCGCTTCTTTTTTACAAGCTTCTATTCCACTACCTATATCGAGCGCGGAAACAATCGACTTAGAGCGGTCGTTAGCGAAACATTATTCTCTCCATGTACCCGGATCCAAGTACTGTTAATAAATATTGCTTTTGTGGATTCTCAATCTAACGGCATTGTTTCCTTCGCACTAATTTCTAGTCCGTAACTTGTCGGTCTAATCGTGCACGATAGTCTTGGTCGGGGCCAACCCCTCGACGACGATATTCATTCACGATCCTCGGAACGCTTCGAACACCAACGGCGCGTCAGCCTTTTAATATTTTCCGAACTGCCTCGATCTCAAATGGTTCGTTCGACTTGATGCCTAGCGCGACGCGCCGTTCTGTTCGATGAAGATGATGGAACGGCCGCCGTGTATACCGAGTCGCACCGACTCGCGCCAACCGACTTGCTTGCGTTCACGCAGCCTCATCAGACTTTTCGGCTCACCATCGCGAATTCCCTCGGAGCTCTTCGAGACCGACGACTGAAACTCTGTTGTTTGTTGCAGCGTATGCCCAGAAATGGGAGCAGCTGTTGGTGCAGCAGCGCGACACCTTGAATGCTGCGATAGACCAAGTGAGTCAGTTTCGCGGACAGCTATTGCAAGAGGAGCAAATCAGCCAGAAGATGACACGAACTCGTAATTTACGGCACAATTAAGCTGGGTCCTTTTACTGGACAGAGGTAGAATCACAGAGTGTCACGGCTACGACGGGAATATTAGGAGTGTGATAATTGGGAGGGACGTGGGGCGGAATGGGGTGCGGAGATTCCGAAGCTGGCAAATCTGTTTCAAAACGTTCTATCGGTGGTTCGTCGATGATGAACGACGAATCTTTTCACTCCTTTCACACAGCTGCAAAACCTCCTCAACGATGCCGAGATCCGCAGAAATGATTCGATCCAAATGATCAACGAGAGCTCGATTCCTGCTTAATTCGCGAGGCATAGCCAACGAACGGAACGAAGAACAGTAGCCAGTCGACACCTGGTTCGCGAGAGATCACAGGGATAGGTGCCGTGCGAATATCGTTCATTGCTTCACGAGTTATTTCTTGCATTATGCCCTATTTAGATTCTATTTTACGATCGCCTCTTTCTCCTCTTACTCCTCTTTTTCTGTCCCTTTCCCTGTCTTGCGGTGACTTTAAGACTTTAGAAAAGCAAACATCTCGGGCGCAGCTTTCATTCAAATACCATAGCCAAACATCCTCGATGATTCCTGATTTTAGTCGCCCCGTATTCTCTAAGCAACGACTACATTTTAAAGCGAAATGACCATAATGCACGCGCGCAGCGACTACCCATCCCCGGAAAAAGTCGGTATAAATTTTTAGGATCCTGAATCGCGTAAATTGCATTCGAGAAAGACCAATGCCAGCTCGCTCGATGCGATCTTTTGTATCTCGGACGCTCGTCGCAATGGTTAACGTTGTCCATGGTTCGTGTCATCGTCTTTTCTTTTTTCTCACTTACCTGGCGATTCGGTGAGCTTTAACATACTCCAAGCGAACCTTCCGACGTCCGAGCCGCGTTCACTTTGTCTGCGAACCGTTCCACATCGTTCCACCGGGAAGAAAACTTTCGGTCGCCAACCTAGACTGTATTCAATTGGGAACGATGGGGAAAAGGTCGGAATCGGAAACGCACCCGATTGGATGCATTAGCGGTCGCGTCGAGGATCCTGAGGAGCCATGTCGAGAAACCCGTTCGTGGACAGAACCTTTTTACAGTGACCATCGTACATGCGCGTTCGTGTACGGGTCACCGATATATCCCCAACGAACCAAATAACGACTGATTTCGAGAATATGATTAGATGGTAAGGACAACTATTGCCGTGCAGAAACTCGTTTCGAGATTTTAGACTAAACTATACAAACGTTTTAGATTTTTTTTTTTACGCTTTCTTTATTTTCTTCTTCCTTTATCCGTTTCTTGCCTTAAGATTCTATAATCGATACAGCATCGGGCATGTTCCTCTTCTTATCGTTTCTTTTTTCATTTGCATTACTACTTACGGTTCACCCGCGTAAAGGTGCCGATGTCTGCGCGAATACCAAGCCGGGTCCCATCGATAAGCAGGCGCGGTTCGTTTGTGTTTCCTTGCACGTATTATCTGTCGACAACGCTGTTCGCGTTTAGAAGCGCATAGTCTGGAAACACGACGACGCGCGTCCTTCCCTCGTGCAAGCATCTTGCGAGCAGCTTTTCGTTCGACCGAATCGAACGATTGGTCCGTGGGCGTGGGATCGACTATCCGATGACCGACAGACGGAGGGGTGAGAGTGAGTGAGAATTCAGGTGAATGCGTGTGTGTGTGTGTATCTGCCTGCGAGTATGTGTGTGTTGGAAGAGAGAGAGAGAGAGAAATAACGGAGAGAACCAGCGTGAGAAAAGATAAAACGATAGATCGTCGACTCACGTGTACACGTTGTTGGCAAAAGTATGATTTTTATAGAAATGTATTTATATAGATAACCGCGTCGTTATATCGCATATAAAACGAGAAATTTGCACGTCTGGCATAACGAACGCAAAGTTTTTCTGTTCACACACGAATGATACTTATTAAAATCGAATGCGCTTTAAAATGGTGCGAAATGCCTCTGTATTGTTTCTTTCTCCGACAAGCCGTCAATAATGTTTTGTTAGACGTTAAAATTAAAGTTTTGTAGAAGTCGTACGTTTACTACTCTCTCTGTGTTGTTATTACATACGTCGAGCGTCCTCGCGCAATTCGCGCGGCAACTGTTCGCAGCAGAAAAAATGTCGCTAGCCGTATGTACGCGTCGCGCGCGATTCGACGCACGCCCGAATCTGCCGATAGCGCTATTATTTTTGTAATTAATAATTAAAATAAGTAGTCGCGATAGGGAACGAAGCAAACGACTCCATACGCATTCTTCGCATGTAACGCGTAAACACGAACGTTTTACTTTGCCCCTCTGCGGACAAACGACGACTGTTTCCCACAGATGAGAAATTGCGGGTCCGTTTAACGTAAGTACCGATTTAACGGCGTAACGTAAATTTCTGAACATTTGTATAGAACAAGGCCGTAACAAAATACACGAACAATAATTTTCAAAATAACGTGTTTATTAAAATCCGCGTTTATTTACATATTCCGTGCGCCGCAGGTAACTTGACCAGCAAGTAAGAGATTACACGTCGTTTCATTAATTTAAACACGATGAATTCGCGATAGTGTTTAAAATTCGCCTAGTTTTATATATACATAAATATGTATAATACAGATAGAGACAGAAAGAGAGAGAGAGAGAGAGAGAGAGAGAGAGAGAGAGAGAGAGAGAGAGAGAGAGAGAGAGAGAGAGAAAGATTCCCTGATATATTCTTACGTTAGATCACAGTCTTTGATCAAGATTTGCACTGTACTTGAAACATGGATTATTTTTCCGTAAACTATAAAACACAGAACGGAAAGTAATAATGAAACGGAAGCATTTTGTACCCGATAATCCTGATTACGGTACTTTGACTCGAAACGCTTTGAAAACCAAAGGATTATAGGGTTTTTGCAAAAACTGTGCAGCAAGTGGTAGCTTGAAACAATAGACAACACCTTCGTGCCGATTGTACATAATACAACGTCGGTGTTGGACAGGGCTTGAAAACTGTTGTAATATCGATTTCGGTTCTGCAAACGGTTATGGAGAACCTTTATTCCGAATAACTGTTATGAAGAACCGAAATGTCCAACTATTATCTGTTTCGGTTACGGTTCTTATTTCCCTCCTCATATCGGTTCCATAACCGTTATTATTTCGGTTCTATATCGGTTCTCGGTTACGGTTCTTATTTCCCTCTTCATATCGGTTCCATAACCGTTATTATTTCGGTTCTATATCGGTTCTGAAACGGTTATGGAACCGATTTGAAGAGGGAAATAAGAACCGTAACCGAGAACCGATATAGAACCGAAATAATAACGGTTATGGAACCGGTATGAGGAGGGAAATAAGAACCGTAACCGAAACAGATAATAGTTGGAAATTTCGGTTCTTCATAACAGTTATTCGGAATAAAGGTTCTCCATAACCGTTTTAATCAGAACCTTTATATAACAGTTTTAAACAGTTATTTTCGGAACCGTTTCAAGCCCTGGTGTTGGAGAACCGGAAGGAACGGATGGATGGGGCATACGTGCGCCATTAAGGTTCTTTGGTTTCTATAAAATACTTATAAATCCATGGATCGTGAGTCACACAGACACTCAATCATTATCGAACTGATTGTCGGCGGCGTGGATAGGATCAGCGGTTTCTTCGAGGGCGATCGTGGTATGTCTGTCGGTAAACAGAGTGTCTTGACTGAGCGCGGGAACTTGCCTGGAGAACTCGCTGGTCGCCCACAAGAACAGATCCAGCGTCTGTTCGGTACACTCCGCTATGAATCTTACGAACGGTCGGACGTCCCCCGTATTAGCAATTTGGAGATTTTCGTAGTAGGTGTGGCGGTGCTGTTTGTGAATAATTACAGGTGGATAACCGGCCTGCATGAGGATCATGTTCATGAGCAAACGCGACGTTCTGCCGTTTCCGTCGGAGAACGGATGGATGTGTACCAGCTTGTAATGCGCCAGAGCCGCGTACCTGCCGAATGATAAAGGAAAAGACAATGAACGAGATCGAAGGATGGACGAAAGGCTTGTAAATACCTAGCGCATGTACCGCGCGTCCAAAATGCTAATCCCGTTATTTACCTGACCGGGTGCATTCGAATGGCCCTCTCGCTGTTCAACCATAACGCGAACTCCTCCATCAGATAATGTATGTCGCCGGGTCCAGGAGGCACGTGACCTCCGACGTATACTTGAGTCCGTCGAAACTGACCGCCCTGCACGGGATCCACGTGCCCCAACACGCGCATGTGTATCTCTAGTATCTCTTTTATAGAAATAGAGCCGACCCGGTTGACCAAAGTAGCGTTTATGTATTTCATCGCGGCGTCCAGCCCCAGTATCTCGTTGTGCTCGTCGATGCTCTTGCCGGCCACCGCGGTCCGTGTCTCTACGATCGCTCTGGTCTGTGCCAGGTTCATCGTGTTCCCCTCGATCCCGACCGTGTGATAAATATGTTGGAAGTAGGCTTCCTTCTTGGCGCGTATCAATGCGGCATCGTTGTCGGGTATCGCCGCGAGCGCGTTCCGCTTATCGTCTATACGCCTGAGCATTCTTCGGTCTAGCTCCTCGACCACGCGAGCCGTCCGCTGGCTGTTTATCAACGCTTCCTCGTGATTCGGCTGGTAGCTTAAGGCGCGCGCGTAATACTCGTTCGCTTTGATCACGTCGTTCTGCGTGTACTCCAAAAACTCCCCGTAATGATTCAAGATATCCGGATGACGAGGCGCCAAAGCCACCGCGTGCTGAAACAGCTTCACCGCCTTCTTCTGCTTGCCGGACAACTTCATTTCTATCGCCAAGTGGAGGGAGGTTAACGCTTCCGCGGTGGACGCCGCGCTATTTTCACGAACCTGCAGCTGATCCGTGCGAGAGCTGTGCAACGCCACGTCCAGAGTACCTTCGTTGTACACGTTCATCCTGCCCTCCGATGGAAGAGGGATAAATACATGGCGATAGTCCTGAGCGTCTGAAAGAATCGGCAGATACAGAGGGCCACCCTCGGCGAGGAGATCGCGCAAGCTAAATAGGACAAGCTAACAAGGGGAGTCCACGGTGAGGTAATCATCGATTTTGATGAGCCTTGGCACGATGGATCTATGTCGAAAATAAGTAAATACGTGTCCGAGCGTTTCTGCCATTTGGCCTTAATAACAGAGATAATTACATGTAAGTTATTAAACATTTCATAGCGCCAATGGAAAGCATAAAAAGTTTTTACCCTCCTCCTGGTTGATTTTTCCCCTTAGTTAAGTTCCACATCCTTCTGTGGCGTTAAATGTGCAATTCTTTCCTAGAATTTTTACTGCTACCAAATTGTAACACCAATGAATTTCCTCCCGATACTATTCAGCTAA
This sequence comes from Andrena praecox, assembly GCA_963932275.1. NCBI lineage: Eukaryota > Metazoa > Arthropoda > Insecta > Hymenoptera > Andrenidae > Andrena > Andrena praecox. The sequence goes on along the minus strand of OZ010731.1, from coordinate 51,216,425 downwards.
GAGTTTCCACCATTTGGAACAATTAGTCTACTAATATAATAACAAAGAGATTGTATGGCAATTTTTCAAATGTTTATTAACGCCTGTTACTTACGTTGAGTGTACAATATTTTTGTTAATAAACATTTAAAAAAAAAAAAAAAAATGCCGTGGAGCGTTCGGTAAGACGTCAGCGTGGCGTTGTTGCGGTCGTGAGTTCGATTCCGCCCCTGTGTCGTCTATATATTTATTTTTTTCATACTTTATTTTTTCACACTTTATTTTTTCCACACTGTATGAATAGTGAGAGAAAAAGGTAACGGTAGTAACGTTCACTAATTCTTTTAAATGTATAAATACAATTATTTTTTATTTTTTTTTTTTTAACGTGGGGAAATCTTCAAAAGACACCATCGCGCGATGGTGGCCGTGGGGTTTTAGTGGGTAAAAATCCCACACTACCCTGGCGCCCTCGGGGGATTCCCCTCTGGAGGCGTCGGGGTGTCTTTTGAAGATTTCCCCACGTTAAAAAAAAAAATAATTGTATTTATACATTTAAAAGAATTAGTGAACGTTACTACCGTTACCTTTTTTTCTCACTATTCATACAGTGTGGAAAAAATAAAGTGTGAAAAAGATAAATATATAGACACAGGCGGAATCGAACTCACGACCGCAACAATGCCACGCTGACGTCTTACCGAACGCTCCACGGCATATTATTAAATTAAGGTTATGGCTTTTATGCTTTCAATTGGCGCTATGAAATGTTTAATAATTTACATGTAATTATCTCTGTTATTAAGGCCAAATGGCAGAAACGCTCGGACACGTATTTACTTATTTTCGACATAGATCCATCGTGCCAAGGCTCATCAAAATCGATGATTACCTCACCGTGGACTCCCCTTGTAAGTAGGTCCCGCTTACCCGGCAGCTCCTTCAACGACTCTCGGATGTATTGGGAGAGCAGCGTGCCTATCACAGCAACCGCAACTCCCGACGCGAACACGAGAAACACTATGATGCGATTCACCGTCATATCAACGCTTTCATTCTCTCGAGTCCTCGCCTTTACGTGAACGGGCTTCTCATTGAACGTGGAAAGCAGAGTCGTCCGCGGCACCAGCATGCTTCCGCGACACATTTGCCGTTAGTGAAATACGTTGGAGCGATCAGTCGCGATATGCTCCAGAATGTGTCGGGCAATGCACACACACACGTTCCGCCACGGTCCAGGCAAAACTTGCACGAAAATGACAACACCCCGTCATCACTGCTAGGCGATCCATGTGGTTCTCGTCGATTGGTCTGAGGAGTCTGCTCAAGTCTGCTGTATGAGGACTCTGAGCGACTCTCAGCGACTCTGAGGAGTGAGGTCTGCGTCTGACTGACGCAGTCTGATTTTCCTTCGTGTATTCGCCGCTGCATACAGATGTCACTAACAGTCACTAACGCTCAATGAGCTATAAGTATACCTGGAGAGGGAACAGAGCAATGGCGGCCGGTCAGAGAAATAGAGAAATTGAGCTCAATGAACATAGCACATTTACTATATACATGATAGTATAGAGTGAGAGGGATAATAGGAAGAAGAAGGATAGGTTCACCCGTAATCTTCTATTTTTCTCTGACCGCTGTCGCCTCTACTTCTTCCCATTGCTGTTCTCTCTCCAGGTATTCTTATAGCTCAATGCTAACGCTGATCGCGAAACTGACAATCAGATGTTTCAGTTACGTCGGCGGCTACGACCATAGACGAGCTACGCAATAGACCGATCCACCCGACGATATTTTCTGCCACCCGATAGTAGCACAGACCAGGTATAGGATAGACCTATCACGCAATGTAATTTTGTGTCACACGCTCGGGGGGCTCGCGAGCCCCCTTACCATTTTCGTGTCACACCCAACATTATCGATTCAGAGTGGAATTCGAACGCAATGCTACATGCGGTTAGAATTGAAACTAAATATGATGAAAACTGCTACGAAAAATGCAAACGTCCGAACTTAGTTACGAATTTGTTTAAAAAATACAGTACGCTATAAATAAGTAGGAATACCTCAGCAAGGAATTGTAACTTGGTATATCTCAATAAGGTGCTGAAGCAGAGAGTACTTTAAAAATTGTGAAAAACCCATCAGTTCCAGTATCTTGCTGAAATATTCCAACATGCACTTATCCTTCTCTATTAACACTATACGAGTCGAATATCTGATTTCGCGAGTCGAATATCTAATTCCGCGAGTCGAATATCTGATTCCGCGAGTCGAATATCTGATTCCGCGAGTCGAATATCTGATTCCGCGAGTCGAATATCTGATTCCGCGAGTCGAATATCTGATTCCGCGAGTCGAATAGGGTGAAAGGACTAGTAGTCGACCACTTAAAGCTAAACTCGAATGAAAAGTACTGAAAAAAAATAAACAATCAATGTTATAAAATATATAAAATGTATTGAAGTAATTCAAATGCATTTAATGTATCACTAAATATTTTGTGTTAGTAGGAAAGTTCAGGGAAAATAAATAATTAGCGTTAAAAATAAAGTGTCCGAATGCTTTAATAATCGACCGCTTAACTCTAAAAGTCGAACGGTCCGATAGCTAGTAGTCGACCACCTTTTTTAATATGAAATTAAAAATAGGTTATGTGCGCATTACAAACTAAAATTTATTTTTGAATATAATGTGCAACATCAGTAAATAATTAATAATGACAAGAATAATGCGTAACTAAAATAAGTTCTTTTAAAAACTTTATCAAAATTTTAATAAAAAAATAGAAATTTTTTTTTTTCCAATGTAAATTAAATGTTTCGTTTTTAAGATAGGAAGCAGTAACAAGTTTTAAGTTTTTAAAGTAGGTATTCTATAAATAAATTATATAAACTTTGTAGAACATTAATCCATAAGAAACGAATATACAATTTTAATTATCTTAAATATAATGAAATCCTTTCTTGTTTTATAACTCTGTGTTACAATTTTTTAAAATTTTCTTGCTTCTTTTTACATTCTTTTACTTTATCCTTTTTTATTGCTATTTTCTTGGATTTTTCTTCTTGATTTTTCAATCTTTCCTCCTTTTGCTGACGCTTTGCTATTTCAATATTTTCTTTCACTTCGTGTTTTTTTTTAAAAAAATCGCGCCATTCAGCAGATGAAACTGCACTTGGCAGTTTTTCTGTTGGAGATCTTTTTTTATTGCTTTGGATAGGAGCAGGATAGAATATATGTTTGCCAAAAGCTTTATTAAGGGCCTCTTATATTATAGTTAATACGTGGTCGACTATTAGCATTCATTGTGAATGCAGTTAGCTTCCGAAGTCGACCGCTGTGGTCGACTATTGAAAATTGAAAGGGAATGATGATCCAGTTACCGACCTCCCATAAATAAATAAATTATCCCATTTTTTTTAAATTTTTGAAGCGCATATAAAATTGTTGATGCTTTTTCAGTGGAATAGCATAATTTTCCAGTAAAAAATGTATAGAACTGAATTACATTTGTCGTTTCTTTTCAAAGCACACTTATGTTTCTCGGGTTAGAAAACAGCAATGGCGCATGTAGAATCAAAATTAGTTTACAAATCACTTTAAAAGCATTTATTTTTGTTACCTATGAAGGGCGCTTTTTGTCGCATTTTAAAGTTAGTAATTCAAAATATAATATAAAATTGTCATTTAATTAATTCTTTATTTCAGTACTTATTTCTTTAAGGTAAATAATAAAAGTGGTCGACTACTAGAGGGTGGCCGACTACTAGTGCTTTCACCCTATCTGATTTCGCGAGTCGAATATCACTCTAAACAAGTCACACGTATAGTTCATGAACAGAGGCCGCTGAATTCAGTCCTGAAATTGTGGGTCGGTAATACAGTTTGGGCGGTGACACGAAGTCCCATAAGGTGATAGGTCTATCCTATACTTCGTCGATGATAGTAGTGTTTACCAGCGGTAGGAATTATAATTATAATTGCGGTAAGAACTTGAAAATAAATATGCATGGAAATATACATACACTGCCATTCATCATTTTCAATATTTCCTATAACAGCAAACTAACGATTATTGATAAATGATCAGTATTCAATCTACTAACATCACTGGGCACTTGGAAAACATCAAAAAGCTGTAACTTTGTTTAAAAAACGTCCTACGGGAAAGCTGTATTGAGAGGGAACTTGTTCACAATAGTAGGCCCTACAATCTCACCGAGATTCAACGCCCTAGCTCGACTTTATAGGGACGAAGCCCATTGAATCCTCGAGAAAGTGGTGGCCACCCACATATGCATTATAGTTGGATGAATCATTTAGGAGAGAGACCTACCTCTTCGTAGACGTCTTGTGTAACTTGCAACCAGAGAAAAAGTAGCAAGTATGAAAGGCCCCTAGATAGGGGCCACCTACTCAATCGTGTATGTATGGTTGCCTGAAACGATTTATCGAGTCGCTGTGCACCACGATACGTTACGTATCGCACAGGTTGCGTTATCGACTTTCTTCTTTTTACATACCGGCTTTAGTCAGATCGATTCACATTTGCGTTTCTCGTAGCAATTTTCACCATATTTAGTTTCAATTCTAACCGCTAGTAGGATTGCAATCGGATTCCAGTCTGAATTGATAACGTTGCGTGCGACAGGGAAATGGTAAGGGGGCTCGCGAGCTCCCCGGAGCGTGTGACACAAAATTACTTTGTCGACGCTTGTACATATATACGTAAGTACCCCGTCTGTGATGCTACGACGTAACGTTCCGTTCCGATACGCTCTGTGAAAGTAGCGCCGCCGTTTCTGGACGCGCGAATACGAGTCTCGACAAGGATTGGATCAGACACGAGAAATATGGCTCGAATTGTTTCTAATATCAGCAACAGTTTCTCTTTTTAGCAAGCAAGTGTTAGTCTTCTTTGGAAAAGCTTAAAGCGAGTATCCCCGAAGAGTTTAGGATTCGGTGATGATCCATATTTAGGCGCGAAGCGGGACGAAGGGGGATGCGCGGGGTGCGACGATCCGAAGCGAAAGGAAACGAAACGAAACGAAACGAAAGGAAAGAAGGCGAAAGGATGCATTGGTTGCTACATAGGCGGTGATACGATGCAAGGCAGGGCAAGACATACCGAGAAGCGTGGCGGGGAACCGATGCGGGCGAAGAGAAGGCGAGGTAGGTCTGCGCGAGCGAATAATAGTCGAAACGACCCTGAAACCGAGGCCATCGTTGTTCGTTGGCCCGAACAGCACGCAAGCACCGTCGTTTCACTTTACCTTCGCGATCTTCTGCGTCGCTTCGCGTAGCGAGTGCAAAAGCATTCGCGCGGTAAATTCTCCGGTAGTGATCGTTCCAGACAACACCTGCCGAGCATTTTCTCACTCTTTTCTCTGTTTCAGCAGCTGAGCGATGTCAGAGACAAGACAAGACGAAGCTGGCCCCCATGGATCAGTAATTCTCCCCGCAAGCAGGAATAGCGAGTGTCGATAAAACGTCTAACCATCTCAGCTTAGTTTCGCATCTGTATACCCGAGGGCGCTACCCACGCGCCCTAACGTACCATTCGTAATAAGTTCTCGTAATAAGATCTCGTTTAAGCCTTAGATAATCGAGCTGCATCGCGTGTGTAGGAATTGGTTGTTCCGGGAACGCTCGAGCTATGAGGAAGCTTCTGCAAAGAGGAGTTGAGAAGTGGAGTCGGTGGAACGCGAAACGACCAATTGGTTTTTCGACACATCGAACAAACGGGAGGCTACGGTACGTGTAGATCTTCGCCCACGGAGTAGAAATGTTCGTCTCTTCCCCGAAAGGTGCCTGTACCATCGATTGGTTCTGCTCTAATTACGTTTACCGCGTATGTACTTGGATCCCTTGCCTCGTAACTGAGAAAGTGTAAGTCCAATTCGAACAAACTCGCTTGGCATAGGTGCCTACGTACGTTTGTTTGTAAAAATGAAACACACCTTTCCTGCCCATCGCAATTACATTATCTCTCAAGTCCCATGCTTCCTCAAATCTTGCTGAATTTCGACTGATTTCGTTCTTCCGATACGGCTCCTCTCTCTCTCTCTCTCTCTCTCTCTCTCTCTCTCTCTCTCTCTCTCTCTCTCTCTCTCTCTCTCTCTCTCTCTCTCTCTCTCCCTCTCTCTCTCTCTAATAAGGTTTCTGAATCGAGTGGGGAATTATATTACAGCATATACTAGATGTACTATATACAAGACAATCATAGCACCTCATTTTGAGTATTGTGCGACGTTATTAATTAATATGGGGGAAACGCAGATAAGTAGGCTACAAAAAGCTCAGAACCGAGCCATGCGAGTCATATTGCAATGCGACAGACGAACCAAAGTCGAAAATATGCTGCAAGCGTTGCAGTTTATGGCTATAAGACAGAGGCTGTATTATAATATGTGTATATTTGTTTTTAAGATTTTTACAAATATGTGCCCGGAGCATTTAAGAAATAGGCTAAGAATAGTAGGCGATGAAAGTGCAATGCAAACAAGGCAAGCTGGTAATATTGCAGTTGAATTTCGTAAAACGAGAAATGCCCAAAAAAGTCTATTTTATGAAGGAGTATTAATGTATAATGCACTGCCAGACGAAGTAAAACGCTGTGGAAGTTTAGACATATTTCAGAGAATGGTAAAGGAGTTCGTTACAACAAATGTAACGTAATATAAATATACTCGAAAATAGTTGAGAAAGCTAATAAATAATCAATCAATCAATCAATCTCTCTCTCTCTCTCTCTCTCTCTCTCTCTCTCTCTCTCTCTCTCTCTCTCTCTCTCTCTCTCTCTCTCTCTCTCTCTCTCTCTCTCTGCTTCTCCTACCCTAAATCCTCGACCATCGCCACTCTCTATACTCTATACCCACACCTTGCACTGCACAGTGCACACACTCTCATCTCCGTACCCGGCAAGCCTTGGTCGCTCCCTTCCTCCCACAGGTCATCATACACAGATGCTCGTGTTTTCCTCGAACAAAAGGCTAGGTATTCGCGACAGTGGTATTTCCGCGAATCGTTCGCGTATTTAACAGCCGTCGAACGAAACTCGCCGGTACACCAAAAACAGTTGCCTCCTTCGAGATACGGATCCGAGATAGATTGACGCGCGGCTGGGCTACGTTTGCGCGAGTCCAAAGACTAAGCGGAAATACCCATGCGTGGTGGATCGCTGGCTCGTTGGCGGCTGTTTCCTACTCGGTTCTACATATATGTAGGCACCTATGTGCGTATGCGTTTGGCATCGCGTTCCTCGCTGTGCAGCTGGAATTGCCAACGCCGCGGTAGCGCGAGCTGAACGTCGCGGTCCGCGGAGGTCCGTGGCGCACCATCTGATCGACCTTCGTTGAAAACGGGAGAAGCAGCCAGGCGCGATCCCGAAAGCGAGGCAGCGAGCGTAGCGAGGTTCACGCGCCGCGCCGGGTCAACGTTCTCGATCGTCCAGTCGGGTCACGTTCGCGATAACGACCGGGAAAAGAGAAAGGACGACCGTCACGAGAAACGGTGATCGAGAGAACAGGGATCGCGCGCTACCGAACGCATGACCGGAACGAAAGCTCTGGACGATCGAGTTAGGGACGTCCGAATTATCCTATCTGCGGGGCAGGCGTTTTTATAAATTTTTCATACAAAGTCCTCCGCGTCTTCACTCGGCCCTCCTTCATATCCCCTGAGTTTCCTTGCTACAGTTCCCTGGCGGCAGCGTTCCCAAGACGCCAGTTACGGAACATCTCCTCCGGTGATTTCCCAGCAACGACCTGTTGGGATCTGCAGCAGCGCGCGCACAACCGAACCTTGCATTCCCTTCGGAAGCGCGCATGCACACTCCTGTGCTGGCAAACAAACTCGCACAAGCAGACGTTCCGGCCTACACGGAGTCGAAACGCAGAATCGCCTCTACCTACCTACCTCCGCGCGAGAAAAGGGACGAGCGAACGTTTTCTGTGGGCTGCGAGAGAACCCAGCGAGGCTCAGCGGTCAAGCTATGTATTTGTCCGTTCAGGGGACCGTACGAAAGGCCCGACCGAGGGGCAGATGGCCAATGTAGTTTCGAGGCAAAATTTCCGACCGGGTAAACCGAGGGCAACGGCGTCGGCCTCGGCGTCGGCGGCCACGTTGTGTAGGGGAGAGGTGCTATAAAAGGGACACTTTTGTTTAGCGTCCATTTCTGACAATGTCGTTATAGGTATTTAAAACACAACTACATCACAAGAAAGCGTGTTTATTTCCCTTCAATAAAAGTATATTGCAAACTCATCAATTGTAATAGAAAATAACAAAATCTTCGATTTTCAAAAAAGTGGGAAATGTCCCTTTTACGACTAGCAAGGAGAGTATTTTAGGTGTCCGCCTCCGATCATTTTGATTTTTGCATATGTTATAGAGGACCGAAAAATAAGAAATACGTGTTTTTTTATTTTTCCCCGTTTTCATATTTGGGGGGTGAAAACTGCGTTCAAAGTTAGGGTTAAAAACTCATTTTTGTGGAATATCTCGAGAACTATTAGAGATAGGGGAATAGTGTCAATGGACGAATTTTGTGTCTTTGAATGCGAAATATGACTGACTCACCAGATTTTCAAAAAGTCCACAAAAATGATTTTTCACCCCTAACTTTGAACGCAGTTTTCACCCCCCAAATATGAAAACGTGGGAAAAATAAAAAACAAGTATTTCTTATTTTTCGGTCCTCTATAACATATCCAAAAATCAAAATGATCGGAGGCGGACCCCTAAAATACTCTCCTTGTAGGTAGTTTTAAATGGGACAGTATAAACCATGAAAGGGACACGTTAATAAAAGTAAACTTATTAAGTATTACAATTATAATTCTAAATCTTAATGATACAAAACAACGAAATCTCCGAAAAAATTAACTCTTTGTAGTACAAATCATCAATATTTTATTATTAATGACAGATGGAACAGAAAAAATTGAATGTGCCTTTTATTCCGCATGACTCGTTGGTCCATTTACCGCAAATTTACATACAACTGTAGCAAATTTATAACTTATAACGACGGCTAATTTATTGCCACACATTTTTTTGACGATGAAGTTTGTCGCTTTGAGTAGTCACTTTATTAATTCTTAAATTTGAAACAATACGCCATCGACTAATAATTCATAATTTAAAACAATGTCATCTATGTATCCGATGATACACTAATAACTTTACAGGAAAGTATAATACATATAGTGTCCAGCAGTACATGTGTATGAGAGGGACAGCCATGAAACGGTCGTCCCATTTAAGGGGACCTTCCGGTCTAGAGCCCCAAAAAATAGGTGATTTTTAGGAATTAATTAAAGGAAAACTACTATAAATAATTTAATGGGACTTTTTGCATTGTATTAAGGATGTCTTAAGTTATAGAAATATATTTTTTGTTTTATAATTAATTATTGCAGACGGCCCTGGGGAGTCGTTAAAGTCAAGGCGTAAAAAAATTGATCCAAATCGGTGGGACCTGTATCTCCAAAAGTTATTATCCGATTCGACTGAAACTTATTTTATTTTGAAGATTATACTTCTGGCTAGGGGGGGAACTAGAAAAAATTAAAAAAATGACATTTTTTTTTAGAAAATAACGACATATGATGTTTGAAATCACTTTTCCCTGTACTTTTCGTCCTTTCAACGCCTTTGAAAATGATAAATTTTCAATTTTTTGTAATTTTTCTCATTCCACCCCTAGCTAGAAGTATATTCTTCAAAATAAAAAAAGGTTCAGTCGAATCGGATAATAACTTTTGGAGATACAGGTCCCACCGTTTTGAGAACACTGTTTCGAGAAAAACGCGTTTAAAGGTTTACGTGAGCGCCGAGTTGGCCATGCATTTGCCGCTACTCAAATGCCTATAACTTCTGGAATTTTACGAATTTCAACAAATCCTTTTAAACACGTATTCCTAAAAGGTTGAACATTCGAAAAATGAAATAAAAAAAAATCGACTTTTAGACCGGAAGGTCCCCTTAAGACTTGTTATGCTGTCCCTTTTACGACTATAAGTGAGTTTAATATAAAATAACCGCAAAACAAAGAAAACAATTAATTAAGCTTACCTGTTAAGCGTTTTCGTTTCAGTTGAATACAGGCTATTTTAATGACATAACACTTTAACACTCTGTATATATCTTAATCTCAGAAAACGACACAGAAACCCAATGAAAATTTCACTTCTAATACTGCCGAAAAGCATCAACCGTGAATTACTACTCTGTTGCAAGTGAGACCGCAGTGAAGTTTACGTCAAATGACTAGGCACTAGTGTTGCCATAAACAGGAAAAATAACTTGCATGTGTAGTGCGTTTAGAATTTTGGAAATTCGATTTGTCCCATTTAAGACGTGTCCCCTTTATAGCACCTATCCCCTACCGGATAAGCAGGAATATGTATTTGGCTCGCGCGGCTGATTCACGGCGGATGAATCGACTCGACACGCGGCCGCGCAAACCTCTGCGTTCCCATCTCCGCCGCCCGAATGTCCGTTCGCCAGAGTTTCGCGAAGGAGCGCACGAACCCAAAAGCCAACACCGACCTGCGCGTTTACGCCGAACCAGAAAGCAATCAATTTATCGAAGAAACCATAATAAAAGCGGTCGAGCAATATCGGAGCAGCGTAAACCTCGCGGTCGTCCTTCCACGAGAGCTCGGCTCTCCTTTTACGGCATGGAAGGTCGAAATGGAAAAAAGCGGTTCGTGGAAGGCGTCTATGCCCGATCCCCGGCTTGGCCGCTCGGATAGTCGGCCACTTTGTCGGCGAGTTTATTATTCGTAACGGAGAATTCGAGAGGATCGACTGGATTATCGTGAACGCTCTCCGCCTCTCTCTCTCTCTCTCTCTCTCTCTCTCTCTCTCTCTCGGTCTCTTGCCCTGCAACAGCCGCCACCACCTCCTCGTCTTCGCCGCACCTCCACCGCGCATCCGCCGTCCGTCGTCCATTCGGTACATATAGATATCGTAGGTAGGTGCGTACATATGTAGTTACTTAGTTCATATTTTCTTTCAGAAGCTCCTCGTCGATCCCGCGATCGCAATCGCGCTCGCGACCTTTCCCAATCCGACGCAAGCAAACTGTTTGTTTGGCAATCGAGTGCTGCCTGGATTGGGGCAGATATGTTGACTCATCCTCAAATTGCTTCTCTTTTTCTGGCCGACGCCGTCGCCGTCGCCGTTAATGTCTCCGTGGCTGTTTCCCACGAATGAAGCGAAAGGGGAAAGCGCTCGGTCGAGCCGCGTCAGCGGCCAATAGCAAAGATTTATGAGCGGGTCTATGCGAGCTTTGCATTCTCGATGTTCTATCGGTGAACGATCCGGCATATCCGCCGCGGTTACCCTTCGATCGTCGTGCCTCAACAAGAAACAACGGAGAAAAGGATATTGTAGTAGGCATACAGGGCATTTAGGCAACGGCCTAGTGCGTGACATTAGCACATAGGTGGCGTCCATTTAGATAGGAGTTCGAAGGACAGGAACCGTGGAGAGTCGGCGTAGCCGGTGTGGCTAACGCTGCTGATCAGCACGCGGGCGGCCCGGGTTCGATTCCCGGCGCCCGTGGCTTTCCTTTTTCCGTCTCCTATAATATAAAGCCTCGGATTTCCATCAGCGACGAAGGAACGTCGATTACGGAAGACGAAGGAAATTTTCGGTACGAGGGCCCCGTTGCGTGGAATAATACGCAAGAAAAGAGATTACTGGTTGGTGGAGGTTAAAGCCCGGCTTTATTCCGCCCCGTGGAACTACGTACCGACCAGCGAGGGTCGCGTTCCTCGGTCACGGTTCCTTCGGTTGCTTCGGATCTGTGCGAGGCACCCCGGCTAAGAATCGTCCTCCCTTTTGTGCGGAGCAGCATCCGCTCTCGTGTTCTTGTTCAACGTCTCTTGGCTGTCACGAAATCGGACGTGGCACGGCCATTGAAACTCGAGACCCTCGCGAGACGGCTCATTCAAAGCGCGCACCGTTTCGTGCTTCTCTCATCCTCTCGGTCCTCGGATGAAGCTCGCCTTATGAAAGACGGCAAAGGCCGGGGATCCGGAGTTGAAGATGGAAAGAAATATAAAGCCCCGTCCTTTCGGGGCAAGGCGCTGGGCGGCATTCAAAACTTATCGGTTCGGACGTTTGCCGCGGGTAGAGCGTAGGGTAGTGCCGCTCGGCTACCTGCACACCCTCGCGTCGCGTCGCGCATCAGATCGAACCGGCTACTTAGCAGCTATCTATATACCGGAATCAGCTGGATCAGACGCGCCTGGCTGGGTTCACCTCGAAAAATCTACCGAGCTCTCCCATCCGCTTTCCTCCGCGACGGAGCCGGATGGGCGACGTGCGCTGAAACAACAAGCCTCTGCGTTTCGATCAATTTCTCGTCCACACGTGGCCGGTTCGAGAAAAACAGCGCACCCGACGGGAGACGGAATGCATCGCCGTACGTATGTACGTAGGTACTGCGCGTTTCTCCACTCCAACATGTTCTCACTCTCGTTCCGTTTCGCTTCGAAAAGCCCAACCGGTTCGGCGAGCGGGCGCGATGACGCACGGGGAAAATTCATCTTCCATCTCGCCCGCCGGCTTTACCTCGGTTCGGCTGGTGAACCGGGATTTCGAGTCGCGAGGAAACTCTCCGTGGCCCGATCGGATAAATATAACTCGCGCGAATTCTCCGTGTACAACTCGCTTCAGCCGCTCGCTTCTACGCCGTAGAAGACCGTTTGGCTCTTTGGCGATTTGACTTTCTTGGTCGTTGGGAAGTATCGTAAAATTTAGGTACACATAGGTGCACGCGTGAACGGCGCAGGAAGAAGTTGGCCGTCCCGCGATCTCAACAGCTCCGCATATAGCCTACCTACATTGCCTATCAGGGTCGCCGAAAGCTTGGTTTCTCAGCCAGCATCTGTGCCCGCGACCGTTTATCGCGAGCGAGCCACATTTGCGGACGGACCGGCATCGGCAGATCGATACGGCTAGGAACGAATGGAACGAAGGGGAGATTAAGCGCGGAACGTAGCCCGGTGTTCGGTCGCGTGCTTTCCCTCGCGAAAGATGTTGCGCGTACCGCCGCCCGCCGCCCGCCACGCGGTCGGAACGAGGTCAAACACGGCGCAGCGACTCCGCGGACGAAAGAGATCCCGCGCGGACCGGCCGCTGGCTGAGGATACATAGTTGGGACGAAAATTCGTCCGCGGCGAGCCACGATTCCCGGATGGGTGACCTACTTTTCACACACGTGGCGCTTTACGATCGTCGCCACGGGGCCGAAAAAACGCGCATGGCTCGACGTCCCGTTCCCTCTGAAAGAGCCCCCAACTCTCCAACAGAGGTACCATTGTGCTCGGGCGCGACAGCTGCTCCGCGCGACCATTTAAACGCGGCTTTATTCAGTGATCTCGTAGACACGCAGGACCGATGTCGGTACGATTTCCACCATATCGATTCTCGATTATCGATTGTCGGCGCCTCCTCAACCCTTCCCACGGTTTCCATCGGCCGGGCCCATTCAACCACCACCGACAACTATCTCGCAACAATAAAAAAAAATAAGAAAATGAGACAACTATACCCGGTCTCCCCTACATACCTACTAGTACCTAAGTACTGATCGTGAGCGGTGTCTACGTCCGAATATCTCGCTGTTGTAGGGAAACTAGAAAAACGTCGCACAGTCAAGGTATCAGCTTAACGCGCAACTTATCGCGCTCCTGCCAGTAAAGCTTCAGTAATCGCTCCGAAACCCCATCGGTTAATCCCAAACTAATTCTCGTTGCGACGGATCAGGCGTTCCTACAATCCGTAAAGTTCCGGCAGCTACTCGAGTTCGTCCTCTTACCACTCCACTTCACCCTACTCTGCCTCTGCCTCTTAGTGCAGTGAAATTAGGATATGTCTTCGGAATAAATCCCAGCAAGCGAAATTTTGGTATGGGCCTTTATTTGGTCGTTTTAAAGAATATGTCAAAAGTCCCCATCGATCCGACCCCCGCTAAAAATTTTACAAAGGGTTGAACGTAAAAAATGCTGTTTTTCGCGAATATCTCGTTATCTAGCAGTTTTGCGACAAAAATAGTTATTATACAATTTATAGCCTAGGTAATTCTCTACAAAAAAGGTTGTATGAGGTTTTTTCTTAGGAGTAACCATTTACATGTGTGCCGGTTTACCAAGTTTCAACCCCCATACTTTTGACAAGTGAGGATCCCGAACCCGGAAATTCAAAAAATTATGAAACTCTGTAAATATGTAGGGGAAGTCCTCCTGAGTACAACGCAATTTCGTTTGCTTCCCAAATTCACTCCAAGAGGGTGCAATTGACCCCTGAAATTTTTTTTATTTTGTATTATTACTGGCGAACTGTAGGAGATAGAAAAAAAGTATTCAGGAAAAAGTTACTTCTCTTAATTAGGTCTAATATTTGGTAAATTATAGTTCTTACAATTCTTACGGTTCGTGAGTTATAACACAAAATCGAAAAAAAACGGATTTTCAGGGGTCAATTTTACCCCTTTAGAGTGAATTTGGGCAGCAACCACAAAAATTGCGAAATACATACCTATATTAACCTTTACATATCCCCAAAGTTTTAAAAAGTTTTGAATTTGCGAGGGGGTGGATATTCACTTGCGAGAAATAATACACTTAGTCTAGTGAAATTAGGATCTGTCTTCGGAATAAATCCCAGCAAGCTAAATTTTGGTATGGGCCTTTATTTGGTCGTTTTAAACAATATGTCAAAAGTCCCCATCGATCCGACCCCCGCTAAAAATTTTACACTGGGTTGAAAAAACACAACTGTTTTTCGCGAATATCTCGTTATCTAGCAGTTTTACGCCAAAAATAGTTATTATACAATGTATAGCCTAGGAAATTCTCTACAAAAAAGGTCCTATGAGTTTTTTTCGTAGGAGTAACCATTTTCATGTATGTCGGGTTACCAAGTATCAACCCCCATACTTTTGACAAGGGAAGATCCCGAACCCGGAAATTCTAATAATTATGAAACTGTAAATATGTAGGGGAAATCCTCCTGAGTACAACGCAATTTCGTTTGCTGCTCAAATTCACTCTAAGGGGGTGAAATTGACACCTGAAAAGCCGTTTTTTTCTCGATTTTGTGTTATAACTCACGAACCGTAAGAACTGTAAGAACTACAATTTACCAAATGTTAGACCTAATTAAGAGAAGTAACTTTTTCCTGAACACTTTTTTTCTATCACCTACAGTTCGCGAGTAATAATACAAAATAAAAAAAATTTCAGGGGTCAATTGCACCCTCTTGGAGTGAATTTGGGCAGCAAACGAAATTGCGTTGTACTCAGGAGGACTTCCCCTACATATTTACAGAGTTTCATAATTTTTTGAATTTCCGGGTTCGGGATCTTCCCTTGTCCAAACTATGGGGGTTGAAACTTGGTAACCCGACATGCATGAAAATGGTTACTCCTACGAAAAAAACTCATACAACCTTTTTTGTAGAGAATTTCCTAGGCTATAAATTGTATAATAACTATTTTTGTCGCAAAACTGCTACATAACGATATATTCGCGAAAAACAGCATTTTTTTTACCTTCAACCCTCTGTAAAATTTTTAGCGGGGGTCGGATCGATGGAGACTTTTGACATATTGTTTAAAACGACGAAATAAAGGCCCGTACCAAAATTTATCTTGCTGGGAATTATTCCGTAGATTGGGCAGATTTCCGTCTAATTTCACTGGACTATCTGCCTCTGCCAGTAGGATCGAACCCTATTTCTCTTGGCTCCCTCGATCGGCTCTCGCCGAATCCTGTACGTGTGTTCGATGCATCTGATTCTTCACCTCCGTTTGAATTTTACTCGAATTTCTGTGTTCTCAATAAAAGTTCTCATACGGTGTCGCGTCTAACTGGAAACGCGAACGCGGGTATGATGCGAAGAAAATGAATGGGGAGTATTGACTATTGAATTGACGGTTTGTAATCCTGGACTATCGTTGTAACGAGTGTATTGTAGTTCTCGAAATTGAAATTTTTCCTCGTACAAAGTTATCATGGAGGATGGCCGCTCGCTCGCCGATGCACACGCGATAGTGCGCGTTGCGTTGCGTTGCGTTGCGTTGCGTTGCGTTGCCTCGCCCAGCCTCGTTCCGCCAGTCCTTTTCACGCTTTCGGTCGGTCGGTGTATGCATCGCGAATCGTGAACTCGACGACTCGAGCACTCGACCGAGGATTCTAGAAATAGCGATGTATTTTCCCTCGGAGGGAATCGAACTGGCGACCTTACGAGTAACACCTCGGCCGCACCCCGTTATATTTTTAGAAGGTAAACCGAAAGCCGCGACCACCGTCCTCGCTGTTCCCTCGCTGTTCTCTCGCGAAAGCCAGCGAGCAATTGCCTCTCTTCGTTTTACCTATCTTTCCCCTAGCTGCGATTTCACACAGCTTTCGGTCGGGCTTCGGCCCCTTGAACGGGGAGACGCGAACGCGCTTCCGCCCCGCTGCCATCATGCCGCGGATTTACATACAACCCTTCTCTCCGATTCTGATGCTTGGTATATACCTACCTATCGGATAACTTTAGGGGATGGCGATGGCTCGCAACCCTTCGCGTAGATACGCGTTCCTTCGCAGTCAACGATACGCGAACTGCTCCACCGAACAGTACAGCAAGCCACGAAAATCGAGGGCTGTAGTCTCTTATCCTCCTTTAATTTCCAATAATTTCGATAAAATTAATCGAAATCATTCGAGTCGGTCGGAGGTTGAAAAAATCTCTCGAACCACCGTTTTCGAGCGCGCCCGCTGGGAGGGAAAGGGCCAGAAAATACGTACATACGCAGGTAGGAGTACATAGATAGGTTTGCTGGGAAAGAATCGCGCTCGCGCGCCCCGACGACCGGTCGCTGCGGTTTCGTTCTCCGCCGGGAACAATTTTGCATTCGACGGAGAGGCAGGTATAACTGCCGAGGACGAAACCTATTTCGTAGAACCAGTTCCGTCGAAGAACCCTGGAGATTTACGATCGCTCGGAGCCCCCTTTCGGATCCTACCGTCCCCCGCCGCGGCCGCGGCCGCTACCTCGTGCCGCTTGCTTTGGCTTTGCCGCGTCGCGTCGGCGTCGGAGTCGTCTGATCCTTGATTTTCGCTCGATTTCGCCGCGATAAGCGGCGACCGATAACACACATGCCGGTCTTTTTTCGGCAACCGCGAGTGAGTCTTGGACCCGGAAGGAAAGGTTGAGTAGGTCGCTCGTAGATCGTAACCGGCGAGCCACTCGAAACGAATGCGACCCGATCGCTCGCAGTCCCTTCTCGCGTCCGTCCGTCCGTCCAAATCGAATCGGCTTCGATCGAAACGAATGGATCTCGAACGCGTCTCAAGGTCGTGCTCTGCGAGAAATCGAACGCGAGTAGGTATTCGACCCGTCTCTTCGCTGGTCGAGACCTCGCGGCCTGGCGCGTCGCTCCTCTTTTACCTTGGATCGAGCGAGATCAAACGCCACTGTTCCATTAGAGTCCGGCATTAAGAGTGAAACTAAGCTTCACGTTGCTCACGCAACTTTTACTCCGTTGTTCCGTCTAACGGCACACCTCAATCATATTCCGCTATTCGGGAACTAATAAGACCTATCTACCGATTTATTCGCCTGCTTGCCCGTCTGCTCGCCTGCTGCTGCTCTCGCTTGCCTTCCTGCCCGTTTGCCTCCCTGTTTACCTACCTGCCTACCTACTTACCTTTCTACCTACCTACCTACCTACCTACCTACCTACCCACCTACCTACCTACCTACCTACCATCTTACCTGCCTCTCCGATTGCCCGTTTCTACCAACTTATCTGCGCGTTTGATTCTTCGCTTCTTCGAGTCGATCGAGCACGGAGAATGAAATTCGACCGATTCGTTTCGTTCCCGATAATGTCACGACTTGAAAGTTGCCGCATGATTAACGGGAAGGGTCTGTGGATATCGGCCGCCGCCCATTACATTATCATGTACTATGGCGCATCCGATAGTGTTGTACGCGCAGAATGAAAATTGCTCGCGACGATACACGCAAAAATCACGCGGAAAGTTGCGTCGGAAATTCGAAGAGCGCTGATACCGTGATAGGTGAAAAGTACAAGAAGCGTTGGCGAATGCGCCGAAAGACTATGCGGCATTAGGGGAAAGGTGGGATAGTTGATCAGAGTTTTTCTTTTTTATTAAAATAATAATAATGGTTTGCTTTGTTTGTATTTAATTATGTAAGTTGTGATTCTTAGAGGATTCTCATTATACTTGTACAAATTCGATAGCTGAAAACTAATTATAATGACTGAATTTCAACATTTACTGGCAGTGACGTTACGCACAAGCATCTCCCCACTGAAGGGGAGACTTGATCAGTGAACTTTAAGAGTAAATAACACATTAACTTTCTAAAAAGTATATATTATCTTCGTCAATAATGTGAAATAAAGGGAATATCATAAAAAGAAAGTAAACTATAACAAACTTGAAGGAATTACTGAAAAAATGAAACCGAAGAATTATTTATTTGTTGGGAGTTTGTTGGGCCAATGACGTGTTATCCGTTGGCCAACTGTTGAAGTGTCGCGCTATTTTTAAATGGGCCAACGATTGTAACCAACGTAGGCCCAACGTCACTT
Organism: Andrena praecox; assembly: GCA_963932275.1. Classification (NCBI taxonomy): domain Eukaryota; kingdom Metazoa; phylum Arthropoda; class Insecta; order Hymenoptera; family Andrenidae; genus Andrena; species Andrena praecox. Next base: position 51,197,811 of record OZ010731.1, on the reverse strand, counting down.
AACACGAAGGCCCAACCGAAGGTTTCTTTCCATAGGCCCAACTGGGCCCAACTGAAGGCTTCTTTCCAAAAGACGTCTTAAAAACGTCCAGAAGGCGTCTTAAAGAACTTCAAAAGACGTCGTAAATACGTCTTCTTCAGGTCTGGTTTAGGAAAAAAAAAAAAAAATTCGCGGTGAGGAGAATCGAACCCAAACTTTCCGCTTACAAAGCAACCGCTGTTCGCAGCTGACCAACACACTTCCTTGTAAACACTTATAATTTCTAGTTACATAACTAGTATTAATTGTTTATGAAAACTGTGCAGTGACGCGAAATATTCTACAAAATATCATCATCCAACCTTTAGACTCATTCCTTAAAATTTCACATTTGTCTTAAGACAGACGTCCTCATTACGTATTTATAAATAAGAAAAGAAAAATCACAACAGGTTTTTTGATGTAGCAAATTTTCTGACGTTTTTAAGACGACATTTGATCATCGTTGTAAATTTTTTGTTAATTAACTAACCATAGTAATTGTAGGCCCAACATTGGATATTCGTAGGCAAACTGTCGTAACTTTTTGTTAATTAACCAACCATAATAATTGTAGGCCCAACATTAAATATTCGTTGGCAAACTGTCGTAACTTTTTGTTAATTAACCAACCATAACAATTGTAGGCCCAACATTGAATATTCGTTGGCAAACTGTCGTAACTTTTTGTTAATTAACCAACCATAACAATTGTAGGCCCAACATTGAATAGTCGTTGGCAAACTGTCGTAACTTTTTTGCCGTAGGCCCTGTGTTGGGAATTTGTAGGCACAAACACTAACTATATCCCAACTAATTCCCAACTGTTGGCAACCGTTGGCCAACCAAAAATGCTACTAGGGAAACTCTATGACATAAAACAACATGAATGCATTCTTAAAAGACATTTCACTTAGATATCATCTGATTAAGATGGTGACGAGGAAAAGATTTTCCTTCTCACTTTCTTTGCCTTATTTTTCTGTTTCATTGCCGTTCTATGGTTCTTTTTTGGAGCATTTTCAGCTGTTCGAGTATCCCACCTCACACACTGATCAAGTATCCCTCAATGCACTCGATTTGAAAAAGATGAAAAATTGAACTTACCTTAAATATTTAGATCAACCAATAAATAGCATTATTGGCGAAAAAATGCCGTTTTTACTTAGTATACTTCAAATCGTTGATAATGCAACATTTACTCGAAAAGGAGGAAGAACAAGCGGACCGAAATATTTACTTTTTGGCTGCGAATAAGATCGAAGCTTCTAACAACATTATTCTATGCTCCCAAAAGAAAACTGCAACGTGAAGTGTTGCGATAATGTAAACATTACCACGATAGCGTGACAGCAGGCACAAATTGCCAATAGGGTAAATCCGGGAGACGCGGTCGGGCCGGAGAGTTGGTCGTGTCGCTATATTTCAGAGTCTATACGTAAAAATGCATTAAAGTGCAGACCAATTACTTCTCTAGAAGCCAAATAGTTGAATGAATAGCGTTATTTCGCTTCCTTCTGTGTTTTTCTGGATTTATAGGCTATAAAAGGTAAATTGATGTTACATTTAACCTCTTTTGTCAAACAGCGGCTGTACAGAATCGTATTTAAAATATACTTCTAAGTTTATTTTCCTTTAATGTTTGGAATAATAAGATAGTAGAGATATTGAGGGACAATGCAGCCAAAGTATTTGGCGATATTAACTCTTCCTCTCAAAGCTAACGAGAAGACTATGTCTCGCTGCAGAAAGGTGAGATGGTCGAGTTATGATTTTTTTATTATTTTTGTTTATTTTTTTATTTTTTATTATTATTTTATTATTATTTTTGTTTATTTAGTTTATTTATTCACTTTTGTATTCATTTGCCTTGCTAATCGCCAGTAGGTAATTCACTTTTTCTTTGATGTGTTCTTTACTTGTTTAGCGTAAACAAATTAAATATCAATGAATCCGTAGTTGTATTCACTCATAAATAATTTTGCTTTATCCTTTGTTAATTTTCCATGAATAATCATGCGAGTGGTCTCTGCCAACGACGAAAACCATTTCTCCCGGCACCACGGGCGAGGTGGTCAGATGTGATGACTTCAGTTTTGAACCCGATTTACAGTAAATATTGTCTTAAAGCAAATATCGACCAGTTTATCTGAATCGGCATAAAATTATGAACATATTAGGTTTATTCTGATAAAATAAGTAATATCTATATTAGTTTTAATAGCCATTTTATATTAGGTCGACCGCGTCTCCCGGATTTACCCTACTTATATTAATTAAAAAACTGATGTGATCATGTATCCCCGCTGATCAACTATCCCACCTTTCCCCTAACTTCCCTTGCAAGTACATCTGTACCCGTCTCGGTATACATATATTATTATCTACGTATATCGCGAACGAGTAGAATCCCTCGCTTTCACCGAGGTTGCTTCGAACGCGAGCCTCGCCCGTCCATAGTTGCGCAAGCAAACTCTACGACCTGGTTCCCATAATTGCCCGGAGTGCGCTGTCACGACCACCGACCCAAAGTCATTTCCGAAAGTCGGGACAACCGACCCGGGGGAAAAAGATTTGGTGGTCGCCATCGTATTGGTACCTAAGTAAGATGGTCAGCCGTTGATCCGACGCGACGCGGCATACATACAATCGCGCTCCACTTCGCAACGGACAAACTACGGATGGGAGAAGGCTCGATGAACGCCACGACGCGGCGGTGAAGCATCCTGGATTCATACGGCCAGCAACTCTGCAGTCCTCCAAGACGCTCGACCTTTTACCGCGCTTTAATAAAGTCTGATCGATTGGCAAGCTTCTCGGCTTCCCTCTCCTTTCCTACGCGTTCGCTTTTGTTTCTGTTTCTCGCTTTATCCGCGTAGATTTTAGATTCTACATTCAACGCGGTTGAAAAACGAGCCACGGCCTTTTGAACGCTGCGTTGCCTTCCCCTCGCTTTCCCTTGCCACGTTCGAGCGGCGAGAGTAATCGGTCGACTTCCACGATATTCCTCCATCGCGTTTTACGACCAACGATAATCTGGGGAGGTTACCAAGTGCTTTCCTCTTGGTTCCCGGTACCGCGACTGTACAGCGGCCGAGGTTTCCCTCGCGTTCGGCCGCTACCGCCGCGCCGCGGCCGTCGACGACGGAGCGAAAGGAAGGATGCACGTGACGCGAACCGACGCGACGCACGGTTCTTGAGGCTCGGGAGGCTCGGGAGGTTCGGGAAGCCGACATGGCCGACGTAAATAATATTTTTACGAGGGGAGCCGCGGCACGGCTTGGCGCGGCTTTCTGCTTTTTGCTTTCCACTCGTTTTGCCCCGGGAGGGAATGAGTTTTTTCGGTCGGTGACGCCTGTCTCGAGGCCCTCTCGAATAACTCTACGGTCGCGGCCTCCGTGTCCCTCGATACCAGGAACTCGACGGTGCTTGCCCTCTGCCCGTGCCGCGTGCGTCAAAGTCTAAATCTTCACCAAAACCATTCGCTCGCTCCTCCTTCCTCTACCTTCCTCTGGGCGCTGGCGGTGCTTCCGTTCCGACCGGACGGGCCCGCCCGTCAATTGAACCCCGCGACTACGAGCGGTTTCTAGTAGCAACCCACTATCGCCGCGCACCGTCCGTCCACCTACCGTCCCCTTATCTTTCCACGAATTACACGGGGAACGAAGATGCGAGGCCAGCGACTTCAACTTCTCCCAACCACACCTCCGTTCCTAGAACGCGTCACCCCCGTGCTCTATCCTTCTATTTCTTTTGGCTACCCATCCATTTATCCGTATCCATCCTTTGCTCCTTAGACCCGCGATGCGCGATCATCAGCGAAAGGAGAACGTGAGCGGCGCGGCGCGGCGCGGCGGGTGCGCAGCAGCCTGCCGCACCACTCGTTCCAACAACAACGACCCAAGGAATCGAGTAAGCTGGTTGCAGGGAGCAAGCGAGAGGGTGAGGGAGAGCCGAGGATGGATCTCGTCCGGATCCTGGGGGGAGATTATGGTAATGTCGACAGACGTTTTGGGGCCGTAAAAATAATACGTACGTCCATGTCCCTGCACGGCTACCGGGTACTTTGGCCGCTCGCGTGCAAGCTGATTCATTCCGTGGCGATAAAAAGCTACGTGACTCAAACGCGAAGCAAACGGAGCTGCGCGCGATACCTCTCGCACCGTCGCGCGTCGCGTCGCGTCGCGTCGCGTCGCGTCGCGGCCGTCAACACGATCTATCACCACACCACGGGCAAAGACAAAGGGATCCGATACGGCAGGTATCTTCGATGTCTGCCGATTCCCGAGTTGTGTCGCCAACGTTTCCACGAGAAACCGACCGTCCGCCAAGTCCGCGCAACTGTTTTCCACAAAACCGTCCTAAAACTATCGAATATGGTTAGCGAGGATGTTGTAAGGTGCTTGTTCGCGAAGCGTAGCCAACGCAAAGGCTACCACCGATCTGGACGAAAGCCTGTAAAATCCACCGGATTCGAAAGGGATCCATTTGTCGTTTCGTTTCTCCCCTTCGCGATACCTCCACGCGCGCGCGCGTTAAGGCGAGAGCGCCATTGCCAATTCTCGTTTACCATCGCGCAGATTGGTGCACCTATTAATAACCGTGCTCCGCGAATCGCTCGGCGAACCGTAATGACGTTGGCAAGGACCTCGTTTATTCGCGGCGAGGAAGGTTAACGAATCTCTTTAACGCTCGCGCCCTTGGCGAATTGCCACGTGGAATTTCAAGTACGAGCATCGGAAATCTCTCAACAGGCTCTCGCTCGTATCGCGCGGTAAATCCTCGCTTCTCCCATCCGATCGGCCCAGCGCATTTTTCTCGGTCTTATCCGTGTCTTTTACTCGGTTACGGCCAACAACCACTGTTCGGGTTGCGACGCAACGGCGCACCGAGCCGAGTGTACCCAACGATACGTCCATAGGTAGGGGATAGGTGCTATAAAGGCGACACGTCTTAAATGGGACAAATCGAATTTCCAAAATTCTAAACGCACTACACATGCAAGTTATTTTTCCTGTTTACGGCAACACTAGTGCCTAGTCATTTGACGTAAACTTCACTGCGGTCTCACTTGCAACAGAGTAGTAATCCACGGTTGATGCTTTTCGGCAGTAGAAGTGAAATTTTCATTGGTTTTCTGTGTCGTTTTCTGAGATTAAGATATATACAGAGTGTTAAAGTGTTATGTCATTAAAATAGCCTGTATTCAACTGAAACGAAAACGCTTAACAGGTAAGCTTAATTAATTGTTTTCTTTGTTTTGCGGTTATTTTATATTAAACTCACTTATAGTCGTAAAAGGCACAGCATAACAAGTCTTAAATGGGACGACCGTTTCATGGCTGTCCCTCTCGTACACATGTACTGCTGGACACTATATGTATTATACTTTCCTGTAAAGTTATTAGTGTATCATCGGATACATAGATGACATTGTTTTAAATTATGAATTATTAGTCGATGGCGTATTGTTTCAAATTTAAGAATTAATAAAGTGACTATTCAAAGCGACAAACTTTATCGTCAAAAAAATGTGTGGCAATAAATTAGCCCTCGTTATAAGTTATAAATTTGCAACAGTTGTATGTAAATTTGCGGTAAATGGGCCAATGAGTCATGCGGAATAAAAGGCACATTCAATTTTTTCTGGTCCATGTGTCATTAAGGCAGGATACCACCTTCGCACTTAAAAAAAATTGAAAATTTTTTTGTTCTCAAAGTACTCTTTCAAGTGTATAGAATCGAAATTCATTCATTAGAAAGGTGACCGGAACCTTTTTCTTGTGTAAAAACCGGATTGGAACAGATATATAAATCTATATAAAACTTTAAACGCGTTTTTCTCGAAACGATGTTTTCCAAATCGGCGTGTCAGATTACTCCTATAATTTTCATCCGATTGACTTGAAACTTTGCACAATTCTTCCCCGTGGTGTAATCTAACGATGTACGTAGGATTTTTGCTGTAGCGTTGTTATTTTTCTTTTGGTGCGCAATTTTATAAACTTCTTTAAACTTTTTTACCCTAAAAAAATTGACCTTTTTGTTCAAATGGCCGCCATTTTCTTAAAAATCGAAATTTCGTAAAATCCCTACGTACAGCATTAAAAAATATTGTTGCCAATAGGAACATTCTTTGGTTTTTTTTTCTAAGAGCCACGTACAAAGCGGAATTTGACACGCCGTCTAACGATGTTCCTCCAAAGGAGTGTATTTTGGCGCCACCTTCAAGAGATTATTTTTCACTTTTTCAGTTTCAAAAAATGTGTAATTACAGATTAAAGTTACATTAATGAATGACTGAAACCGATTTTGTTTCTGCGCATTCTTTGTATGCAAAAAAAAATCATGAAAAACGCCTCCAAAATCGCAGTCAAAGGTGGTATCCTGCCTTAATAATAAAATATTGATGATTTGTACTACAAAGAGTTAATTTTTTCGTAGATTTCGTTGTTTTGTACCATTAAGATTTAGAATTATAATTGTAATACTTAATAAGTTTATTTTTATTAACGTGTTCCCTTCATGACTTATACTGTCCCATTTAAAACCACCTAGTCGTAAAAGGGACATTTCCCACTTTTTTGAAAATCGAAGATTTTCTTATTTTCTATTACAATTGATGAGTTTGCAATATACTTTTATTGAAGGGAAATAAACACGCTTTCTTGTGATGTAGTTGTTTTTTAAATCCCTATAACGACATTGTCAGAAATGGACACTAAACAAAAGTGTCCCTTTTATAGCACCTCTTCCCTACCCATGATTTGCCAGCGGCCTTTCCGAGTTTTCAAGCTTCACCGTGATCTTTAAAAATGGCTGGATCGTGATAGGTCGGTGCTCTGTCTGGGCTTGCGCCTGATACGATCTACGACGCAAGCGCGCCGCGTTTTAACGATACCCATTTACTCGGAAACTTTATAACGCAGTAGACCCCGATGCTCTTGCATTCATCGATCACAGGGGATCAATACTCGCAAAGAAAGACGGCGCGTCGCGTCGACGTTGCGAATCGATGACGAAACGTCGCGCGACCCTTCGCCCGTCTCGAGGTCTCGGCTACGCTCGCTCGTACGGTCGGGCGAACGATTGGCGAACGAACCGACGGCAATGACTTTGAATCGCTGTTTACGAATTCCCTTAGACCTCAGACTTAGACCAACCGCGAACGGCATCGTTGGTATTTCCATATAATTCTCAATTCTTTCAGCTTCTTTCCACCACTAACGACTCTTATTGATAGTCATACGCGTTACGGTAGGTGCGCTTGTTCTTTTCTCCTTTGGTTTTTCGCGCGCCTCGTCCTACCGCGAATTGCCGTGGTTCGTACAGCGCCGTCCTGTTCCGCCCTGCCTTGTGTATCCTGTAGACTTGCGCCGCTACATCGTTACGTCGCTCCATCGCCACATCGCTACATCGCTACACCGTCCACCAAGTGCCAAGGATTTCGCGATACACGAACGAGTTTCACCGACCTTGACCATACCGCGCCGCCTCGCGAAGCGGTCAGAGGTGTTTCCTTTGATCGGTCGATAATCCGTCGTACAGACGGAGGTCCGCACACCCCGGCGAGTCTCCCCAGCAGTGTTTTTCCCTCTCGATCGGAGGCGGGAAAAGCGCGTTAGACGGGTGGATGCGCCGCGTGTGGGACCGGCTCTCGACGAGGTCGCAACATCGGCTGTGCGGCCAGCAAGGTCAGAGACCCGCGATCTGGTTGGCAAGCCATGTGTACCGGGCGCCCTCGCTCCTCTCAACGTGCACAGCGACGTTTTCCAACGAGTCGGCAGCGTTGATGCGTTCATCGTCCCGCTGAAAATTCCGCGGGACGACGATCGAGCCGGCGACTTTCTTCGCGGAGACTGCGAGTTCGTTCGTCCACGTATGTCGTTAAATATCGGAGTTGACATCGTTTGACCCGTCTTCCCGTTGCTCTCGACACTCGACACTCGACACTCGGCTCCCGGGCTCACGGCCCTCGGCTCGCAGAGTCTGAGTCACGTCAGTACGAGGCCGTCGCCGTCGGTACGAGGTCAACGACAAACCATCCTCCTCGCCTCCTGATCTTCAGCCTACTGCGATCCCCGTCTCTTTTCGCTGTGCGTCGCTCCTCTTCTTGCCACGCACCGCTCGCCTTCGTTTCCTCCGTATCTGTCTGCTTTCCCGTCTTTCAACATCGCCGCTATCCCATTGCTGCCGTCCTAACTTTTGCTCGGACTCTTTCCCGAACAACTTTCTCCGCAAAGGATAATGCTCGCCAGAGACCGTCCGAGCGCCGCGCCGAGCTGGTCAATTCTTAATGAATTCGCAATCGCTAGACGTTTGGATAAAAGTTTGTTGGTCTCGTTCAGCCACCATCACCTATCCGCTGGCGCGCTCGCGCTGTTACGAATTTACGATTCCGATCTCGTTTAAGCCATAGAGTAGGTACCTATAGGCAGTGGTGGGTAAAGACACGAATTTTCTATTTTATACACGACACGTGTCTTAAATGTCGTAAATGTCGTAAGTGTCGTAGATGTGTCATAAATGTCGTATATCTGGAATGAAAATAACTAACGTATAAAACATTTTTCGTATAGGTTCTGAAGAAGTGCCAATTTATTAATAAATATAATTCTGATTAAAAAAATTAAATTAACTTAAGTTACACTGACGAAAAATGGTTATTGAAAGGTTAGTAAAAGAAGGAAACCAAGAATTTCGATACGCCAACTAGTGACAGAAAATGGAACTACTGAGAGTAGGTCGTAATCCGTCGAAGTCCATATGATATGTGTTTAAATAGACATGTTGTGAAAAACGAGTGTTTTTAAATTTGTTTGAACACTAAATTTTTACTTCTTCGATTAATAAATACTTATTCGGAATGTTTGGTGGGATCCGGACCTATTTTCAATAGTTTGCCAACTTACCACCAGAGGGCTGAAATTTAGGCCACCTCTCCACTAAGTTTCCCAATATAGAATAATAAATATAATTTGTTTACTTTCACCACACTGAAAGGGATATTACACCCAAAAACGAAAATTGATAATAACTTATCAATTTCATTTTTTCTGAAACAGATATTTTTATTTACATAATTTTCAATTCAAATAAATTTCATTTATTATCGTACATTTATTTCTAATTACTTTACCTTTCGCGATTCATTTTTTACTAGTTTTATCTAAACAATTACAAAACAATAATGAAGAGTGTTAAGACCAAGACCACGCTTTGGAATTTTTTTTTGGGGTTATGAACGCGGTGATTATACGTAGTTTTCGATATTATCGACGTATTCTACAGTATTCTATAGTATTCGCACGCAACCAACAAGCGAGTCAGAAAGAACTATATTTTTCCAACACTTTAATTGTTGAACCTTAAAATAATGAATATTTCTATTTACGACATTTGCGACAAATGACACGTATAAAATGGGCTTAAAAACGACATATTATACATACATTTGCGACACGTCATAAATGCATTTACGACGCGGCGTAAAATACGCGACCCATCACTGCCTATAGGTAGAGGGACGGTCGATCGGTCAGTTGGTCGATTGATCGAGCGAGCGAGCGATCGAGAGGGCGGACAGGAAAGCGAGCGATGCTGGTGCACGGTCGATGAGCCAGCTATACAGCCAGCCAGCCAGCCAGCCAGCCGGCCGGCCGGCCGGCCAACCAAGCCAAGCCAAGCCAAGCCGAGCCGAGCCGAGCCAAGCCAAGCCTCGTTTTCAGCCAGGCACCGAGGCTGCCCCCTGAACCGGATCGCGGCATTAACCTCCGTCAGCGTTGTAGTATATCGCCGTACGTCCCTGCCTCTCTGCCTTCCGCACCACTACTACTATCAACCGTCGACCCTACCATTACCACCGTGACCGCCACCCTCTCCTGCGCATCACCCGCCGTCTCTGCCCCTCACCCTCACCTTCGCCCTCGTCCTCGCTCTCGCCCTTGTCCGCCCCCGCCCGGCCTCTGCTCCTCCATCCTTCTTCCTCCTCCACTTCGACCACCTTCTCGTCGATGATTCTTCCCATCTGCTCGCGAACCAACATCCCGGCTCTGCTCGGCAATTTCCCACAGTCCGGCGCGGCTTATCCGTGCCGCGACGCAAAAAGTCTATTCTCGACCGCGATAATTCGCACCGAGTCCCGTCGTCTCCGAACACGTGCACGAAACGAAAACGCACATACGTACATACACCTTCTGCTTCTTGAGAGCAGCCCAAGAATTCTCGGCAGCTTGGTCGCTGTATTCGTTCGATGTCAAGTGAAGTTGTAATTTTGCCCGGGACTCGGGACAAGGGAGGGAAACGTGAAACGCGTGGACGGGGCCGCCTCGCGAGAGGCCGCCGAACGGTTTCGTCGTGTCTCCCCCTCGGATCGATATATTCAAGGACCCGGGCGCTGAAAATTTTTCGCTCCGGGAGACGGGAGCTACGCGCGGCTAACGCGTACTCACGGGCAATAACGGGAGAAAGGAACTCCTGTGGCGGGCAAGAGGAACGACAAGTTGGAGAGAAAAGTGGATGCACGTGAAACACCGTGACGCAGCGGAGATAGGCAAGAGGATGAGAAGCAAAGCGTAAAAGGGTGAGAGGTTGGCGCGGCGAGGCGAGGCGAGGCGTCGTGAAACGCGCCGCGACCAGATGAAACCAGAGGAAAGGAGAGGAGCGGAGGAGGCCGGGATAGGATGAAACGAGATGGTACGGATCTAGACGAGGCGAAGCAAACTCAGGAAAGGTCCGATGCCAGCGAGCAGAGTCGCGCGAGATGGTGGTCGGTGTCGGTGGAAGACCGAACACCGAGGGGACCGGGACGGAGCACAGCGAACGACGCAGGACGAAGCCAGTAGACTTGAGTAGACTCGCAGTTCGGCGCGCCGCGTCGTTCAGCATAGAGTACATAGGTACTATATGTTGTATACATTAGGGTGGCTCTTATTTTCGACTTTCGAATTATTCCAAATAATACCAAAAAATAGGAAATAGGAAAAAATTTTCTATCTTCTTAAATATATATATATATAAATTATTTATATATATGTATTTTATTTATTTAATAATTAGATAATCTATTAATATATAAATTATTTATATATATATATATATTTATATAATAATAATTAGATAATCTATTAGTATATAAATTATTTATATATATATATATAATTTATAGTTCAATATATAAATATCTACATGAATATAAATAATTTATATATAGATAGAATATCTATTGATTTTATTTAAATTATTATTGATAGATTTATGGACTATATTGAACTAAATTAATTAATAATTCGATGAACCCCTAAATAATCTATATATTATCAAGTTCGAAAGATTTATTTATAGATAATGATATACAAGAAAATAAATTTAGAAGGAAATTAGAGAAGGATTTAAGCTTTCAAATTTTGAAAAACAAAAGAGTTTCGTTTTTCCACTTTCGCACGAGAGAAAGTAATATAGCATAAAATATGCTCCTTGTTTGGATCTACAACTTTTGGTTGACATATTTTTTTATGTAATCACTAACTGGTAGGATATTATATAAAATCGACTTTGCGAGGTGTTAAGTAATCATTTAAATGTTCAAGGGCCCAGCGGCATCTTTTCCCGTTATCCGATCGGGCTCCAACTCTACACAGATTTTTTTTTATTATTCGGAACTATTCTGGAAGGTGCCGCGAAGAAAATCTTGAAAAAAATTTTCACCAAGAGTAAATCAGAGCCACCGTAGTATACATATAGGCGGTGGACGGAAAGCGTCGCAACAGAAGTAGGGCTGGGACTATTTGTCGAATTTTCGGTATTCGAATATTCGAATACTTCAGTTGCTCAATTATTTGGCGAATATAATTCGAATATCCAAGTATTCGAATACTATTCGAATATTTGAGTATTCGCATACTATTCGAATATTTAAGTATTCGTATACTATTCGAATATTTAAGTATTCGAATACTATTCGTGTGTATTTATGGTGTGAATTATAAATCAAGTTCTTTAGGTTCATTTTTTTACAAGCTTTTATTTAGTTTCAGTTATGAGTTCGTTAGTTTGTCAGGGTGAAATATTGTAAGCTAATTTTGACCCACTTCAACATATCCGATCGGCTTGAAACTTTGCACACACGTGTAATTCCGATGACAATACAATATTTTCACTAAAAAGCATGAAATACTTTATGGTGAAATTTTTTTTAAAACCATGCTTTTATTAAAATGTACTAAAAAGGAACCAATAATTTTGATACCGGCCGATCTGACTGCCTGAGAAGAATTCCCTCATAGGGTGGATGTACCAGTAAATGAACACGTACCAGTGAATGGACATTTTATATTAAAATGAGTAAAATAAGTTATTAAAATAAGCAACTAATTAATTAGAGACTTCTTTTAATTTCTTGCTTCATATCCAAACAATTTTTGCAGCACGTGGAATCAATTGCGCTGCAAACATAAACTATTATTATTATTATTATTATTAGCCTTAAGTGTTCATTTATTGGTACTTTTTTTTATTTTTATTATTTTATAATTAGTTATAGGGTAAACGCACCAATAAATGAACACTGCAAAATAATATTATAGGGTAGATGGCGCGTAGATTTAAATAGGCTTTTAAAAAAAATTCTTTACTTAAACGTACGCTTTTAAAATTCCAAAAACATGGTGGGCAAAGTTACCCGCTCAGTTGGGGTGTCTTTGCCCACGTCAAATTTTACAGTGAAAACATGCCTAAAACTCATTATTGAGTTATGATTGAGCAATCGTTCTTATTCTAATGGATACATAAGACTAGTATTATCAAAACATATGTTCTTTAAAAAAAATTTATTTAAGAAAAGCCGAAATGTCGTCGCAGAATGTATGTTTGTTTCTAATATTTGGATCATATCAAATATTTAGCATTGTGTAACAATTTTGTACGAGATTTTAAGACTTATTTTCTCTTATAGGGGTGCTGTAGGAAAATAAGTGGCATTGAGTTACCTACTAGATAAAATAATATGTTTATTCGATTTCGTTCGTCGCTAGTCGATCGCTCGCTCTCGTGGAACTGCCGGGCCACGCTTGGCTCCTCCACGCCGGAATCACCCGCGGCTCTCTCAAGGGCGAGGAGAGGTCGCGCTTCGCGAGCGTTTGTTGTGGTCCGAGCTGTCCACGAACCCGCTACATTGTGTTTTGCTCGCAACATCTCTCCACAGTACAAAGTTCGGAGATCACAAAATTCACTTGGAAAAAACATTTTGTTTGTGTAATTTTTTACTGTGACTGAATAATCACCATATGATTCAAGTCGCTATTGTTTTCTTTGTTAGACCTTGGAGAAATTATTGCTATCGATTACAAAACACCATATGTTCTAATTACTTCACAATAAAATAAAATAAAGTTTTTCCGAAAGGTGGGCAATGTCACCCCGGCGGGCAAAGTCACCCCAGTTTACGGTATTCGAATACATCAGTATTCGAATAGTATTCGAATAATAACATTCGAATACTCAAATATTCGAAGTTTATTCGTAGCCTTCGAATACTTGTAAAATATTCGAATAGTAAATTATTCGAATAGTCCCAGCCCTAAACAGAAGCAAACCGAGTAGAGCATGCTTAGTACGGAAAAAACGGGAGAGCGAACTTTGTTTTGGCGCTCCATGGCAACAACACTGGCAACGTCCACCCGAATCTGGTCGCCTTCGAATACCAATTCGACGCCTGCAGAGTGCAGAATTGCCACGATTAGATTGCAGATTCCAGCGCTAACTAAATACCTGTAGGTGGGTAAGCAGAACGAGACTACGACGATTCGTTGTCTCCCGAGTAGATCTGCCAGTGTTTTACGGTCAGCTTGTACGCGCCGAGAATTTTACCGGCGCGCAGCGACCCCAGGTGTGTCTGGTCTGGCCCAGTGGAGCGTGCTCCCGCCTGCCGCGCCGTCATACTCGGCACACAGAGACAGTTTCCCATTCCCATGCGCCTGCACGCCGACGGAAGTACGGTGTCTCCATCGAACCGACCAATTATTCCCGCGAATGTACGTACTATGCAGTTGGCCCGAACCGAATCGTAGGCGATCGCACGATCGTTGGCGGGCTGTCAAATTCTCCACGTGTAACCGAGTAGCGGCGACAGGGAGATAAAGATAATGCTTTCGCTGACCTTGAACGCGTCTCGGTCGAGTGGAGTTTCGACACGGAACAATAACACTTCGCTCCTGAGATGCTCGACCGTGCGAGCGTTGCGCGCAGTCACGCGACACCCTCGTCCATCATCTTCCTACGATTCACGCGACGCGACGCATAGCGACCGTTTTCATCCCCAATTTCATCCGTCTTCTTAAACTCGTCCTCCTTGTCGTCGGGCGAAATTTCACGATCTCGGAAATTTTCGTGATATGCTCTAGACTCTGCGGCAAGTCGACAGATATACATATACACGGCCGGTTAATTTGAATTCGCGGTTACCGAGGTTACGCCGGAGATTCGCTTCGGCGAGTTGGGTCGATTCTCCTCCAGTAATTCCGTTTCGATCGCCCGCGCGCCCCCCCCCCCCTGCTCATGGACGCACGCACACACACATACAATACATGTTCGCACCCAATTCTCTACGTTTGCCTCTACCGCGGGCTAGCTGCCATCGGCATCCTCGCTTAAGGTAAATGTACCAATGACTAGCCATGTACCAATGCATGGCCACTGATGCAGATATTAATTATTATTAAGCTATGTATATCAATCAGGCACAATATATTGATTAATTTGTGTTATATAATCCTTAAACTTCATACCCTAAAACTGATTTTGATAAATATTATGTTTAAAACACTTAAAAAATTGTTTGTAATCTCACAGTAAAGATGCATGACGAATTTTGCTAGATTCTTCAGAATTTGCTAAGGAGAAAGCGATGTTTGTTAAGCATATAATTATTGTAATATTGGGTTTCTTTATATGAACGAATAAATAATGGAATCCTACGAGTATTTAAAGCAAGTAATTAACGCGGTATTACGCATTTAGATTCTATTCTATGTAAAAAATACGTGGCTATATATCGGTACATAATATTCGTGTCTGACCCAATAACTAACCATGCGTCCATGCATAGGGCAAGTCGCGATTTAGTATACTCAAAGACTTGTACTAGTGTATAACCAGGAGTATTTTTTGATAGTATAAAGTGTTTTCATTAGGTATAAGTTGAAACTAATAGATAAAGTGTAAATAACATTATTGGTGTAATATTTAAAAAAGTAAGTATATACATTCATTCAATATTTTCCGCGTTTTCTGTTGTCTATAGTACGTAACCTCAAAATTTGAATTACGCTTTAAGTAATATATAATAATATTGTTAATTACGTTGTAAAATAGAAAAATGAAAGAAGAACAAAGCAAAATGAAAAGGAAAGTGTCAAAAAAAAATTATAATCAAAACGACGGTAATAATGCACTTGAACAAGTGATAAATGGTATGAGTACACGTGAGGCAGCTATACAATACAAAGTACCAAGAAGTACTTTATATGTCAAGTTAATCTGTTAAGGCAGGATACCACCTTTGACTGCGATTTTGTAGGCGTTTTTCATGAATTTTTTTTGCATACAAAGAATGCGCAGAAACAAAATCGGTTTCAGTCATTCATTAATGTAACTTTGATCTGTAATTGAGGCATTTGATGGAAAAAGGGCACATAGGCTTATGTGCCCTTTTTCCGTAAATCGGTTAAATCGACTCAGGTATATGTTATATATATATATATATATATATATATATATATAATATATCAAGGACATTTCTTCTCCCACGTTTAAATTAGCTAAACGCTGTTTTGTTACGTAGCGTGAGCGACATGCAGCTACATAGTCGCTGACCGGTCGCGCTGCCGTGCTGTCTACTGTCTAGTCGTGCAATACGTTTGATTTTGTGTAAGCGAGGAACTATGGAAAGTGAGGCGTGTATCGAATCCGCAAGGAAAGAAGCGAATTTAGGAAAGATGAAAGTGATTTGTAAGACAGCTTGCTGCAAAAAATCGGAGAAATTAATACTTACTTAAAACATAACATTTTTTGTTTAGTTTTGCGCTTCATTTTGTATTTTTATTTAAGCGATGTATAAAAAATGGCCAACGAAGTATGTAAACAAAATTATATGTAAATAACTAAACAAAGAAGCAATTTTGTTACGAATTTACCCTATTTACGGAAAAAGGGCACATAAACCACTTGCATAAAACTATTAAATAAAGACACATATCATTTTCAAATCATGACTTCTGTTTACGAAACGTTTGAAGGATATGATACTACATCCTTAAAAAAAAATTGGATTTAATTGCATTACTTTTCATTAAGTTATACTATAATGAAAGCTTTGAAACCGATTTACTCGAAATGGCATTTTGGCGTATGTGCCCTTTTTCCATCAAATGCCTCAATTACACATTTTTTGAAACTGAAAATGTAAAAAATAATCTCTTGTAGGTGGCGCCAAAATACACTCCTTTGGAGGAACATCGTTAGACGGCGTGTCAAATTCCGCTTTGTACGTGGCTCTTAGAAAAAAAACCAACGAATGTTCCTATTAACAACAATATTTTTCAATGTTGTACGCAGGGATTTTACGAAATTTCGATTTTTAAGAAAATGGCGGCCATTTTAACGAAAAGGTCAATTTTTTAGGGTAAAAAAGTTTATAAAATTGTGCACCAAAAGAAAAATAACAACGCTACAGCAAAAGTCCTAGGTACATCGTTAGATTACACCACGGGGAAGAATTGTACAAAGTTTCAAGTCAATCCGATGAAAATTGTAGGAGTAATCTGATACGCCGATTTGGAAAACATCGTTTCGAGAAAAACGCGTTTAAAGTTTTATATAGATTTATATATCTGCTCCAATCCGGTTTTTACACAAGAAAAAGGTTTCGGCCACCTTTCTAATGAATGAATTTCGATTCTATACACCTGAAAGAGTACTTTGAGAACAAAAAAAAATTTCAATTTTATTTAAGTGCAAAGGTGGTATCCTGCCTTAATCTGTTAGTATTTCTTATTTTCTTAACGACCCTTAGAATAAATAACAATTCTTTTGGTATTACAATCAATTCTGACGGGTTATAAATGTCATGGCTATGTACTGGGACAGTGAATTTTAGACACTGGGCCAATCGCCTTTTTACTGGTCATGTATTGGTACAAACGTATTCATTGAATTTTTTGTTTATTTATATGCCAATGAATATAAAAATGAATGCATGACAATTTTTTTTAAATAAAGGAAGATCCAATCTACCTATTAAATACAAAAAAGCTTAGGATAGCATTAGTTTTTTACGTGATAATTGGCAATACATTCTTCTGGTGGCCTTAGCTGGCCAGTCATTGGTACATTTACCTTACTTCTACCTTGGCTCTTCGATTCGCCACTTTTCTTTCGTTCAAACGCGCAAACCGTCCGAGCGGTGCAACTGGCCGGCCTGCCACCCGATCGCCTCTTCCTCTCGAGAATCTCGGAGATCCGATCTGTCTGCCGTCCTAACCGGCGATCGTGATCGCCGGGCTTGTAATTACATCGTAATTTATGCGTGTTACGGTGCACGGTCAGGCTCGCCTGTAACCCTTCGACCATCCTTTTCTCCTCCTCCTCTCTCCTCTCTCCTCTCTCCCCTCTCCTCGCCGCAACTGCCCCTCAAACACACGTACGCAGCGCACGCTCTCTTTCTCCCCCTGCCTCTCTCACTCTCCCTCTCTCTGTCCCCTTCCACAGCTTACAACTCATTTCCCGTTAAACCGTCTACGGCCTAAGCAGCGAAATTCGTAACCTTCCTCCACGGCTTGGAGGTCGGAAATTTGTACGGCGCATTTGAGCTTTCGTCGGACGAGCTTCGCAGACAACGCGTCTGACGAGGGAGCGCGCGCGCACGCGCTTGCCCGCGACACCTGATAAGATAAAAACGAAACCGTGCAGGCTCGCGGCTGATTCACCGATCGCCGTTGCCACTGCGTAATACCGGGTCGTTTCGATCGCATTATCGAGACAAAAAGATCGATCTTATCGCAGTAGATCGATATCGGTCGATACACTTCCGGCCAGACCGCTGCGCGCGCTGCGACCTTGACGCGAGACTGACACAATTACAAACTAAGTCCTAAGTAGGTAGGTATGCGTGCAGCCGTACGAGATTTCGGCGTAGACGGAACGGGAGTTTACAATTTTATGAAGTGAATCCCGTGATTGCCAACGCCAAACATTCCTTGCGTCTCGTGCATAATGTTCATATTCATAACGTTCGTAACGCTCATAATGCAAGGAATACCCCCCTGGCCGTAGACACAGACCGATCTTCCGAGAATTTGGTCTGGCTTAATTATTGCCGTCGGCGGCTCAACTGGCGCGCGCATGTGTGCGTATGCATGCATGTTTGCGCGCGCGCTTACGCTCGCCCACGCATACTCGAGGGGGCGACCGTTCGAGTAAGAAGAAGGGCGTACATACTTGATAATATTGTCATCGACCATCGAACACCGACGAAGCTATTGCAAATCTGTCGCGTTTCGCTAGGTCTTGAAGGCGCATAGTACCTAGGTACATACAGTGGCGGACGAAAGAAAATCGTAAAAGTTTACAACTTTTCAAATCGCATAACTCTTTTAGAATTGGCCCAAAGGACGTGAGTTTTTTTTTTTTTTTTTAGAAGACAGAA
Source organism: Andrena praecox (assembly GCA_963932275.1). Classification (NCBI taxonomy): domain Eukaryota; kingdom Metazoa; phylum Arthropoda; class Insecta; order Hymenoptera; family Andrenidae; genus Andrena; species Andrena praecox. Next base: position 51,179,093 of record OZ010731.1, on the reverse strand, counting down.
GGATTAGTTTGCTAAGTGACGTGTTTCGTCGGTTTGAAAAAAAATGCAATTGGTCGGAATAGCAAAAAAAATAGTAGAGTAAAGGTGGGTAAAAGTTCGCGGCGGGTAAGAGTTCGCACCATGCGAATTTCATGGTTTGAGTTGTGGCAGTTGCCAATGGTGATTGGCAGTCAATTGTCAATCAAGGTAGAGTCACTAATGTCGAATTTCGTGGCTGTGTTTCGGTTTGTTATCTTACAATGCGGTAAGTACTGAATTCGTTAGTTCTGATGTAATATTCTCATGTTTGGGAATCAATATTATTCCTATAAATTGATCAGTAAATATTTTAATTAATATGCCGTCTGAAAGAGCTGAAATTCTTCTATTAAAAAGTGCTGATAGAAGCTTTCAATTCTCCTCACAGATAACAGGATTGATTAGACAATGTAAAAGTAGCTGTGGGGGCAAAAGTTCGCACAATGCAGTGGGGCAAGAATTCGAATGCGAACTTTTGTCCCAAAATAATTTGACGGGTGTTATATGTTCATTAAACTTATTTTATTTCTAGAGTTTGCTAAATTAGTAACGAACACCGATTAAACCGACTATAAAAAATAAATTTGAAATTAATTATCAATTACAACATGGAAATAAATTTTGAGTTTATGATAGTTGAGCCACGCTGATATCAGCTTTTGATTTTTTTTTTTTATTAATTTTTAATCCGCAATATTTGGCCAAAATACGTTTTTTATTAAGTTTTTGATTAAAAAATATGACTATTTTATTGTCTTATTCATTTATTGTTAGGACTTATAAAGGGGCAACCGGCCGAAAACCAATTAGTGAGATGCTTCAGATCGCTGGAGATAAACATACATAGAAGCAGGACTTTCAAAAAGAAAAATCGCTGCAGAATTGGGAATAACCGAAGCGTTCTTTTACCCCACAACATGCGAACTTTTACCCCACCAATAGCGGATAAAAGTTCGCATTTGACACTTTTTGGACATATTTATTTTATATAAGTTGTGACAGGTAAATTTACATGAAGTCACTGCCTATCGAATAATAAGGGATAGTAGTTATTTCTCACAAAACGATATGACTCTCAGTGTAATACCAAGGATTTTAGAGAAGTCTAAACTTTAAGTGCGCACTCTTGCCCCACATTACTCTAAATGTCGCTTTTTAAACCTTTTTTTTGTGATGCTGTATTGAAAATTAAAAAAAAAACCCTTGTACATAGATTGAAGTAAGAGTTATTCATGCCTAAAATTTCATGAAAATCGGTTAACGTTGCTCGGAGCTATAAACGCTTAAAGATCGCAAAATAAAATCGAAAATCACGAAATCCCGAAATCCGCGATTTTCGATCTTATTTTGCGATCTTTAAGCGTTTATAGCTCAGAGCAACCTTAACCGATTTTCATGGAATTTTAGACACGTATACAACTTACATCAATCTACAAACCGGTTTTTTGAATTTTCATTACAGGCTCACAAAAAAAGGTTTACAAAACGACCTTTAAAACGACGAAACACGTCACTTAGCAATCTAATCATTCCAGGTAGCTTCTAAAAAAAACTCACGTCGTTTGGACCAATTCTAAAAGAGTTATGCGATTTTAAATGTTGTAAACTTTCTTTCGTCCGCCACTGTATGTATGCGATATGTCGCTGGTGAAAACCAGGGATCGAAAAAGTTCTCGGACCCTCGTTTTTTAAAAATTCTGTTAGAACTTATTTGTTTCGATTCGAAAAATATCTGTTTCTGTGGAATTTTTAATGAAACAAATGCTACCTTCAGGAACTTCTTTAAAAAGTGTTCTCATGGAACAGATATTTTAGAACCTATATAATAAAAGTTCCATGGAAACAAGTTACATTAGAACATTTATTAAAAAAGTTTTCAAAAGATAAAGAAAAGTACTCAACTATTAGGTACAAGTTTTATTTAACAATATGTTATAATATTCTTCATGTGTTTATTTAATAAACCATTAATTATATTATGATTTTTATACCTTTTATTAAATAAACATTTGAAGAATATGATATTATATTGTTAAATAAAACTCGTACCTAATAGTTTAGTACTTTTCTTTATCTTATAAAAACATTTTTAATAAACGTTCTAATATAACTTGTTTTCATGGAACTTTTATTATAACGATTCTAAAACATCTACGTAGGTAAGTATTACATATAAATAACAAATTCAAAATATCAATTTAACTGTATGAATTATTTAATATTCTTGTAGTACTATCCATTGAATAGTATTTAGTGTTTGTTACAACGATTGAGAACTGTTTTAATATCGGTGAACAAAATATCTGTTCCTGTTATACAGAAATTTTTATTCTTATATTTTATAAGTTCCATTCCAACTAGAACTTTTATTTTCAAGAACTTTTATTTTATCGGTTCTTCTGAGAACTTATAATGTGAGAACATTTTTAAAAAAGTTCCGCGGCATTTGTTTTAAATGGAACCTATTGAAAAGTTTCAGAACTTCTTCGATCCCTGGTGAAAACTAGGGAGGGAAATGTAGGGGCAGGTTGAAAAGACCGTGGCGTCGCAATGATTTCGGTGAATACCTACCTGCGTTGGTTAAGGATAGGTGGGTCCGGTTGTCGGGCCTAGTCGGATTCCCTCGGCCTGGATCGGGCCGGGCCCGAATGATCCTGGCCGGGCAAATCGAGGCGGACGCAGGCCACCGTGCGAGTAACTCGAAACCACGGACGGGTTGTTACTCTTCTCTATTTTCCTTCGAGCTCCGCTGCTCTTTCCTTTCCCTTTCTTTCCCCTTGAGTTTCGCCTCGCGAATCCTACGATTTCACATCCAATCATTTCCTTTCCAGCCTACCATTGCTCATCGACTAATGTCGTCGCTGTAGTTGGGTCGTTGCATCGCGTGGTCGCAATCGCGATCGCCGATGTTATCTGCGAAGCGATGGCGATGGGAGAAAAATCGAGGTTGGTCGCGGCCCGCTCGAAAATTCTCCAAGAGCGGAGGATTTTTCCGCTGCGGCAGTCGGAGAGAAACGACCAAACGGGGGAAGAAAACGCAGCTGGCAATGCTGTGACAAGCGGCATTGCGAGTGCTAATGCACCGAGGTCACCAGGAAGCCGCTATCTAAGGCACACGCGGTTGCGAGAGTCCGATATCGTTCGCGCTCTTTCTTTGTAGCGAACAGCTGGTCGCGCTGAGTCAGTGGTACGGCCTTGATTGCGCCGTAGCGGAAGATCGGTGTTGCTTTCGTTGCGTTTGCGTCGTGGTAACGCGACTCGCGTACGCTACGCATCGCTCCGCCGAGCTGACCGAGCGAGCTCCCATCTGCGCGCGCTCGTGCACGTGTTCCTCCAGCCTAGCTGTAGGCTCCAGCTCGCGGCATCTCCCAAAACGGACAACCCGGAACACCGTTCCACCGAGATGCATCGCGTCCTCCGCATCTTTACCGATTCCGCCATTGTTTTTTTCACGCTTTGTCGCTGCTTCGCTGTGCTGCGAGAGTCGCACACCTCCCCGTCTCTCTGCCTCCTCTGTCTTTCTCTCGACGATAAACCGTGACCGATAGCAGCCTGCTCGAGCGTGAGTCGCCATCGAGACTCGAAACCGCTGCTTTCTTTCGGAGATCCATTGGCCGCGGTGCCAGCAATCCTGCTCGGCTTTAGCCAGCCGAACGAGGATACGTGGTATGGGAAATACATACACGCGCACGCCGCGCGGCTCGATCATCTCTCGTGTTTGCTAGCTCGTCACGTTCCGAACTCGTAATGCGTTCCACGCGAACCGCAGATAACACCTTCCAAGAAGATTATCGCGCGAGCCCGACGTGCGAGCTGCTACTCGATTCGTCGGTTCGAAGCAGAGTTCTTATAACTACGGGGCTATGGCTTCGCCACTTGATTGAATATCTAATCGATTCGCAATGCTGACCCGGAACTGGACGACGCGTACGTCCTCTCCCTCGGCGATTGTCGAACGCACCAAAGAATATGGAAATATTATTGGAACCGGTGGAAACTGGTGTTCATCGAGTTGCGAGCACTGCCCGATAACGCGGGTCACCGATTGGCGGGGCGAGGCGTGCGCGAGCTAGGGTAAACAGGCCAGTAGATGGACAGTCTAGCTGATTCCGAAGTTTACAACAAGGTGTTTCTTCAGAAATATCTGTTGTATTAAAAAAAATCAAAAGCTATGCACGTAAAAATGTACAAATTTAAAGAAAAAAATAACTGCAAGTAAAAAAATTAATGTATTTAAGGATAAAATGATGAAAATTCTACTCATAGCCCGTATCACAAGTAGATGGACGATAGGGCTAGCAGATGGACAGTTCAGAACCAATAGATGGACGGGTGTCTGGCTAGACGAGTAAAAGACTTATTAGCTATAGTAGGTACCTAGATTAAGTTATTTTTTGTTAAAATATAGTTTATTTCATCAAAACTAAAAACGTATGGAGTCTTCATTGCCATAAACCGCTGCAACAGGTTATGGGCCCAGGCCGCAAATAAAGTGAGGTTATGTCTAGCCTAAAGTGGCCAGTAGGGTTTATACAAAAACCGACTTTTGAAAAAACCGGTTTTCGAATTCCACTATTTCCAAAAAATCGGTTAAACCGGTTTTCGAATTTTCACAAAAAATATAGTTAAAATAGTAAGTAAATATTTGTACTTATTTTAAAAAATCTCAGTTTCCTTAATATTATGGAATTACGAAAATATAACAAAATAAAATATACTCTATCTATAAAAAACCAAATAAAAAAATATATAATAATTAAAGCCCGTACAAAATATAAATATTTTAAAAGGTGTTACCGAATTATATATCTTTATTCCTTTAGTATTTTTTTTTTGAGAATATGATTAGTTTTACAGTAAACTGTTACCTACTACATAGTTTTCAATCAAATAATTAATTCATTTCTGCATATTAATTCTAGTATTTATATAAAACCGGTTTTTTAAATTTAAAACCGGTTCTCGAATTTTACAAATTTATAAATAAAACCGGTTTTTAAACCCGGTTTTTTAAAACCGACAAACCCTAGTGGCCAGACGTCCCGGATCGTGTGGGACTGTCCCGAATTTGAATTGTTTGTCCCGCATTGAAAACTGTCTCGGAAAGTGTCCCGGATTGGATATGTAACCTTTTTAACATTTTCTTAGTGGCACAAAGTAAAAATATATATCCACTAGTTCCTTTTATAATATCATCCAAGGCTCTATTTAAATCATTACATGTATATTGATGTACGGTATATTTTTTTTAATGCTTGCCATCTAAATAAAAAAAGAAAAATAAGATACCTACAAGTAAATATGTAAACTGTTTGTTTATTAAAAAAAACGGCTTCAAAAGGTTTAATTCCGTTCTGTCCATCTGCTGCGACAAGGTTAGAAAATCCATATCAGTACATGGACAGTCATTTTTGTAAGTTCTATCGGTTTATTTTTCTTTGTTCGCGCGTTTATATATAAAATGTTAATATTAGAATGCAATCATCTATTGCATACCTCTTTACAATACATCCAAATACGTTTTTTATTAACTTTAAGGGACGCGATGCTGAGCAATAGCTAATAATAAAAGAGTGACTCGCGCATGGTGGCGTAAACTCATACATACAAATACATTTTTCGCATACAAAATTTGTTTTCGATAAATATGTTAATGTTTTGTAAAGCAACAAACGTTTTTTCTACAAAATAAAAAAACAATAATATAGATTAAAACTCTAGTTCTTTCAATATTAACGATTAACCAACGATTCGCCCATCTACTGGGCCCGTCCATCTACTGGCCTGCTTACCCTAGAACCCCGGCTGAAAACGTTTTCGCTGGCTGTCGTTGCGCCTCGTAAATTCCGCACGGCTCGGTCGCGCGTCGCGTCGTCTCATCTCCTTGGGGGAAAAAGCGACGCGGAGCATCGCGTGCACGCGAGGCAAAAGACCTAAAAACCCAGATAACGCGAACAACGTCCGTGGAAGACAATAACGATCGGAATGATTCACGGTGTTAGATAAAGCCGGATATACCGTAACTGCGTCTCGTACTTTGCCCTTGCTGCTCTGCTGCCGGCAAACGTCACTGCCGCGAACCGATCATTTCTCGCTCATTACGCGCTCGATTCGTGTACCACGGCGAGCACGAAGCAGAACGCTCTGCACCGCTTGTCCTCCTTTCTTATTTTCTGGCTTCCTCGTCTCCTTCCTTCTATCCATCTCGCTGTTCCGACTATACCTGTGTAACTACGTGGGTACCGTCATTATCAGTACGCATTTGGTAGCTGCGCCCGTTAGGCGGTCACTCGCACTCTCTTCCATCATCTCTCTTTCGCTTTCTCCAACTTGGTACTCCTCTACGAAATTTCTTGCGCCTTTCATGCTCATCTGGGAGAAGTGCAACGAATGATAAATTGATAAAAATGAGATGTAAGGGGCATGAGGTGATTTGACAGGGAGCAATAGCAGGGGGTTACTGTTTCGTGCGCGGTTAGGGTAAGCAGGCCAGTAGATGGACGGGCCCAGTAGATGGACGAATCGTTGGTTAATCGTTAATATTGAAAGAACTAGAGTTTTAATCTATATTATTGTTTTTTTATTTTGTAGAAAAAACGTTTTGTTGTTTTACAAAACATTAACATATTTATCGAAAAAAAAAATTTGTATGCGAAAAATGTATTTGTATGTATGATTTTACGCCACCATGCGCGAGTCACTCTTTTGTTATTAGCTATTGCTCAGCATCGCGTCCCTTAAAGTTAATAAAAAACGTATTTGGATGTATTGTAAAGAGGTATGCAATAGATGATTGCATTCTAATATTAACAATTTATATATAAACGCGTGAACAAAGAAAAATAAACCGATAGAACTTATAAAAATGACTGTCCATGTACTGATATGGATTTTCTAACCTTGTCGCAGCAGATGGACAGAACGGAATTAAACCTTTTGAAGCCGTTTTTTTTTAATAAACAAACAGTTTACACATTTACTTGTAGGTATCTTATTTTTCTTTTTTATTTAGATGGCAAGCATTAAAAAAAATATACCGTACATCAATATACATGTAATGATCTAAATAGAGCCTTGGATGATATTAGAAAAGGAACTAGTGGATATATATTTTTACTTTGTGCCACTAAGAAAATGTTAAAAAGGTTACATATCCAATCCGGGACACTTTCCGAGACAGTTTTCAATGCGGGACAAACAATTCAAATTCGGGACAGTCCCACACGATCCGGGACGTCTGGCCACTTTAGGCTAGACATAACCTCACTTTATTTGCGGCCTGGGCCCATAACCTGTTGCACCGGTTTCTGGCAATGAAGACTCCATACGTTTTTAGTTTTGATGAAATAAACTATATTTTAACAAAAAATAACTTAATCTAGGTACCTACTATAGCTAATAAGTCTTTTACTCGTCTAGCCAGACACCCGTCCATCTATTGGTTCTGAACTGTCCATCTGCTAGCCCTATCGTCCATCTACTTGTGATACGGGCTATGAGTAGAATTTTCATCATTTTATCCTTAAATACATTAATTTTTTTACTTGCAGTTATTTTTTTCTTTAAATTTGTACATTTTTACGTGCAAAGCTTTTGATTTTTTTTAATACAACAGATATTTCTTAAGAAACACCTTGTTGTAAACTTCGGAATCAGCTAAACTGTCCATCTACTGGCCTGTTTACCCTATATCGTTGGTTCTCGTTGCGTAACCACCATCACAATTGATAAAACGTAGAAAGAAACGTGGACGCACAACAGCAGCTGCTTGTTGTGCCGATCTTCCTTTATCGCGTCTTTATTCTATCCTCCCCGTTTGACGGGTGATCCGCGATTCGTTGATCGCTGATTTCTTACGGCCGCATTCCGTCTTCCCTCTCGAGCACGCGCTTCTAACGCATAAACGAGTTGGGGAAATCTGTAATGTGTATACATTAGGGTGGACCTTATTTTTGTGGACCTAAGTTGTTCCATTTCGTGAAAATATAATTTGTACAAAATTTAAGATCGATTGGACGTCGGGAAGACGCGGCACATCGAATGCGAAGTTTTGAAACAAGAGTAACTGCACGGTAAATGTAAAGAGTAGCGCGTCTCTGAAAGTTTAAACGAAGTATTTTATATTTTAGGGAATATTATAATTCCTTACTTATTTGATATTGAGTTTTGTCCATATGTGAATGGAAACTCGACAAACTTAATTGGTACAAAAATGTACTAAAAAAAAGAAAAATAATTTTGTTACCGGCCTAAATGACTGCCATAAACGAATTCCCTCATATGACCAAACATAAAAGCGTGGGGCGTAAATATTGAAATGCCCTTTTTCTATAAAATATTTATAATGCTTTACGTAGTTTAATACATTACTTTTCGCATTCTGTTAGAGATCAGGCTAATTCCTTAATAGAATATGAATATAAAGACAGTAATACTATTTATATAAAAAGGGCATTTCAATATTTACGCGCCACGCTTTTATGTTTGGTCATATGAGGGAATTCGTTTATGGCAGTCATTTAGGCCGGTAACAAAATTATTTTTCTTTTTTTAGTACATTTTAATAAATGCTTGTTTTTAAATTTTTTTTTTATTTTAATTTATTTTATGCTTTTTAGTATTCCAGAATTTTAATTTTTAACGAAGTTCTGGAAATCAGTTTATTATGAAGATTCCTCAATTACGATCCGATTTGTGTCGTTTTTTTTTACCATTTTCATCGGGAAAACATAAGGAATCGATTCACACTACTTTCGCCAAGATCCGACGAGAAATGTAGAATTTTCAATTTGTCACTTCTTAGGGGGCAACATTGTACGGCCCCCCGTGGTCTCGAGGGTCGAAGTTCTTGAAACCCATCGAGGCACGGCTTATCGACGGCATTGCCTTTGAAGACTCTAGCGAGAAGATAACTCGTTACCTGCTTTCCTGATTCCATAATCAGGTTGGAGACATGAAAATATTGTATTGTCATCTGAACTACGTATGTGTGCCAAATTTCAAGTCGATCGGACACGTGGAAGTGGGTCAAAATTAGCTTACAAGATTTCACCCTCACAAACTAACTAACGAACAATCTCAAAAGTGCAGCTAAAAATAAAAGCTTGTAACTTGTAAAATAAGACTATCTCACTGTAACTGGCCCGTAACAGCACCGAAATATCACATGCAACTTTCGACGCCGACTACTTAGTATATGTACATCCTACATGTTTAAGTAGACCGCCAGACTGTTGCCTCTATTATTTACTTAGTGTATTTACTTGTCACTGGCTATAATCGCCCGGTGAACCATCCACTACGGTAGGTAACACATAGACAGATAAGTATTAAGTACTTATCTGGGTAGGTATACATTTCGGTCAGACCATTCTCCAACCAACCTCGAGATTCTCCGCAACACCTTCGACATTGTCGCTTCCGCGATCAGAGCTATCTCGCGCAACGAAACGCGGAAGAAACGCCTGTAGCACGGTCGGGAATTCGCGATAGTCTTGCCGGAAGTGTGAGGTAGGGAGATTTGTTCAAACGCGAATCAACTTGCAATGCAGGCCTCGCGAGTCGCGGTCATCGGGGCTCATTTCGAGGTCTCGAGGCGCGCAAGGCTTTCGATTCGCCGCGGCGCGACGCGACGCTAGTGAATCACGCGTCGTGAGTCACTGGCCGCGCGTCGACAAAGGTGCAAAGTATCGCCGCAGAATACGCGGGGACCGACGCATGACTCCAGCCAAAAGAAGTCGAATCGGACAGCGAGACTTTCTTGCCGATCCGAGTCACAGATCAGTAACTTCAAAATAGGGGTGGTGTGTTTGCGCGGTCGCGCTACCGCACAGTGCGTTGAATCAATGGGAAATCGGGACAAAAATCATAACTTCTGAACTAATCAGTTTTCGACTTATATACCCCAATACTTTTTTAACCAGAATATATAGATGCATCGATTGGTGTAGAAAAAAATATACAGTTGCATTAAAAAAAAATTGGGTTGATCTCGATTTTTTATTGAATAAAAAGTTTTTTATCAATATTTACTTCTGCAATTTGTTGTCAACTGAATACTGACTAACTTTTGTTCAAAAATTTTTTTTATCGAATTAGTTTTATCACGTGCATTTGAAGTTAGAAGTTTTTCATAAAATATATTTTAAATATATGTATATGCTTATTTAGTCTAAAAAACAAGCAGACTCTAAATACGTTAACGTAATGTATTGTTATTATAAACTTTTAATAGTAATATCTGTTAATTTAGTTTAATAATAGCTTAATAATAATAATACTTTCACAGACATTAGAATTCTTGATGTGCACACTTCTCCCTAAAAAAATTATTTCTCAAATAATTGCAAGTAGCAGCAGAAAAGCGCGTTATTTTCATAAAGTATAAAGTTAGGGGAACCAAATATAAAAAAATCACGCATACGTTTTGTTACGTATTTTTTAAAAAAGTCGGTTGAGATAAAATTTTCATTCTCGGGACTAAGAAGATTTCTAATGATCAGTAAGGCCATAAGCCTAAACAATAATTTTGAAGCACACATACCTATAATACTAGAATCCATGGTTAATAAAGTGAGCCAAGAATAATAAATATTCTGAAGGTCTAAAAAAAAAAAAAAAAAAAAAAGTAACTCTACCGCGTATGAATTTCGAGTGACGCTTGAAGTCCTTAGATTCCAGGTTAAGATGGTAAATAACATCGTAAACAACTACGGTAACCGAGCCACCATAACCGAACTCGATTCCTGAATATTTTGATGTAAATATTAGATGACAATTATCACCCTGCAAAAAATTTGATTTTTCAATTTTTGTCCATGGTATCAACGCACTGTGTACCGTATCGATCTCTCAACAGAACTACTCACTTAGCTCGTGGCCCGAGAGCTTGAGACGAGCGTGAGGGCCTAAAGTACTATTACTGTGCGGAAAGAAGGCCCCTGGCAGGCGGTGACGTAAAGGCAGGCCACGTATTTTTGTTATTGGCGGGATTCTTACTACAAAACTTACTGCGATGTACACAGACGGAGGTTCAGGCGGAGCTAGGCGGCGGACTGCACCGCCTGCCAGGAGCCTTCCTTCCGCGCAGTAATAGTAATTATGTATGCACGCTAATAGTTCCTCCCAGCTATCTTCCTCATCACTCAACCCTGAAGACGCATCGACGATTTTCTGTCGCCAAGCGAGAGGTATCGGCCGCCGTCTGCCGCCTGCCGTCTCCCATCTCTCGTCACCCATCACCCATCACCCGCCTCCTGTCTGCCGCTACCCGGCTGCTCGCCTCGCACCATGGATCCCGTTCCCGTTCCCGTTCTCGTACCCGCACCCACACCCACACCCATACCCATTCTCCTATCGACTTTCTCTCTGGTCAAACTGATCACGATCGGTCCATGTTAGCGGTCGCTGGGATCCGCGACCAGAAGCATTGCCCGCTAATAAGAGCGGGTGCGCGTGCATCCAAGCATACGCGCTTCTGTGATTTGCCATCCATTCGGTGTTCCCGCAATTATTACCCCGCTGTCTCCTCTGCTTACCGGTCATGTTTATCCGTTCGCGACCGATGGCGACACGAGACTTGCGTAGACGACAACCGCAAACAGTCGGGAGTCCAGACCGCGAGGAGAGGAGAACCGGATGAAAATCCGAAAGTCCCGCGTGCAAGTTTTCGCGTGCAAGAGGAACCGCCCGCGGTAGGCGGAGGACGGAAAAGGAGAAGAGGTAGCAGCGAGAGAGATGGGGGCGAGGAGACAGATAGATTGTAAAGCGGGGAAGCGAGGTGCGGGCAGGAGGGAAGAAAGAGCCAGAGCGAGAGCGAGAGCGAGAGCGGAGGAACCTTGAGCCTAACCGGGTGGTACGGCCTCGACTTCCCTCCACTGGGGACCTTCGACGCGTTTCCGTTCAAAGGCAGAACGCTCGGTCTCGTGGACGTTTTCGAGCGACGCGTGTGGTCGTAATTCTCCCACGAATTTGATGGTTCGCGAACGGATCGGTTTTGGCGAGCGACATCAAGGGAATGGGAGCTAGAAAGGGAAAGGAGAAACGATGGTTGGCCAGTGGTCGAAGCACACGTGTATTTTTATCACGGCTCACATGCAGCGCAGAAACGGAAATCTCTCGCCCGTCGCGTTTGCGGTTGCGATCGCGGTTGCCTCGTTTATAGCCGACTCCGCGTCTAGGAAGAGACGGACCAGACGCCGCCGCGCGGCTGCACACCTCCCGACGGCTTTCCTCCGTGTCGTTGGCTTCGCAACCCGCGGTCGAATCGTCCTCGCAGCGATGCCTACCTGTTTGTAGGAGAGATTTTCTTTAGAGTATAGAGCAGAGAGGCGACGACCACGAAGTACCACCGAGGACGTCGGGCACGCACTGCCTTTAAACGCACCATCGTAAATTATTCCTCATCGGCAGTGAGCGGTATGCAGTTATGGACTATAAATCTACGCTATCCAAGTGTTTACATTGCTTTCTTGTTGCGCGATTAGTAATCGCGCAATAAGAGCATGTCGAACAAATCGGCTTCTACTGAGGGGGACCGCCGCGTTTCGCGATACCGAGCACGGACCGACCGTAAACCAGCGGACCCGCTTCCATCCAATTGCTATCGGGATTCACTTGTACGAAGATGGCATTCCCTCGGTGGCCTCTGCGCGTCCATTCACTCGCTTACTTCTGCATTTGATACCGCGGGGAGCCGTATCGGCTGCGGAGAGGCGACGGCGGCGTCGACTGGAATTCGGCGATTACTTCCGCGTGCGTACGGCCGCTCGGGGCAAAAGGACACGCGGCGATTCGGCCCCGTGTCGTAAAGGTACATACAACGTTTTGTCCGAGTTACCGCGAGTTGCGAGTAAGTGGGTCGCGCGTGCAAACTCCGGACTCGGGTCGCTCATGCAGCAAGCCGCGCGAGCTCGGTGTCGCAAGTTCTGACTAACGGACGTAATTTTTCCTCGCGAGACTGGTCGCTCTATCGGGATACGGTTATCGAGGCGATTCGTTGCAACATTGCGCACGCCTACGCTTCACTTCGATACCACTCGGCACGGCTCGACTCGATTCGCTACGATCCCATTCGATTCGACGGGATTCGGTTGCGGCTCGGTTCGGTTGCATTTGATGTCGCGGCGGTAGAAAAATCGAATTCGGGGCACGGAGCGTGTCGGTCGCGATAGCTCGCCGATGCGGACAGCCTGTGAATCTTTGAAACGGACACACGTCCTGCAATAGCTCCGCTCGCTATCAATTTGCTGTTTAGCTCGGATCTGTCAGAGGTTCCCACTGGCATCTTTCGATCGAATACTGTAGCGTACTATTACCGGGCGAAAAGAAGACTCCTAGCAGGCGGGCTCGGGCTGTGCCGTCCGCCGCTGTGACGATTGGTCGTGTCACCTATTTGGGCACACTTTTAAAGACGCGGCACACGTATTTTGGTTATTGGCTGAAGTAGGCACAAACATTGTCGCACCGCGCGACGAAGAGAGCGAACGAAACACATCGAGACCGAGTGAGATAGAGCGATCTGACCGATGATCGTCAAAACAAAACAATAGCGTAGGCTACAGATCGCTCTATCCCACTCGGTCTCGATGTGTTTCGTTCGCTCTCTTCATCGCGCGGTGCGACAATGTTTGTGCCTACTTCAGCCAATAACCAAAATACGTGTGCCGCGTCTTTAAAAGTGTGCCCAAATAGGTGACTCGACCAATCGTCACAGCGGCGGACGGCACAGCCCGAGCCCGCCTGCTAGGAGTCTTCTTTTCGCCCGGTAATAGTAGCTGCGGACGCAGCGCTCCTCTGCGTAACAGGATCAATGCACGTAACGACTGTTTCTCCGATGTAGCTACATGTAGGGGAGACCGGGGCTGGTAGGCCAGTCTTTCAGTTTTTGATTTTTAATAAATTATGTGGACGAAATATCATTAAACCGGTTAGTATATTTCATGGGGCATACATTTGGCTATCTGATTAAATTATTAAAGTTGACTAAATGTGACAATAATTAAGGCATTTTAATGTTTTTCTAACACCTTACATGCTGGTCAACCAGCCCCGTGGTCGGGGTTAGTAGACTAACAGTATGGGGCAGGTTGACTATAGGTGCAATCAGCGAAGAAAATGTTGTTAGCAACTTATCTGAATGGTAATAAAATAGCACAATGTCACGAGAGTTGTTTCATTATAAAATATTTATTACTTTTTAATAGTAAATAACAACTTTTTCTTCTTCGTCGGTAAAAATTTGCCTGTTTCTCTGGTATCCAACTCTGTCCAAAACTATCTCTGACCTTGGGATGCTTGGATTTTGTTCAATTTTACTTTGCATTTTAGTTACATATCTATATAGTGTTTTATGCGGTATATTATGTTCCACAGCAGCTGCATTAATGCTTTTCTTTTCAAGAATTACTTCACGACATGCTTGTTCTATAAGTTCTTTTGAAGTTGAACCTCTATTTCCCTAGTAGCATTTATTTGTTGGGAGTTTGTTGGGCCAATGACGTGTTATCCGTTGGCCAACTGTTGAAGTGTCGCGCTATTTTTAAATGGGCCAACGGTTGTAACCAACGTAGGCCCAACGTCACTTAACACGAAGGCCCAACCGAAGGTTTCTTTCCATAGGCCCAACTGGGCCCAACTGAAGGCTTCTTTCCAAAGGACGTCTTAAAAACGTCCAGAAGGCGTCTTAAAGAACTTCAAAAGACGTCGTAAATACGTCTTCTTCAGGTCTGGTTTAGGAAAAAAAAAAAAATTCGCGGTGAGGAGAATCGAACCCAAACTTTCCCGTTTACAAAGCAACCGCTGTTCGCAGCTGACCAACACACTTCCTTGTAAACACTTATAATTTCTAGTTACATAACTAGTATTAATTGTTTATGAAAACTGTGCAGTGACGCGAAATATTCTACAAAATATCATCATCCAACCTTTAGACTCATTCCTTAAAATTTCACATTTGTCTTAAGACAGACGTCCTCATTACGTATTTATAAATAAGAAAAGAAAAATCACAACAGGTTTTTTGATGTAGCAAATTTTCTGACGTTTGTAAGACGACATTTAATCATCGTTGTAAATTTTTTGCTAATTAACCAACCATAGTAATTGTAGGCCCAACATTGGATATTCGTAGGCAAACTGTCGTAACTTTTTGTTAATTAACCAACCATAATAATTGTAGGCCCAACATTAAATATTCGTTGGCAAACTGTCGTAACTTTTTGTTAATTAACCAACCATCACAATTGTAGGCCCAACATTGAATATTCGTTGGCAAACTGTCGTAACTTTTTGTTAATTAACCAACCATAACAATTGTAGGCCCAACATTGAATAGTCGTTGGCAAACTGTCGTAACTTTTTTGCCGTAGGCCCTGTGTTGGGAATTTGTAGGCACAAACACTAACTATATCCCAACTAATTCCCAACTGTTGGCAACCGTCGGCCAACCAAAAATGCTACTAGGGTTGCCTTTCTTTGATACGTCCCCATTGTTCGGTAAAATAAGTTATTAACTAACCTTTAGTAACGAAAAGTTCGTAATAAATTAATATCACTGGGGTTGGTTGACCAGCTTAGTCATGTAACCCCGAACGTCATTAGTCAACCAGCCCCGAACGATCATTTTGACTTCAATCCTTACTAATATATAAAAGTGGAACGTTGTCTGTTTGTTTGTCCTTCTTTCACGCCTAAACGGCTGAACGGATTGCAATGAAATTTTGAATATACATTAAATACGCCCTAGATTAGATTATAGGCTATATTTTTATTTTTTTTTTTATTTTGCAAACATCATAAATAATTCCCGGGTGAAACCGGGTAACGGGTCAGCTAGTACTCTATATAACCTTGAATTATTTATGTAAAATCAACAACGCAGTCCCAGTAGGTCGTTTAATAAACAAACTTTAAAATAGTCCCTTCGCATTAATTCTACTGTAATCAGGGCCGGCGCGAGGATGGTTGGCGCCCTTATGCAAGATAATTTTTGGCGCCCTTGTGCACGAAAATTTTTGGCGCCCCCAAATGTTTGCACCTGTTTTCTATTTAATACGTTTTGCCTTTACGAAGTAGAATTAAAAAAAGAATTACATTTACATTTTGTTTATATGGGAGTTGGGTTCCTTTATTATTATGTCTGCGATATAGTTTTTGGCGCGCCCTTATGCGGTGCATTACTTGCATAATGGGTTCCGCCGGCCCTGACTGTAATTATATAGAGCGTAGAAACATAAAATCTTTAAGAAAACATATTTACTTACATAGCCAATTTTTCGATAAACGCTGGTAACTGCCAAACAACGTGTAATTAAATGGTGGTGTCGGAAGCAAATGAATGACATAGTAGAAGTGACTTGTTTCTACAGAAAATCGCTCCGCAGTAGAGCACACGTCAGTGAAAAGTTATTAACAATTAGTCAACCTACCCCTGGGGCCAACCAGCCCCGGTCTCCCCTACGTGTCAGCGGCCTATATCGATAGCGGCAAAGAATGCGGGGTGATCTAGATTTCAGGAACAACGCCTGATGCTGATGTCGGTGCCAATGTCGAGGACGAAGACGAGGACCAGGCGTTCGCGCGAGCAACGTCAGACGGAAACAAAGAAAAGACCAGAGACCAAAGACCGAAGAAGGATGGAAGCGGGTGCGTAGAACGAGTCGGGTTTACGACGTCCGACTTAAAACCGTCCGCGTGATTCATAGCGCTCGTCGCGCACCGCCGCTCCGCGCTGCGCCGCGCCGGTCGAGCGAGATCGTTCTCTCTCTCTCTCTCTCTCTCTCTCTCTCTCTCTCTCTCTCTCTCTCTCTCTCTCTCTCGGCGACCGGTTTCGGCAGCAGCCTGCGCTACACGTGTTTCCAATAAGCTTTTATCGGCGAATAAATCAGTCGCGACCTTATCGCGAGATTATGATGTTTGCACGCGTCGAAATACGCGGATCTGTTGACCACTTTTGCTTTTCACGCGTCACTCCTCCCGACCTTTGCTCTCCCCGGCTGCGAGAGATCCTCGGTTTTCCGCGATCCCGATCTGGCGCCGCGCGCCCCGCGAGCCACTCACCTTCGTTCGTTCCACTTCTCGCGTTTTCGCGTGGTCGACAAAGGGACCCCGACTACGCGACGCGACGACCGCTCGACCGCCAAACCGGCCGGCGAAAAAACAAGCAGCCGCGGGTTCTCGTGCGCCGAGTGGCGCGAGCCTCGGCCTCGAGAGTTCCACGAACGGTGGATCGTTGTTCGCGAGAGGAAACGCCGAGTCGCGTTGAACCCAGCCGCGAGATTCGAACTCAGGACCTTGGACTAACCATTGACCTCGATAGCTATACGCTACCTCGCGGTATGCAGTCGCCACCAACATCCTCTGCCCGCGCCGCATCCTCTCCTCGGTCCCAACGATCGTGTTCTTCCCCGACCGATCCGTCCCGACCTCCTATGTCGCCCCACCGATTTCTCCTCTATTCAACGGAGCTATTTATCCGTTTCGATACAACCAGCCAGGAAACGATCGCGATCGAACGATTCCGTGCGCCGCTTCAGCCGTATCCTCGCCAAAATGATTCACCGATCGACCCCCTCGGATGATTTTCATGAACGTGTTCTTTAAACCCAGCACCAGGGACCAACCTTGAATTAGTCTTTTGCCGCGACGCAGAGTCGATTCGAAGCGGCGTGGGATGGCGAGAGGTAAAAGTGCAACCTGCAACCTGCAACCTTGAACCTCGATGCGGGACGAAGGTCGGGGCGATAAAAAGGTTTCTCCTCGAAGCGCGGCTCGTTTAACGGAGATATTCGCCATGCGACGCGCCGGGCTGCCGTGATCATTGCATTTCATATTTATCTGATGAAATTTTAGCGAAGGTGAATCTGGTGGAGCCATCGTGTCATCGAACAGTAAAGCGCAGTAAAGATTGGCTTTAGGTTTAGGGCTCGGGGCCGGCGACGGGAGAGGTATATCCCTAGTAGCATTTATTTGCTGGGAGTTTGTTGGGCCAATGACGTGTCATCCGTTGGCCAACTGTTGAAGTGTCGCGCTATTTTTAAATGGGCCAACGATTGTAACCAACGCAGGCCCAACTGAAGGTTTCTTTCCATAGGCCCAACTGAAGGTTCCTTTCCATAAGCCCAACAGTTTCTTTCCAAAAGACGTCTTAAAAACGTTCAGAAGGCGTCTTGAAGAACTTCGAAAGACGTTGTAAACGTCTTTTTCAGGTCTGATTTAAGAAAAAAAAAAAATTTTCGGTGAGGAGAATCGAACTCAAGCTTCCCAGTTGCGAAGCAACCGTTATTCGCACTTACCCAATACATTTCCTTGTAAATACTTCTAATTTCTCAGTACATAACTAGTATTAATTGTTTATAAAAACTGCACAGTGACGCGAAATATTCTACCAAATATCATCATTCGACCTTTAGACTCATTCCTTAAAATTTCACATTCGTCTCAAGACAGACGTCCGCATTACGTATTTACAAATAAGAAAAGAAAAATCACAATTTGGAATATAATAACAGGTTTTTGGATGTTGCAAATTTTCTGACGTTTGTAAGACAACATTTGATCATCGTTGTAAATTTTTTGTTAATTAACCAACCATAGTAATTGTAGGCCCAACCTTGAATATTAGTTGGCAAACTGTCGTAACTTTTTGTTAATTAACCAACCATAATAATTGTAGGCCCAACATTGAATAGTCGTAGGCAAACTGTCGTAATTTTTTGTTAATTAACCAACCATAATAATTGTAGGCCCAACATTGAATATTAGTTGGCAAACTGTCGTAACTTTTTGTTAATTAACCAACCATAATAATTGTAGGCCCAAACATTGAATATTCGTTGGCAAACTGCCGTAAGGTTTTTGCCGTAGGCCCTACGTTGGGAATTTGTAGGCAAAACTCTAACTATATCCCAACTAATTCCCAACTGTTGGCTACCGTTGGCCAACCAGAAATGCTACTAGGGATGTATAGTTGAAGCTCGCGTACGGACGTCGGAGAGCAGGCTGAGGCGGTCGCGGGTCGGTGCGGGGCGGCATGCACGGTGCACACGGTCGCACGATGTAAACAGTGCCGCGGTTGTTGGCAGGCTCGCTCCGGCACGGCGGGTGCAACGCCACCGCGGACCTTGAGCGATTTATTTTACTTGCCACGGAACTGGGACTGTCCGACTCGCTCGACTCGCGCGGCCAGCAAACGCTTTGTCTTTATTCCGCTCGGGAATTAAAGGACGAGGCTTATTTCCGGGCGAACCGAGATTTCTTCGCGCGGACCCTGGCCTTCTAATTTCTCGTGTCAGCTGAAGGGCTTCGGCCAAGCTGGAAAAGGCGGAAATCCAGGGTAAAGATTTGTTGACACGAAATGGATGGAGGCTCGGAGCAGGTATAGGGAGGATAGGAGAGAGTAATGGAAGGAAAGATTGGGGAAGTGGGAACTGGAGGCTGAGGAGCGAGCGCAGCGTGCCAGCCGCTCTGCGAACCACGCCGACGGCGACGCGACGGCCGCGGCCGCTATTAATAGCGTTACTGCGCCTTATTATCGTTTGACGCACAGGCGCTCGGGGCTCATCGCTGGATCGCTCGCGAGAGGAAAGCTGGGACGACTGGAAAGAACTCGGGAAATTCGTGGCTCGCCTGACCGGCGAATTAGCCGCGAGGACAGTGAAGCGGCGCACAGTGGTCCCGAGCTGGAAAAAACCCTAAATTATGAAGGCCGGATTTTTAGGTATCGATTATTATTTTCTGGCAGCCAATGAAACAATGTATCTTACTATAAACAGGGATATATGATTTTCTGTTTAATACGGAAGTAAAATGCATCTGAAGTAGACCTTTCGTATTCTAGCGGGATTCTGACAGATTTCTAACCAAAGTTTCCACATTTTCCTTTCACTTTTGGGGGCATTTATAATCAAATGTATTATGTATTATAAACGGGTATAGTCTCAACTATGTATGACGAAAATACTTTTCAAAAATACAGAACCAAAATCATGTTTTCGAGCCTTAAAGTAAGGTACGTATAATTTCAGGTTGTAACTGCTTTCTGTAGGCCTAGAAAAAAAGCTACGCTGTTCCTACGTTCTGTTGATGATATATTTTGAAAGTAGATACCACCACACAAATGTCCTGAAAAAATCAGCTGCTACTTCTTGCAACTTTAGCTGATATTAATGTTTAAAGTGTGAAAACGCATAAAATTTTGGGGGTACAGCAGGACTCCCGAATAGGTTCCCGGTAGTGATGGGACTCCGGAGTCGGTTCCAAGCGCTTCGAATCCGTCTGAGTGTCAGGCGACTACTTCGAAGCGCTTCGAACATGATTCGAAGCCGTGGTCAGCTTCGAAGTCTTGGTCGGCTTCGAAGTCTTGGTCTGCTCCGAAGTCTCGAATCTCTTTCGGATCCGTATTTACAGAATGCCGCCTGGCACCCCGTGGCGAGGACAACACTCCCCAGTGCCTCACCAAATTTTATGGCTTTCGACCCTCGAAGGGGTTTGAATACCATTAAAAAGTGAGAAATGTCTAGGATTTCCGAATTTCTCATCAGATCTTTGCGAAAACGACGCCAATCGATTCCTTATGTTTCGCAGATGAAACTAGCACCAAGAACGACGTAATTCCGACCATAATGAAGGAAGTTCCATGAAAAATCGAATTATATTTGAAGCTGACTTCGTTAAAAATAGTTCGATTTACATTCAATTTGATATGACTCATCGGAAAAACATAAGGAATCTATCGGTGTCACTGTCATATAGATACGATAAACAATAAAGAATTATTTTATTTCTGAAACAGGTATGAATCCTCGGCCGACCGCGGCAAGTCGAGGTACAGTTCGACTTAAAGTTCGAGTTATCATATATAAATTTATATATGTTATTCGTTTTTATAACTTGCAGTGTGTACATATTACGAATGTTGATATGTAGGAAATGACAGACAGAAAATGAACTAAAATTGAAACCGTTTTCTAATAACGGGCACAAAATTCGTAAGAAAATAAATTTATTGTATATACATATTATTAAAGGAGAGTCGAAGCGAACAGTATCAAAATTATTAAATAAATAATCAAATATAATAATTAATAATAATTTATAAAAATTAATTATTATAATAATAATACTAATATAATATAATTATAATAATAATTAATTATAATAATAATAATAATTTTAATTTATTATTATTATTATATTTATTATTATTATTATTATTATTATTATTATTATTATTATGCGTGTTGCGGATGGGACTCACAATCAGCCGGTGGTTGCACATGCGAAAATTGTAGCAGCCTTTAAATAGACCTCGATTTCCCGTCATTACCCCCTTTTGTAGAAAGTAAGTATATTTAAAGTTAAATAAGTAACAATGGTTTTATTGCTTATTTAGCAATAAAATTTGATTTAACCTGGTATCTTTCAATCTATTACGTTTTACACTGATTATTTCTCCCGCCGTCGAAAAAATTCTTTCGCAAGGCACGGATGTGGCAGGACAGCACAAAATTGATTTCGCCAATTTCGCGAGGTTCGGATACGCAGATGTATTATCTCTCCAATATTCCAATGGATCGGAAGCTCTAGCAGCATAACATTCTGCTATGTAATTTGCAAGTTCGTTTGTCGGGCCAAAATTCTGTGCACTAACCAAATTTTGTTCAGTCACTGCTTTATCAAAAGATGACCACAGTGACGTTGAGTTATTAAGATTAGGTGTTGCGCTGTTTGTGTCGGATGAGGTACTGGCAGTAACTGCTACATTTAACTGTGATATTTCATCTATTATTAAAGCCATTGCTCTTTCAGCATTTTCGGTGGACCTAAATCCTACTATTTTGAAACGTGGGTCGAGAATTGTCGCCATTGCATGTACTGAATTTGTTTCAATATGATTAAAATAATGACATGTCATCTCCTTTAATTTTATGGCTAAAATATTTTCGCGATTTAATTCGAGGCAGATGTGTAATTGTTTAATGGCTACAATAACTTTAGAAATAGAGACTTTGGATTCAGTACTAAATTCCATTGTTATAGAGAAAAATGGCTTTAATATTGGTAACGTGTTCTCTAATGTTTCCCACTCTTTGTCAGTGAGGGACTCGAAAGAAATGTTAAAGTATGATAATGCTGATTCTATTGCTTTCTTTTGTTCTAATAATCTATGAAACATGTTGTATGTGGAATTCCAACGTGTGTCGGTTTCTAATATTAATTTATGTTGCGGAATTTTGAAAATATTTTGCATTTCGTGTAATTTGTCTTTCGCTAGACAACTCGATTTGAAATAGCACACTATACTGCGACATTTTTTGCGGATGGTTACTAAATCGGTAATGGCTGCTAAAGATTTTTTTACAACTAAATTTAAGGTGTGTGCGAAACAAGAAACGCTAGATACTGAATTTAAATTTCTTACAGCCGCAAGCATATTTGCCGCGTTATCTGTGACAGCACATTTTACTTTCTCTTTTATATTCCATTGGCAAAATATATTAGTTAATGTTTGCGATAACGCATGAGCTGTGTGGCTTCCGGTGATTTTTTCTGTTTGAAGCGTATGTGTATTTAATTCAAAATCCTTATTAATGTAATGACATGTAACTGATATAATATTATCTACGTTCACGCTGGTCCATGTATCAGTAGTGATGCAAACAGAGGAAGCAGCATCAAGCTCTGCTTGTATAATACGCCTTTTTGCTACGTACGCATCATCAACGAACTTCTTGATTGTCTTTCTGCATGGGATAACATATTTTGGATCCAGATAATTTAGTAATGCTCGAAAACCTTTATCCTCGACAATAGAAAATGGTTGTAGATCCAATACAATTAAATCTACTAGCATTTTGTCCAGTTTTACTTTCCTTTCGTCATTATCTAAAAACATATGAAGATTACTGTTATAACGGAATAGAGAAATAAAGGTGAGTCCAGAACAAACGCGTTGCGCGGTGAATGTATAATATACATCGTACTTACCAGTATAACCGATGCCTGATGATTCAGAAGGTTCTTGTGTCTTTTGAAGACCATGAACATTCTCCAAATGTTTTATTAAAACACTTGTTGATTTATTAGTTTTAAAGTGCTTGTAACATTTCTTGCATTGTACAAGTCCGTCATTGGTTGCGTTGCAATGTGCCCAAACCCACGATCGTTTTGACATTTCTAATACGTAATATGCACCAAAATTAATCTCACACCTTCAGCACGATCACGGCTTTATCGATCTGTGAATTAGATCCACCGTACTGTCACCTGTCACTCGCACGAAATGCTAACACAAGCTGTCAGTCGATAGACGAAATAGTACTGTTGTACAAAATATCACGAATATGCTGTATTCAGACACGACACGTTCGTATAGACTGCTTAGAAGACTCTGCCATTTTCATATTCATTTTCCTCAACGAAGGCAACCCTGTCATAAAAAATGCCCCCTTCATAAATAGGAAAAGGAGAAAACGCGACGCGTAGTTGCAGGTACAGAGTCCCAAAAGTCTGCTGCACAGATGTACACAAGGTTGCCCTGACCACTTTGCATTGCGACGAAGAAAAAGCTTTAAAAGCAGAAAGCGCGCGTTTACGCGCCCAATTTTTGTTGTATTGTAAGCACAAACCTGTACCAAGTTTTATAATCGTAAAAAATGTACTGAATTCATTATCTTAAAATATCATAATATAGGTACATATAATCGAATTATATCATTTGAAGCTGACTTCGTTAAAAATAGTCTGATTTACATTAAATTTAATATGATTTTCATCGGAAAAACATAAGGAATCCATTTGTATCACTTCCATATTGATACGATAAAGAATAAAGAATTTCTTAATACGCTGAAATGAATATTTCACAGCTTCTCCCTTGACAGCGGGACGCCGACCTGGAATCGCTTCGGTCGGCCGAGGATTCATACCTGTTTCAGAAATAAAATAATTCTTTATTCTTTATCATATCTATATGAAAGTGACGCCGATGAATTTCTTATGTTTTTCCGATGAAAATCATATAAAAGTTAATGTAAATCGGACCATTTTTAACGAAGTCAGCTTCAAACGATATAATTCGATTTTTCATGGAATTTCCTTCATTATGGTCGGAATTACGTCGTTCTTGGTGCTAGTTTCATCTGCGAAACATAAGGAATCGATTGGCGTCGTTTTCGCAAAGATCTGATGAGAAATTCGAAAATCCTTAATGGTATTCAAACCCCTTCGAGGGTCGAAAGCCATAAAATTTGGTGAGGCACTGGAGAGTGTTGTCCTCGCCACGGGGTGTCAGGCGGCATTCTGTAAATACGGATCCGAAAGAGATTCGAGACTTCGGAGCCGACCAAGACTTCGAAGCTGACCAAGGCTTCGAAGCCGACCAAGGCTTTCAAGAGCTTCGAATCAGGTTCGAAGCGCTTCGAAGTTTTCGTCATATATATAGATTCGAAGCGCTTCGAAGCGCTTCAGATCCCATCACTAGTTCCCGGTTCTTCGCTGCGCGTTTCGAACGATTATCGTGCCTATAGAAAATTGTTACTCTCATAGGAATAGATTCCAACAAAACGATTTATCACCATGCCAAATGTGTGTATTGCAAATCATATGAAATTCATAAAAGGGAATTTGAAACCACGCAATACAAAGACCAAGTCACTTCCACTTAGCGACGAAGCACAAACATTAATAAAATAGTTCCGTATGTATAGGTTTTGTAAATATTTGTAAATAAACATGACTGTTATATATAGATTATAGTATAAATAATTTACGTATGTTCAAATATTAGTTTATAACGCCTAATTATATTATATATTGAATAAAATTTGATAAAAGTTACACGTTTCATGTGTAAAAAGTCATATTAAATTATTTCTTTAATATTATATTAAGTTCGATGCTTAAGAAGTAATACGAAACAAAAATAATGAAAAAAATATTGAGAAATGCTGAAGTCATGAGTTTTTTCCACTTTCTCCTCTATGCGTCGGACCACTGTGCGGCGGGGCGAAGGTTGAAGGTCACTGAAAAAAATCTCTTCCATCCCTTTTAAATATTTTTTAATAAGGTCGATAAAAAAATTATATAAATCGAATACTTGATAACAAGGTAATAATAAAAGTACTATAAACAAAGGTCTAGATACAAATGTACAGTCGTTACGTGTATAAAGTTGAGTGTTAGCGCAACTAAATTTCACTATCGTGTATAATGAAAACTTAAAGCTACGAGATAGAGCTCGGACACGTAAACGTTCCGTTTCGAAGCGGTAAACATTAAACGCTCGTCTTTCGATTCTCCGTGAACGTTGACGCGCGCGTGATCCCACGCTTGGGCGATAATACGTCTTCTTTCGCTCTGAAATGAAGAAATACGTGCGCACCGAGAAACAGAATGCGAGACGAACGAATATCTACTCCTGGGCGCTCCGCTCGCTTTCGTTTTCATTCGCGACGAGAACCGAGGCGGCGCTGCTCAATGTATGAACATAAGTATGTACCTAAACGATCAAAAGCACAATCAACGAAAGAACACGGTTAAATGCAAAAAGCTGCTCGCCGCCACCCCTCGGCGGTGCCCGCTGTCTTTTTTTTTTCAGCCGATCCGGAGCGATCAGTCGACTAAACGCACCCTTATCCGCCAGCTACATTCGTGGAAAAATATTGCCCGATTGCTCGTTGGCAGTCTCTACAAAATTCTTTCGAGCCGCATGCATATGCGTGTGTGTATAATATAATACATAAATGTAGGCAGCAACCATCGATCATGTTTGAAAAAATATGTGATAGCTTCTGCTTGAGATCGGCTGTTTACCTTAATATCCTTTCCCGCCCTCTTTCTTTACACGCGCTTACACTTGGACAGAGACCGCTGCGAGTGTTTCCTTCGGTCGCCGACATTTACAGCAGACATATGTATACGTGGAATATTGCACTTTGGTGTGTTGGTTTATTTCTACTTAGCGATAACTTTCGAACGTATGATTCGTCCGGAGCGTGGTGGCTGCTTCTCGCTGCGCTGCGCTGCTCGCGACCAAGCCAAGCGCCTACGCCACGTGCCGGATTCTTTGTTCGGATGATACTTGAGCAGCAGCAATTTTCAAGGAAACATCACACCATCGGGATACTGGAATCGGCGAACTCACGCGTTCCATTCCGTTTTCATTCCGCCACGAATTGGGGGACTCGCTCCGTGTCTTTTTACAAACTTGCCCGCGAAACTCTTTTAAATTAACCCCCGCCCGAGTGGTTGGATTATCGGATTTTCTCTTGCGTCGAAAAATTATTCACAGCCTACAAGTCGTAAATGGTAGTAGCCCGCCTACTTTGGTTCTCGGCATCTATTCGCTTTTATCGACAAGCTCGAATTGCATCGTGGAAAAATAATATCCTGCGCGCGCGCGCGCGCGCGACACGTGCATCTACTATCTGCGGGAGGGAAGCAGAATCATCGAGGCATCGAACGGCAGGTTTTAAGCTCGTGGATTTGTCGCGCACAGATTCGCGCCGGTCCCGATGTTTCGCTGCTAAACAAATTACCAAACGAATACGTGCCCAAGATTCCGTGGTTGGTCGTTACGATTTCCGATCGTGTCTGCGATCGAGAAATTATAAAGCTACGATAAGGTGGAGCCGGTGGTAATAGGTACCGTCAAGGACCCAGTTCCTGATCACTTAAGATGCAAAGGGAGCAGTTTCTGATCAACCTGAAACATTTTACTATGAGCTATCGAATGTTTGCGTATAAATTTAAAAACACTTCATAATTATTTAGGCATTTTTTGGAATAAATTTGTATCGTGACAAGCTTATTATTTGGTATTTATATACTAAACTGATCAGGAATTGGGTTCTGGTCAGGAACTGGGTCCTTGGCGGTACAGAGTTGAAGCGCACGGTAAGAGAACGTTTTGGGGAAGCTTGGGACAGCGGTTCCTCTCCGTCGAACATTATTTTGGCAATTCAATTTATCCGAGTTAAGCAGGAGAGATGACTGGACACAGAGAGGGCGTCGCGCATCTTCGCGCGTCCCGCCATGCGTCAGCGTTGCAACGATAACGTTGCTGCTTCGCACCCGGCTGTGCGAGAAGGATTTGGATCGCGGAGAACGGAATCGACGCGCCGTATCGCGCGTAGTGAAACGTAGGTACATAAACGCTAAATTTAAACGTAACGGGGACATGAGATCAAACGTATGACGCGTAATAGGTATATTCGAAAAGGTCCGTTTCGGCGGGGCGTTCGTCACGTGGAAACAAGAAGAGATCATCATCGGTCGTGGGCTACCCTACTAATCGCAAGTATATTCTATAACCTGCGAGACCAGTGAGAACGGGAACGGGGCACAGTGGCGCGTCGCGTTCATACTAGGTGCGCACATAGTTGTTTCTCGATGCTAATTCGCTTCGCGGATGGTTCGTATATATCTACTTACTTATGTATTGTGGCACACGTAACTCGCGCGGGGATTATGCGACCGTATTCGGATGAGACCGATTCATTCCTCGACCGGCATTACACACAATTTCCTTTCGTTTTCTTTTTATCATCGCCCGCCGATGTACCGCGACTCGCGGAATTTCTCCATAGCTTCCGTCGCTGCATTTCACCGTACGTGTATGCTGTGCGACAGGCATGGGCCAGGCGTGACAGTAAAAATATTTCGGGTGTCCAGGCAAGGTGTTCATGCTTTTATAGCGGATAAATCAACGACTCTCGAAGGACAGTTTTAACGGCCACCAGTGCGAACTACGAATACAGATATTTGTAATAATGTTTCGCGCATCCGTAATTCTGAGACGAGAGACGAGAATCGCGAGTGTGAAACCGCATGCACGCCGTGTCTCTCACTTTAGGCTTCTGTGCATCCGTGGCACAAATGAGAAACGAAACACCTTACAACCCTCGGCGACGCTCGCCTATTTATTCTCCCAGGTGTTTCTTCTTACGCGGTTTACTCCAACGCCTCGCTGAGTCGACGCAGATTTAAGGCCGTTGGGGAGAGAAATCGGGAAGAGAGTCGAACCGATCCACGCGTCAAGGTAGACACGTGTCGAGTGTAGGGATTGCAAACCGGTAAATCGGTAAATCGGTTTGAAGTTTTTTTTCACTGATAACTTAGTAGATATCGACGGAATTATGCGCCTACATATGTGCGTTACATTGCTTTACATACAATTTTTACCGGTAATTCGTGACATTTTTACCGGTAATTCGATAAATTATGTATTTCTCGCGATTTACCGGTAAATCGATTTATCGGTAAATATCGGTAAATCGATTTACCGGTAATTCAATAAATTATGTATTTCCCGATATTTACCGATAAATCGATTTACCGATATTTACCGATAAATCGATTTACCGGTAAATCGCGAGAAATACATAATTTATTGAATTACCGGTAAAAATTGTATGTAAAGCAATGTAACGCACATATGTAGGCGCATAATTCCGTCGATATCTACTAAGTTATCAGTGAAAAAAAAACTTCAAACCGATTTACCGATTTACCGGTTTGCAATCCCTAGTCGAGTGTCAGCGTCGAATAATTCCAGTGTGCCGAGCGGCCGCGGCGCACGGTACTCCCAAGTAGGTAAAACACGGCAGCTTATTGTCTCTCTGCCTGAATCGGTGCCAGCGCGCCACTTAAACCTTACCATTTCACTATATCACATCGAGGAGCGTGTCGCCGTGAAAAGTGAGAAGTATATCGGGCGCTCCGAGCTCTGATACTGTTCACCGTAAATGCAACGCTCCGTTACCGCTGCCCATTATTTCCCTCATCACGGACACGATCGTCAGAATCCTCTCTGGTTAACACTGCCATGGAGTACAAAATATCTTAAACCTAATATGCTACAGTAGATGTACAAAAAAAGAAAATAGAAAAAGAATAAAGACACGCGTCATTCGCTACCGTCGATGTCGGTCAGCGCCGTTTGCGGGGCTCGGCGATGATTCGAGTGAGGGTGCGAACCTGCGGGTAGGTTCGTCGGAAGAAGAGCCGTCGTTCCGACGGGGCAAATGCACGCGTGCACGGTGTACGCGACGTACAGCAGCGTACAAGAGCCGGGGTAGTGTGCGCGGAAGGTGTCGTCGCGAGGTCGAGACTCGGGAACGAGTATGCAAAGTAGCTGTACCGCAAAATATACAGGGCTCCGTTTTCTTAAAAGCTGACCCAGTCGTTGCCGACGCCGATGGTGGAGAGCATGTCGGTGACATCGGGAGTGCAGGAGAACTCGAAGTGCGAGCCGCTGCTCGAGCTTGCGGTCTCGAAGGTGTCCAAGTCGGTGGTGATGGTCTCCATGTCCAGATCGATCTTGAAGTCGGACGGCTGGATCTGCAGTAGGTCCGTCAGCGAGTAGAGATCCGCCAGGCTGGGATTGTTCGCCGGCTCCTCCAGCTTAACGACCATGGCAGTGGTCGCGACAGCGGCGGGATCGTCGATCGAACCGCCGTTCGGCAACGTGTTGCCTAACGCGGTGGCGGTGGCAGCGGACGACGGCGGTGGCGGCAGTGTCGATGGCGTCGCGGTGAAAACCGAGGACGCGGTAGGTGGTATCGTGGTGGTGGCGGTGGACAAGGGCGCAGGTTCCGCCTCGGCCTCCATGTCGGTGTCCACTTCGACCGGCTCCTCCTTCACCAGGAAGTGCGATCGGCGTTCGGCGTGGCAGGTTGCTCGCCCGCGGATACTCCTCTTCGCGGGCAGGCCCATAGCCTCGATAGAAGCGGCGGGGAAGGTGGCGACTACGGCAGCATTGGTGGCATGGCTGGGGCCAACGGGGCCGACCGAGGAGAGCAGTCGGTCCTTCGACCGTCGCTCGAACGTCGCCGTCGTTTCGTAGTCCATTTCGAGGCTGACCTCTCGCTTGATCTTGCCGCTCTTGGTGGCGGTGGTTGCGGCCGAGGGTAGATGGGTAGAGGACGATCCGCACTCGAGGAAATTGTCGTCGTAGAAGCTGGCCGATTCCGGGGAATCGGGCGTGACGCAGGAGGGACTGCTCGGTATCTTGGCGGTAACGATCGGGGCGGTGGGGGTGTAATCGAACGGTGGTCGCTTATCCAGCGCCAATCTGACCTTGAGCCGCGACACCGGCTTGCTGCCGCTAGAATGTGCTTGCAGCCTCTTGACGGCGACGCCCGCCGAGCCGCCGGCGTGACCGGTCGCTTGCATGTTGTTATTGGTATCGTTCCGCGCCTGACCCTTCGCCCCCGCCGCCGGCCCGAGCGCGATGATGCTTCCCGGCGACGTCGATGATTTCCTCGGCTTTTTCCCACCTTCTTTCGCCTTGGAACTCGTCGACACTACCGGCTTCGAAGTCTTTTTCCTCGGCCGGTACTTGTAGTCCGGATACTCCATCATGTGCAGCTGCCTGAGCCTCTCGGCCTCCTCGATAAACGGCCGCCTCTCCGCCTCGTCCAACGTTTTCCATCGCCTTCCCAGCCGCTTGCTAATCTCCGCGTTGTGCATATCCGGCTGGACCTCGCATATTTTTCTGCGCTCTATCTGCGACCACACCATGAACGCATTCATTGGCCTCTTTATGTGATTCGGATTGTTCTTCTTCGTCTGAAACAGAGCAACGATACATCGTACAGTTAAAAAAGCCATTCCAACGAGAGATTCCGCGGCCAGTGAAGTCTCTCGGCGCGTCGGCGAGAGAGCGAGATAGCGAGAGTGGAGGAGGAATGGTGGAGGCGCGTATATTATCGGGAGCGGGCGCGTTCGAGCAGACACGGTTGCTACTTACCGAGACCGACTGCGATTTTGCGTTAGCTTATTTAAACGGCGCGGCGCGGCGGTACGCGTTCAGACGCTAACATCACAACACTGTGCGAGCGGCCTGCCCCATTACACTTTTAGATATACCCGCCCGATTACCCGACACGCACGCACGCACGCACGCACGCACGCACGCACGCAGACACGAGTGGAAATCGAAAGGCAGCATGTAGGTTAGGAAGGTGCGACGATCTGACGGTGGCGGCAACGTTCCGGAATGCTCGCGCAATGCTCGGTCAACATCAAACCGAGGCTCTTAGGCCCGGTCCAGATCTGAACCGAGCGCCGAACCGAACGCACTTGAGTAGTTAGATGGAGTAAAGGTCCGCGCACACATATCCGTTCCGTGTCAGTTCCGTTCCGGCGCAGTTCCGGCGTGCCAGTGGTAAGAAGAAGAGACCCTCTACGCCCCTACAAGTATATCACTCGTCTTACTCCATCTAACTATTCAAGTGCGTTCGGTTCGGCGTTCGGTTCAGATCTGGACCGGGCCTATAACGAGTGATCTACTTGTCTTGCTCCGTCTAACTACTCAAGTGGCGTTCGGTTCAGATCTGGACGCGGCCTTCCAGCGTGCCAGTGGTAAGAAGAAGAGACCCTCTACGCCCCTCTTCTTCTTACCACTGGCACGCCGGAACTGCGCCGGAACGGAACTGACACGGAACGGATATGTGTGCGCGGACCTTTACTCCATCTAACTACTCAAGTGCGTTCGGTTCGGCGTTCGGTTCAGATCTGGACCGGGCCTAAGAGACTCGGTTTGATGTTGACCGAGGTCTACGCACACATATCCGTTCCGTGTCAGTTCCGTTCCGGCGCAGTTCCGGCGTGCCAGTGGTAAGAAGAAGAGACCCCTCTACGCCCCTCTTTTTCTTACCACTGGCACGCCGGAACTGCGCCGGAACGGAACTGACACGGAACGGATATGTGTGCGTAGACCTTAAAGGTCTGCGCACACATATCCGTTCCGTGTCCGTGTCCGTTCCGGCGTGCCATTGGTAAGAAGAAGAGGGGCGTAGAGGGTCTTTTCTTCTTACCAATGGCACACTGACACGGAACTGAGACGGAACGGATATGAGTGCGCAGACCTTAAAGGTCTAAACACACATATCCGTTCCGTCTCAGTTCCGTGTCAGTGTGCCATTGGTAAGAAGAAGAGACCCTCTACGCCCCTCTTCTTCTTACCAATGGAACACTGACACGGAACTGAGCAGAACGGATATGTGTGTTTAGACCTTAAGGCCGCGTCCAGATCTGAACCGAACGCCGAACCGAGCGCCACTTGAGTAGTTAGACGGAGCAAGACAAGTATATCACTCGTCTTACTCCATCTAACTACTCAAGTCCGTTCGGTTTCAGATCTGGACCGGGCCTATGACGAGTGATCTACTTGTCTTGCTCCGCCTAACTACTCAAGTGGCGTTCGGTTCGGGGTTCGGTTCAGATCTGGACGCGGCCTTACAGCGATCCATTCGATCTGCAGAATCTTCAGAGATCGGGCACTCTCTTTTCGGCCTGCCTTTATTGCCTTATCGCGTGGAATGAGCGAGACTGAGTGCCCCTCTCGCTCCTACACAGTCTGTCTCATTCACCGCGGCAATAACAGAACAAGTGGAAGGGATAACGATCACCTTATTTCAAGGCAAACACCCCCCCCGGCCCCGGCCGTCTTTCGAGACACTACTGTACATTCTCTTTCGAACGAACAATTCTGTCTTATCGCTACGTAGCGATACAACGATGACGATAACGCATACGCGGTTGATTGCCCGACAGTGCCTAATTGCCGTACATAGGTCGGAAGAAGAGCGGAGTCGATGGTTTAATAATTCAATTTCCGTTCGAGATCGGTCCGTATAAAGTCACAGTCAGCGTCTACTTTCTCGAGGCGGTGCAGTCCTCGACGTACTAACGCGGCACGCAACATAACAACCCTTGCATCACTTCGCTCTCTTGCCCGACCTACCGTTACAAATTAGTGGGAAGAGTTTTCTGCGTCTATCGCGCGAGTAGGCACTATGTACAGTCAGGGCCGTTCCTGGGTTTTGGCCGCCCCGGTGGAAAAATAATATTGCCGCCCTTATTAATTCAATATTCTTTAATTAAGAATTTAATATGGAGTGTTTACTTTTATATCTATGCATACATAATTTTAAACAGTTATCATCCAAAAAAGTTTCGATTATTAATCAAAATTTCACATGTAATAAACGGCCCGCGGCCGCCCCTAGGTTTAGCCGCCCAGGTGCGGGGGCACCTTCTGCACCCCCGCCAGGAACGGCCCTGTGTACAGTGCTTAGACACGTGCGCGTTCGCACGCAGAGAAAGAGAGGCCTCGTCCGTTTCCAGTTTCCGCGGCCTGCGCGAACAGCTGATGGAACGCAGACATCGCGCATCCAACCGACACCACTCGAGATAGACGTTTTTCAGTGGAAAACGCTGCGACACCGAAGGAGAAAACGGTGATGTTTTCATGTTTTCTGCCGTGGATTCTTCTGTTCAACATTTAATATACTGGCTTCGCTTTCATCCTCCTCGCTGTCGCCTCGAGCCTTTATCGAATAGAAGGAAATAACGTTGCGATCGATCTCCGCGGATGGAGGGTAATTTACCATCGCCGATACCGAGTTACGACGAATTACGACGCGACTAAACTTAACGCTGCGCTCTAAAGCGTTCTTCAACGCGTTCCCCCGTCCGCTATCGGAAGAGCAGCGTCGGAACAAGCTCGCCGAGAAACGGTGGCAAGTTTAACGAGCAAATAGGAAGCCATTCGTTGAGACGGAAAGTGGCAGAAGTCGAAAGTAGAAGTTGATCGGGGATCAGGGCCGTCCGGAGGGGGGGGGGGGCAAAAGGGGGCAGTTGCCCCCCCTGGCTTTTGAGTAAAAATCGCTTATTTTTACAAAGTGATCGACATTACGTCACATAGACCTAAGTATATAGGGTAGATGTCCCAATTACTGCCAGTGTCCCAATTACTGCCACTTGATTTATTATATGTAATAAAAGCGTAACGTATAAAAATAAATGTACAAAAAATAGTTATTATAATAACTATTATAATAACTATTGATGTCCCAATTACTGCCAGTGTCCCAATTACTGCCACTTGATTTATTATATGTAATAAAAGCGTAACGTATAAAAATAAATGTACAAAAAATAGTTATTATAATAACTATTATAATAACTATTATAATAAATATTTTTTGTACATTTATTTTTATACGTTACGCTTTTATTACATATAATAAATCAAGTGGCAGTAATTGGGACACTGGCAGTAATTGGGACATCTACCCTACACTCGAAAACGAATCTTTATATTTTCACTAGTGCTAGATGCCAGCCATAAAGTTTGTCATAATAAAGAGTTTAATTTTGTTTTTTCATTACATATTCTTCTTTATCGACACCCCAAAGTTCGTTACCGACACCCCAAAGTTGCCCCACCACCCTGGAAAAAAGTCTACGGACGCCCCTGTCGGGGATCCCATCGGTCAGCGGAAGAGCGATGAAAAAGCAGAAAAAAAGTCGGCCGAGACCTCGCCGCGAACAGCGTAAACAACGAAAGTCGAAACAGCCAAGAATAACGAACGAAGGACAAGAATAATCTCTTCTTCCGTTCGACGGCGTTTCGTCGTTACCAAAATAAACAGGTGGAAGAAAGAAGGGACGGTTCGCGGTAAGCGTTTATCATGGACGCGTGCGTCCAACCGAGAAGACGGACCTGCCTGTCGTGATTATCATCGAAACGCGACCTACAGCGAACGATGCGGAGGAAGCGCAGCCTGCGATCCGCGACATAATGAACATGTCGCCGCACGCAACTCTCCGCGACAGCGGAGTAGGTATCCGTGAGGTTTGTTTACGGTTCACAGCAACCGCGTCTTGCCCGCCAATCTCGGCGATCCAACGTTGGGAAATACGTGGCATGTAGATACATCAAGTATCGAATATATATACCGAATATATATATATATATATATACTAGCTTAAAGTACCCGGCGTTGCCCGGGTAAAACTTCGATTATCAAGAAGGTGAAATAAGGGCGAGGGGGTGGGATGTCTAGATTTCATGGTAGCCTATATTTTCCGCAGGGTTGCAGAGATTAATTATGAAAAATTTTGTCCAGATCGGTTAAAAACATCGGGATAAAAAGTATTCTATATGTTATTCCTGGTCCTAGACTACGTATGTACAAAATTTCAGACAGATCCGTTGCGTAGTTGTGACGTGATTGAGTAACAAACATCCAAACACACTTTCGCATTTATTATATTAGTAGGATTATATTATTATTAGTAGTAGGATTAGTAGGATAGTATTATTATTAGTAGTAGTAGGATAAGTAGGATAAGTAGGATAGTAGGATTAGTAGGATATTCCTTCTCCTACAGGAATTATGCAATCAATCGGGATAAAAAGTATCCTATGTGTTATTCCCGGTCCTAAACTACATGTATACGAAATTTCAGAAAGATCCGTTGCGTAGTTGTGACGTGATTGAGTAACAAACATCCAAACACACTTTCGCATTTATTATATTATTATATTATATATATTATATATTATTATATATTATATTATATATATATTATATATTATATATTATATAAGTAGGATGTGCTACCAACACAGACGCTTTAGCGCGTTTACGGAAACGACCGGGAAAAAAAAAAACGGTGACCCGATTGCGCGCGATAGCGTTTCATCAGCCTAGAAAACAAACACGAGAGGGTGGTCCAAGATATCGCGGTGTTGGGGCTTTTTAACGCGTTCCCGTACCTGGGTAGCATCCGAGTACGGCGTTGCTGAATTTTTATCCACAAGCAGCGATCCAAACATAGGTATCCCCGAACTGGACGGGCTGTCCTGCTGCTGTGGCACCATTTTTGGGCCCGGGGTTCACTAAAAATTCCTCGTCACTTCACTTTCGACGATCCGACACACTGCACCCGCGAACCAATCGCCGACTCTATCAACTCTCCTCTCGACAAAATCAGTTTCTCAACCGAACATTTCTCGGCGCGATTTCCCAGAACAACTCTCTGTATCGCGAACGCAATATTCCCCTTTTGTGTTCTTCTTCCTCTCCTTCTTCTTCTGCCGCTACTCCGCCTCCTCCGCCGCCTCCTCCTCCGTCACCGCCGCCTCCTCCTCCTCCTCTTCTTCTTCCTTGTATTACTGCTTCTTTGAATTCGAGCGATCCGTTCTCCCTTGTTTCATTGAGAAGGGAAAATGTATGAAGGGGCTCGGCGAGGGCAGCAACGTGAATGGCAGTGATAGTAGATGATCGACCGCGACAGGAGAAGCAACGGGCTGGCATTGACAGTCGCGACGTGCCGGGCGAGACGCAAGACGCTGGTTACGCGTCGCGATGCTTCTACGGAGTGGGCGTAATCTTCCGGCAAACGCATCCGCAGGGGGCCGCGCGTTTTCTTCTCGGTCCAGACGGAACGAAAGCGATCCGAGAACTACACCACCTTGTACATTCAAAGGCACGCACTATTGTCGGGTTGCGCGGCAGACGCGCCAGCAGCCTACGCGTGTGTTGTCTCGCGCGGTCTGTGCGACTCTCAAAATCCGACGGGCGATCGTGGATCACGAGACGACATTCCCTCGAGCTCGACTGAGAACGCAACGACGCAACGACGAAACAATGTACACCACGCAGCCACGCTCGCCCGTCGAGCGCTCCTTTGCAACTAGCTTACCCTCTCGTCACACTTCTACCTCTATACTGCGCTCAGCTGAGACATCGCGTATCCCCACTATCTCGCCGCGTAAACACGCTGCTTTTCCAGCCAATCGCGGCGCACTCATTCTTTCGTCCCTCTTTAACCCTGAAACCTTCTACGCTCCTCTCGTTTCTCCCTCTTCTATCGTCGCCTCCGGTCGCCTCCGGCCGCCTCTACCCCTCTGCGCGGCCAATACGTATACGCGCACACATAAGCTCTCTCTCTCTCTCTCTCTCTCTCTCTCTCTCTCTCTCTCTCTCTCTCTCTCTCTCTCTCTCTCTCTCTCTCTCTCTCTCTCTCTCTCTCTCTCTCTCTCTCTCTCTCTCTCTCTCTCTCTCTCTCTCTCTCTCTCTCTCTCTCTCTCTCTCTCTCTCCCTCTCTCTCTCCCTCTCCCTCTCCCTCTCTCTCTCTCTCTCTCTCTCTCTCTTCTTCCTCTTCCTCTTCCTCTTCCTCTTCACCTCCCACACCACCACGCGTCCTCTTCCTCTCCTTACTCACTGTATTCTCGGGACGCGTCGCGTAAGGAGAAAGCTTTAAAGCGCACTGTTAATTAGCCACCGCCGGTATTAAACGCACCAGAATGCTTCGCCTCCGCGAATCGTTCAAGGTCGTATTTAGCTTGCCCTTATCGTAACGTTGTAAAACCTTACCATCCTCCGCCGTCTGACACTCCGAGCCGCCTCGGGGTATCCGTGGAATCGCAAGTAAACGATACAATGATCGTGCCGATCATAATGTCTGGATCTCTCCGAGGATTTTATCGTTCGCGATGATCGTCTTTGCGATAATCCCCCGTTGCAATTCGTTGTCCGAGCTGCATATTATCGAGCGGCTTGTTTTTCGGCGAATAATCGCGATGCGTTGCTAATCGGTCGGACCGTTCGCGCTGGGACAGCCGACTGTCACACGTCACTAGGACACGACCGCGCTAACAATAAGCGGAGCCGAGCCGCGCCGGAAGAAACGGTTTCGCTCGGTTTTCGCCTCGGACGATGTCTCCGACGTCGCGAGTCCTCTTTTTCAAGGACTACTCGTACGTATGTATCTCAAAGGAGTAAAATGGAATCGAGCCAACGTCGACTCTGGAATAAGCGTTGTATACACGCGCTGCTCGGTGGGAGCGGCTGTCGCCACTTAACCGGATGCAACCTGCAACTCGGGAATACTAAACGCTCGTCGTCGATGTACATTTACAAGAATTGTATTTCCGACGGCGCAATCGTTGCACGGACCCCAACCAACTATCCGTTGGCTAGGCTGGGCTTGGTGCCCGTTAGTCCCCGGACAGATGAAGCGAATCGATCGTTTGTTTACGGCGTTTAGGCTCAGGCAGACCTCATCTTCGGTCATCCAATGCTATCGGAACGATGATAAGCTTACTTCGCGCATAACCGAAACCGATTCGCTTTGGCTATCCTCGAGTTGCATAGGGTGAAAGCACTAGTAGTCGACCATTTAAAGCTAAACTCGAATGAAAAGTACTGAAAAAAAATAAACAATCAATGTTATAAAGTATATAAAATGTAGTGAAGTAATTCAAATGTATTTAATGTATCACTAAATATTTTGTGTTAGTAGGAGAGTTCGGGGAAAATAAATAATTAGCGTTAAAAATAAAGTGTCCGAATGCTTTAAGGGGTTAGGTTACTGTAGCGATGCGGAAAACTAGGGAATTTGTAAGTGGCAGTAAAAAAAAAAAGTAAACAACCGATTAATACGAACACTTTGTACTTTATTTATATATAATAAGTATTAAAAAAAACCGCTGCGATATTTAAAAAATGTTTATAACCAAGTTCGTACGACGCCATTTTCCGGAACACCTTTTATTTTTAATGTCCAACTGGTGTGCAGGATTCCGGAAAAACGGCTATTACTTGCAACAAAAACAGAAAAGATTTCATTAATTATGATAAATTCCTAAGCATTGACGATCAAACATTTCAATGTTTGTAAAAATTAACAAAATTGCGGGTATTTCAAATTTAGGGTTCGAATTTCAAGGACAAATAAGTCGATTTATTGTTTATGTTTCGCAAAACAATTAGAAAATTTAAAAAAAGGGATCGTCAATGCTTAATAAATGTAATAGCAAGAATAACTGTAAATTTTCAAAGCGATTGATCAAATAGAACTCGAGCAATCCTGCACACCGTTTTGAAAAACACGGTTCTGAGAAAAACGTGTTTAAAGTTTGAAAACGTAATTTGCGATGTCGCTTTGGGCTCTCTATCTCCAGAAAAATAAATTTTTGAACACTGGGACCTTCTACATAATGTTTTAAGACTTTAAACTATTGTTTAAGCCCGAAAAACAAAAATCGATTTTTTCAAAATTCTAGAGTAACCTAACCCCTTAATAATCGACCGCTTAACTCTAAAAGTCGACCGGTCCGATAGCTAGTAGTCGACCACCTTTTTTAATATGAAATTCAAAATAGGTTATGTGCGCATTACAAACTAAAATTTATTTTTAAATATTATGTGCAACATCAGTAAATAATTAATAATGACAGGAATAATGCGTAACTAAAATAAGTTCTTTTAAAAACTTTATCAAAATTTTAATAAGAAATAGAAATTATTTTTTTTCCAATGTAAATTAAATTTTTCGTTTTTAAGATAGGAAGCAGTAACAAATTTTAAAATTTTAAAGTAGGTATTTGTATTCTATAAATAAATTATATAAACGTAGTCGACTATTAGCATTCATTGTGAATGCAGTTAGCTTCAGAAGTCGACCGCTGTGGTCGACTATTGAAAATTGAAAGGGAATGATGATCCAGTTACCGACCTCCCATAAATAAATAAATTATCCCATTTTTTTTAAATTTTTGAAGCGCATATAAAATTGTTGATGCTTTTTCAGTGGAATAGCATAATTTTCCAGTAAAAAATGTATAGAACTGAATTACATTTGTCGTTTCTATTCAAAGCACACTTATGTTTCTCGGGTTAGAAAACAGCAATGGCGCATGTAGATTCAAAATTAGTTTACAAATCACTTTAAAAGCATTTATTTTTTTTACCTATGAAGGGCGCTTTTTGTCGTATTGTAAAGTTAGAAATCTAAAATATAATCTAAAATTGTCATTTAATAAATTCTTTATTTCAGTAGTTATTTCTTTAAGCTAAACTGCTAAATAATAAAAGTGGTCGACTACTAGAGGGTGGCCGACTACTAGTGCTTTCACCCTACTAAATACACCGTTCCGAACGGAGCTTAGAGGAATACTATTACGAATTGTAAGTATGCACCTATATTTAGTCGACACGTTGCGAAACGACTGGTCCTCGAGCGTATACGCGCGTTAGCACGAACGAGTGCGCACTCGGCCTAGGTACAACGAACAACTATCGCTCGACACCGCCGCGGAACACCCGCGCTGCATTTCACCCGTCTGAGTCAGCGTCTCAGCGAATCGCGCGAGTCGCACGACTCGTTGCGCAATTCTCCTGCGCTCTCCGGAACCAACAGGAGGTCGCGCAGACGCTTACCGAGATTCTCTGCCTACTTATTGTTAGTCCTAGCGAAATTCTCACAGACGCGCGACGCGACGAGACGAGACGAGACGAGACGAGACTAGACGGGTCTCGGCACCAACAACCGTCTCAACGCTATTTTCACTTTCCCAATCAAATTAATTTCACGATGACGTTTCTTACATTTCGTCCTTTTCGTCAGTCGAACTGTTCCATGGGAATTTACAGCGAGTTTTCGAATACTTTACGATTTACGGTCGACAGGTTCTCGGTTCGTCGATTCCGATCCGTTGCTGGAAAATCGAGCAACGGAAAAGGAGAAAGGCGCGCTCATGGAACATATTTAGGGTAAATCCGGGACACGCGGTCGACCTAATATAAAATGGCTATTAAAACTAATATAGATATTACTTATTTTATCAGAACAAACCTAATATGTTCAGAATTTTATGCCGATTCAGAAAAACTGGTCGATAGTTGCTTTAAGACAATATTTACTGTAAATCGGGTTGAAAACTGAAGTCATGACATCTGACCACCTCCCCCGAGGTGCCGGGAGAAATGGTTTTCGTCGTTGGCAGAGACCACTCACATAATTATTCATGGCAAATTAACAAAGGATAAAGCAAAATTATTTATGAGCGAATACAACTACGGATTCATTGATATTTAATTTGTTTACGCTAAACAAGTAAAGAACACATCAAAGAAAAAGTGAATTACCTACTGGCGATTAGCAAGGCAAATGAATACAAAAGTGAATAAATAAACTAAATAAACAAAAATAATAATAAAATAATAATGAAAAATAAAAAAATAAACGAAAATAATAAAAAAATCATAACTCGACCATCTCACCTTTCTGCAGCGAGACATGGTCTTCTCGTTAGCTTTGAGAGGAAGAGTTAATATGGCCAAATACTTTGGCTGCATTGTCCCTCAATGTCTCTACTATCTTATTATTCCAAACATTAAAGGAAAAGAAACTTAGAAGTATATTTTAAATACGATTCTGTACAACCGCTGTTTGACACAAGATGGTTAAATGTAACATCAATTTACCTTTTATAGCCTATAAATTCAGAAAACCACAGAAGGAAGCGAAATAACGCTATTCATTCAACTATTTGGCTTCTAGAGAAGTAATTGGTCTGCACTTTAATGCATTTTTACGTATAGACTCTGAAATATATAGCGACACGACCAACTTTCCGGCCCGACCGCGTCTCCCGGATTTACCCTATATGCAGAACAGTTCTCCGTAGTGCTCTAGCGAGCGAGCACCCTGCTTCGGCGCATGTACCTACAGAAGAAAGCCCGGGGATCCACTGGAAAGCTAAGCGATATACCCTGGGCTATGCTATAAAAGTTGTACAGCTTCGGTATCCACCGAAGCGAAGCTGTGCTATGCTATGTTATGCTCTGTGTATGAAAATGTTTCAACCTCCACTGCATCCACCAGAGAACGAGAACGAGAGCGATTCGGACTTTGAAGCGCTGGTAGAAATAGCAATATCTTGCTGCCCGGCAAAAGAAATAGGAAAAGGAAACATCGATTCATTCAAAACATTAGGCATTCCATGATCCATGATTTGGCCTCTCATTTTATTTCGCTGTCTTTGTAGGTAAGTACGTTACTACTTATTGTTAATCGTACATAACAAGTTTAAACTGAAAACTGAGGCTGTACCAGCTGAAAGCTACGTTTCCGAAAAATCGCCCACGAGGGAATCTTGCGTT
The DNA here is from genome assembly GCA_963932275.1 of Andrena praecox. Lineage (NCBI taxonomy): Eukaryota > Metazoa > Arthropoda > Insecta > Hymenoptera > Andrenidae > Andrena > Andrena praecox. The sequence goes on along the minus strand of OZ010731.1, from coordinate 51,137,328 downwards.
GCGTCGAGCTAACTCACTAACATATAATTAGCTTTTCACAAAACCATAGAACAACTTACGATTAGCTTAGCTTTTGGTGGAAACGGTTCCGCATATGTAGAAATATTTTTAAACTCGGCATGGCAATCGGATAGCCTAGCTTAACTTTCTGCTTGATCCCCGGCTTAAGAGCAAGTAATTCGATCGATGTTGCGTCTGGTCTGTCACGTTTACTCTCTATCCCCGCGATAAATGTTATCTTCGTAACGAATTAGGCTCGCTAATACCGCGAGTCAGTTTCTGTCTTGGAAATCTTGTTTTGTTTGTATCACTTTCGATACCTACAGCTATTTGCGACACATCCGATACGTCTTATCGAGCCCAGCCAAGCCGATATCTTGGCAAGACCCAAGCCTGCCCCTCGTTCCTTTCAACTTTCAATCGTCTTCTCTTCGAGCGGACGCGGACGAGAAAAAGTCTGGGTACCCGAGCAGATGAGCGTGGAAAGACGGCCTTTTCTGCGCGATATAATGTTTCCCAAAGCATTGGGAATCGAAATTGTGACGGACACACGGCACCGGTGGGACACGGTCGAAATATCTGACGGATGATGTTTGGCGTTCCGTGAGAACCGCCCGAAAAACGATACGATCTCGAAGGTTTGCAGGAGGACGCGGGTGCTCGTCTATATAATATGTATGTAGGTAGATTCTTGGCTATGTATATGTATGGCCTCCCGAATGGCGTATACCGGCCAGTGCCAGTACACGCATAGGTATGTACGTAGGTATCAGTTAGCGCGTACCGATGAAGGCCTTTTCACGGGCCAGGCAATGCGAGACTTCGCCCCGAGGAAGGATGTGGTTGAACGGAGAAACAGAAGCAGGTGTTCTCTTCCGTTCTCTTCTTCCTTTCCTTCACCTTCTTTCCCCCCTTTTCTTTTCTTCTTTCTTCTTCGTTTTTCTTTTTTTTTTTTTTTTTTTGCAAAAAAGCAAACGCCAGCCCTGTGCTCCAGACGCCACATTACGCGCATGTACTTGCGAGAATGTAAAGGCAGAATCGATCATATCGCTTTCGAGTCCGAGCCTAAATAGGCTGCTTTAATTACTTTTCGCTCGTTCTAGTCCTCAGACTATTTAATACATATTTAGCTTCCCTCTACCTCTACCAGATCCTAAGAGCGCAAGCGCAAGGCTTGCTACACCTTGATCGCGCCAGGCGAAATTGGCCAACGTTACAAATTCCATAATCGTAAACTTATCATTTATCGCCGATGGAATGTACCTGGACACGGATATCGGTCCAGCTGTTCAGCTGTCCAGCAGCTGTGTACTTCACCTGCCGTTGTATCACACTGGCCACAGTGTACAGGTATACCTATAGGTAGGTACACGCGTGCACCAGTTAAACGTATCGCATTGGAGGTTGCGCCCGAAAGGTGCCAGTTACCGCTCATATCCTACAACGGAACTCTTTCGATTCCCCTTCTGCGTTTTCGTTGCTTCCCGCTTTTCACAAATCTTCTATGCGAAAAAGTATTTCTTTCTACTCTTTCCGTTTATACACTCGATTCGTGGCTACTTGTCGGGATAGAACCACGGAAATACGTCAAAGATACTGCTTGGAACACGTTTACTTTATTGCTTGATAGCTTTTTGTATCTAATGGTAAAACGAGTCGGGGAGGCTTAACTGGGTAATTGGATAGGCAGGTAGGGGAAATGTGTCTAAAACGATCCCCTTAAGGCGTAATTCATATAAAAAATACAAATGCATATTATTTAAGTAAAAGTAAAGTAGTTTTTGTAAGTTAGATTATCTACCTTGTTATTGGCTTAGATCAAATTTAGCTACCTGATCAATTACATTTTTTATTCGCATTTTTGCGAAGGAATACTAAAGGATCATTTTATGCACATAGGTGTACAGTAGGGTGGCTCTTATTTTCGATTTTTGAATTTTCATCGGGCCACACTCCAGACTAGTTCCAAATAATTAAAAAAAAATCTGTGTAAAGTTTCAGCTCGATCGGATAACGGGAGAGGTTGCCCCTGGGCCGTTAAACATTTAAATCATTATTTAACAGCTCGCGAAGTCGATTTCATATAAGGTCTTCCAAGTTATTGATTAAATAAAAAAATATGTCAAACAAAAGTTGTAGATCCGGACAAGGAGCATCTTTTTTGGTGTATTACTATTTTTCGTGCGACAAACGGTTTTCGAAAAAAATCCGAAAAACTAAAAAAAAAACTTTTTTTTCAAATTTTGAAAATTTAAATGCTTCTAGAACGCTTTTTATTTATGAAGGTGAACAAAAAAAATGGAATATTTATTTTCGAGGACTATTTTTTAAACGTTTAAGGAGGGGGCATATACCGAAATATGCAAACAAGATAAAAAAAAATTTCTTCGTATTTTCAGTGTTTGATATGTGATGAATGTTTCCTGAAAAGTTGGGGTCGAAATTCGCAAAAATATTACACAGATTTTTTTTTAATTATTTGGAACTATTCTGGAGGGTGCCCCGAAGAAAATCTTGAAAAAAAATTTTACCAAAAGTAAATAAGAGCCACCCTAGTGTACAGAGCTTGAATATAACCTCAAATTATGACGTTCGGTAACGAAACATACATTAAATGAGCCGTTTATTTTGAAAGTGGCCTAAGTCCATTTATCTTCAAATCGAGATATTTAAGGGTTTGCGTTTCAATGAATTTAAAAATATACGTATAGGATACTAATGAGTCATACTGCTTAAGTGTATCTAAAGATGTTAAATTTATAGTTCCTATTAAAATAGTGGCAATTATTAAGTGAATAATATGCGTTTTCTTATCAAGAATGGAGTTAGGCCACTTCCAAAATTAACAACCAGATTCATTATAAAATTTGAAGGTGCCCAAGTCCATTCAACATAATTTAAGATGCTTCAAATTGAAAAAAACAATACTGAATTTATTTTACATATCGTTAAAACACTTCGGAAACATAATTTATGCGATTCAAAACATTTTTTAACTACATAACGTACAAAATTACAAACATAAATTTATTACAAAACAATTTACTACTCATCTACATTTAAATCATTAGTTACTATTTCTTCTTCACGATCTGAACTAAATAGTCTTGTTCTGTTCTTCCCCATGGGTGAGATAATTTCTAAAATTTAATATTAAATTTTAAGTTTTATATTAATTAAATGTACTGGTTATTCAACTAACGCAATTGTCAAAAAAACTGAGGTTAACTTGTAAATACTAATTAATTAAAATTACCTTCATCACTGCTTTCCGAAATTATCAATAGTAAATATCTTGATTTAAGTATAAATGGAGTTAGGCCACTTTCAAACTACACGGTTCGATTATTGCACTAACTCTGAAAACTTATGTGTCAAGAATTATCGTATTTGCTTGGATTATAAGCAACCTGAAATGCTTTACTGATAAATAACATGAAGTTGTACATGTAACCATGGTAACCGGAAAAATTGAAAAATGGAGTTAGGCCACTTTCAAAATAAACGGCTCAAATTATCGTTGAATTGTCATTAAATCCATGAAAAAAAAACTCACGCTAAGTTCATGACAAAAGTAACACAACATTGAAAAAGACCTTACCTTAGATAAAAGGCAGTGATTTTGATTTTTTTCTCTTACTTACAACACACACAGCGCTAACGTTTACATGGCACTTCGTGCGACACTTGACGACGTACGGGCTGAACTTTTGAACGTCGATATCGCGAAATAGCACCACTAATGGCCGCAGAACAGCCAGGGATCATTTTACCCCGAGGGATCGTTTTAGACACATTTCCCCTACGTTGTTGGAATAGAGGTGGGTAACGAAGTAGATGGATACAAATTGGTAGGTAAACGAGTAAAGAGGCACCAGCAATGAACCGATAGGTAGAAAATGTTCAAGTACTCGCATGGATAGGCCTGAATGACAAGCGAACGGATCAGCGATACACCTGCCAGCTCTCATACATATGTACTTTATCGTTCGCACCCTTCTTGTCCCGCCGCGCCGCGCCGAGTAAAGGATAAACGCACGTTGGCTGGTATCGAAAGCAAGACGAATAACCTCGCGACAAGGAATTACAGCGGAACCGGACGGAAAGTCCATTTTATTGGTTTGTTCGAAAGATCGGACAGGTGCGGAATACACACCTGCGCGAATAACCGTACATCGACTCTACTCTTACGCCTCGTTGTACCTTGAGTCGTCTTTAACACGCGCGCCTCAAATCAGTCAAATCCAACAGGCGATCCAACAACCCGGCAAGAAGAGACTCGAGGCGAAATGCCGTGCTCTCTAAACCCACCGGCCGCCCGCAGGCGCGCTCCTCATTACCCACGAATGTTACGTGCATTTCTCGCTTCTCAAACCATCCTCGCGCCTCTTGTGACTCGGACGTCGTCGCGCAAAGCTTCGCGACGCAATAGAAAACCACCGTGTAGGTACATAGGGTAGAACCCCCAATTACTGGCACCCACCCAATTACTGTCACCTTAAGCTATTTCACTGAAAATAACGAATAAATAAACGTTGTAAAGTCATACACAAAAAGAATTATGTAATTCAACCTATAATCTATCCGCTAGAAAATGCACCATTTAATTTTTTTTTTTTCATTAATTTCTATAAGACGATACAAAATTTTAATTTGATGACAACAGTGGAAATGGCGACTTCCTTACTAGTGAAAGAGAAAACAGGGCACTAAAGAAAGGGCTATAATTACTATGTTTGAATTATTTACATAATAAATAATAATTTTTTAGTACAATATAAGTATCATAGAAAGTCACAACGATCGTAATATAACGATTAATTAAACCTTTTTAAATAATATATGGGTGACAGTGATTGGTACAAGCGTTTCAAGCATTTTGGTATTACTGTCATAGCAGTGGTTGCTCATGTACATGAGACGACATAACCGTAAAATGAGTAATAAACAGTATTAGGTTAGCTGGCAGTAATTGGGGTGTCAGTAATTCAGTCTAGAGCTCTTACTTTTTGACCCGTCGGGTACCCGGGTACATTACCCGGGATAACTTCAAGCAATTGAATGTAGTATTGTCTGTGATTGTCTGTGGTATAGTCTGATGTTAGCCAAAAATGATCGAACAATACCACATTCAATGGCTTGAAGTTGTTTCGGGTAGACGGGTACCCGACGGGTCAAAACGTAAGAGCTCTAATTCAGTCACACACGTTTTAGAGGTGTCAGTAATAGATCTCGAAATATGTTTTTTAGATTAATGAATTTATATATAAAAATAGAAATTCTAAGACCCACAAAATGTTTTCCACGAAGTAAACATATTAAACCATAATAAATAAAATAAAAACCTTATACTTTTAGTCAATAAATACAGATACTATGCAATAATATTAGGGTCAGTCCTTAATGTGTCAGTAATTGGGGGTTCTACCCTACCTTCAGTCGCCACTTTGCCGGATCCCTAATTATTCACCGTCCACAGGCTACGTTTCACGGAAAACAGCAGCTGCCCGACAATCCGCTGCGATCGATCGCTGATAACAGGCGAAAGGATACCTTCTGTACCCGCTGCTGTAATCTACGCGCCAGCCATGCATTTACCAACAGTCGGTAAAATAGTTTACGCTGATCGTCACGGAAGGGACACTCGCGTTATTGCTCGTTCGTGACTTGTTGCGAAGGAAACGCTAATTTCTCCACACCCTTGTGTTGCTCGGAAGTGTAACGAGATTACGCGATAGCTGTCATTTACCAGTTACCATTTACCATTTCCATTATTTTATACTTAAGTACCTACTTCCGTACACGTTGCAAACGAGACCCACTTTACGTTATTTCGTTACGTATACGCGCAATTTTATTAAGGAAAAGAGGGGTTTTAGCAGGTTCCGGCGGACTTTCTCCCAACAAAACATTAATTTCCACCCACGTCGCCTCGCCAGCAACGTGTACTCTATAATACATAACGTACACCGTATAACAGATAATCGATTTTCCTTGGTGCGGAATGGATCGAGTTGGAATTTTGTTAAAACGCTAACGCTCTTCGAGGCGGAAGGGTCGTAATTTTTAAAAAGCGTACAGACCGCCACGCTCGCGTGTATGTACCTAAATACGTAAGTACATAAATGTATACGAAGCAGCGAACATAACGTATGCTTGTATACGTAGATAATACGGTATTATGTACTGTTTGGGTAAATTATATATTACTCTGTGGGCCCGAATGGCGACGGTTTATCGTCGAGTGGTTGGGATCGCGACGAGTTCGCGGGGGCTCGGGGATGCGACGCGAGTCGGTTAATCAGAACTCAGCTGACTGAACTGGTTGCAGGTCGGTGTCGATCGGTAGGTTTTACATTAGTTACGAGATAGGTACGCGCACCTAGTCGATTTCCCTTCCCTTCGACCGCGCACGATCTTCCACGCTCGATCGGCCACAAAAACGATAAATTCTAATTACAAGAGGAGAATGCGACGCGGATGCACCCTGCGCGTTCCTTGCAAGTTGAAAGCAACGTCTGGAGCGTTGTTGTCCGGGAACGGCGGGATAGGTGGGTATAGCGTAGTGGGAATCGAAGCTGCAGCTTACCAAAGTTCGAACTGGTCGAGAAGCGTTTACGGTACTCGGATCTGGTATCTCGAGGGAGGGCCACCTTCTCGGGAATGTAACTAAAGGGAAGCTACTTTGTCGGTGGTGCACGAGTTAATCGATTTCGCAAGGAGTCGATTTCGATGGGTTTCGCCTCCTCTCGTCCAACTGTTCTCGCATGGGAACGCAAAACTTTGCCTAATCTACGATACGTCTCGATACCTACCCTATTTAGGTAGTAGTATGCGGAGCAACGTATTCCGCAATCCGGAGCTACCGCTAAACAACTCTCTCTCTCTCTCTCTCTCTCTCCTTTCTCTCCTCCGATCGGGTGTTGGTGGATAAATCTTTGGCTAATATAATATAGCTTAATAGGTACCTATATCCTCCCTCTCCCTCTTCTGTTCGAGTTCCAGGATCGCGAAAGCACCATTTCGAATGTCTAAATAAATGAACGTTTGCACCGTCCGTACTAGATTGATTTCTAGTTTATGACTCGACAAATAACCCATAAAACCGATGGCGGTATTTCGTTTTAGCGCCTAACTGATACCGCTTCCCTCGACATTGCGGGCCGATCGACAGGCTCGACTCGACGAAAACGTGCGCAGAGAGACAGAGCAACCGAGGAGAAATTAAAATGGAAAGATAGGAGAATTGGTGGACGCCACCACCCGACTCGCTCGTACCTCGTCTATCCTATTTCCTCGCCCCTTTCCGCCCCGTTGCCAGCCAACAAATTGATAACCGATAAATCGGCCGATTTCTCCAAGTTAAAGGCGACACCAACGCGTGCAGCACCAGCATTTAAACCAGTTTACGGAATCGGAAGCGATTAAACTGATTAAAGTTTCGTTGCGCCAGCGAACAAGATTCTTTTCTCGCTTCTTCGCCTCTACCTCCAATCCATCTGCAGCCACCTCAACCTCTAGTCCAGTGAAATTGGACGGAAGTGTGCCCAATCTACGGAATAAATCCCAGCAAGCTACATTTTGATATAGGGCCTTTATTTGGTCGTTATAAACAATATGTCAAAAGTCTGCATCGATCTGACCGCCGCTAAAAAATGTACAGAGAGTTAACAAAACGGGTTTTCGCGAATATGTCGTTATCTAGCAGCTTTACGACAAAAATAGTTATCACGAAATTTATACCTTAGGAAATTCTCGACAAAAAAGGTCTTATGAGTGTTTTTCGTAGGAATAACCATTTTTATGTATATCGGGCTGCCAAGTTTCAACCCCCTTACTTTTAACAAGGGAGTAGGGTGAAAGCACTAGTAGTCGACCACTTAAAGCTAAACTCGAATGAAAAGTACTGAAAAAAAATAAACAACCAATGTTATAAAATATATAAAATGTATTGAAGTAATTCAAATGTATTTAATGTATCACTAAATATTTGGTGTTAGTAGGAAAGTTCGGGGAAAATAAATAATTAGCGTTGAAAATAAAGTGTCCGAATGCTTTAATAATCGACCGCTCAACTCTAAAAGTCGCCCGGTCCGATAGCTAGTAGTCGAGCACCTTTTTTAATATGAAATTCAAAATAGGTTATGTGCGCATTACAAACTAAAATTTATTTTTAAATATAATGTGCAACATCAGTAAATAATTAATAATGACAGGAATAATGCGTAACTAAAATAAGTTCTTTTAAAAACTTTATCGAAATTTTAATAAGAAATAGAAATTATTTTTTTTTTCCAATGTAAATTAAATTTTTCGTTTTTAAGATAGGAAGCAGTAACAAATTTTAAGTTTTTAAAGTAGGTATTTGTATTCTATAAATAAATTATATAAACTTTGTAGAACATTATTAATCCATAAGAAACGAATATACAATTTTAATTATCTTAAATATGATTAAATCCTTTCTTGTTTTATAATTCTCTGTTTCAATTTTTTACATTTGTCTTGCTTCTTCTTTTTATATTCTTCTACTTTCTCCTTTTTTATTGCTATTTTCTTGGATTTTTCTTCTTGATTTTTCAATCTTTCCTCCTTTTTCTGACGCTTTGCTATTTCAATATTTTCTTTCACTTCGTGTTTTTTTAAAAAAAAATCGCGCCATTCAGCAGATGAAACTGCACTTGGCAGTTTTTCTTTTGGAGATCTTGTTTTATTGCTTTGGATAGGAGCAGATTAGAATATATGTTTGCCAAAAGCTTTATTAAGAGCCTCTTATATTATAGTTAATACGTGGTCGACTATTAGCATTCATTGTGAATGCAGTTAGCTTCAGAAGTCGACCGCTGTGGTCGACTATTGAAAATTGAAAGGGAATGATGATCCAGTTACCGACCTCCCATAAATAAATAAATTATCCCATTTTTTTTAAAGTTTTGAAGCGCATATAAAATTGTTGATGCTTTTTCAGTGGAATAGCATATTTTTCCAGTAAAAAATGTATAGAACTGAATTACATTTGTCGTTTCTATTCAAAGCACACTTATGTTTCTCGGGTTAGAAAACAGCAATGGCGTATGTAGAATCAAAATTAGTTTACAAATTACTTAAAAGCATTTATTTTTTTTACCTATGAAGGGCGCTTCTTGTCGCATTGTAAAGTTAGAAATTCAAAATATAATATAAAGTTGTCATTTAATAAATTCTTTATTTCAGTACTTATTTCTTTAAGCTAAATAATAAAAGTGGTCGACTACTAGAGGGTGGCCGACTACTAGTGCTTTCACCCAATTCAAAAAATTATGAAACTCTGTAAATATGTAAGGGATGCCCCCCTGAGTATAACGCAATTTTGTTTGCTGCCCAAATTCACTCCAAGGGGGTGCAATTGACCCCTGGAAATGTTTCTATTACCCATACCAAAATTTATCTTGCTGTGACTTATTCCGAAGACAGATCCTAATTTCTCTGGACCACTCCTTGCGCCTATCCTTCCGCTCTCTGAGTCTCTTCTATATATCGAAACATTTCCAGACTTTGATTTTTCCGATTAATGGCCAAGTGGGCGTAACGTAACAGTGGGTAAGTAGCTAAGGTACGCGAAACACGCCACGCGGCACATGCACACGCCTGCAGCGTAGGTACTTGCGTCGTGCTTGCTCGTCGAACGCGCACACGTCCATCTCATATTCCGACCACTTCGACCGCTACTTTACTCGGCCGTTTATAACGCATTATGCTTGAGACGGGGCTATTTGTTTCGTGCGGCCACCACCGTTTCAGGGACATTATTAAAATGAACTATTAGGTGATTTGCATGCCGACAACGGTAGACGTTACCGGCGCGGCGCCCGGAAGAAGGGACGTCATGGGCGCCACGATAAACGGCAATAAGGCGATTCTTGAGTTCTTGCTGACGATATGGGTGAAAGATGGGAAAGGGAGGGACGCGAAAGAATCAACTAAACCGGGGCTTCGCTGCGTATCATCCCCTCGCACAAAAGTACAACAGTAGGTAGGTAGGGTAAAGGGCCAAAATTTCGTCCCCCATTTGTATTTGACCCTGTAGTGGGTGTATAAAATATTAGAATGAGCTGGCACTTGACAAGAATTTTCGTTGAACGCTTCTCCATGTATCCACGAATCGGAAAATGTAATTATGCCATGTCAACAGGAGATAATAAACAAAATGTGAGATCTGGTAGAAAAGTGTCCCTAATATCGTCCCCCAAGAAAATGTTTGTAAACCGGGAAATAAATTGAAAAATTAATTTTTTTATCGATTCAAGTGATCTTGCAGTTTATGCGTGCAAGCAATCACGGCAAATAAACGTCTTCTTTTCGCATGGACTCTTTATTCCACTGTTTTCGTTTCAGCACCTACAAAACATTAAACATTTCTACTGAAATTGATTGAAAACCGACAAAAGATAATTCGCTCCTGTAACTGTTCACGTTCCAGCCCTTTTTATTCCAAATAACAAATTTTTAGACAATCGATCTCAATTTCCTTTAGAGTTTCGGGGACGAAATTAGGACACCTCCCGGGGGCGGAATCTAGAATTCACGCAGATTCAATATGGTGATCGCTCTAACAGACCACGCGAGTGATGGCCATCAAAGTTATTGCGTATAAGAAACTACGCGACATGCCCGAAAAAGTGCTACAACTTCGAATTCGAAATAATATTCACTGCTACGAGTAACGTGCTATTATACTGAAGTCTGTAAAAACTCGCCGTGCTCGAAAATCTTCTCCTTCGCGAACGCACAAACACCGGACCCGTTACTTGCAAGTCTGTCAGAATACTGACGTATACTGATGCAACATTTACCACCAGATGACACTGAAAATGCAACCATAGGAATCGGGCAATGCAGGGGGGGCGAAATTAGCCGCGGGGGCGAAATTTGGGCTGTTTACCCTACGCGTGTATCTATAACGCTTCTCCTTCGCAGGCGATTTCGTCGATTTCGTCAAAGCACCGGACCGCAAGCTTCTTTTCGACGATCTCGACCGAGTCAAGCTCGAGGGTTAATGGCATTTGCCGTAACAATATATTTGTATTTATATTGCGACGAAGAAGAAGGGTTCGTACCCCAACGGTGGCAAGGATAATCGAAAAATAATAACTAGGTTAACACCTTTCTGCTCTCGTGAATGTTTTCCAAACTGGCCATGGCGTCACGAGTTAATCCATCTGTACCTAGCCCAAGCGACGTCGAATCCTACGACAGTTATCCCCCATATATTCGGCAAGCTTGGGCAGGGGTAGGTGCTTGTAAGAAATAGGAATCGTGCGACATGTTTGTTTCATTTTCCATCCAAGTTCCCAGTACCTGCAAATTTTCTATCGCGACGAATAAGCGCAAGTGCACGTATCCAGCGAGCAAGCGAGGGGGTGCTCGCGAGTGACTTGGAAAAAGGAAAATCGGTCGCTGCCGTGAGAAGGCAAGCACGAGCAACGCTTGTAAGCTTAATGGACCCACAGTGTCGTTCAATCGTATCTGTACACGTCCAAGAAATTATCGACGAATCAAACGTGACTAACGACCCACGAGTTTGTATTTTCTCTCGACTTTGCTCCTTCCTTTCTCGCCCCGACCCCCGTTTAGAGGCGCGGGAAAACGTTTGTCCAGCGGTACGGTTAATTTTATTAGCCCGTCTCGTCCCTGGATGTGTATTGTGTGCGCGACTAGTCGATATTATTACTGGACATGGCTTTCGTCGCGTCGCGTCGCGTCGCACCGATAAGCCAGATCCACAATTTACGCAGAAATTTCACCACTCCATAAAATGATTTCACGTCGCCTACCCTCCAATCACTGTAGAGACCAATTTACAAAATCACGAACCCTCCGCACGATCGGAAATTCGGAAGTTCGGGAACCACCTCTCTTCTTTCTTTGCATCTCTAACAATCTTATTCGTTAAGGCAGGATACCACCTTTGCACTTAAAAAAAATTGAAATTTTTTTTTGGTTCTCAAAGTACTCTTTCAAGTGTATAGAATCGAAATTCATTCATTAGAAAGGTGGCCGGAACCTTTTTCTTGTGTAAAAACCGGATTGGAGCAGATATACAAATCTATATAAAACTTTAAACGCGTTTTTCTCGAAACGATGTTTTCCAAATCAGCGTGTCAGATTACTCCTACAATTTTCATCGGATTGACTTGAAACTTTGCACAATTCTTCCGATTGGTGTAATCTAACGATGTACGCAGGACTTTTGCTGTAGCGTTGTTATTTTTCTTTTGGTGCGCAATTTTATAAATTTTTTTAAACTTTTTTACCCTAAAAAATTGACCTTTTTCGTTAAAATGGCCGCCATTTTCTTAAAAATCGAAATTTCGTAAAATCCCTACGTACAGCATTGAACAATATTGTTGTTAATAGGGACATTCTTTGGTTTCTTTTCTAAGAGCCACGTTACAGAGCGGAATTTCACACGCCGTCTAACGATGTTTCTCCAAAGGAGTGTATTTTGGCGCCACCTACAAGAGATTATTTTTTACTTTTTCAGTTTCAAAAAATGTGTAATTACAGATTAAAGTTACATTAAGGGGTTACGCCACCCTGAGGCGCTCGAAACAGCACTAAACTAGACGATTTTTTTTACTGATACTATGAGGTTGAAAATTATTTATTTTCTTCTTATGTGTAGAGCATGTATTAGTGCATATATTGTATAAATACGGTACAAAAATATTAAAAAATGACCGAGTTATTTGTTCTCCCGCGAAGCTCGTCCGCCGTTACACGCGTGACTAACCTAACAAATTATAACGAACATGTTCGTCTGAAATCAAAATCCCGATGATTTTCGTGTTCCTTAATAAAATACCTACGATGTAGCATAGGGATTTGAGAAAAAAAAATTTATTGCACAAATGAGAGCAATGTGAAAAAAAATATACGTTTTTCACGTGAAAAAACGAATCTAAACCATTAATTATATACGAATGGGGTATCGGATGGGAAAACTGGTATGCTACATCGTAGATAATACCATTAAGAATATGCGTACCAAGTTTGAAATCAATCGGACAAGTAGTTTTGGAGATATTTGATAGGTCACCTTTGAAAATGTAGTTTCGAGAAAAACGCAAAAGAAGAAAAGTAGAATGGTCGCTACCTGCTGCGGAATATCGACATCCGCGCCTCGTTTAAAGTCTGTAACTCGGCTATTTTTGGGAATTTTTGCGTCTACCATGACTCAAATTATTCTTAAAACTTCGCGCAATAAGAAAATGCAAAAAAAAAGAAATCGATTTTTCAAAACTTTCAGTGTGGCGTAACCCCTTAATGAATGACTGAAACCGATTTTGTTTCTGCGCATTCTTTGTATGCAAAAAAAATTTACGAAAAACGCGTCTAAAATCGCAGTCAAAGGTGGTATCCTGCCTTAAAATTCGGAATAGCTTGTATGTGTGCAGGTTTTGCTCCATTTCACAGAATCTTGCTCTCGTTGGAGGCTTCTGGAACGGCGAATGTTAGGGTGCTCGACGAACAGGCATGCCTGGACCGTAAGGTCGCCAGTGTAGGTGGGTACTCGAGAAAATCCCTCGGGTGGGTTGGAGAGAAATAAAGCCGAAAAGGAGAGAAAGATGGTTAGATTGACCGTTGCGATTCGGCGACGGCGGAGGTGGCGTTCACGTGCCGCGTCCGCGGGTCGCGGCCGCGGACGCGCCCGTACTCGTTGGGTGGTTACCAGGACGATATAGGGGGATGGTGGTAGGAAGCTCGGATGGGGTAGAACACAGGTCCGTTTGATTGGACGAGAATGTTTAGTTATACAGGGGTGGGGATAGGCATGAAGCGAATGCCGCAAACTCGCGGGCTTATATAAACCGGCGGCGAAGGATTCCGACTCGCAGAGCTGTACACTCCGTTGCCGAAGGAACAAGCCCGTTGCAGAATCTACTCACCGGTTGCCGCTATCAAGCCTTATTTCGACAGCCGATTCGCGAATCCAGGTGAGTCGCAGCTTCTTCAAATGTCCTCGCGCATTTCCGCGGTATCCGATCGAACTCGTCGCCCGAGTTCCATTCCACCGCGTTACTATTCGACATCAGCCTGGAGGCAGCGCGCCGATATCCGATTGCCGGCATTCGAGTTTTAATTAGCCGCTCAGGGTAACTCGACTCCAAGAGATACCGATGCTTGTTATCCTAGGGGCGCGCTGTATCCGTAGATTTCGATAATGCCTTGTAAATAAGGCTTGTCGGCTTTTAAACACCGGGTTTAAGCACCTGTTTTTTTTTTATAAATGCGTAAAATTATCGGAAGAAAAATACTAAATGAAACGGAGATTTATAATTTATATTTTGTACGGATTTTAGTTATTTTAGTTTTTTTTTTTCATTTGGTTTCGTATGCAGTGTATTTTATTGTGTTATATTTTTGTAGATTCATAAATATTGAATGAACTCAAAAATTGTAGGGATTTGTACGGATTTTAGTTATTTTAATTTCTTTTATTTATTTGGTTTTGTATAGAGTATATTTAATTTTGTTATACTTTTGTAATTCCATAAATATTAAAAGAACTGAAATTTTTTAGAACAAGTACAGATATTTAGTATCTCTTTTAATTATATTTTTTCGTGAAAATTCGAAAACCGGTTTAATCGGTTTTGGGGGAATACTGGAATTCAAAAACCGGTTTTTTTTTCAAAAGTCAGCAGAGTTTGTAAACCTCCGTCAGATCTCCTTTTCAATGGTAAACCGATTTTGTGTTTAAGGGATTTCCAGTATTTCGCAACGTGTCACCACCCTGTAGAGACGAGTTTCTGGGGAAAAAGAAACCGGCATAAATACATACCCACACCTATCGGTTATCTGGTGCGGTTTCAGTTTCCTAGACATGTAGCAGATATTAATTATTAGACTGAAATAAATGCAAAATTGAATCGTGTCGAATTCTGAGCACGAGAATTTGCGACACGTCCGCGTCCGCGTACGTCCCATCTGTTTCGCCACGCAACAATTAAACGCTGTACCGAGGCACGGTTTCGCTCGATAGGCAGCATCGCGCTCCGATGAGCGAGCAAAACTGGACACCAGTCCAAATGCATTTCCCGATCGAAAACCTTGGGTACTTGACAAACTCGAGTTTCAAACTCTCGATAAGATTCTGTTCGAGACGCGAAGACAATGTTACCTACGTACTTGGGGTAACGGATGAACGTGATCGTCGAATGGCTTTCCTTCAACTTGCCCGCGAATAGTGCTTGTATAGGTATGTAGTAGACCTGGTCTGAATTATTAAGTCTACTCGTACCACGTTAGTTAGCCAGATTCGCTTGCAACCAAAAACTGTGTGCTACCAGAGAAAATGACCGATCGTCCTTCACCAAGCATTTGATACCTGCCACTATGTACAGTATCTACTTAGGAACCAAGGGCAAAGGACGAAATCTATCGCACGTTTAGCTCGAAACATCTACGTTTAAAAGAACTCGTTCGAAGGACCTCCGTACGATCAATCGTAGATCGTAAAATCTCACGTTCCGGCATCGCCATCGCAGCGATCTGTCGCTCTCCTATTGATACGCAACTCGTCGCGTTTGCCGACTCACCACCAGAGTCAGCTGCTTCTCGTTAGGCCCGGTCCAGATCTGAACCGAACGCCGAACCGAACGCACTTGAGTAGTTAGATGGAGTGAGACCAGTGATCTACTTGTTAGACGGAGTTAGACGGAGCAAGACAAGTAGATCACTCGTCTTACTCCATCTAACTACTCAAGTGGCGTTCGGTTCGGCGTTCGGTTCAGATCTGGACGCGGCCTGAACCGAACGCCGAACCGAACGCCACTTGAGTAGTTAGATGGAGTAAGACGAGTGATCTACTTGTTAGACGGAGTTAGACGGAGCAAGACAAGTAGATCACTCGTCTTACTCCATCTAACTACTCAAGTGGCGTTCGGTTCGGCGTTCGGTTCAGATCTGGACCGGGCCTTAAACTATGCTGAAACTGTTTGGTAAAATACAGACAAATGCACACAAACGGTAAACGCGTTCGGTGGTCCAAGGGATTCAGGCATTATAGGTTTAGAGACAGGATAAATAGTGCGCGTTCGGCTTTCTATCCCGGTCCGACGCTACGGTCTTATTGTGTTTGTTTGAAAAGTGGGTAGTAGAAGTGGTTTATAGTACTCGCGTACAGGAATCACCTCCAACTCGTCGCTTTTGCAATACGAACGGAATCTCTCTCTCTCTCTCTTTCTCGTAAAGAAAACACCACCGCCTACCGTTTCCAACCTCTTCAATGGAGAAATACGAAACTATTTGCGAGCTGTGAAACTCGAACGTGTCCGTGAAAACTCCTTTCTTCGGCAGATACATACATGTATCAAGCTCGCGTATCCAAGCTCTCTAAAATCCTTTCTCTAAAATACGCATTAACCCATGTATCGCCTACTTTGTTAGTTGTCAAACTGATAGCTTAAAAGATTCGAAAGAAACCCGCAAAACCAAAGATGTACCCTCGAAGGAACGAGGCAGTTGTTGTGCGTTCGGGTTTAAGGGGACATTCTACTCTCTCGGGCGAAAAATCGGCCACTTATCGGTGATGGTTTTTATAATGAAGTAAACACTTATTGTTTTCGAATTTCTGCGGGTATATTTTACCACTCTTGAAATACAAGAAAAAAATAATTGTTCTTTGTTTATTTCATTTGTTTACACAAATATTTCGCAGTTAAGTTGACGGCATCAGAATTGCCGGCGGTTGAAATTTCGGACGACTGGATCATCGGAAATAAAAGAACCAAACGTATTTTTAATTCGCAGGAGCATGGTTATCGCGCTTACCACGAAAGAACAATTTTGGACCAAAATTATTGAAATGGCGGTGGATCGAAGTTGAAAGTACCGAAAAGGGCATTTCTTTTCTGTTTAATAGATATAAAATTGTGAGAAAATATTAAAAAATCTTAAGATATTTGTGCTAAGCGGGAAAGCCACTAATGCGTAGAATAACATATTAAAATTTTGGATTAATTGGTCATGGAGTTTCTTTTTTATCACATCCGCCAACCAAGAAAATGGTGTTTCGAGAAAAACGCGTTTAAAGTTTTGAGAACCAGGCCGCTGACGCTACAAATACCTATAACATTGAAAATACATCGAATTTCGCTGCAAAAATTTAGGAGGATATTGTAGAAGGTGCAATCTTCCGAATTCAGCAAAAAAAAAAAAAAAATCGAAATTTTTGAGGCCGAGAGAGTAGAATGTCCCCTTAATGGAAGTTCGAGCCCGATTTAACAAAGTCATTTGTGTACGCGCGTTCTATTCGCATCAGCCGCAATGCTTGCAACTCGGAAAGTGGGATGCGGGAGGCGGAAATGAAGAACGGAGAACGGAAAGCGGAAAACAGGATACGCAATATGGGACACGGAATAGACTATACAGAGAATACCGAATGCGGAAATCGATAGAAAATGGAGAACGGAAGAAAAGGAAGTGGCGGTGCTGGAAATGCTAACTCTCAAGATGAGGTTTCTGTCCGGTCGGGCGTGCTTCGTCTTCCTCGCCTTCCCGATAACACCGTTTCGACCATGTTACTCGCGCCTGAGGGACACGTTTAACCGCTACGATACCGCCACGCCGCGCCGCGCCAATTTCAATGTAAATTCGAATTCGACTCGGGTCGGCCGCCGCCCTGCTTTTCCACCCACGTACGTACGTACATACATAACTACTTATCTTTTCGTGCAGTTAGCGTACTGCGAACTGTAACAATCATCCTCGGAATATCGTTTCTGTCAACGCTGTCGCCTTCCAAGTGAATACCTATTGTACACAGGTACTTGCATATTCAGAGCCGTGGTAAGTGCGGACCGAAACGTAACGCTCTTTCGCGACAGCGGGAATTAAGTAGTTGTGTGCGCGCGTGTGCGTTGGAAGAGGAAAAAAGTAAAGAATAATTTTTTCCCTTATTTAATCTACGACTCTCATATTTCTCAAGCCGGCGCCAGATTTACACAGTGCAAATGATGAGGCACCGACTTAAAAAATATGAGAGTCGTAGATTAAATAAGGGAAAAAATTATTTTTACTTTTAAGTGCAACTTTATTTTTTTGAAGTCGGTTTTAATTTTTTTTTTTAAATTTTGTTTATTTTTAACTTTTTAGTTTTATATATATTGACACAACATGCTGAGGAGATATGCGCGTGCGTACATAAAATAATAATAATTAGGTGACAATAGTCTTTATTATTAACCATAACGGGCAAAATATTGGGCCAATATTGATTCCGCGTAGAATGGGACCAACGGGGCACCATCCTCTTTCGAATAAAAAAAAGATCATCAAAATCGGTCCATATGCTGAGGAGTTATGAGGGGGCAAACATAAAATCCTCCTTTTTGAAGTCGGTTAAAAACAGAGATGGGCAGAAAATTATTTGAGATAAAAATTTGTGTACGAAATTTTTATTTCAAATAATTTTCTGCCCATCTCTGGTTAAAAAGATGCGAGACGGTAGACTCGGGTAGACGATAAATGACAGAGCGCGCATAGCGTGTCCCTATTGAGCCCTACTCTCTCGTTAAGAAGAGAAGAGCGTGTAGAATAATAGAAACAAAAATTTCTCCATAAATCGCTTCTGAAACATTTCAAAAATATATTCTCAAAGATAATAGACCGAAAGTCAACACTTCGCAGACGCACGTGCACGCGATTGCAGTAAATTTGATAAACGTGGCGGGGAAGAACTTTTAGGGAAACCTTTGGAAACGGATGAAGAAAAAGTTTGGATGGTTTCAGCAGTTTCAGCTGGCTTGCTCGACTGAATCAGCATCGGTATCGCATTGTTCTCGACGTATGTAAATAACTAAATACACACGTGCGCGCGTGTCGCAAAGCACCGTCGGCGTCGCCATCAATAATTATCGAAAGGGACGAATCCAATTATTCCGTGTTACGGCATTTACGGCAAATCGGTATGCTGAAAGCGACTCGTGATTGCCTTCCAATAAAATACTAATTGAACGAACATCGATACGGCGAGCAGTTGAGAAATATCTCTATACAGAATTCGAGGTGCGTGGCAAACTTGCATCGGTTTGTTCCGGCAAAAATCAGATTCCCCCATAACGATTCCCGCTATCGACAACGTTTGCAAACTGTGGGTAGGCATGTATTTAAAGGCTCGAAGAAAGAGGAAAGTGGAAAGTGGAAAGAGAAAAGCTGTATAAAACAATGTTGCGAACTGTGATTCAACGGATTCACAACGGCGCATGTCGGGGAACGCGCAGAAAAGTTGCTTGCTCACCGTCGCGACCTTTCTTTTCTAGATCGTCGTCTGAATAGTTTGTTAGTCGCTTTTCTCGAATGCGCCAGCCAGCAACCACCTCGGTCCTCTGAAACAGGAAGCGCTGCCCTCTATTTCCTTTCTTTTCTCTCTCCATCTGCTTCTCCTAGTTTTCTACGAAATGCGCACGTGAACACGCGAATTTGAATTCACGTATAGTTGGTCTTTGAAATAGCCGTGGTCGAAAAGCCAGAATTTACGGTGTAGAGTAATGTGGGGCAAGAGTGCGCACTTAAAGTTTAGATTTCTCTAAAATCCTTGGTATTACACTGATAGCACATATCGTTTTGTGAGAAATAACTACTATCCCTTATTATTCGATAGGCAGTGACTTCATGTAAATTTACCTGTCACAACTTATATAAAATAAATATTTCCAAAAAGTGTCAAATGCGAACTTTTACCCGCCATGTGGGGTAAAAGTTCGCATGTTGTGGGGTAAAAGAACGCTTCGGTTATTCCCAATTCTGCAGCGATTTTTCTTTTTGAAAGTCCTGCTTCTATGTTTATCTCCAGCGATCTGAAGCATCTCACTAATTGGTTTTCGGCCGGTTGTCCCCTTATAAGTTCTAACAATAAATGAATAAGACAATAAAATAAAGTCATATTTTTTCATCAAAAACTTAACAAAAAACGCATTTTCGACAAATATTGCGGATTAAAAATTAATAAAAAAAAAA
The DNA here is from genome assembly GCA_963932275.1 of Andrena praecox. Classification (NCBI taxonomy): domain Eukaryota; kingdom Metazoa; phylum Arthropoda; class Insecta; order Hymenoptera; family Andrenidae; genus Andrena; species Andrena praecox. The sequence continues at coordinate 51,117,327 of OZ010731.1, read as the reverse complement.
TCAAAAGCTGATATCAGCGTGGCTCAACTATCATAAACTCAAAATTTATTTCCATGTTGTAATTGATAATTAATTTCAAATTTATTTTTTATAGTCGGTTTAATCGGTGTTCGTTACTAATTTAGCAAACTCTAGAAATAAAATAAGTTTAATGAACATATAACACCCGTCAAATTATTTTGGGACAAAAGTTCGCATTCGAACTCTTGCCCCACTGCATTGTGCGAACTTTTGCCCCCACAGCTACTTTTACATTGTTTAATCAATCCTGTTATCTGTGAGGAGAATTGAAAGCTTCTATCAGCACTTTTTAATAGAAGAATTTCAGCTCTTTCAGACGGCATATTAATTAAAATATTTACTGATCAATTTATAGGAATAATATTGATTCCCAAACATGAGAATATTACATCAGAACTAACGAATTCAGTATTTACCGCATTGTAAAATAACAAACCGAAACACAGCCACGAAATTCGACATTAGTGACTCTACCTTGATTGAAAATTGACTGCCAATCACCATTGGCAACTGCCACAACTCAAACCATGAAATTCGCATCGTGCGAACTCTTACCCGCTGCGAACTTTTACCCACCTTTACTCTAACTGGAATTAATTCCACAGATACCTATAGGTACATATTGCATACAACACAGTAATTGCATCTGTTTTCCAGGTCTAAAAGAAACTATCTCGAAGATGCAGCAGGGAGTTGTATCGTTATGCATTATTCTGGTGATCCTCGGTCTTTTCGTATCCTCGACCCCTTCGGCGGATGCGGCACCGTAAGTCTCATTCATTTATTTTTCCCGCAACAAAGTAGGGTTGCTCGCAATTTCAACGATAACTCGGGCCATGTTCGGGTAAGTGCGGGATTAGTGTTGGGAAAAGGCGATAGCGTTTCCGCTCTCAAGTTTAAAGTTTTTAACATTTCCATTTCCTTTTAATCTATCATTATAATTCGTCCTCGCACTCGGATCTATTATGACGTTTACGAATTAACATTAAACATATGGGAATCGACCGAGCGCGATTTGCCAAGAATCGGTGCGAAGAGCCACTGATATGCATGCAGTATAGACTACAGAGAGAAGGCGCGAAGAAGCATCTGTCTGCGTGAGAAAGTTTAACCCAGTTCCATTTGACGAGCCGTCGTTCAATGAGAATGGTTCCTCGTATCTGGAAGTAAACAGTGGCATTGTTACGGCTCGTCGTTAATAGAGCTGCGCGCAGGAATGGAGAAGTTATAGGGCCGAGCGACCGGGTCGTAAATATCGAGAGAACGTTCCTGTAAATCGCGAGCAATTTCGCGGAGCCGGCGTAAAAAGGGGAAGGAATTTCTAAAGGTATGCTAAGGATGAACAAATTGGGATACAGGCAACAGAGCTACTGGAGCCAATTCGACGAAGAGGATCCGGAATCGCTGATGGAGATACTCGCCCGACTCGGTCACACTATCATGCGCAACCCAGAAGTGGAGAAGTAGGTGGAATTCAGTATCTCGCGGGTGAATCGCGGCTGCAGTGCGGCTTATCGCTTTCATCCACTCGTCCGATTTCTTTTTCGCAGCAACAAACGAGGTTTGGATCTGGGCCTGAGCCGTGGATTCAGTGGCTCGCAAGCGGCAAAACATTTGATGGGACTGGCGGCAGCGAATTACGCCGGAGGGCCTGGCCGACGACGTCGTTCCGAGCAACCCTAAATTAAAAGGCATCGTTACCGTTCCGTTCCGTTCTGTTCGACCAACCGACCGACCACATCTTGACCTCGAGCTCGGTCTTCGTAAATGTCCACTTACGTTCCTTCGTGCATGCTAAATTCTTTCCCTTCGCCCATCTTTGCGACTGCTTGCCAGAAATTTCCTACCCTTACACACGTTCGTCCCTTGTTTCTTATTATTTGCTACTTATTTATTTGTTTATCTATTTATTTATTACGGTTAGCTACTATGACTGCTGTTGCATTTAAACGCGATAGCGTACTCGTACTCCGTGTGGAAATCTAGTCACTATTGTATAAGATAATTTTGTATGCGCGAATATTCGCTTGTGTGCGAATCGGGGAGAATAGAAAGGGAAGGAGGCGACGCATACCCGTAGTTTTTTATATAAAGCCGAGCATTAACGATAGCCAATGATAATTGTCCGTTCAACTGCAATTTCGGTGCACGTGTGCGCTCGGATAGGTAGCGTTACGTGTATGCATACCACTATGTGCTTAGGTATATTCATTCGCCATGGTGCACATTCTTTTGTTCACACGTTCCGCACTACCTATATATACAATTTACTAATTTGCAGAAATGTTTTTCTGTCAGCCCCGGCGTATGTACCTGCGCGAGGAATATTTCGACTCGGACAGATCATAGCCGGCGATTCGAGCGTAGTAAAATTGAAATACCGTAGGTTGTTATCGGTATCATTCATCCTTCTCGCGCAAATAGGCACTAATCGTTCGTTCCTCTGATATTCCTCGCACCGGATCGTTCTCGTAGCCACGTGTACACACGTACCCATTTCTTTCCCATGAAAATACGTGGTCTGTGTGTTCGCTATGCAACTCTGTCTGCATTACCTTCGATTTACTGCGAATAAATCAAACCTACTTTCACTTAATGCCGTCTGTTCCTATAACCATGCAAAGATCAGCGAAGCCGTTTCCCAGGAGATACTCGAGATGAGCCAGCCGGAAGTGGCGGTAACGTGGAAAGTAGCATTAACGTATTGAGAGAAACGAAATTTAAATCGCGCCGCGCCGCGCCACTCGAGCAGAGTTGGAGTCGGTAAGTCTTAGTCGGTAGCCGAAGGAAAGTCTACCGGGAGTCGAACCGGAGTCCATCGTCGGTTAGCGTCGCGGCGCGTTGTGCGCCAGTCACGCGGTCACGCGGCCAAGGTACATATGTACAAGATTACACGAGCAAAGTGGGCAAAGTGAGCAACGCGCGATTACGGGTTTGTGTGTGCGCATTAGGTATCTACTCCCCACTGTATTGTAGATAATATTATAAAGTTTGAAGACTAATCAAATACAGACTGATTAAACCTGCCAATCGCCAGAGCAACGCGCGTGCATAGTAAAATAGCCAGCGAACTAAATTCATCTGTATAAGCAATGCTCGGCTAAATATCACTAAAATTTGCGGGAACAAATTTTTTCCTCGACCATCACCAGTCGCGCTTCATCACCTTCGACTCGCGATCAGAGAAACATCTTTGTCAGTTGGGTGTTTAGGCAGTTGCACAGTACCTAAGTAATTAGGTGCGCCTTCCTTGGCGATCTGTTTTGGGAGCCAACTCTTGGAACGAAAGAGATGGGACCCTGCTCGCGAGAATCTCAATGCACGCGCACTGATTGAAAGAGTCACCCAAGAAATCGCCTCGTTTCGGTCCCACGATTCTGGAACTGAATTTTATGCCAAACGATACCTTATGGTGAGACATCGATCACGCGAGATTTTCAAGTCGAGGTGACAATTAGTCTCTATAGGAGCTCAACGAAATGAAAATTCATTGATGCACCAGCCCATACGCTTCGATGTACGGACTTTTATGTCAGTCCGGTAATTAAAAAATTGTTCCCAGGCATTCTGCTGACTGCTAACAACGAATTTGAACTTGGATTTTCAAAATTCATAACTCCCATTGCGAGAATGTCGCTAATAGAGTCGCTTACAAGGGAAGATCCCGAACCCGGAAATTCGAAAAGTTCAGAAAACTTTGTGAATATGTAGGGAATTTCCTCTTGATTACAACGATATTTATGTTTGCTGCCGGCGGTGTGATTGACCACTGAAAATCGGGTTATCTTCCGATTTTGGGTTATGACTCGTGAACAGTAAAATAATTTTTACACCAAATGATTGATCTAATTAAAATAGGTAACTTTTGTCTCGAAACTTTTTCTTCTATCTCTTACAGTTCGCGAGTTATAACACAAAATCGGAAAATAGCCTAATTTTCAGGGGTTAATTTCACCCCTTCGAGCGAATTTGGGCAGCAAACAAAAATTGCGTTGTAATCATGAGAAGATCCTCTACGAACTCACAAAGTTTCAGAATTTTTTGAATTTTCGTAAGTAAACACTAGGGTGGCCCTTATTTACTTTTGGTAAAAATTTTTTTCAAGATTTTCTTCGGGGCACCCTCCAGAATAGTTCCAAATAATTAAAAAAAAATCTGTGTAATATTTTTGCGAATTTCGACCCCAACTTTTCAGGAAACATTCATCACATATCAAACACTGAAAATACGAAGAAATTTTTTTTTATCTTGTTTGCATATTTCGGTATATGCCCCCTCCTTAAACGTTTAAAAAATAGTCCTCGAAAATAAATATTCCATTTTTTTTGTTCACCTTCATAAATAAAAAGCGTTCTAGAAGCATTTAAATTTTCAAAATTTGAAAAAAAAGTTTTTTTTTATAGTTTTTCGGATTTTGTTCGAAAACCGTTTGTCGCACGAAAAATAGTAATACACCAAAAAAGATGCTCCCCGTCCGGATCTACAACTTTTGTTTGACATATTTTTTTATTTAACCAATAACTTGGAAGACCTTATATAAAATCGACTTCGCGAGCTGTTAAATAATGATTTAAATGTTTAACGGCCCAGGGGCACCCTTTCCCGTTACCCGATCGAGCTGAAACGTTGCACAGATTTTTTTTTAATTATTTGGAACTATTCTGGAGGGTGCCCCGATGAAAATTCAAAAATCGAAAATAAGAGCCACCCTAGTGAACACGTATAAATTTTCACTTCTTCGACCTGCCATATCTCAGAGACTACCTGTCACCTGAATTTGAACATTTCGCGTGATTGATGTCTCATCATAAGGTATCGTTCGGCACAAAATTCAGCTCCAAAATCGTGGGACCAAAAAGGGGCGAGAAAAGGCCTCATTTTTGGGTCACTCTTTAACCCTTTCGCTACGACGGGCGACTATAGTGGCTCTCCATACGGTGCCACTGAGGTACGACGGGCGACTATAGTGGCTCTCCATACGGTGCCACTGAGGTACTACGGGCGACTATAGTGGCTCCCCGTACGTGGCGTCGCGTACCTACCGTATAGCGATGTCGCGGCGCGCGGCATTGCCCCGTTCAGTGGGAATACCGCGGCGGAGAACCTGCCCGTAGCGAAAGGGTTAACGTTTACCCAAGTTTTGACAAACCGAGCGTTTCTGTTTTCTACCTGTTTGTTATTCTTTGCGACCTGCCGCTTGTTCGTGCTTGCCGAATGTCGGCCTCGATTGCCGTTACGTTTACTATCCCCTCCGACTCCGATGACGCGACCGCGACACTGTGCTCTGTGCGAGCGTCTTCGGTCGGAGGCGGAGGCAGAGAGATACCTAAGTTGTTACACGCAACTTGTTGCCGATTGCTCGCCACGTCAGTCACTCTCACTCGCTATGCTGTCATCCCAGCAGTCTTCTTTCGCTCTTTGCCCGCATCTCCACAAATATACAGCTGACTAACAATAAATACAATCACTAGTACAGTGTTGGTGAGGCAACAAAGGGATCGAAAAGAATATTGGTAATCGACGGGATTCGTGTATATAGGTATGTAGAGCAGGCCGGTATTTATTTAACACGCTCACAGAGTGTAATTAGGCAATCGAGCAACGAAATCTGAATACAAGATTGGACGGTCGTCCGACGAGCGGAAGGTCTTATCTCGCGATAAGAGAAGATGCAGATACCCTAAATGTAGGCATGTATTAGGCATGTATACGAATGGACCTTGCGAATGGAAGAAGAAACGAAAGAGCGATCTAGTCGCGATCGTCGGTTAATCAGGAAGAAACTAGGTGTCGGTTTAACGGTGACGATGCTCGGGATCGGCATCGGTTCCCTACTATTCGCGTACGCGGCGTTTGCCACCGTGAACAGCGGCAACGCGGACAACCAGACCATGCCCATCAGACAAGTGATATTCGTAAGTACCTGTGAAGCTATGTATCGTACTAGAGATAGCGAATGTTTAAACGCCCGCGCCCGCCGTTGCTCGACAGGTCTTTCGGCACGGCGATCGGACCCCCACGGAAACTTATCCAAACGATCCGTACCGAAACTACCAGTGGCAAGGTGGCTGGGGAGCTCTGACCAAGGTTATAAATTATGAAATCAAAATGAACTAGTCAAGTTTTAGCAATGTCTCCGCAACGGTAAACGTAGAATCGTTATGTAGAGAGGGATGCTTGACATGTACAACGTTGGCCGGTGGATCCGCGACAAGTACGGCTCGATAATTGGCCCCAAGTACGAGAGCAGCCTGTCGTTGGTACAAAGCAGCTACGCGGATCGATGCATAATGTCCGCGCAATCATTGCTGGCTGGTTTGTATCCGCCAACCCCGGAGGAGATCTTCGTACCGGATTTGAACTGGAGACCGGTACCTGTCCATTCCACCCCCAGACAGTTGGATAAGGTGCGCAGATGGGTAGTAGATAGATTAGTATCTTGATAAAGCCGGGCATTCCTTGGTCGTTACAGATTGTCGCGATGAAGGCGACCTGCCCGCGATTGGAACAGGCTTTGGGGGAAGCGTACGCAAACGAATCTGCGCGACCGGAATCCGTGCCAGCTGAATACTATCAAGAACTTTCCGCCCATACGGGGCAAAAAATCGCTACCATCACCGACATCGAGTTTCTATACAACACTCTGGAAATAGAGGAACAAAGCGGCTTGAAACTGCCGGAATGGACAAGCAAATACTACAATCAGCAAATGCGCGAGATCGCGGCTCGAAGTTTGGCCATATTCACCAGCGACACGTTGCAACGACGACTTCGCGGAGGTAGGTAAGGCTGAGCTCGGACGGACCACTTTTAGAAGCTCACCACAACCGCGAAACAGTGGTTGGCCTGTCGCTTTTGAGTCGACGACAAAAAACTGTAAATTGTCGGTGTCGGTGGTTGACACAACGCACAACCGTTTCTCTGGCTGTAGTGGGCTTCTAAACTGGTCCGTCTGAGTTCAGCCTTAAGGGGACATTCTACTCTCTCGGCCGAAAAATCGGCCACTTTTCGGTGATGGTTTTTATAATGAAGTAAACACTTAATGTTTTCGAATTTCTGCGGGTATATTTTGCCGCTCTTGAAATACAAGAAAAAATCATTGTTCCTTGTTTATTTCATTTGTTTACACAAATATTTCGCAGTTAAGTTGACGGCATCAGAATTGCTGGCGGTTGAAATTTCGGACGACTGGATCATCGGAAATAAAAACACCAAACGTATTTTTAATTCGCAGGATTATGGTTATCGCGCTTACCACGAAAGAACAACTTTGGACCAAAATTATTAAAATGGCGGTCGATCGAAGTTGAAACTACCGAAAAGGGCATTTCTTTTCTGTTTAATAGATATAAAATTGTGAGAAAATATTAAAAAATCTTAAGATATTTGTGCTAAGCGGGAAAGCCACTAATGCGTAGAATAACATATTAAAATTTTGGATTAATTGGTCATGGAGTTTTTTTTTTATCACATCCGCCAACCAAGAAAATGTTGTTTCGAGAAAAACGCGTTTAAAGTTTTGAGAACCAGGCCGCTGACTTCGCTCCAAAAATTTAGGAGGATATTGTAGAAGGTGCATTCTTCCGAATTCAGCAGAAAAAAAATCGAATTTTTTGAGGCCGAGAGAGTAGAATGTCCCCTTAAAGTTTTGAGAACCAGGCTGCTGACGCTGCAAATACCTATAACATTGAAAATACATCGAATTTCGCTCCAAAAATTTAGGAGGATATTGTAGAAGGTGCATTCTTCCGAATTCGGCATAAAAAAAAAATCGAATTTTTTGAGGCCGAGAGAGTAGAATGTCCCCTTAAATAAAATTCACCTATTCTTTCTCAGGCGATTTGTCGCGAAAATTTCTCCGATTAATTATACCTAAACGTGTGCTTGACTTTCAGGGCCGTTGCTGAAAGAAATTCTAAGTCACATGCAAGCTATGGAAAGTAAGAAACGCGCGAGGCGAGCCTATCTGTATTCCGCGCATGACATAACACTGGTCAATTTACTGAGAGCCATGGGCTTCACGAGTGAATATTTTAAACCGGAGTACGGCGCGACACTCGTCTTCCAGTTGCACGATCCACCCAGCTTCTCCAACGACGACGCCGAAGTAAAGGTATTGTTTTGGACACGTCGATGTAATTTCCATTCCTTTTGTCGGCTCTCTTTATCGCTTTTCGCAGCTGATGTACCTGAACGATACGGACACAGTCACGCCGCATCCCATGAAAATACCAAACTGCAGCACGCCTTGCCTACTCGGAACTTTGGCGAGTCTGTGGAAAGACGTGCTTCCCGGTAACTGGGACGAGGAATGTCTCCTGTGATCCTTTCTTTCCCTTCCTCTGCTACCTATGTACGTGACATCGGCTGAGATTCCGCCTTACTGCTACATAGTCCAATGCGAGCGAAAACGTGCTCGCCGAAGTCGTTGCCTCCAAGTCGTTTCTAATTTTTCACCGCGCGACCAATGAACGGCCAAAGGGCTTTATTAGCGCGCAGCAGTGCAGCCGTCGTGTATATCTATATACATATTAGGGTGGAGTGAAAAAAACTTTCTTTCGATGATCAAGTTCTAATAGTGCGGAAAAGTTGTCTACTTGGCACAATAAAACGTGTAAAAAAATTTCAGCTCGATCGGATAATTTCTTCTGTGTGCACCAAAGGCCTTAACTTTCAAAATTTTAGTACAAAACTTAAGAAAGTGCAACATTCTTCAGCTGGTGGATTCTACCTTTTTTTTTTACCCAGGACTATATTTGTTGCGTAAATGAAGCAAAGAAACACCTGTGGCTGGTTTCGGAACGATAGCGAATGGCCTGTCGGCACTGTAAAACTATCAAAAAATGCAGCTCTTCGCTCACTTTCCTGACGGAACAAGTGCCCAGAACCCACCACGCGGAGGTAGCTGTACGTCGGGCTCCTTGTTCTTTGTATTTTATATTTTTTTTTTCTTTTTTTTTTTAAATAATTTTATTGACTTTTTTTTATGTATTTTGTATTTTATATTTTTTTTTTTTTTTTTTAAATTTTAAGTTTTGTACTAGAATTTTGAAAGTTAAGGGCTTTGGTGCACACAGAAGAAATTATCCGATCGAGCTGAAATTTTTTGCACGTTTTATTGTGCCAAGTAGACAACTTTTCCGCAGTATTAGAATTTGATCGTCGAAAAAAAGTTTTTTTTCACTCCACCCTAGTAGGTATGTAGTATGTACGAATCAATTCTAATTCCAGCCAAGCTGGTTAACATTACTAAATTGGCACAAAATCGTTTAACCAGGATGTGTCCGCGTTGCTTACGCAACAAATGACACTGGATGTTTTGCACGTCTCGTTACGCAATACGAGAACGATTATTACAACCAGTCTTTCCGTTGAATTCAAATACGCGAGCGGAAGAGACGCGGAGCATCGATTAAACGTCGTCAAGTTCGTATCGCGTCCGCCAACATATATCTACTGTATGTATGGATGTACATATCTACATATCTATCGTGCCCTCTTCGAATGCTATGCTTTCCCCATTATCATTGAAACCTTGAATCCTCAATACCGCTCCAATCGATTCACTCGCTACAACACCTGTGTACACGCATACCTAAGGTACTTACATATATGTACTTGACGCATTAATAAATTATCCATCTACTTACAACATGTGGTACTTGTGTACATGATTATTACACGGCAACTAAGGTAAATGTCCCAATGGCAAAACAGTTAAGGAAGCAGTTGAGATGATTGCAATTTTTTTTATATTTAAATAGTATAAATTTATAACTAAATATAATTATTCGAAAGCTTAAAATTTCTACTTTCACATAACGTAACAAGAATCTACATTTGTTAAAGCAAAAGTTTTAAATTAATTAAAACATGAAACTGTTCATATGGCCCAGTAATTAAATAAAATTCATAGCGTGTCCCAGTCATTAATTAACAGTGTCCCAATTATTGAATATGTATTTAATTTAACTATTTCTATCAGTTAATGAAAATAAATCAACTGACTGTAGTTCTTCTTCTTTATCTTTTTTACCTTCGGCATGACTTTGTCTGAAAAAGTTAAAAAATGATTAAAAGTATATTATAAAAGTTTAGGTTATGTTAATATTATAACGAGTATAAGATTAATTATCCTAATAATTCTTAAACAGTATTATATTTTTGTCTAGTTATTATTAACGTAAATATATAGGATACAAAAAATACTTACTTTGGTACAATAAATATTTATAATTTTATAACTACTGAACACTGACGTCTGTAACACCGCGGTTAAACAACCATTGAACACACGTTTAATGATTGGTACGTGTCATGTTACCGTGTACTAGTCGATAAACGCAACAATTTCAATATTAAAAACAAAAAATTATTAAAAGATCCAATTAATTTTAAATTCTTCAATGTATAATAAATCCAAAACAACTGTATAATTTCAAAAATTATAAAATAATAATTAATTACAACCTTAACAAAAATATTCTCTCGCTTGCTTGAGCCCATTATAGGTAAGAAGCGAGATTGAAACTGTTGAAGCTTTACTGTACAATAATATTTTTGTATGATATAACTATTCAGTTATGTAAGCTTATAATTGTATCTATATGAAGCTAATACATTTTGCAATTATATTTCGAACAGTTTAAACGTTGCAAATTAGTAAAACTATTATTATTAATAAAATTTCTTCTCAATTTTTAATTATTGGGCCATGTTTAAGGACTGGGACATTTACCTTACGGCCTGCTACACAAGTAGAGTGTACGTAGGTAAAAGTTCGCAGCGGGTAAAAGCTCGCACCATGCGAATCTCGCTGTTCGAGTTGTGGCAGCTGCCAATGGTGATTGACAGCCAATTGTCAATCAAGGTAGAGTGCCCCGTGTCGAATTGTGTGGCTGTGCTTCGTTTTGTTATCGTACAATGCGGTAACTACTGAATTCGTTAGTTCCGATGTAATATTCTCATTTTTAGGAATCGATAAAATTTCTATAAATTGTTCAGTAAATATTTTAATTAATATGTCGTCTGAAGGAGCTGAAATTCTTCTATCCAAAAGTACAGATAGAAGTTTTCAGTTCTCCTCACAGATAACAGGATTGATTAAACAATGGAAAAGTAGCTGTGGGGGGCAATAGTTCGAATGCAATCTCCCCATTTAAAAATCAGCTTGTAGTAAACGAAGCAATGAAAAGAAAATCTGATTGCGAACGTGCAAAGAAATAATTAGAAATGCAAAAAAAATCCAAAAAATAACTTCTGCTTCCGAAAAATTCCGAAAGGAACAAAACGAATCGGTTCGAAAAAGAGAGTAGCCCAACCATCAACTTCTATGGAAAAAATAATTTGTCCTGCGTGTGAATAAGAATACACTGATCCTCCAGAGGACTGATGCCTGCGCAAACTACGAAGATGGAGGTAATGTTATGTGCGATTACTGTTACCTTGATTAAAAAAAAATTAATTGTAAACTATTCGTCGTTTTGCTATACCACCACAACTATTGTACGTAGGAAAATAAAGCACTTTTGTGAGAAATTCTCGTTGCGCTCTTTTACCCCGTAACACGCGAACTTTTGCCCCACATGTCGGGTAAAAGTTGGCATTTTGCACTTTTTGGAAATATTTATTTTATGTAAATTGTGACAGGTAAATTTACATCGAGTCACTGCCTATCGGATAATAAGGGATAGTAGTTATTTCTTACACAATGATATGTAATATCAGTGTAATACCAAGGATTTTAGGGAAGTCTAAACTTTAAGGGGTAACACCACTCTAGAGGCAGAAAAAAAGACCTAAATTTGACAATTTATTTTGGGAGTATGACAAACGGAATAGAATTTCCTTTCAGAGGGTTTATTTAACACGTATTGAAGTACGAAAAACAATTTTTTTATTGTCATTTTCAGACAAAATGGCGGCGACAGAGCCCTTCGTCGAAACCACTTCTTTCAAACTGGGAGGACGGATTTCTCGGAGACTATTGCATGGATCGATTTGAAATTTTTACTGTAGCTTCACAACAATATTCTCTTTGGAAGTACGTAGCCGTTTTTTGATTGAATGTAAACTCTTTTTTTTATAAACAATTTAATGCTCATGTTTAGGGCAAAAGATCAATTCATTTCTTAAAAAGTGCACCACTTCCACAAAAATTGATTAAAAAAAAACCCTACGTACTTCCAAAGCCAATTGTATATAGATTATAAATATTTTTTATTTTTTGTTCCCGGACTCATACATGCCGAGAAATCCGTCCTCCCGTGGCGGTGTTTTCAAAAAAGCTGTTTTCGATGACGGGCTCTGTCGCCGCCATTTTGTATGAAAATGACAATAAAAAAATTGTTTTTTGTACTTCAATATGTGTTAAATAAACCCTCTGAAAAGAAATTCTATTCCGTTTGTCATACTCCCAAAATAAATTGTCAAATTTAGGTCTTTTTTTCTGCCTCTATTGTGGTGTTACTAGGGTTTGTCGGTTTTTAAAAACCGGGTTTAAAAACCGGTTTTTTTTTATAAATTTGTAAAATTCGAAAATCGGTTTTTAAATTTAAAAAAACCGGTTTTATATACTAGACTTAATATGTAAAAATGAATTAATTATTCAATTAAAAGCGTTAATATTTTGACTTGAAATCGCATCGGACACAAGCATATTGTAGTAGTTAACAGTTTACTGTAAAACTAATCTTCCTGAGTTCATATTTTCGCAAGGTAAATACTAAAAGTAGAAAAATACTAAATGAAATAAAGATTTAAAATTTATATTTTGTACGAATTTTAGTTATTTGAGTTTTTTATTTGGTTTCGTATGCAGTGTATTTTATTGTAGATCCATACATATTAAATGAACTCAAAATTTGTACGGATTTGTACGGATTTTAGTTATTTTAATTTCTTTTATTTATTTGGTTTTGTATAGATAGAGTATATTTTATTTTATTATATTTTTGTAATTCCATAAATATTAAAAAAAAACTGAAAATTTTTAAAATAAGTACAAATATTTATTTTTTATTTCAATTATATTTTTCATGAAAATTTGAAAACCGGTTTAACCGGTTTTTTGGGAATAGTGGAATTCGAAAACCGGTTTTTCCAAAAGTCGGTTTTTGTATAAACCCTGTTACCCCTTAAATGCGCACTCTTGCCCCACAATACTCTATCTGTTTTGTGATATGTAGCCTCGAAGCTGCCGATGCCCTGCATATGTAAGTGCGCGTATAGGTCTTATACTCGCGTTTTACCTACGTCTTCTATTTTTAAGAAGCTACGGAAGTTGTTAATCTATCAGTGGCACGTATGCAGCGTGCTCGATTAAGGATAATGCTAATGCCCGGGCTTCTCAATGCAAACGTCCTCTCGTTTTCATTTAAGTCACGAGTTCCCGGTTCTCGGTTCTCTCGGGGGGTCCTAGGCTTTGTGCGAAACATTCCGAAATAATTATTTCCAAGGAATCAATGTGGCGTACACAGTCGAATTACGCTTTTAATTACACACGCGCATATAGGTACCCATTTATCTATATACTACACATTAAGAGTGTAACCACTTTATATTCTGTGCCCTTATCCCAGTCGTCAGCATCTAATTCCCCTCGACGCACAATATAGAATATAATTACCGTCGCCTTTGTCCGTACCGTTCGCTACAGATCCAAACCATTCGAATTTTTGTTAAATCCATACATATGTACGTAGAACCGCTGTAACCGTTTGCACAGCCTGTGTTGCTGGTGTTTCGAGGTTGGTCCGCTGTATTTAACTATTTACCGAGAAGGAAAAACAATGGTGAGAGTACGCGAATGTACACCGTGGCGACTAACAATATAAGCAGTATTACACGATCCAGAGAAAACGGCCAAGTGGCGAAGTGACGTTTAACGAAGGGGCGAAGGGGGAGGTAATTGTGGCGGTTGGTGGGTGAGGGGAGTGGGGGCGAGGTAGGAGCAGAGTCGAGAGTCGAGAGTCGAGATGCGCAGTCGTATCAGTGCAAGCTTATCCGCGATCGGCGACGTGGTCCGTTAAGCGTTTGCGTTTGTCCCTTGTGATCACTTGTGATCCACACGACTGACCACAGTAACCACTAACCAGTAGCGGACCAGCGGACCAGCGGAGCAGCGGACCTGCCGGATAACCAGGATAACCAAGGATAACCAAGGATAACCAAGGATAACTCCTGCCTACCGCGATTCAACCGTGTCGGGAAATGAAACAATAATTTGTCGAATCTCGTGTCAAGTAACGTAACCGTTTCACGTGTCAGCAAAAGTTGCATGCGCTGTCAATCCTACTGTATGATATATGATAGCGCCCGATCGCGCACCCACCATTCTCTTTTTCTTCCACTGGATTCAAGAAAAGAGGTTAGTTTCCATCCATTCTGGCCTTTTAAATTCTCATCTCTTCTCCACTAACTTTTCCGTTCATCTGTTTAATCGTTTATTCCCGCTATTAAAGCTGGTTCAGACACGTCCAGTGGTTTGGTCTAAAACTTAGCCGAGTAGCTTAGTAAAGCAATGGTAAATTACTAAATTACTCGCTACTCGACTTAATTACTGGACGTGCCTGTTCCAACCTTTACCAATTCCCCGATAAAATGCGTCATATAGGATGTTTTCCTCTAAAACTGTTCATTCGCTAAAAAAACGCGTCTACGGTCTAATTGTGAGATTGCGAAGCTAAGGTAAATGTCCCAATACCTGGACATTTAAGGTACGGCGTACACACATTTGAGAATTTTTCAGTTCTACAAATCGATCTATATAAAAACGATTTTGCAATTACATGGGGCATCGTGTGTACTTTATCATTAAAAAAAAAACACATATTGTAGGAGTGAATAATTTTGTGAAATATTGAAAATTCATAGACCTTACAATGGCCCAATACTTGGACAGCTCAACTAGTATGTCCCAGCGTCCCGATTTTACTGTCCCATTACATGGACACATAATGAAACCTCAGCAATGTGGATGTTTTCTAGAGAAATTAAATATAAAAAAACAACACTATAGTGTTTTCTTTTTGTATATTTCATCTGCATAAGTAATTTATTCAAATCCGTAAACAAACTTGAGTAAAAAGAATCTATTATTGAACGACTAATTTTAAGGTTATGTGTATTCGTGTGTAACATCGACTGCTTAGCCAATCAGATAAATCAACTACTAAAATGGTGTAAACCGGACAGTTCAAGAGAATAAATTGTTTTTTACGAAAGTGTTACAAATATACCAAATATATATATATATATGAATATATTTTACTAAATATTTGAATAATTGAATAAAATAGTTATTTTTTGGATAAAGCGAATATTAAATCTACTAATCGGTATTATTTGCACCAGCGTCCAGCTACTGGCACGTGTCCACGTATTGGGTCTTTCACCTTATCGGGTGCGAAACGAAACGACAGCACGTAATTCGTAGCGCGTCTACGTCATCGTAGCCTATTTTAATCGCCGCGCCGCGTGTCAAATGGTCAAGTCGAAACGAGGATCAAGCAGAACCCACGCGGATCCGTCGGAGCGACGATTTATTTCGCGAGATTACATTTCTAATTTGTCCACAGGATTATCCGTCGATCGTAACGCGAGATGTTCAGTTGGCTGGGCCGGGAAGAGACCGGCAAACAAGACCTCTTCGAAAATGTCACGGAAGGTCTTAAAAAGATATACAAGTCGAAGTTGCTACCCCTGGAACAGCATTATCAGTTCCACGACTTTCATTCCCCGCAACTCGACGATCCGGACTTCGACGCCAAGCCAATGATCCTGTTGGTGGGCCAATACTCTACCGGCAAAACTACCTTCATCAAGTATTTGCTAGAGCGAGACTTTCCCGGCATAAGAATCGGCCCTGAACCAACAACAGATCGCTTCATTACAGTTATGTACGAAGAGAAAGAGGGCGTGATACCTGGGAACGCTTTAGTCGTCGATCCCAATAAACAGTTTCGTCCGCTCTCGAAATTTGGTAACGCGTTCCTTAATAGATTCCAATGCTCTATGGTAGCGTCTCCCGTCTTGAAAGGGATATCCATCGTCGATACGCCCGGTATCCTGTCCGGCGAGAAGCAAAGGGTACGCACCGTTCGAAATATGTCCCGCGTTCTCTATTCCTGTAGTTGACGAGCCGCTGCATTCGTTTATATTAGGTTGACAGAGGCTACGATTTCACCGGCGTCTTGGAATGGTTCGCCGAACGAGTCGACAGAATTATATTGCTGTTCGACGCCCATAAACTCGACATTTCCGACGAATTTAGGAGATCCATAGAAGCGCTGCGCGGCCACGACGACAAAATTAGGATAGTTCTGAATAAAGCCGATATGATCGATCATCAGCAACTCATGAGGGTGTACGGCGCGTTGATGTGGTCGCTCGGGAAAGTTTTACAAACGCCCGAGGTGGCAAGGGTATACATTGGATCGTTCTGGGACCAGCCGCTGAGATACGACGTAAATAAGAGGCAAGTTCTCTTCACCTTTGTAGGTACGATTATCCTGTACGCAGAGAATTCTTCTCGCCTAGCGTAAGGCTATAATAATTCCACTGATCGTAGAGGATCCTTAAATCTTATCCCGTGTCGCGTACGCGCGCGTAAATACGTTTAAATGTGTTCGCCAGATATCAGCGCGATAGGATTGTATCTGTTACCTTGTTTTAAATGTTTTACAGATTATTCGAAGACGAGGAACAAGATTTGTTCAAGGATATGCAATCGTTGCCAAGAAATGCAGCACTTAGAAAGCTGAACGATCTGATTAAACGTGCACGGTTAGCAAAGGTAAGCAAAGAGAAAAATCGGCCTATCAGCGATCGTGTTCTATCGCTCGTGGATCAATATAGATCATGTACTCATTCATACATTCACGGATATCGTCCACGATCCAGAATCGATAACGTTCGATCGCATGTTGGCTGGTTCATAGGTACACGCTTATATAATCAGCGCCTTAAGAAAGGATATGCCTAGTATGTTCGGCAAAGATACGAAAAAAAAGGACCTCATAAAAAATCTCGGCCAAATTTACGATCAAATACAAAGAGAACAAAAAATCTCACCAGGCGACTTCCCAGATTTGAAGAAGATGCAGGAATGCTTGGCGCATCACGATTTTAATAAATTCAACACCTTGAAGCCGAAATTATTGGAGGTAGTCGATAAAATGCTGGCCGATGATATCGCGAAACTCATGGCCATGATACCACACGAAGAGATCGGTACAGCGTCAGAGGCGCTCGTCAAAGGTGCCATTCTCTATTTACTTATAATCTTCTAGGAAAGATACGACCATTTTTATAGAACCCAAACAACCAAGTGCACGGACATTCTATTTATATGTATTACTACTCGCTCTACAAACTCGTATAACTGAACGTCATCGTAGATTAGCGTTTCACAGAAATCATTTCATTCGTCGCAATAACTTCAATTGCGCGCACTGAAACTTTAGACACCCGTGAGCACTATATCGTTCAAAGTACCTATGTACTTGTGTGCATACACGCCATTCCTTTTACTTTTATGTTTACTTTTACTTTTACTTTTACTCTTTCGGAAAGGAGAATGCCAACTTTTAGAAAAGTAATTTACACTCCACCGGTTAACATTTAACGAGCGTGTTTGCAAAAGATAGCTTTCTTACGCGAATGTGCGATAGATGTTCAAATGAAATGACGCATTGTATATTGTTTCAACGACAATGATAGGCGGCGCGTTCGAAGGAGTAGAAGATCAAGTAAGTCCGTTCGGGTATAAACGTGGAGAAGGTATCGATGCTGGAGCCGGAGAACCAGAATGGATCGTCAACAAAGAGAGACATAAATACGACACGACCTTCACTGAACTCGGTCCATGCGATGGAAAAATTACGGGTGCAGGTAATCTATTATCGCACGATCATACGCGTTTCTCTTCTAAATTCAATTATGGGCAATACTTTTTTTCTTTCTTTCTTTCTTTATGATGATACTTTTTAGTTTTTATTACTCAAGATGACACTAACCATATGCACCTATTAAATATACTTTCAGCGGCCAAGTCGGAAATGGTGAAATCTAAATTACCAAACAGCGTGCTTGGGAAAATTTGGAAACTATCCGACATCGATAAGGATGGATTCCTGGACTCTGATGAATTTGCCTTGGCGATGCATTTAATTTCCGTTAAACTCCAAGGTTACGACCTTCCTGCAGAATTACCGGATCACTTGGTACCACCATCCAAGCGAGACATATAATTTGTGATTGCAATTTCTATATTATTAACATTTTATAAACATCAATTCGCCGAATACGTCTGGTATTTATTTGCCGCTCATTTTATGCGGCCATCTGAATCTATTAATTATATAGTGAACGAAACGACACAGAACACGACCCGTCGACCAACGTTTATTCCTTCTGAAATGTTCGAAATAATATACGGCATCCTTGAATACGTTACGTTATCAAATTGCTATATGTCGCTTTTGGTCATCTGTTTGTTTGGTAAATCAAAAAAAAAAAAAAAAAAAAAAAAAAGAAGGAAAGAAGCAGACCATTTGATCTTTGATTTATCATCTTTCATGGGGTCTTTCCCTTCTGACAAACAAGCACTTGGATTTCTCTTTTAAATGCTACCAAACCACACACAACACACACATACATCCTATCTCTCTTAACCTTGTGACAGAAAACAATGCTAAATAAGCACTTGACGCGATAATGAAAGGATATACATGTATGTATGTCGAATGAAATTCATAGGCGTGATCCGTTACGTGCGCATAGGTTTAAGCTCGTATGAAAATATTGAGAATAGCATACTGAAATTCCATTTATGCGCGTTAATTCGAATAATTGCAACAACAGTGGAATAACGCCACACGTACACAGGAGTATTCGGTTGTTTAAATATAATTGTTGTTGTTGTTGTTGTTAATATTATTTTTTATCGGCGTCGTCGTCGTTGTTGTTGTTGTTGTTCTATGGTCGACCTATGATCAATATTTCGTCCTTCAAGTTGCACACGCAAAGCTTGTCGATAGTTTTTCATTTCACAAAACTTGGTAAGAAGGGGAACACTTGAGAGAAGAAGACAGCAAAGAGAGATAGCATACGCACGATCCGATTGCCTACTTAAATAGCTACCCGAGTACCTAACCGAGTGCCCGACAAAACAAAAACAATACCTCTATGCCGAGTGAATTAATTTTCAATTATGTTATCCCGCAGTCGTTTCTCTGTCTCTCCATCATTTTCGATAGCTTCTATAAAGGGACAAAAAAAAATAGCCCTCGGGAAATGATAAAGTGCTGATAAATATGATGATAAACTTTAAAAGTCTTGTCAGCCTTAAATCGTTTTGTACGATTTGTTTTGTTAACGACGATAGGTGTATTATATCGAGGCATCAGTAGGAAAGAGACGAGAATGCGTGAATATCGCGAATAGGAAAAACAGGAGAAAGAATGGAAATACCTACATAATGTTACGAACGAACTGGAGAATATTAGCGATAAGTTGTGTGTAAGTGATTTGACGCTTTCATTGAAAAGCAATTGGATTGCGAGGAATCACGTTGCCTTTTATCAGCACTGCCTTCGCGTAACGCGTTTCTATGTGATATTTAAATTAAGAGGAAATGGACTCCAATTCATTATCTCTCTTCTGTCTGGTAACAAAGTATTATGAGTAACAATAACGAGATGTGTAAATGATTCTTAATATTATGATTCATACGTGCTCCTACGTTTTCATACGTACAAGAATACGTTCGGATGAATCGTATCGCCCGAAGGGAACACCACGAGGAATATCGGTAGGGAAGGGAAGAAAGGAGAACGCGACTCGCGGTTCCATGATACGCAACACTTGTGACTATAAATTTCTCTGTACTCAAAAACACAGCCTGGAATCACTTTTACTCGAAAAGGAAAAAGCGGTTTCCCTTCAAACAGTACTAGGTAGTTGCATAAGTCAGTCTTGTCCACGAGCCACGTCTGTTACGCGTTTCGTCACCCTCTACGCTCCATATTGTGTCTATACTGCTGTGACAGAGACAGAGCCGCTTTGCCGGAGCAAGCTTTCAACAAGGCTGATTCAAGTCTCAAGTACGATAATCGTGTAAATCTATTCTTAGACTATTTTACGCAAAAGATATTTAATACAACGTTTTTCTTTGTAACAAATGCACATCCCACTTGTATCATTATTTTATTTTATACAATATATTTTAGAAGGACAAAATATATAACGTGCCTTTTCTACGTACTACATAAATGTATGTAATATGCATACGTAAGGATCATCTAAAGGTGTACACGTACGCACGTGCAGACGCAAAACAGTCATTGTTTGTTTCGGAAAGCAGAAAAACATATGCAATGACTTATCAGTGTTGCACAAGTGGTAAGGAATTAAGGATAAACATTAACTGTAAAACGGTCTGAGATTTTAGTGGCTTCTGACCGATCGAAGACAATATTCAATGTTAATTTCTCATCTCGTTACCAAGAGACCACATAACGACGTTTAATTCGGTTCAAAATACCATTTATTTCATCAAATGTAAAATTCTATCTTAAAAACTCTGAGGAATGTTGTAAAATTGTACCGACTATTATGATGATTATTATTATTATTATTATTATTATTATTATTATTATTATTATTATTATCATCATCATCATCATCATCTCGTTTGATGCAAGTAGAAACTTTGACCGATCAAGTAAAATGGTACGATCTCAGTGTACATATCAACAGTTTTACCGGACGTGCATTTATACGCACACACGTACGAATGAACATGATAAAGTACTTGTGTGTTTTATGTTTATCGTGCTAAATTGACACATGTATGTACATAAATACAGTCGCACGTGGTAAAGACATCACGTTAGTACATATGTATACATATCGTATGCATTAGGATGGCTCTTATTTATACTCTTGGTAAAAAATTTTTTCAAGATTTTCTTCGGGCACCCTCCAGAATAGTTCCAAATAATTAAAAAAAAATCTGTGTAAAGTTTCAGCTCGATCGGATAACGGGAAAGGGTGCCCTTGGGCCGTTAAACATTTAAATCATTATTTAACAGCTCGCGAAGTCGATTTTATATAACGTCTTCCACGTTATTGATTAAATAAAAAAATATGTCAAACAAAAGTTGTAGATCCGGACAAGGAGCATATTTTTTGTTCTATTACTATTTTTCATGCGACAAACGGTTTTCGAAAAAAAAAACCGAAAAAATAAAAAAAAACTTTTTTTTTTCAAATTTTGAAAGTTTAAATGCTTCTAGAACGCTTGTTATTTATGAAGGTGAACAAAAAAAATGGAATTTTTATTTTCGAGGACTATTTTTTAAACATTTAAGGGGAGGGGGCATATACCGAAATATGCACAAAAAAAAAAATTTTTTCTTATTTTCAGTGTTTGATATGTGATGAATGTTTCCTGAAAAGTTGGGGTCGAAATTCGCAAAAATATCGGAGATATAGACGTCATGATTTCGGGTAAAATGATCAATATATCAAAGTATTAATTATTATATTATTATATTAAGTATTAATTTTTGCGAATTTCGACCCTAACTTTTCAGGAAACATTCATCACATATCAAACACTGAAAATAAGAAAAAATTTTTTTTTTTTTGCATATTTCGGTATATGCCCCCTCCCCTTAAATGTTTAAAAATAGTCCTCGAAAATAAAAATTCCATTTTTTTTGTTCACCTTCATAAATAAAAAGCGTTCTAGAAGCATTTAAGCTTTCAAAATTTGAAAACAAAAAGTTTTTTTTTTAATTTTCGTTTTTTTTTTTTTCGAAAACCGTTTGTCGCACGAAAAATAGTAATAGAACAAAAAAGATGCTCCTTGTCCGGATCTACAACTTTTGTTTGACATATTTTTTTATTTAATCAATAACTTGGAAGACGTTATATAAAATCGACTTCACGAGCTGTTAAATAATAATTTAAATGTTTAACGGCCCAGGGGCACCCTTTCCCGTTATCCGATCGAGCTGAAACTTTACACAGATTTTTTTTTAATTATTTGGAACTATTCTGTAGGGTGCCCCGAGGAAAATTCAAAAATCGAAAATAAGAGCCACCCTAGTATGCATACTATAATTCGTCGCGACTGACACGCGCAGTAAAATCTAAAACGGCGCGTTTTATGCCTCCCGCCATGGTTCCATTAAATTGAAAACCATCCGTAAGCTTCTTTTTTCTGAATCGAGAATCGTATACCATTAACGTTGGATGCTGCTTGATGCCAGCCTTAATGCACTCGGCAACGTAAATGTCGCAATTAAACCGGCCGAACCGCATGGTTTTCTTTAGGAGCTGAAGAAAGAGAACCGTAAGAAAGAATGCTAATGCGATAATTGACGAAACGATAAGTTTAGTATGTGTAGTAGGTATGTGTATATAAGTACATATGCTTACTTGAGCAGCGATAGCAAACTGGGGTTGCAGTTTACGGCTACGTTCGCACCATGGAACGAAGAAAACAACGATCCATACGTTCTGATCGCTTAATACTTGTCTCTGCAAAGTCGACGGATCCAACTCTTGCACTTTTCGTGGAAAGAACTGAGTGATCCATGTTAATATCGAGACTGAATCACGTTGGCCGTTGTAAGAACTAGAAATTGAAAATGGCTGGTCAGGTTAGTAAGTACCTACTCTGTACGTAGTACGCACGACTGCCTTGTGTAAGTATACTTACTCAAACACAGTCGAGTCATGCTTCTCCGTCGAATAGATCCTTATTGTTGGATAGCTACGTATTCCTTGGGTGGAACAGAGAACAGACTCCGTTTCGCAATCTACGTTGGCTACTTTTACAAATGAAAGCACGGCGAGAGAGTTTGCAATTGCGATCCATTCGGGCGTAAGTTGTTGACAGGATGCACACCATGGCGCGAAATACTCGACTACCCAGATGAATTTACGTACGCTGGGCTTGAATCTTCTCTCGCCGAGTCGCTCCTCGAAATCTCTCAACGAGAGCCGCACGACTGTGTCGAATGTAAAATTTACAAGAAACGTCGTTACTTTTTCTAAACGAACACCATAATATAATCTCGGAATATTCAACGACTACGATAATTCTCTCACCTACTGGATTTCGTGCTTCATTGACAAACTGAACGATATTCATAGCTGTCTTTTGCATCGAAAATTTGTAAATGCTGGTACCATTTATAAGCATCGCAGTTGGATACGAACGAATATTGTATCGACGACAAACCGTAGAATGTACGGTACAGTCGACAGTTCCAAAGCGAACGATAGACTCGTCAAAATCCATCGATGCTTTTCGAACCTCCTTTAAAAATTGCACACAAGGAGGGCACCACGGCGCGTACCAGTCGAGAAACCATACATCATTCGCTGCGAAGAGAAATAATGTGTTAAAAAATTAGACATTAGATTATTATGCAATGTATATGTTTGGCGAACATTCCCGCAATAATTCGTGAATACAGTTTAGAGAAAAGTAACGCTATATGTTTAGGAACTATCGTAGAAGAGTTCCCCGAAACCAATGCCAGCCATGCGAATCAAAGGAGCCAAGCATAAAGGCAAGGTAAATACGTAGTCCCCTAGCTAACTCGCGTTTCAAATCAATATCCTACCGGCATTCTTTCCTTCCAGTATGGACGTCACTTGCTCAGCGGTTAATGCCCAGACATTTACTGCCTTAACGCTACTGTATAAAAATTTAACGATATCGTTAAAAGTGTTCTTTCCGTGATACAGTTCGAACGCTCCTCCTGGCTTAACGATACCCCACATTGGATAACGATTTACGCCCAGGGTGCTGCAAATGTGCGAGTATTTGCCACAGTTAATTTTACCTGAAAATTTGGATCGTTCATTGGGATTTGTTGTACGAAAAAAAACTCAAGTCCGTGAATGATATCTTACCCAATTTCATAGTATCGATAACACCAGGGAGTCGTTTCAATATTGGATCCGAGTCAGCTACGTGACCGATGTGAAAATATACGAGCCAACCGGATTCGGATGTTTCCTCTTTCATCAAGTATCTTTTAATATTCTGTAAGAATCGAACGTAAACGTCGGTAACTACATTGTACGTACGTATGCATGGACATACTTGTGCAGCAATGAAACAAGAAGAACCTCATGTGTTTACATTTGCATTATATTACATTACATACAATTATAATTATAATTTATATAATTATAATAATACTTGCTTGAAATTCGATAGCGTCGAGATCGCAAGGTTCCGGTAAATGTCCCATTACTTTCTCTACCAATACACCTGTTTCTTCCATGTTTTCGAACGAAACCACGTGCCACGAATTGTTCGTAAACGGAGACACGGACAGATAAACTGCATTGGTATCGTCAGAGATCGCATTCCCGCATCTTTTCTCGTGGCCGCAATAACATATTCTCACATCTATCGTATTTTCCTGCAACAGATCGTGAACAGATTAAAATCTCAAGCGATATTAATTCTAGATACAATAGACAAAAGTACAATAACACAATAATGAAAGCAGGAGAAATAAATATTTGAGAAATGGATAAAGTGGTTACAAAGATCGCGGCGATTTTTGATTGCTCAATGGACGTAAAACAATGACGCTCTGCACCGCAAACAAATATTAGCATAGGTTTCTTTGTTCCTTTGGTACCGCGAGAAATAAAATCCTCCAAAGACTCTTCTATCTCATAAATATCAATCTCCAACTTGCTTAAAATGAAGCTCATAATAGCCGTGTACGTCCTTTCCCCGCTATATTCTCCGCCGTGCCTCGAATTCTGTAACAAAGGAACGAATATTTCAATGCTTGATAAAAAGAACTTTCACATAGTCGGTTTAATTAGCTTTACGTACCTTTGGGTGGTGCATCAAAGTCGGATAAGATCTTATACCAATCTGACGACACAGGCGCCATTCGTCTTCGCAATTTACAGCTGCCATTCTCACCGCCCCGTCAAGTTCTTGCGCAATCCTTTTCCAAATTGGAGCAAGTTGATGACAATGACCGCACAGCGGAGAGTAGAAGTTTACCAGCCACACTTTCTCGGTATAAGTAACACTTTCATCTACAACAGACATAATCTACACTACGGTGGCTCTTATTTTCGACTTTCGAATTTTCCTCGGGGCACCCCCCAGAATGGTTCCAAATAATTAAAAAAAAATCCCTGTAAAGTTTGAGCTCGATCGGGTAACGGGAAAGGGTGCCCCTGGGCCCTTAAACATTTAAATCATTATTTAACAGCTCGCGAAGTCGATTTGATATAATATCTTCCAAGTGATTGATTAAATAAAAAAATATGTCAAACAAAAGTTGTAGATCCGGACAAGGAGCATCTTTTTTGTTGTATTACTTTTTCTCGTACGATAAACGGTTTTCGAAAAAAAATAGAAAAACTTAAAATAAAAAACTTTTTTATTTTTCAAATTTTGAAAGTTTAGATGTTTCTATAACACTTTTTATTTATGAAGGTGAACAAAAAAAATGGAATTTTTATTTTCGAGGACTATTTTTAAACATTTAAGAGGAGGGCATTTACCGAAATAGGCAAAAAAGATAAAAAAAAAATTTTTACTCACTTTCAGTGTTTGATATGTCATGAATGTTTCCTGCAAATTTGGGACCGAAATTCGCAAAAATATCGAAAATATAGACTTTATATTTTCGATACATTTTTTTTTAGTTTTTCGGATTTTTTTCGAAAACCGTTTGTCCCGCGAGAAAAAGTAATAGTCCTGCTTCTTGTCCGAATCTACAACTTTTGTTTGACATATTTTTGTATTTAATCAATAATTTCGAAGGATATTATATAAAATCGACTTTGCGAGCTGTTAAAGATATAGACTCTATATTTTCGAAATTTTTGAGAATTTCGGTCCCAAATTTTCAGGAAACATTCATGACATATCAAACACTGAAAATAAGTAAAAAAAATTTTTTTATCTTTTTTGCATATTTTGGTAAATGCCCGCGCCTTAAATGTTTAAAAAATAGTCCTCGAAAATAAAAATTCCATTTTTTGGGTTCACCTTCATAAATAAAAAGTGTTCTAGAAACATTTAAACTTTCAAAATTTGAAAAATAAAATAGTTTTTTTTTTAGTTTTTCTAATTTTTTTCGAAAACCGTTTGTCGCACGAGAAAAAGTAACAGAACAAAAAAGATGCTCCTTGTCCAGATCTACAACTTTTGGTTGACATATTTTTTTATTTAATCAACAACTTGGAAGATGTTATATCAAATCGACTTCGCGTGCTGTTAAATAATGATTTAAATGTATAACCCTCTAGGGACGGGGATGTTTTAAACTTAACGTAGAATTTTTTTGAGCGTTAAAATAGTCTATTTTATACTTCGGAGTTGGAAGCTACTCGTTAGTTTCTTTTTTTAATTTGTTTATAACAATATAACAAAAAAAAGTTTAATTTCGGGTTCTGATGGTACAACAGTTTCCTCTCTGCCTACTATACTCGAGCTCATTTTAGAAGGAACTTATTTCGCGCATGTTGAATGAGCTATTCAACTGTCGCGAGGTCTCTGTTCCCCCACTTTACCATGCGCAGCCGAAAGACCATTGGTGGTGGCATAGCCAATGAGCGCCAACATGCGCAGAACCGATCTAAACTCGTCGGTCGGCAAGTTCCTTCTAAAATGAGCTCGAGTATAAAGGTCACTATACCTATCAAATCTCGATCTTATTGATGGAACGTAAATAAAAATGTGTTAATCTGAATGGGACTCTGGAGTCCCAGTCGTCCCTAGAGGGTCAAGGGCCCAGGGGCACCCTTTCCCGTTATCCGATCGAGCTCAAACTTTACAGGGATTTTTTTTTAATTATTTGGAACCATTCTGGAGGGTGCCCCGTAGAAAATCTTGAAAAAAATTTTTACGAAGAGTAAGTTAGAGCCACCCTAGTATGTGCTTACAATAATCATTCTCATCGAGCGTAACGATCCAAGGATCGTCGTCGTATATTCCAAAGTTATTCGCGTAATAACTCCAAGAATGGTACGTTCCTTTCTTACTCCCAATGTCAACACCCTCCTCTCCATGGCTGTCGTATTGCTTTCTCAAAATTGGATCTTTCAATGTATCGTAGGCCCTCGTCAATCGAATAAACTTCTCATAAGCTTCCGGATTGTCCTGTAACACGTAAAGATCATCATCCACCATTTCCAAGCAGATAAGTCCCATAAGGATGTACCCCCATTTTCAATTATACGATTATTTCATTAACAACGTCGCGGATGCTAGGCTACAAACACAAGGTACGTCAAGTTACATAAAATACGTTGATCGTCGCGTAAAAAGCTACAGACGCAAGGCACATATAAGATATACATGTTGACGTAGCGAAATCCTCGACTTACGTTATTCGACAAGTCGATAAGAGACTTGCGCTTTCACGTACATTATTTTTGTCAGGATGTTCGATCACCGCTAATTTCTTGAAGGCTCTTCTAATTTCCTTCTGATCCGCCGTCTCGCTTACACCAAGAATTTCGTAATAATCACGTCCGTGTCCCATGCTCGACCATAAATGGACGACAACAAGGAACACATTTATAACGATGGTTTTATACCTAAGAAATTACAAAGTCATTATTATAAAGCTTTCTTTCTCTTCTAGCACGAGACTTATGGAACTATGTACATATATGTCGTGTATATTCAGTTTTAATAAATGTTTTTTTGCGTCATTATTCGTAAATGTTTTTCTCTCTGGTCGTTGGTATTTTGGTAATGATATGTTTGTTGGATAGAATTTTTTAAATTCTTATTGTTAGTTGGATGTTTCTGCCGGTTGTACTTGCTACTATTATATATATACCTACATTTTTACTGTTTCGCGCGAGCCAAGTCGTTTGGCTTCGTCTCTGAATGTCTCCTCCTGGCAGTGTGCGTCGCTAGCCGGTTGATTTGTAGCTATTTTGCCGAATAGAGAGTAGGGGTAGATCCCCCACCATTATACCCCCAACCGACCGTCAAACCAATCAACGCCAAGATGAAGATTTCTCGACGCCAGCGCCAACTAGTGAGACCGCGGCTAACCACCGCTGGGGAATCTGTTGTCGACGCTGATTAGCCCCGGTCTCACTTGTTGCGCGATTCAGTGGGGTTTTCGATTAGACGGCGGGTCCGTGCCCGCGGAGTGCTGAAGCACTCAGCTCACGAGTTTGCGCGGGATTTTCAAGTTATGGAATGAAATAAATGTACACTTCTGAATACTTTCAGTGTCTGGATTTTATTAGTAGCTCGACGTTTACTGTTCTGCTAACAAGTTCGATCTGGTCTTCTTACAAATTTACTCCTCGCTCGTCACCTCCGAGCGCCCTACTCCTCTAATTTTGCCGTGTTCCTCCGACTCCCTCTTCGGATTCCTTCGTCCAATCAAGGCAATGACATCCTTTAAGTTTCGTCAGTGGGTTGTCCTTCTGCCATCTCTCCGTCCTTGGCCCTTCCTTCGCGCTTCCCTCCACTCTCGGCTGGTGGTCGAGGCACGCTTTCCGATTACATATACTTTACATAGGCTGCGTACAGTACATACATTTCTAACAGGTAGGTAAGCGCAACCCTCAGGGTCAAGACGGCGTCGCCGGCGCAAAGTTTATGACTTTATGACTTTCAGCCTCCCCCGAGCTGAGTTTTTACCCTAACAGGACATCGGCAATTATTGAAAGGGAAAACAGAGTTTTAAATGGTTTTACAAGACGAGCAGCTGCCCCTTCATTGAAATTTGGCACGCAGATGTGGAAGGAAAAGTTAAGCTATTTATTATCCTCGCCTGGCCTAACTGTAGTTTTGAGAATTACTGAATGCACCCCTAGGTTCTCGTACGCTTCGAATCTAATTATAATATATCTATCTTTCAGTACAAAAGGATTTTGAATTTCGCTCTACATCTAACCTTGATATTCCTATGTCTTATAACTAACTTCACGCAGTCACACATATTTATACCAGCGGAAACCGCAACACACTCGTCGACAACCTTAGAGCATATAAACATGGAGGAAGCATGCAATAGGCGAAAATGTAGAGGGCGATAGAAAGAGAGAGATATACATGTGGGACACCCCCTCTCTTTCTAGCGCCAGGCGGCGCCCCTGGCGTTAGAAAGAGAGGGGGTGTCCCACATGTATATCTTTCTCTTTCTATCGCCCTCTACATTTTCGCCTATTGCATGCTTCCTCCATGTTTATATGCTCTAAGTCGACAACCGGTTCCCCAGCGACGCTGGTTAGCCGCGGTCTCACTAGTTGGCGCTGGCGTCGGCAAATTTTCATCTTGGCGTTGATTGGTTCGACGGTCGGGTTGGGGTATAATGGTGGAGGATCTACCCCCACTCTCTATTAGGCGAAATGCCTACAGATCAACCGGCTAGCGACGCACCCTGCCTCCTGGCCAGTGGTGGGTTTATTACGTTACATCGAATTTACTACGTGACACGCGTAAAAAATGTAAATAATTGTATAAAATGTAGAAAATGTATTCAATATCAAAAATTCAAATACAAACTATTAACCTCTACCTATTGCATTGAATTTTACTGCACACTATTTTAAATTACTTTAGAAAGAAAGATTGGAATGTAATTATAAAAATTATAAATAATTTTAAATTTTTTAGTAAATTTCATATCTTTGGTGTGCAAAAGATACTCGAATTCTTACATATATCAACATGGATTCTGAAGAAATTGATAAAGCTTTAACAGATTATTTCTTTGGATGTAACATTCCATTTAGTATTATTGAATCTGACCACTTCAGGAACTTTGTTCATAAATTGAATCCAGCTTATAAAATTCCAACTCGAAAGACATTGTCGAATAATTTGCTTAACGCAAAATGTTAAGATTACAAAAAATCAATACTCGGTGTGGAATCCGAAGATGCAGTTCTGTTTTTAGATGGTTGAAAAATTTATCATCCAACAATAAGTATGTTGTTGCAATTCTGAATTTAATGAATACGGCGCAATGTATGTCCATGCAGGTTATGGCGTTCCACAGTCTGCAACGGTTTTTTCAAACAATGTGATTTTTGAAAATACATGAACGTAATAAAGTTAAGCTATTTACTACGTCTTATTCTACACGTAGAATTCACTTTTTCTACGTCAGGTAAAATACGGACCCACCACTGCTCCTGGCATGTGTAGCGGTGTAGCCCACTGCTTGCCACACCTACACCATATACCTAATGCGTACATACAACCCACACGACAAGGACTGTGCATACGTACAGTGTACCGCGGGTAAACGCGGGTAAGCGCCCCTCGGTTTTTAAAGAAGTATGCAAGTATGTACCCAAAGTACATACATATACATTTGGAAACGGCTGTTCGCATCGGAAGATCTTAAAGATTCGATGGAAAAATTTCGTTACAACGTTTTAATGTACTCGTAGCATCCAAGTGTATAGTAGATGAGCAACGTTGCCGGGAAATGGGTTACGAATCGTAAATGTCGCGGCTCTTGCGGTATTCGTGATTCGTGTAGGTATTTGGTTGTGTTTGATTTTTCGGGCCGTTCGTGCTGATTCGTGCACATTCGTGGTTGAAACAGGCTGAAAGTTGAAAGTGGTTGAAAAGGAAGAAAAGCGATCGAAATGGTAGTAGTACTATCTCTCGGAGCTTCTTTCGTGCTAGCTGTCAAATAAACAGATGTAACCTAAAACGCGTAGATCAGGGGGAAGCAAGCAAGGCTATAAAAATGGATGTCGTGACGACAAGTTTGGAGGCTTTGATACGTAAGTTGGAATTTCTTTATTACTTAATAATCTCGAGATGCTTTCGCTACGAACAACGCAACCGTGGTGCAAATGTAACGTAGATTTTAATAGATTCTACTTTCACCATTCTTCGCGCGTATCTGCGTCGCTGGTAATGCCGGCGCCACTCTGCTTGAATCTACGAATCTAATTTTCAACGATCTTCCCTTCGCAGAGAGGGTAACGAATCCGCAAAATCAGAAGCCCGATGCAGCGGCCACCGAAGCGTTCTGCGTCATGTTGACTAAAGAACCGGAGGGTATCCAAATCGGTACCAAGTTATTAGCGTTACACATTCAGTCGTCCAACGAGCCCGAAGCGCTTCAGGCACTTGCTGTAAGTTTTCCGTTAAACTTTCGCTCGAGGCGAAAGCTAAAGGTCCGTTATTCCTTAGTTTAGAAAAGGGACCGACATCGGCGAAATACCTTTCTATTTTTTTCTTCCACCTGTCTAACGTCACGAATTTGCTATTTTCCAAAAATATCGAATTATTGCTTAAATATTGTATGCGCAGCGATCGGTGATTGTCAAATAACATATACATATATATATATATATATATATATATATATATATATATATATGCGTAGAACAAATAACAGATTTATAACTGTAACCTGGATGCGGAGAATTTATCGCCTTAATAATTCCATAGCTATTGGACACGTGTATGCAAAGGTGCGGGCCATCTTTTCACACTGAAATTGGTAAATTTCGTTTTCTAAATGAAATGATCCGTCTAGTTTCGCCAAAGTATTTAGGTGGTAGAACACCAGTCATGGTCCGTCAAAAGGTGCTGCAATTGTTACACACGTGGACAAAAGAATATCCACGAGAATTGAAAATCAAAGAAGCTTACGAAATGTTGAGAAAGCAAGGCGTCGTCGAGGTCAGTTGCGTGTCCTTGCTTTACCGTTCGTTCGACGTACGCGCCGTCGAGGCGTGCGACGCATTTTCCTGATAAAACTAATAAGTAAACAGAGCGCGTACATTTAGGACGATCCAACATCGACGATCAATATCCCGGATGACGGAACGAGAGGGCCGAAAGCTAGGAATACGATATTCAACGACGAGGAGAAATCTAAACTGTTGCAGAAGTTGCTGCAGAGCAAAAATCCTGATGATTTACAAGCTGCGAACAGACTGATTAAAACCATGGTCAGAGAGGTGAGCGAGCAAGCGAGCAAATAGATTTAAGAGACCGCGGAGCCTTATCGGATCCGTATCTAAGCAAGTTATTTCGCAGGACGAAAGAAGGGTACAATTGAACTCGCGTAGGATAATGGAATTGGAATCTGTACATAACAATGCAAAATTATTATTGGAAATGTTAGACACCTATAATCGCAATGATACTAGTAGGGAAGATCTCGAATTGATGAAGGAACTGCGTCAAGCTTGCGAGCGTTTAAAACCAATTGTGTTGAGGCTAGCAAACGAAACTCAAGATAACGAAGAAATGCTCGGTAAATACTTGCGATAATCATTCGATATACCCCGAACCGTGCTCAACGAATATGGTAACGTTGCTTTCTTGTTTTCTGATGCCCGAAAAATCGTTCTGTTAAGTAGAAACGAATTATTATTATTATCATCATCATCATCATCATCAGTAGTATTAGTATGCTAATTACGGAAATCCTGATCAACTCATACATATAGTTACCGCTTAGAATTTCAAGATCGTGAACTGACGAGATTGCAAAGACAGATCGACTGTACCTTGTTCAAATGATCTGCGTTAGGTGATGTGCTTGCTGCAAGCGATGAATTGGGACAGGTATTCGAAAAATACACTGCAGTGATAGTCCGTGGTGAATGCGTAAAGCCTAAGACGGACTCCGACATCAACCCGTACTTGTTAGATTTATCTTCTCCGATAGAGAACATTCCTCTTGAAAGTGGTGACGTGAATACGAGTTACGATGCGACGACAACGAACAACCACCAATCAGATATGGAAGCCTTGGGAGATATCTTCAGTTCATTAGGAAAGTCGGAAAATTCAGAAACCTTTTCTGTTTCTAGCACAAACCTCTTAATACCCGAATCAGCGATCATGCAACCAATCAGCGTTTTACCCGCAAACAAAAAAGGTCTGTGAATCTAAGACGCTTAACAAAAGTCGAGCATGTTTGTTAATGCATTTGCCAGTTTACTAACAATAAGTACCTATAGTCCAGTGAAATTAGGATTTGTCTTCGGAATAAATCCCAGCAAGCTAAATTTTGGTATGGGCCTTTATTTGGTCGTTTTAAACAATATATCAAAAGTCCCCATCGATCCGAGTGCCGCTAAAAATTTTACAGAGGGTTGAAAAAAAAATAACAGTTTTTCGTGAATATCTCGTTATCTAGCAGTTTTGCGGCAAAAATAGGTCTCACACAATTTATAACCTAGGAAATTCTCTACAAAAAAGGTTGTATGAGTTTTTTTCGTAGGAGTAACCACTTTCATATGTGCCGGGTTACCAAGTTTCAACCCCCATACTTTTGACAAGGGAAGATCCCGAACCTGGAAATTCAGAAAATTATGAAACTCTGTAAATATGTAGCGGAAGTCCTGCTGAGTACAACGCAATTTCGTTTGCTGCCCAAATTCACTCCAAGAGGGTGCAATTGACCCCTGAAATTTTTTTTATTTTGTATTATTACTCGCGAACTGTAGGAGATAGAAAAAAAGTGTTCAGGAAAAAGTTACTTCTCTTAATTAGGACTAACATTTGGTAAATTATAGTTCTTACAGTTCTTACGGTGCGTGAGTTATAACACAAAATCTTAAAAAAAAAACGGATTTTCAGGGGTCAATTTCACCCTCTTAGAGTGAATTTAGGCAGCAACAAAAATTGTGTAATACATACCTATATATCCTCTACTTATCCCCAAAGATTAAAGTTTAAATTTGTTCACTCGAAGGGGGTGAAATTGACCTCTGAAAATCCGGCTATTTTCCGATTTTGTGTTATAACTCACGAACCATAAGAACTGTAAGAACTATAATTTACCAAATGTTAGTCCTAATTAAGAGAAGTAACTTTTTCCTGAACACTTTTTTCTATCTCCTACAGTTCGCGAGTAATAATACAAAATAAAAAAATTTCAGGGGTCAATTGCACCCTCTTGGAGTGAATTTGGGCAGCAAACGAAATTGCGTTGTACTCAGCAGGACTTCCGCTACATATTTACAGAGTTTCATAATTTTCTGAATTTCCGGGTTCGGGATCTTCCCTTGTCAAAAGTATGGGGGTTGAAACTTGGTAACCCGGCACACATGAAAATGCTTACTCCTACGAAAAAAACTCATACAACCTTTTTTGTAGAGAATTTCCTAGGTTATAAATTGTGTGAGACCTATTTTTGCCGCAAAACTGCTAGATAACGAGATATTCGCGAAAAACTGTTATTTTTTTTTTTCAACCCTCTGTAAAATTTTTAGCGGCACTCGGATCGATGGGGACTTTTGACATATTGTTTAAAACGACCAAATAAAGGCCGATACCAAAATTTAGCTTGCTGGGATTTATTCCGAAGATTGGGCAGATTTCCGTCTAATTTCACTGGACTACTAGGACAAACGTAACATAAGGACAAACGGTGAATAATTCTGTTCCATCGCCAGGTGACGAATCACTCGACACACCCGAAAAAATAATAGACAGTAAAGCAAGAGCACTGGAGGAATTGAACGAATTAGGAGAGTCTTTGCTTAAGCAA
The DNA here is from genome assembly GCA_963932275.1 of Andrena praecox. Classification (NCBI taxonomy): domain Eukaryota; kingdom Metazoa; phylum Arthropoda; class Insecta; order Hymenoptera; family Andrenidae; genus Andrena; species Andrena praecox. Next base: position 51,082,786 of record OZ010731.1, on the reverse strand, counting down.
AGTTTATCGGGCACGATGTCAAATACACGTTCCAATTCAGTATGGTTGGTAAAGCTAATATGCTAGTATGGTAGCTAAACGTAATAAATCTCCAGTTACATACATATACACATGTATATTGCTATTTCAAGCCTCTCGTGTTAATAGCTTCCTTTTCTCTTTCTTGTGTGTGTTTTTATAGTAAACAAGCCGCAAATCCAACAGCATACGTGACAACACCTCCAGCAGAAGCTTCTAGTCGGCTAAATGCTACAGATACGACAACCGGCAGGACAGCCGATGTTGAATCTGAATCGGTCACCGCTCAAAATATTGCGGCTCGTGGTGGTGCAGATTCAAACAAACTCGTCGATTCTAACGTAAACGAAAGAAAGACGGACACGTATGTATGCAATAACCGACTAATCGCACGTGATCCTATCACGACGGTAACACCGACAACAGAAAACTCTGTTAGCATAGGATCGGGGATCAAACCATTGACAGACATCAATGTTAATCTTCAAGATATTAAACCAGGTACGCATTAGCATTGGAAGTCGTAGAGATTCGCGATTGATGAACTCATTGCCAGCCAATATTCAGCTCACCGTACATTTTAACTGTTCCGCTAGGTATTAATCCGCCTATAACGGTGATCGAAGAAAAGAATGGTATTACCGTCGTGCTTCATTTTGCTCGAGACAATCCAAGGCAAGACGTGTTCGTCGTGGTAATCACGACGATGAGCACAAATTTGAAACCACTTGGCAATTACTTGTTTCAGGCAGTAGTGCCAAAAGTAAGTACATTTCCCACCTTTGGATCTGTAAAATCTGAAATATTTATTCCGTCGTTCGATATCAATTATAGACCGAGAGCCAGTGAACATTTTACCTGCGTCATTTTTAAATGGAAATAATTCTTATTTTATGAAATCAAATATACAGACGATAACGGAAACCATCGTCTGGCGGCCGGGCGTTAGAACAACGACGCGTGGGCGGACGTTGAAAGTGCAAAAAAAAAACAGTAAAATTACGTCATTTATTAATGGCTGATTTTTTGTGTGGTAATTAATAACATAATGGTAAGTTATAAAAAAATGTTGCCAGACGTTTTTATTAGAACTTAAGGGGCGCCAGACGGTCATAAAGTTGCATTTTTCCAATGATCATTTACGTCATAGATAAATGGCTGTTTCTTTTTTTAAACTTTAATTTAGAACCCCTTTAACACTAATATACAATTGCCAGACGAAAATCGCGGAACTAACACCTTGCCAGACGTGAGCAAAGTCTCGGCCGGCGCGCACATCGACACCTTGACGCTACGCTTAATCCATTACTGTAATACTTCCTCAACAATTATATACGTTTTCCAGACGTATATATCGAAACTAACATTTTATCAAACAGCTGCAATGTTAAATGTACATACCTTTTCGCTGTTGGCGTGGGGGAGCTATTCCACGTCAAAACGGATAGGTGAAATTTTAGTTTCACCGATTCTCTTCAAAATTACAGCATTTGACGATAACCTTGCAAAAATAAAGCATACTGAATTTTAAAGGCCGAAATATTTAACGTTAAAGTTTTAAAAATTGAAACATAATCGGCTGACGCGTCATCAGTTAAACTGTAATATCTCGGTCATTTTTAAAGATAATGCCTCCGTCTTGGGCTCATTTTAAAGCTGAAGGAATGCTGAGAATATCTGCTCACCATATAAAAGATTAGCGATAGTCAGCAGATATTCCTATTATTTTTCTCGAGAATACTGAAAACACTGAACGAAAAGTTTGTTTTATTGCATCGTATATAAATACTTTCCTACGCTAGGCGATTGTTTTGACAACATAACTGTTATTAATTACCACACAAAAAATCAGCCATTAAAAAATGACGTAATTTTACTGTTTTTTTTTGCACTTTCAACGTCCGCCCACGCGTCGTTGTTCTAACGCCCGGCCGCCAGACGATGGTTTCCTTTATCGTCTGTATATATGATTTCATAAAATAAGAATTATTTCCATTTAAAAATGACGTAGGTAAAATGTTCACTGGCTCTCGGTCTATTAACCCGATAGAGACGGGGCATGAAATCCTCTGTATTTGAATCCGTAGATGTGTAAATGTAGACTTCAACCACCTTCTGGAACTGAATTGCCTGGCCATAATCCATTTCTTCCTCCGGCAGCAATCACTCAGATTATGCTGATTGCCAATCCGAACAAGGTAAAGCGAGAAAGAAAACTTCCTTCCAAATTTCTTATACCATGCTCGTTTAAACTTTAATCATTAATTTAAGAATGAACTTGTTTGGCAGGAAATTGTGTCATTAAAGTTCATGTTAAGTTACACGATGGACGACGAGACTTTTACAGAAATGGGCGAAGTAGAAAGGTTGCCTTTGCTTTGAAGAATGTTTCTCGCGAGTCGTGACAGTTACTTACACTACTTACAGTAGTCGTTTTAATGAGTATGCTTAACAAGTTGCTACTTGAAACACTTGGAAAAGGAGGACGTATAGTTTTTCAAGGTTGGGACATGGGAACGGTGCCGGGCGGAATTGGAATTGGAATTGGAATTACACGACAAATTCGACGATAAATAGTTATTTCCATTTTAAGTTTCTTATTTACTGAGCACATTCGAAGACGAAGGTAACGTTAAGCGGGCATTTATAAATCCTTTTTGTGATCTACATACACGCTTGAAAATGTGTGAAGCTATTTTAAGAGCGGAACTTGTATCTAATGAAATGTAAGAGGTTGGTTGATAAAAAAAAAAAAAGGTTGCCACGTCGTACGCAATAAAATATAAAAGTAAGGAGAAACAAAGGTTCAGGCCCATATCCTTCTCCAACATTACGATACATGAGAATTTACTACGTTTAAGAAACGGAAAGGACCTCGTCGCGAAACGCAAGAGCGGTAACAGCTTTCTGATGGCCCTGATATTCTCGTTCGACGGTTCCTGTTGATACATTCCACAGCCTTGCAACGCCATCGGACGAAGCTAGATCGTGTAGAAATGTTGGAGTTGAACAGTAATCAGCCGAGATGAGGAATAACGAGTACTAAAAAAAAAATGGGAGTATCGCGTTGTTACCGGTGAATATATATTGCGAGTCCGCGCTGAACGCAGCGTCCCAAACCCATCTTTTCGCTTCATGTTGAAGCACTTGTACTTCCGAGAAATCTGTTGTTTTCCAAACCCGGGCCGTCTGATCGGCGGACGTGGTTACTAAAAGTCTGTGAAAGATGAATTATGATTCCTGAACAAGAGACTCTATTAACGTATGTATCGCGCGGCGCAGGACTGGTACCGTATGCTTACGTAGAGTCAGGACTGAACTTGCATCGAAGGGCATAACGTTTGTGCGCCGATAGCTTATGCCGAGGGTTGAGACGTGTAGGCTCTTCACCCACGCCACCGGTCAGCGTCCATATATAGCAATTACCTTTGTTATTCACCGCCGCCATATACGTACCATCCTGATCGATTGCTATATCTTGTACAGATGCTTCGGCCTCTGGTATCTTTGAACAAGGAATCATTACTTTCACAAGCGCTTTCTACTTACTTTTTACTTATCGTTGCAACGATATCGATCGAGATTTGCATTAAGATTACACAGTCCAACAAAATGAAACTTTTTTTCTGTTCCGCAATATCCACTGGGTGATTCTTGTAGAGTTTTTCGCCCTGAACACGAATCCGCAAACCGTTTGTCGCCATCACCCTCCGTTTTTGAGGAATTCGATTTTGAAAAAAAATGTATATTTTCAACTTTGAACATCTTTTGTGTCGAAACGGTAATAGTTATTCGGTTGCTCGTTGCGTAAAATTATTCTACGAACCCTCCCGGATATAACGACATCAGTTATTATTGCATTATGATCATTTAAATTTGTTTAAACAACGATCAAAGGGAAAATGACACCCGAAATTCGCCGATTTTTTAAGTTATCTTTCAATTTATTTCCAAAACTAAGGGTCTTAGAAAAAATCTGACTACTCCACGCGATGCAGCAGACATTTTTCCTTTGGAAAGCATCAACAGAAGTGGTAAGTCACGTTTTGTTTTCAATACAGAAGCGAAATAGTTTGGCAAAACGCGCGGTGCCAACAGTGGTACTCAGACGCGTCAAGCGATTGTGTTACGCTGAGTGGCAGTGGACCGCGCGCCGCCGTTGACTACCACTGTCGACACCGCGCGTTTTGCCAAACTCTTTCGCTTCTGTATTGAAAACAAAACGCGACTTACCACTTCTGTTGATGCTTTCCAAAGGAAAAATGTCTGCTGCATCGCGTGGAGTAGTCAGATTTTTTCCTAGACCCTTAGTTTTGAAAATAAATTGAAAGATATTTTCAAAAATGGGTGCATTTCGGGTGTCATTTTCCCTTTGATAGTTGTTCAAACAAATTTAAATGATCATAATGCAATAATAACTTATATCGTTGTATTCGGGAGAGTTCGTAGAATAATTTGACGCAACGAGCAACCGAATAACTATTACCGTTTCGACACAAAAAAATGTTCAATGTTGAAAATTTGTAGTTTTTTCTTCAAACTCGATTTTCTCAGAAACCGAGTGTGATAGAGCATTTCTGCTTGCGGATTCGTGTTCAGGGCGAAAAACTCTACAAGAGTCACCCAGCGGATATTGCAGGCCAAAAATCGTGTTGGACAGTGTTATTAAACTCTGTAGACTTCTATACCAGCTGTTCATTATGATCGGAACGCAGGTCCCATAGATGTATGACGCCACTCTGATCGCCGACGATAAGTTCCGCTTGATTAGGATGCAAGCATACGCAATTCACAGGAGCCGATACTTGAAATATCCTTTGGCATTGAAAGCTACTCGACCTGTATTATCATCACTCTTTTTACGGACGTATGCGCATATGGTAATAAATTAGCACGGTATCGCACAGAATATATATTCTACCGCGTATCTACCTGAGATCCCAAATACGAGCGGAACAATCCTCGCCACCAGTGTACATCCATGTTCCGTCTTCCTAAGCATAATAAAAAGTAGCGATATGTAGATACGTCGTCCACATATATACCGTTACAACGTCAAATTACCATTATAACAGACCTGAAAACCCAAGCCTGTAATGTTCTTCGATACTCCTTCGTAATTGATAACTGGGTTCGGATTATTAGAGACTAGATCGTACATTCTTATATGTTGATATCCGGCAGCGGCTATTACATACTTGTCCGGAGTGATGTCCAAAGCATTAACTTGCTAGGAATAAGGGAATAAAGAAAAGTTTTCCTTAGAAACAAGGCATTGACATTGAAAACAGGCTCTATTATTCGGCGCCAAAGGAATACCGAATCTGTGTGTTCCGCGGTGCGCTGACAAACTCCTGTGTGAGGTTGCCATATTTTGATAGTATGATCATAACCACCTGTTACAAGGATAACTTGTTCGTTACCATTACTACCGTCCACGGTCATTGCTGAAAATGCAAAAGTAGCTGGGGTCTATTTGTAAGTGCTTGTATGCACCCCTGTATAGCTAGTAGGTATTCTCGCCTTATTTTCTATGTCTTTTCATCGTCAACATTCACAGAGCTCGTATGTGCTTGTGTGTAAGTGCATACGTACGGGCGCCGAGAAACTGAAAGGAAAGTATATTTTTCAACGAGCAACGTGCATTCTCTCGCCCCGGACTACTTATTAAGTACACTTGACGCTCCCCACACATTCGTATATATATATATGCAGAGTTACTTACTGTTAAGTGACGTGCTTATGCCAGCCAACAGCTTATGCATTCGAGGTGCGCATTGTTACCGCAATGTCATTGAACAGTACTGAATAGTATTCATCAGAACTCATATTCGTGTATAACGCTGATTGCTGTCCATCCACGGTTCACGTCCCGTCCAGAGGCATACAAACAGCGTTGCCGGGAAATGGGTTAGGTTAGGTACCAGGTGATCAAACATCCACGGGCCTAGTGTTTATCATCATTAGGGTGGCTCTAACTTTCGATTTTTGAATTTTTCTCGGGGCACCCCCCCGAGTGGTTCCAAATAATTAAAAAAAAATCCCTGTAAAGTTTGAGCTCGATCGGATAACGGGAAAGGGTGCCCCTGGGCCCTTAAACATTTAAATCATTATTTAACAGCTCGCGAAGTCGATTTGATATAACATCTTCCAAGTTATTGATTAAATAAAAAAATATGTCAAACAAAAGTTGTAGATCCGGACAAGGAGCATCTTTTTTGTTGTATTACTTTTTCTCGCGCGATAAACGGTTTTCGAAAAAAATCCGAAAAACTTAAAATTAACAACTTTTTTATTTTTCAAATTTTGAAAGTTTAAATGCTTCTAGAACACTTTTTATTTATGGAGGTGAACAAAAAAGATGAAATTTTTATTTTCCAGGACTATTTTTTTAAACATTTAAGGGGACGGCATTTACCGAAATATGCAAAAAAGATAAAAAAAAATTTTTTTTACTTATTTTCAGTGTTTGATATGTCATGAATGTTTCCTGAAAATTTGGGACCGAAATTCGCAAAAATATCGAAAATATAGACTTTATATTTTCGATATTTTTTTTTTTTAGTTATTCGGATTTTTTTCGAAAACCGTTTGTCGCACGAGAAAAAGTAACAGAACAAAAAAGATGCTCCTTGTCCAGATCTACAACTTTTGTTGTTTTGACTTTGCGAGTTGTTAAAGATATAGAATCTATATTTTCGATATTTTTGCGAATTTCGGTCCAAAATTTTCAGGAAACATTCATCACATATCAAACACTGAAAATAAGTAAAAAAAATTTTTTACCTTTTTTGCATATTTTGGTAAATGCCCACCCCTTAAATGTTTAAAAAATAGTCCACGAAAATAAAAATTCAATTTTTTTGTTCACCTTCATAAATAAAAAGTGTTTTAGAAGCATTTAAACTTTCAAAATTTGAAAAATAAAAAAGTTGTTTATTTTAAGTTTGCGGTTTCTTTTTTGGAAAACGAGTATGTATGTGTATTCGGGATATTTTATACGTATATAAGCATGTATGTACGTGCGAAGAAACAAACCTTTCGTATAAAAGTACAACTAGAAATCGTTTATTTAAATTTACAAGTAATTAAACAAGTCCTAATCCACGTTCAATAAACGTTAACATCGTTCCTTGGATATTATGATTACAAGCGATGATTATTCTGTTAACATTAACTGAAATTCAAGAAATTTCGATGATCTTCAAGTTTGTTGGAATGGCAGCACATATAACATATAACAGTACACGTAGTTTACACTTTACACTCTTTACAGTAATACACCCGAATGTTTGTCAACTTACAGAACAGAAATATTTGGTGAATATCGTCAATCGGTCAGCATGTAATGTACTTACATTCGCAGACGCAAAGAAAATTACAGTGAAATTTTTCTCTCAAATCAGAATAAGAATATTACTGACATAAACAGAAAAAAAGAATACAGATAAACTCGAATTGTCGCGTACAAAGAGATCATACGGATGAAATTAAGACAAGGATCGATCGTACGCCACGTAACTTGAACATATCCGCCATTACGCCAATTCCATAATCCCTCTCGTTCAATTTCCATTCGCGCCCATTGAACATTTCATTTGTAGGTACATACATACATACGCTACTTTAACGATACTATGCTAGTGGCGGAATCTCACATTAATACCACGTTTCGTGCATACAAACAAACTGAGCGTCGAGTGGAACACGGATAGAAATTAATAACCAAAATGAACGAACTTGGATATTTATGATACATGATCTCGCACATATGTACGCATGTATGTATGTATGTATATGCGATCGATCCCTTGTAGGATCACGTTGCGACGTACACACACACACACACGGAATGCGCCCAGTGTTCTGTGTTTATGATAAAACATCAAATGAAGGATGAAACGTTGCTTTCTTAAAAGTGATATTTACAAATGATTTACAGAATATGTTACAGTCTTTTCTTTGGTAAAGATCCAAAAGCCGATATTACCGTCGCTTTGGTACCAGTCGCGGATGACGTTAAAGTGGTAAGAGTTGGTTGGGACAACAAAACTGTAGGCTTTACCGAGGCAGCGGCGCCTGTCGCCACTTGATCCCATTTACTCTTCCTCTTCTTAGCGTCGTCTTCGATCGTGCTAGAACTATTGGGTCGCTTGGCTGTACCAGAGACAATCTCGATCTTTGTCTTCTCCTTTCTGGCTTTCTCGAGTTTATCCATCTCTGCCTTCTGAACCTTGGCGAGCTCCTCGTAATAAGAATCTTTACCCCACTTGAATGGATCGAATCTGTCCGGAGGGTAATTGGTGCCCAATTCGTTGATGCTACAAAACTGAATGAGTTTTTCATAAATGGATGGATTTCTGAAATCCTTTCGTTGTTGTATAACTTTGTTCATATCCAAACCGCCGCTCTCCATTTTCCTGAAAAGTTTCGTTATCTTCTCTTGCAACTCGACTGGACACTGTCCTGGTGGTTCTGGTGGTATAGTCACGCCGTAGGGATCGACCTCGCTATCTGAAACTAATTCTCCTTGACAAGAGGGAGAGCGTTCCGTAATCGAGGAGGGCCTTCCATTCTCGGAAGGCTGCCCATCGATCGGCGCTTGCAGCACTCCCTCGTCATCGGAGACTATTGTGTCATCAAAGTACGAAACCAATCTCTGCACCTTGGACGTCACGTCTGTCACTAAGGTGGGCGCGTTCGACAAATCGTTACTAGACTTGCCGCCGACGCTGGGAACAACGACGGGACTATTTGAGGCTGATCTGCCAGATTTGGGACTGGTGAAAGCCTGGGGCTGACCGACTTGGGCATTATGCGGGGCGGCCCCCTGGGGAGTGTTCGAATTCTCCTGAAGGTCGTCTTCCACCCCGTCTTCGCCCTCCGAGTCGGTATAGGTGGCCGTGAGAGATGCCAGAGCAACACTTTGTACAGACATGGTTAGTTGGCTTTGAGTGTCCGCCGTACTACCAAGCAATATTTTGTGTTGGAACTCACCGATCTAGCGTCGAGTTGTACGCCTTTTAGTTGTAGGGCTTTTATGTATGTAAATATGCCTTATATATCGACTACAAACTGCCCCGATCTCTCTTTGGAATGTTATTATTACTATACCGTATCTGAAACAAACGGAATTACAAATATGCGGTTCCTCCCTTAACTCTAATCTCATTAACATTATCTTGTTCAGTTCTCGTGACTGAACAAGCCAGGGAAGGACGGAAGAACGAGAGAAAGTCGGAGGACGGTGGGAAGGTAACGGAGTGTTCCGCGCACCCGGATTTCTGTGTCTTTCGCTTCTCGAATAGGTCAGCTTTCTACCAGCTTTTATCGGTGCTATCATACCAATCAAGCGAATCGCCGGTTTCTTCTCTAATAAAGCTATTCTACGTGATTTACGGCCAATTGACAAGCACATCAGGTTATGTCGGTTCTTACCGAAACTCTGCGTCATAAACAGTACTAACCTGACTATTCGAATCCACGGTTACCCTGACTACACTATACCTGACTTCCCGTTCATTGCGATAAACGGACAAGACATTAGTCGTGCATCGATTACCCTTCCTTTAAATCCAGCAACTTGAATTCTCTTGAATTCTCCTCAATTCTATCGGTGCAAACCAATGCATACCGTGGCGTATTCCAGCCTATTCATTCTAACTTGCTAGATTTTTCTTTAGGAATTCACTGATGCGCCTGCGCGACGCACTAAACAGCCATGCTCGAAAGATTAAACTTGAGAAACAAGCATAATGCCCGTTCATTCCCCTCTTCTTACTCTTCTTCTTCTTCTTCGTCTTTTTTTCATTCCATTGTTAACGCAAGTATGTAAATACGTATGCATGCATGTATGTATGTATGTATGAAAGTATGTACCCTCCTAACTCCTATTTCTAATTGTTGTTGGTTTACACACTATGAACTAGGTAGTATACGCGGGTGGCGGGAACTAGGGCTGGGACTATTTGTCGAATTTTCGATATTCGAATATTCGAATACTTCAGTTGCTCAATTATTTGGCGAATATAATTCGAATATCCAAGTATTCGAATATTTAAGTATTCGAATACTATTCGAATATTTAAGTATTCGTATACTATTCGAATATTTAAGTATTCGAATACTATTCGAATACTGATGTATTCGAATACTGACGTATTCGAATAGTGTGGTGTGAATTATAACCCACACAGCACACGACGTCCCGGGGACGTCTGTTTTAGGTCCCTTCTAGGACTTTAGGTCTGAATGTCCCGATTGGTAACAAGACGTCTGTGGGACGTCTATAGACGGCTTTGGGACGTCTATAGACGGCTTTGGGACGCTTTTGGGACGTCGGTAACTACAGTGGCGCCATCTGTACAAAGTCCTAAAGACGTCCTTGGGACGCATTTGGGACGCGTTTGGGACGTGTTAAATACGTCTTTGGGACGGCCTTGGGACGCTTTGAGGACGTCGTGTGCTATTGTAGGGATCCGATAAGGTTCATCGACATATGCCACCAGAGAGCTACCCGGCTCGAGAGTTTCTCGCTGGTGTTCCATCGCCCTCCGGTTGGTATATATAAGAGTTCTGTCCCAGTCCTGATACACAGCTTGTCTAAGGCAGGGTTCCGCCAGGTAAGCCTTACTGACAAAAGTCCTGTGGGGGACCCGGGCGAAAGGCTTAATTCATCGATAAAAATAGGTCCTAATTACGTTTTTCGAACGCCTGTGTTCAGTCCTAATCCATGCGCTTAAAAGACGGGTGGTACCCCCAGGAGGACCACTTTTTTTGTAATATTCGTCGTTCAGAGAACGTATATAAGCCGTTCGTGGGAAATTCGGGACGTCCCGAACGACTGGGATGGACGTCCCTGGGACGCTTTTAGGACGGCTGTATGCTGTGTGCGAGACGTACCCGGGACCACTTTTTTGGTAACATTCGTTGTTCAGGGGACGTATATAAACCGTTCGTGGGAAATTCGGGACGTCCCTGGGACGTCCGGTACGACTGGGACAGACGTCCCTGGGACGCTTTTAAGACGGCTGTGTGCTGTGTGGGAAATCAAGTTCTTTAGGTTCATTTTTTTAGAAGCATTTATTTAGTTTCAGTTGTGAGTTCGTTAGTTTGTCAGGGTGAAATCTTGTAAGCTAATTTTGACCCACTTCAACATATCCGATCAGCTTGAAACTTTGCACACATATGTAATTCCGACGACAATACAATATTTTCACTAAAAAGCATGAAATACTTTATGGTGAAATTTTTTTTAAAAAACAAGCTTTTATTAAAATGTACTAAAAAGGAACCAATAATTTTGATACCGGCCGAAATGACGGCCTGAGAAGAATTCCATCATAGGGTGGATGTACCAGTAAATGAACACGCACCAGTGAATGGACATTTTATATTAAAATGAGTAAAATAAGTTATTAAAATAAGCAACTAATTAATTAGAGACTTCTTTCAATTTCTTGCTTCATATCCAAACAATTTTTGCAGCACGTGGAATCAATCGCGCTGCAAACATAGGGTGCGTTCCGATTTTCGCAGTGAGTGCATGAAATTGGTGGCATCGTACGATTCCCTAGAATTTCTCTCACTTTCCACCAATACGATGCTACTTCCGGTGCAGCGAGCGTGCAGCAAACGCAGAATTTCAGAGGTGAAGCAGTCACTGCGCGCGCGCATGCGTATTTGTTTTTCCAATCTTTGATTATTTGAATTTCTCTATTGGAAATAGCTGATACAATTTAATGAAAAGTAATAAAAACAATTAATTCTCTCATGATTACAATGCCACCTTTTTACGTTATTATTTTGAAGAAACTTCGTGTGATGTTTTTTTTTAATACAAATGTATAATTACATACTTATTATCGAATATCCCGGAATAACCTCCATAATGTTCTCCATAATCTGTCCATTTTTAGGCAAACATAATCTGTCCGAGTGTTTTGTTTACAATTAATGATATGTATATTAATTCCGATTCTAAATGGCAAGTTAATATCATCTTCATTTTCGCTTTCATTCGACGAATCCCAGCTGCTGATTTCATTATCACTATTATTTAATAGTATCGAGGTTATTGTAAACAACGTTTCTTTTTCCATAGTAGCATTTTTAAATTTCAAGACCGCACGAACCGCAGTAACGAAACGAAACGATACGTATGCGCGCAGTGACTGCGCTGCGATTTCTGCACTCACTGCGAAAATCGGAACGCACCCATAATTTTATGAAAGTGTTCATTCATTAGTCTTAAGTGTTCATTTATTGGTGCGTTTACCCTATAACTAATTATAAAATAATAAAAATAAAAAAAAGTACCAATAAATGAACACTGAAGGCTAATGAATGAACACTTTTATAAAATTATGTTTGCAGCGCGATTGATTCCACGTGCTGCAAAAATTGTTTGGATATGAAGCAAGAAATTGAAAGAAGTCTCTAATTAATTAGTTGCTTATTTTAATAACTTATTTTACTCATTTTAATATAAAATGTCCATTCACTGGTACGTGTTCATTTACTGGTACATCCACCCTATGAGGGAATTCTTCTCAGGCAGTCAGATCGGCCGGTATCAAAATTATTGGTTCCTTTTTAGTACATTTTAATAAAAGCATGTTTTTAAAAAAAAATTTCACCATAAAGTATTTCATGCTTTTTAGTGAAAATATTGTATTGTCGTCGGAATTACACATGTGTGCATAGTTTCAAGCCGATCGGATATGTTGAAGTGGGTCAAAATTAGCTTACAATATTTTACCCTGACAAACTAACGAACTCACAACTGAAACTAAATAAAAGCTTGTAAAAAAATGAACCTAAAGAACTTGATTTATAATTCACACCATAATATTCGAATAGTATTCGAATAGTAACATTCGAATAGTCAAATATTCGAAGTTTATTCGTAGCATCCGAATACTTGTAAAATATTCGAATAGTAAATTATTCGAATAGGGTAGATGTCCCGATTAACGTGCCCTGACGCTGACTTGCTCACGACGGAATTAATAACTGACTTCTCTCACTATAATTTTGCTTGGTGAAAATTTATATTGGTATTTTGAACCTTTCTCTTTATTAAGGCATTTTTTTCGGGTTGAAAATGTTAATTTTTCATATTTTGTTAATTGAAATAAAAATACATGTTTTTTTCCCAGTAACCGTGCCCTGAAAAAATGCGTTGTCCCAATCAGGTCCATGGTCCCAATTCCCGTGCCCGTTTTCGAATAGCGTTCCCGCGGTTAGGTTATGTCTTTTAACTTTGAACTGTTCAAAACATTTTTTTGCTCTACGAGAGGTGTTTTTACGTAATTTTAATATGACCTCTTCATTACAAGAGCAAACTATGCAAATATAAATTCCTGTTCACCCGTTCTGGGAAACGAAAGTAAGGTTAGGTTTAGCAGTTACAGAGGGAGCCAGTGGGCACCGAGGGCCACGGTAAAAGGGACAAGCGTTAAATACCTGTCCCAATTACCGTATTCACTTTAAAAATACGAAAACGTTTCAAAAGTGCTTATTTCGCTATTTTTTAATAAAATTTGAACCTTTTATGGTATAATAAACACTTTACATGAGTGCAAATCATGATAATTATCAATTTATTCACTTCTGTAAAGTACGTGTTCCTTACCGTTTCCGGTAAGGATTTAGGTAAATCCATCGAAATCTTCATATGCATTTTGAAATTTTTTTTACTATGCTTTAGTTGTTTAAAAACGCAACTTTCTCGTTTGTAACACATACATTAATAGTTTAACTTAATTAAAAAAATTTCTTTCCTTATTTATTTACACGAGTTTTTTTGTACGGCGTCTTTAAGTACAAAAGCACAGTAATTGGGACCGAGCACGTTAATCGGGACATCTACCCTAGTCCCAGCCCTAGCGGGAACCAGGCCATTTACTTACACTGTGAGCGCATCGTTATTGTTTTTACCTTTACTAACTTTACCGACTTTAATAATTCAGTTGTATTTGTTCCCAGTGTCACCGTTCTGAAATATAGAGTGCGCGGCAAAACCTCTAATTTTTCACAAAGTCGGTACGTCGGTATTTGAATCGTGTGGCATGAACCGACACAAACCGCGTGAGTCGTGTGGTCGTGTGACAGGTCTATTCCTACATATTGCTCGTTATAGTGGTTACACGTTGTTACACATTGTTTTGCATTGTTTGCACATTGTTACACGTCGCCACAGGTCGCGTGCCGGTATAGCAGCCGGTAGTGTTGCATGTCGATAAACGTCAGTTTACGCAATTTACGGGTTTTACGGTAAGCGGCGACTGGTGAGTTGGAAGGTTTGCCGTAGCCTCTTACTCGCTCCGACTCGCTCTCAGCAGCTCTTAGGTACGAGCCACGTGGGATTTGGCACAAGTCGAATATAAACGTTAATCATGGTACTGGATTTGGATCTTTTCCGGAAGGATAAAGGCTTCGATCCGGATAAAATAGGAGAAAACCAAAAGAAACGTTTCAAAGATGTAGATCTAGTGAAGACGGTGATAGAAATGGATAAACTGTGGCGTCAACTGCGGCATAAAGCTGACAATTTCAATAAATTGAAAAATGTATGCAGCAAGGAAATTGGAGAGAGAATGAAGAGAAAAGAGGCAGTGGGCAGTGATGATGCCGTTCCGAAAGATATTCTTGAAAGTTTAGAAAATTTAGTACTCGATAACCTAAAATCGTTGACGGTCACGCAGATTAAAGCTGTTCGTAGTTCTATCGATGATGCCATTCGTGAGAACGACAAACGTCTGATCGCCACCGAGTTAGATAGAAACCGTGCTCTCAAAGAAATAGGAAACATTTTACATGACTCTGTACCGATTAGCAACGACGAAGAGGAAAATAAGGTATACCATCGACTGGCGAGTCCGGGATACTTTCTACGGACATTTGTATAGACTATAGATAGATATATATATATATATATATATATATATATATATATATATAGACTTGTATATATAGAAATCAAGGGAATATATACAAGTCCATATATATATATATATATATATATATATATGATTTCTATATATTCCCTTGATTTCTATATATATATATATATATGGACTTGTATATATTCCCTTGATTTCTATATATATATATATATATATATATAGAGTCGGCGTAGCCGGTGTGGCTAACCCTATATATATATATAGACTTGTATATATTCCCTTGATTTCTAGGTTGAAAGAACGTTTGGAGATTGCACGCAGCGGAAAAGATACTCTCACGTCGACTTGATACACATGGTCGATGGAGTGGACGGGGAACGTGGCACTAACGTTTCTGGCGGACGTGGTTACTTTCTAGTGGGGCCAGCTGTTTTCCTGCAGCATGCTCTGGTGCAATTTGCTCTTAGACAATTGTTTTCAAAGGGATACAAACCGCTTTACACGCCTTTCTTTATGCGTAAAGACGCTATGCAAGAAGTAGCACAGTTATCTCAATTCGACGAGGAACTGTACAAGGTAGAAAATTGATGGATTACTATCGATTGCACGCACTCGAAACAGTACGAACTGTTTATTTTCGATTAGGTGATTGGCAAAGGCAGCGAGCGCAACGACGACAAGGAGATCGAAGAGAAGTACTTGATCGCTACATCCGAACAACCAATAGCTGCATTTCATAGAAACGAATGGATTGCCGAGAATGCTCTACCGATTAAGTATGCTGGATTATCGACATGTTTCAGGCAAGAAGTCGGATCCCACGGACGCGATACGAGAGGGATTTTTAGAGTCCATCAATTCGAGAAGGTAACTGGGACCAGGGACTTCTACCGCAACTGAAAATACCGGTATTTTTCGGTTCCATCTTCAAAACCTTTATAGAAACCGAAATACGCAAATACCGGTATGACGTCATACCGATATATGGAAATACCGGTATATTTACCTATATTTACCGGTACTTTTTTCGGTTTTCGGATTTTATTACAGTTTTCGATATATTATTAGACAAGAATCTATACGCTACCCGTATACTAATATATTGGTATTTTTATGAAAAGATATTACGTTATGTCGGTGTTAATAAGGGTTACGAAGATATTACAGCTCGAATTAATAAGGGTTACGAAGATATTACTTTAATCTACCATGTCACCGAAAGAAGAACCGGAAAAATACCGGTATTTATTTCGGTTTCGGTACTTTAACGATTTCGGTATTCGCCTATTTCGGTTCTATAACGGTTTCGGTATACATCTGTTTTGGTGCGATATCGGTTTCGGTATAGCTTTGTTGACGTAATACCGGTATCAAAATCATACCGGTTTAAAGTCCCTGACTGGGACTGTGTTTTTTTTTTTTTAATAGACTCGACGGATCTAATGTACAAATTTAACAGGTGGAGCAATTCTGTCTGACATCGCCGCACGACAATAAATCTTGGCAAATGATGGAAGAAATGATCTGTAACGCGGAAGAATTTTACAAAGCTTTGGAAATCCCCTACCGCATAGTGAATATAGTATCGGGTGCACTGAATAACGCAGCGGCGAAAAAATTAGACCTGGAAGCATGGTTTCCAGGATCCGGCGCTTTTCGCGAACTTGTATCGTGCAGCAACTGTTTAGATTATCAAGCAAGACGTTTATTGGTCAGGTAACGAGAGATGTATTATAAGCATTAGCATCGGCATCAGCTGTGACTTTTAACTCCACGATGCTTTTAGTATTACAATCATCAGTCATTATACAAACAGAAATGTTATTCCAACATATAGATATGGCCAAACTAAGAAAATGAACGCCAGCACAGATTACGTTCATATGCTAAACGCGACGATGTGCGCGGTGACTCGAGTGATATGTGCGATCTTGGAAGTACATCAAACCGATACCGGCATCAAGGTACCAAAAGTTCTCGCACAATTTCTGCCAGCAGAATACGAAGATGAGATTCCGTTCGTTAAGCCAGCCCCTATCGAGGAAATCGAAACGAGGAAGCAAAAGAAGCAAAAGGAACCAAAGGACGTAATCTTAACTTAAAATGCTCGCTTTATCGTTCAAGTCGAAGCGGTGTAACGTAATGATAAAAAAAATTCAATCGCGAATGAGAAACTGTGCGATAGCTTTAGTTGAATCGCAGAGCTGAGCGAACAGCTGTGTTCTCGTATTTAGTAAACGGATCCCCTATAAACGTTGCTGCTAAACTTCAAACACTCGTCAATCGCGGCTTGGGTTAGCTACTTTTTTTTTTAAACGTATAAATACGTAGACCAAATAATTTTAATTGTCTTAACGATACGCGTACGCTGGAATTAGCTTTCTGCTTATACCCGTGCAATCATGATTTTGGTATTTGTCCGGATCCGCGTAATGATAATGATGGAACAAATAAAATCAACGGCATTGTCAAGTGGTATCGAGTAGGCAATCATGAGTCTTCCTCTAAATCCGATTTTGCCAGACACCTCTTCCTTTCTTCCGCTCTCCTTAGGTTATTCAATACGGAACGCTCGAATTCCGCATCGGACATTTTGCTTCGATTTACCTAAAATAGGTCCGGGTTACATTCGTACTCGATACATAATGACAATATGCGTATCGTGGAAAGTACAAGGAACGACGCGTCTATTAATCCAGCCTAGCCATATAAATGTTGGGCTCGTCGACACTTACGTAAGGCATCCTTTCGTCGGTGAAATTCGATTGCTCCGGTGTATCCCATAACTTCCGAAGCCTCAATGGATTTTCCGCTAAACCGTCTTCTGTGTTTAAAGCCATTTCCTGACGAAGAGAATAATCTTGTTGGTTTTTTCTTCTATCAGAGACGCTTTACCTTTAATGTTCTACATTAACGTACCGCTTCGTTTCTGTTTCGATATTCAACTAATGCCCTACCCTCCTTTGTAGATGAAATAACAAGAGCTGCTATATCACCGTACTGGCAAACAATAGTTTTATCAATAAATATGCCTCGAGACTTGGAATGAATTGGTTCAACAATTTCGTACCTTTGATAAAATTCGATACAACGATTCGTAATTGTATCCATCGGTATTGGAATTATTTCTACTACATTTCCATTTTATCTTTATTTTATAAGAACGATTGTCGAGTTCGGGGTTTTTACGCAATTCCATCGACTGTTGTTCGATCTTTCTCTTCACCAGCGCTATCTCTTCTTCCACCTGTTTCGACCCTTCCTTCTGCAACCGCTCTATTTCAACCTAGAACATAGGAACACAGGGATGAAGGAAGAATAATTCTGATAAACTTGCAGAGTACACAGTCCAACAAAATGAAACTTTTTTTCTGTTCCGCAATATCCACTGGGTGATTCTTGTAGAGTTTTTCGCCCTGAACACGAATCCGCAAACCGTTTGTCGCCATCACCCTCAGTTTTTGAGAAATTCGATTTTGAAAAAAAATGCAAATTTTCAACTTTAAACATCTTTTGTGTCGAAACGGTAATAGTTATTCAGTTGTTCGTTGCGTCAAATTATTCTACGAACCCTCCCGAATACAACGATATAAGTTATTATTGCATTATGATCATTTAAATTTGTTTAAACAACAATCAAAGGGAAAATAACACCTGAAATGCACCAACTTTTGCAGATATCTTTCTATATATTTCCAAAACCAAGGGTCTAGGAAAACATCTGACTACTCCACGCGATGCAGCAGACATTTTTCCATTGGAAAGCATCAACAGAAGTGGTAAGTCACGTTTTGTTTTCAATACAGAAGCGAAATAGTTTGGCAAAACGCGCGGTGCCAGCAGTGGTACTCAGGCGCGTTAAGCGATTGTGTTACGCTGAGCGGCAGTGGACCGCGCGCCGCCGTTGACTACCACTGTCGACACCGCGCGTTTTGCCAAACTCTTTCGCTTCTGTATTGAAAACAAAACGCGACTTACCACTTCTGTTGATGCTTTCCAAAGGAAAAATGTCTGCTGCATCGCGTGGAATGGTCAGATTTTTTCCTAGACCCTTAGTTTTGGAAATAAATTGAAAGATATCTTCAAAAATGGGTGCATTTCGGGTGTTATTTTCCCTTTGATCGGTGTTTAAACATATTTAAATGATCATAATGCAATAATAACTTATATCGTTGTATTCGGGAGGGTTCGTAGAATAATTTGACGCAACGAGCAACCGAATAACTATTACCGTTTCGACACAAAAAATGTTCAAAGTTGAAAATTTGTATTTTTTTTTTCAAAATCGATTTTCTCAGAAACCGAGTGTGATAGAGCATTTCTGCTTGCGGATTCGTGTTCAGGGCGAAAAACTCTACAAGATACGCCCAGCGGATATTGCAGACCAAAAATCGTGTTGGACAGTGGTATAAGAGCGGACGACAACGTACCCGTAATTTATCTTTGTCACTTTTATTAGAATATTCGGGATTCAAAGACCTATTGTAAGCATCCTCTCGCGCCTCCAAGTCTTCCTTCAATTTTCTACGCTTCGCGTCGAGTTCTCTGACTCGTAGTTTCGCTTGGTGTTTGGCATTAATAACCTTGTCATAAGCTGCCTTATTTTCATAGAGAAGCATTTATATATTATAAATTATACAATGTAGCAAATTGAACGAGATTGTAATCGTTTGATACGCTTACCCGAGCGGATGTGTCTGTAAGGATTTCCAATGCCCGTGATAATTCATGAAATAATTCCGCCGCTTTCGGATTATTCGGATTCTTGTCGGGATGGCAAGACAAAGCTTTTTTACGATACGCTTTCTTAATCTGAGGGAACAGTAAATATTAGGAAAATCGGTATATGCGTACTTATAACTTTGTCAATGTCAAATCATATTATAGAACATTCTAGAAAGAAAAATAAAAAACAGTACAGAAATTATTGTAACACGGAAGCTTTATACCTCTTGCGTCGAGGCTGTTCCCGCTATGCCGAATAATTCATATAAATCTATGTCCATTAAAGAATCCATTGTCTTTTCGCTCATCGTGCAACGGTTCTACCTTGGTTGGTGGTTAGACTCCTTTGCTACTTGATTTCCGCTTTATGTCACTGTCGATTCCAAAGGAAGTTTACAATTATTAAATGCATTTTATGTAAACAAAGAGCTCCACCATTCACAAATCAATCGAGCTAAATAGGTATTCTGGCATTTAAATAACCTCATAATAAAGGTAAATAAAAGTACTGCACAAACACGTACTTATTACGTGCGCGTAATAAATTTAACAATGTTCCTCGACGTTGTCGGGAGAAGTATTTACAATGAAAATAAAAATCACAAATACGTGTGCGCACTAACCCGCTGTGCCACTGCTACCGCGCGAAAATTTGTTTATTTACGTATTTACGATATGTCGAGGCATGCCGAGTTATTATACGTATGTACGTACATGCGAAGGTGGAAAAACTCGTTTACATATTTCATTATTTACTTGCACAACCATATTCAACGATGAAATTGGTACCTTATAGCTGCAAAAAGAACGTTTTAAAAGTTTCACCCATACCTAGCGTTGAAAGGTGTGAATTAAATTGACTGATTTAAAAATGTCCAGTGCCAGGTTAGGGCTGGTAAAGTTCCTTGCCCAGCATTGGCGCGTTTTCACGCCCAAATATATCGCATGATTATCATTCGAGTCATTTGCAGGGCCGCCGGAACCCATTATGCAAGTTATGCGCCGCATAAGGGCGGCAGCCGCAGGGGGCGCTAAAAAACTATATCGCACGCTTAATAATAAAGGAATCCAACTCCCGCATAAACAAAATGTAAACGTAACTCTTTTTTCTTGTACTCCGTAAAGGCGAAACATATTAAATAGGAAACGGGTGCTAAAATTTGGGGCGCCAACCATCCTCGCGCCGGCCCTGGTCATTTGGGCCAATTTGGGCAACTTTGGCCTTCGGCGGCTTTATCCAGAACCCAGAACCAATATTAACAAATGTATACTGTTGTGCGATTTCGTGGGGATTTCTATAAGACGGTGGGTCCGTGCCCGTGGAGCGCTGAACCACTCAGCTCGCGAGTTTGCGCGGGAATTTTAATGAAGGAAATAAATAAATGTAACACTTCTGAATAATTTCTAAGATTTGATTTTAATGAATAGTTCGATGTTGACTGTACTGCTAACAAGATTGATCTGACGTTTCTACAAAATCGCTCCTCGCTTGTGCCCTCAGAGCACCGTACTCCTCTGACTCCGAGGAATCCTTCGAAATTCCTCCTCAGGTCCTTCCGTCCAATCAAAACGATGACATCCTTCAAGTTTCGTCAGCGGGTTGTCCTTCCGCCATCTCTCCATCCTTGGCCCTTCCTTCGCGCTTCTCTCCACTCTCGGCTGGTGGTCGAGGCACGCTTTCCGATTACATACTTTACATAGGCTGCATACATTACATACATACATTTATAACAGGTAGGTAAGCGCAACCCTCGGGGTCAAGAAGACGTCACCCGAACGAAGTTTATGACTTTATGACTTTCTGCCTTTTCCGGTCCGAGTTTTTACCCTTACAAGACACCGGTAATTATTGGAAGTGAGAAATTTGGAAGAGCCAAATTTTGAGAAATTTGGAAGATATAGCACTCACCGAGTTTAGTCGAATTCTCAAAAATTTTTATTTGTAGAATTAAAATTTTATTCAATTTAGTTGAAATTAACTTGATTTTATCTGATTATTCAAAGAAAAAAATTATACTTGGAAGAGTCAAATTTTGAGAAATTTTGAACAGTCAAATTTTGAGAAATTTTGAAGATATAGCCCTTACCGATTTTAGTCGAATTCTCAAAAAATTTTATTTGTAGAATTAAAATTTTATTCAATTTAGTTGAAATTAACTTGATTTTATCTGATTATTCAAAGAAAAAAATTATACTTGGAAGAGTCAAATTTTGAGAAATTTTGAAGAGTCAAATTTTGAGAAATTTGGAAAAGTCAAATTTTTAGAAATTTGGAAGATATAGCATTCCATTTACCGATTTTAGTTGGATTCTCAAAAAATTTTATTTGTAGAATTAAAATTTTAATCAATTTAGTTGAAATTAACTTGATTTTATCTGATTATGCAAACAAAAAAATTATACTTGGAAGAGTCAAATTTTAAGAAATTTGGAAGAGCCAAATTTTGAGAAATTCAGAAGATATAGCACTTACCGATTTTAGTCGAGTTCTCAATAATTTTTATTTGTAGAATTAAAATGTTATTCAATTTAGTTCAAATTAACTTGATTTTATCTCATTATGCAAACAAAAAATTTATACTTGGAAGAGTCAAATTTTGAGAAATTTGGAAGAGTCAAATTTTGAGAAATTTGGAAGAGTCAAATTTTGAGAAATTTGGAAGAGTCAAATTTTGAGAAATTTGGAAGAGTCAAATTTTGAGAAATTTGGAAGAGTCAAATTTTGAGAAATTTGGAAGATATAGCCCTTTCCGATTTTAGTCGAATTCTCAAAAAAATTTATTTGTAGAAATAAAATTTTATTCAATTGTTTTGAAATTGACTTGATTTTATCTGATTATGCAAACAAAAAAAATTATACTTGGAAGAGTCAAATTTTGAGAAATTTGGAAGAGTCAAATTTTGAGAAATTTTGAGAATTTCCGATTTTAGTCGAATTCTGAAAATTTTTTATGTGTATAATTAAAATTTTATTCAATTTAGTTGAACTTAACTTGATTTTATCTGATCATGCAAACAAAAAAATTATATTTGGAAGAGTCAAATTTTGAGAAATTTGGAAAAGTCAAAATTTGAGAAATTTTGAGAATATAGAACTTACCGATTTTACTCGAATTCTGAAAAATGTTTATTTGTAGAATTAAAATTTTATTCAATTTAGTTGAACTTAACTTGATTTTATCTGATCATGCAAACAAAAAAATTATATTTGGAAGAGTCAAATTTTGATAAATTTGGAAGATATAGCACTTACAGATTTTAGTCGAATTCTCAAAATTTTTATTTGTAGAATTAAAATTTTATTCAATTTAGTTGAACTTAACTTGATTTTGTCTGATTATGCAAACAAAAAATTATATTTGGATGAGTCAAATTTTGAGAAATTTGGAAGAGTAAAATTTTTCGTTAAAATTCGTTTTAAAGGGAAGGATTCGTGCCTCATATGGCGGATAGGCGAAGGAGTTTTGTAACGATCATCTCGTGATGGGGATCTCTAAGATACATCATCGAGGTGGAGTTTTATATAGGTCATCTTGTGTTGGTGACCGCTAAGGTACAACATCAAGGTGATCGGTGATTGAGGAGATGGGGCAAGAGTTGAGTTGAGTTTGAGGGACTTTGGTGGAGTGATTTTGAGGTTTACTAATGGACTTTTGGAATAGAAACCCGCGAAAAATAGTGGGACGTCACACCTCCCCCCTTATATGAAGAAATGTGTAATTTCTTAACATAAGGTAGGTGTGGTTTGAAGTGAGAAAAAAAATTAAACGAAAATAGCAGGGCATCACACCTCCCCCCTTATATGAAGAAATGCGTACATTTCTTAACATAAGGTGCGGGTGTCTTGAAATGAGGATAAAAATAAAATATACATAGCCTATTTGGCAAATAAAACAAAACATGTAGCCTATTTTGGCGAAAAAAGGAAAAAGAAATAAAATATATTTTCTGTTTGGCGAGGAAATGAACAAAAGATATGGCCTATTCGGCGTATGATAAATGAAAAATAAAAGATATGACTGATTCGAAAAAACCAAAGAAAAAACAGAATTTTACCCAAAAATTAAAGAAATAAATGTTGTGAATTTAGGTATTTTTATAGGGGACTATTTACAAGGATTATATACAAAGTAAGGATAGGATTAAAGGAAGGAAGGGGATTTTGGAGGGATTAATAAGGGGGAAAGGAATATTCTCGGAATTGGAAGGAGGGATTGTCCAGGATGAACGTTAGGTCGTAACCATCTTGGTAGTGGTCATTGAACCACCTTAGGAACGCGGGTGTCAGTTCCGTATAGTCCGGAATTCGGATGGCTGACCCCGTGTCCAGGACTTCCACGTCACCTGGGAAAGGAGGGATTGAGGAGGGAGCTAGGGAGGTGGAGGTTTGATGAGGAGAGTGGTACGGGGGAGAGGTAGGGTGGAAGAGTACCTCCTCGTTGGTTGTAGTTGGAGGGCAAACTGGGGGTGATGGGTCCATCGGTGTCGGCGGGGGGGAGTCTTCGATGACGAGGACCTCTGGGTCGGCCTCCCTGATGGTCACCGAAGAGGAGATCTTGGGGAGGAGGGGCGATACGCTTCTTCCTTCTTTGATCGTCTTTCGGCGCAGCCATTTTATGTGGCCTAATTTTCTTTTTAGGCCTGCCCCTTGGTTTTTAGGCCCATTGAGCTTTCGGGTCCTTTTATGTGGCATGGTTTTCTTCCTAGAAAGGATTAATTTAATACATGTTTTCTATATTAAGTTTAGGGTCAACCGGGATCCTCGCGCAATCGACCAAGACGCGCTTTGTTCGCGTGTATGATTCTAGTCTTTCCTTTCCAGGAAATTTTCAAATTTTGCGAGGGGATAACTTCTAATATTGTGTGCGGACCGGAGTATTGGTCCCCAAATTTTCCTGTACGCGGTTCTATTAGTACGAAAACGGTGTCGCCCGGTTGGAAGGTCTCTTCGTTTATGTGGCGATCATAATATTTTTTGTAACGGATTTTGGATTCTTTTAGTTTTTCTGCAGCGGCGGTTTGCAGTTCTTGCACCCTCGCGTTTAGCCTTGAGAGATATTGATTGTAAGTTTCGTTTTCAAACTCTTCGGGTACCCTTTTTCGGCTGGGTACCCGAGCTATTTTCCCGAACACTAACTCGTGTGGGGTGTAACCAGTGCCTTCGTGGACGCTGGTATTATAACAGAACGCGGCCAAGTCTGTCCATTCGTCCCAGTCGCTGTGGTTACTTATAAACATTTTCAAATATTCCGTTAGGACAAGGTGCGATCGCTCTAGAGAACCGTTAGTCTGTGGGTAAAAAGCTGTGGTTCGAAATTGTTCGATTTTAAATTTTTTTGCGATAGCTTTCATGAAGTTACTAGTGAAATTTGCTCCTTGGTCGGTGAGGATGGCTCTGGGAGCTCCGAACTGACAGATAAATTTCTTTATGAACGCATCTGCAACTTTTATTGATGTGGTGTGTTTAAGAGGTACGCATACGAAGTATTTTGTTAATAAGTCTTGCATTGTTAATATATAGGTATTCCCTTCTCTCGTGGTAGGTAACGGTCCTACGATGTCCAATGCAATCTTGTCGAAGGCTTGTCCAGGCGTGTCAGTTAGAATCATAGGTTGCCTGGTTTTAACACGGACGAGTTTCTTTCGCTGACAGTCCTCGCATGTTCTAATATAGTCTTCCACGGCTTTCTTCATCCCTTTCCAAAAATAATGATGACGAATTCGGTTGTATGTTTTCGTTACTCCCTTGTGTCCGGCTAACGCAGATGCGTGATTTTCCTTAATAATGGTTAGGTATTCCGATTCCTCTGGTATTCGTACTGCTTGTAAACATATGGTGACGCTGACGTCCTCTTTGTTGACGGCTTCGAGGATATCCGTAATGGCATTTTGCCAGCTTAATTGATCCAAGTTCGATGTTTTGGCTATACTAAAGGATTGTATTTGGAGCTCGTGTATCGTATATTTAAGGTAGGAAAGGGCTTTGCCCCAAGCAATCATAGTTAATGGCGTATTTTGCGTTTCTTTAATAACCAGCCCTATAAGGATTTGTCCCTTTTTGTGAGTTACGTGGGCCCTACCTAGTGGGAGGTCGCCAGGTATTGTTAAGATTCCCGTTTCCTGGAGTTCCTTCGCTCCGTTGTCGCAAGGTTTTCCATCTACGCTTAAGAAGAAAACTAACGTTTCCTTTCGTAGGAACAATGGGTCGCGACTGATTAATGGCGTTATTTGGATATCTCGTTCGGGATCTGCTTCGTATACTGCGTCTAAAGAATCGTTTAATCCAATTATCGAGGATTCTGAGTCTGATTCATCCGATACGTTGGAATTCACCTCGGAGTCAAGGTCGTTCTCTTCTTGCGGTGTTGGCGATTGTGGAGGCGAAATAATAGGGGCGTCCGCTAATTCCCTTTCTTCTTCCTGATCTACTTCGTCTTCTTCGCTACTTATCGGTTCCGGCGGATTTACCGAGAGGGAATCTGGTGGGTTTTGGCGCACCTTTCTGGGCGGCTGTACTCTGGTAGGTTTTGCTCTTGGGCGAGTTTTATACGTGGGTCTAGTCGATGGCTTGGTGAGTCGGGGCCTCCCGGGACCTCGTTTAGCCAGGAGCTGATCTTCCCAGTCGTCATCAGCTTCCTCTCGTGGTCGTACTGGATATGCCTCCACTGTGGGAGGATTGCGGGATAAGACGTCTGGCCAGACGTGGAATTCCAGTTCAAAAGTCGAGTATTGCAGGATCGGTTCCTTCTGCAATGCTGATTTTGAGTGGTTAAAAGCGATTTGCTGGGACGGTCCCCAGTCAAATGGTGTAGCCTTTTTCAGTCGTGAGGTCAATCGGCGAACCGTTCTAGGGCATCCTGGGATAAGTCTTCCGTAATGTCCGGTCAGTCCGTGGAAATTTTTAATTCCTTTTGATGTGCGAGGTACCGGATAGTTCTGGACGGCTCGAATTCTCTGTTGGTCCAGTTTTACTAGGTCTGCTTCCTCGGTGATTATGTGTCCCGTTGAGATCGACTGGAGTGATTGTCCTACCCTCGAAGGGATTTCTTCAGATTTTTCCGTTATTTCCTGTTCCGGCGTAGCTGCAAGAGACTCTTGGGAGGTTATGGGAAGGGTTGATTTGGCGTCATGGGCAGGGGATGAGCGTGAGTGCACCTTCGCGGGTGCCTCGAGGTGGTGGATCGACGGATCCTGGGCTAAGAGGGACTTGTTTTTTAATAGGTCAGGGATAGGAGTGATGCCTGTCGGCGTCGTAGTCTCTTTTGGATGTACCGGTTTGGATTCTGGAATTATTCTGTCGAATTTCTCTACTTCAACGGTGGGTATTTTGATCGGAGTGTCAATCTTTAATTCGGGTATCTTCACGAAATCCGGCGTGTGAGTTATTATCGATGGCACCTGATTAACTGGGTTTAGCTGTGCGGTACCGATTCTTACGGTATCCTTGGTATTTTGGGCTGAATCGTAAATGGGTGTACTCCACGGTTCGCATCCATCAGTGCTCGGAGGAGTAGTTTCTGACTCCGTTTCCCACAAGGTTCTAGGATCCTTGTAGATGGTGAATTTGCGTTCTCGGCATTCCGAGGTCGCGTGTCCGGGCTTCTTGCAGTAACTGCAATTGCGTACCTCCGTAGGTTTCGGAGGTGGAGGACGGTTTGTATTCCAGTATGGGAGCAGGGGATCGGGTGCTTGATACCTATATTCCGCGGCGCGGTTTGGAGGGTACCTCTCGAAATTTTGGTTGATTGCAGATTGTTGATTATTTCGACAGGACCGTGCGTCGTGACCTGTCTTGTTGCAGATTTGGCAGATTAGTTTGGGATCGGAGAATCGGAGACGGTCCCTATCAATCTGCTTGTCCACGAGTACGGCTGCCTCGAAAGCTTCTTCGAGCGTTTCAAAATTATGCTGTAATAGCATTGTCCTTATGTGAGGTGGAAAACCATCAATGAACGAGTCCAAGGTTAGGCGATCTACGTCCTGAGTTCGTGCGAAGTCGCGGTAATGTTCCCTATACTCTTCCAGGATGGCGAATCGGAGGTCTTTGACGCGCGAAATGTACTCTAATATGTGCTCGTTGGATCCTTTGATAACGTTTTCAAGTTCCCCACGATAGTGGTCAGACGTTTTACCAGGAGAAAATGTACGTTTAAGTTGTTTGATTAGATCATTTACGGTTTCAAAGACCCGATCCTCAACCGCCAAGTACGCATGGTCTTGCAGCTTATTTATCAACAACCTCGCTAGCTGGGGTTCGGCTTGCGAGGGAACCAGAGCCTTAGCCCTATTGCAAGCCCTCGCGAATTGCAAAACGGACATGTTGTGACCGTTAAACTTTGGGACTGCTTCTATTGCGTCCTTTAACGTGATCTGGGGCGATGGACACTGGTCCGGTACATTGTTATAATTTATTATTGGTTTCCTATCGAAACGTGAGGAACCAGGACTGGCAAAATTGTTCGCCAATGGCGGGGGTGCAAGAAGTTTGTCCATCATTCCTTCCAATTTTTGCATCTTTTCGGCAAGAACTTCCAACGCGGGGCCGTCCGAATCGGAGACTATGCCTGAACGCGTATTGGATTCCCGGTTTGCGACCAATTCCGCGCACAAGCTTTCAATTTCGGCTTGCTTTTGCCGTACTAATTGCACCTGCTCCATTCTTTCGGCGATCGCGGCGTTTACAGCGTTAGCGGAAGGGCCCGCGTCTGGGTCTACTACGCAAGAGTCGTCGGTTTCACCGTATATGGACATGATTAGGCCGTTTATTTTTTTCTAAGTGGCGTTTCGATGGTTTTTAATGTTTTCGGCGTCCGTTTGCCGTTATTTAAAATTAGAGTCTACTACACTCATTGTTGATAATTATCAAACCGTCTGTAGCTCTTATTTGAGAGAAGGTAACTTTCCGAGCACTCTTCGCAGTTACTTATGGGGCGCCCCTGTATTAGCGGGTTTCTGCACCGAGGACAATATACGGGTACGTTATATGTGTAATAATAATGGGTCCAGTATACTTCTACCGTATCCGTGGGCACCAGGCTAGAGCAATTTAAGCAAATCTCGTTGCCGTCCGTGGTTGTCGCTATGCCTCCAGAGACGCAGGTCAGCGCATTCAAATATGCTGAAATGCTTTGTAATCTGCGGCTCCGGTAGTTTAGTATACCACGATGTGGGTATTTAATGCACATTTTTATATGTTGGGACCTTGTGGGTACCGCGTTAAAGAATTGATTTTCTTTCAACGGTGGACGTATCCCACAGCTGTCACCAAAATTATGTCACGTCCTGGGTGGAGGGGTTAGGACAATGACAAGGGAGTGAGAGAGTTCTTGCCCCGCTGCCTCCAACGTACCGTCGCGCCCTAAGGCCGGTCGGATTACGCCGCAATGGAGTAAACTGTGCAGGGCGGGAGGATTGGCTTTTTAAAGGATCGAGGAGGAAAAGAAGAGTGGCGTTTCGTCTTGGGACCGCCAGCTAGACTCATCAGTAGGGCTACATCTGACGGCCCCTGCCCTAGACACACACGGGGACACAGAGGATGTAATTTCGGAACTTGTATATATATGAATGGATTGGAGATTGAGAACTAGCGAGAAGATTAGACCTCTGGTGGCGCTCGCCGACACTAAGTCGCGATACCGTGGTGGGGCCGAGACGTCACAGTAGAATTAAAATTTTATTAAGTTTAGTTGAAATTAACTTGATTTTATCTGATTATGCAAAGAAAAAAATTATACTTGGAAGTGTCAAATTTTGAGAAATTTGGAACAGTCAAATTTTGAGAAATTTGGAACAGTCAAATTTTGAGAAATTTGGAACAGTCAAATTTTGAGAAATTTGGAAGATATAGCCCTTACCGATTTTAGTCGAATTCTCAAAAAATTTTATTTGTAGAATTAAAATTTTATTCAATTTAGTTGAAATTAACTTGACTTTATCTGATTATGCAAACAAAAAAATTATACTTGGAAGAGTCAACTTTTGAGAAATTTGGAAGATATAGCACTTACCGATTTTAGTCGAATTCTCAAAAATTTTTACTTGTAGAATTAAAATTTTATTTAATTTAGTTGAAATTAACTTGATTTTATCTGATTATGCAAAGAAAAAAATTATACTTGGAAGTGTCAAATTTTGAGAAATTTGGAACAGTCAAATTTTGAGAAATTTGGAAGATATAGCACTTACCGATTTTAGTCGAATTCTCAAAAAATTTTATTTGTAGAATTAAAATTTTATTCAATTGTTTTGAAATTAACTTGACTTTATCTGATTATGCAAACAAAAAAATTATACTTGGAAGAGTCAACTTTTGAGAAATTTTGAAGATATAGCACTTACCGATTTTAGTCGAATTCTCAAAAATTTTTACTTGTAGAATTAAAATTTTATTTAATTTAGTTGAAATTAACTTGATTTTATCTGATTATGCAAAGAAAAAAATTATACTTAGAAGAGTCAAATTTTGGACAGAAGAGGATCAAAAGAGGACAGAATTTTAAGTAGTTTTACGAGACTAACGGTTGTCCGCTCCAGCGAGGTTTGGCAAGCAGATGTGCAAGGGAAAATAACGCTACCCATTGTTCGCATCTAAAGCTAAAATCTCTTCCAACTTCTATTTGGCCTTTACCTAAAACCCTCCAGATGTGCCGTTCGTCCCGAATCTACATGCAATATATCTATCTTTCAATACAAAAGGATTTTGAATTACGCTCTACATCTAGCCTCGATATTCCTATGTCTTATAGCTAACTTCACGCAGTCACACATATTTATACCAGCGGAATCCGCAACAATACCAAAGAATGGCTCCGCAAACGGCAAATCGCAATGCCCTGCAATGCCCCGCAGCGGCTAGCGGCCGCAGCGAGTGGAGTCATAACGTCAGGTCAGGAGTGGCCCAATTAGTGATGGCGATCCTGGACAAAGATCGGATCGATCCTAAGAACCGATCTTTTATGAAGGATCGGTGATAAGATCGTTCAATCGTGGAAAAAAAAGATCGATCGTAAAAAGGATACCTAAATTAGCTTTATTCTCGCTCTCATTAGTCACATTTATATAGTACTAATATAGTACTTTTAACGATAATTTTTCATATACAAGTTGTCTCTTTTTATAATGTCCATCGAAAAAATTTTATCCTTAGATTCTTCAGATATTTATTCAGCTATAAATAATTACAAAAATTTCAAATATCAAATATCAAATATATTTCACTAGATTTTACTCGCGTCGACTAATCAACGTGCAACTTCAGAGTAAAATCTAATGAGATCACTCAACAGTTGAGTCTGCTGAACGCACCCAATATGACTCCGATCAGTAATATTCGTGTATAATACATGTGTATATACGTGTATTATACGATGCGTATTTTACGTAGCCATAACTGTCTGGGACGTACTAAGCATAAAATTACATTTTTTTTAACCGATCCTAAAGGAAAAAGGTTCGATCCTTTATAGATCGGAATTAAAAATGATCGGTGAAAGATCGATCTTATTTCCCCTAAAAAGATCGATTTTAGATCGATCCAACAAAAGATCGCCATTAGGGATGGAGTGCAAAATCACTAACGGTCATTTATCACCGTGATCGCAGAATCACGATCACGGTCGTGATTTAACGTAAATCACGACGGTGATCGTGATTTTCTTACCTCGAGTTGTTCACTG
This sequence comes from Andrena praecox, assembly GCA_963932275.1. NCBI lineage: Eukaryota > Metazoa > Arthropoda > Insecta > Hymenoptera > Andrenidae > Andrena > Andrena praecox. The sequence continues at coordinate 51,051,459 of OZ010731.1, read as the reverse complement.
TGAATAGTGTGATCTTTAATTCTTGATCATGATTGAATTATTTTTTATAAAATACTTCAATATAGCTTGTGTTATAGTCAAAATGTGTTAATTCAGCGAATATATAGGGCGGTATTTTCAGTCGGTACTTATTCTTAAGCAAATGCTTAAGCATGCTGCATCTTCTACTAACCTAGTAGCTAATAAAGGATGCCGAATGCTTAAACATTTGCTTAAGGATAAGCAACGACCAGCAACGACTGAAAATACCGCCCATAGTATAAAATTCATAAATAGTCAATGTATGCACGCACTGATTTGATTGGCTAAAAGTATTCACATATACATTATACTTTTTAACTAAAGTGAATAAATATTCGTTAATTTGAATAGATCAAGAACGATAACATTGGTTCAAAGTGTACAACTGAAATTCTATAAGAACAGTGAGGACTTGAGAATGTTTCGAGAGAAATTAGAAATTGGGGTTATGTGGAAGCGTGCAAAGAGCAGTCATACTCTCCACCAATCAGAAGCGATCACTGTTCTGCCTGCACTAATCAGAAGCGATCACTGTTCTGCCTGCACCAATCAGAAGCGATCACGAAAATCACGGATCACTGTGAAAAATCACCGTGATTGGGAACGAACGTGATCGGATCACTCGTGATTCACAAATCACGGTTCTAGCCATCACTAATCGCCATCACTAGGCCCAATCCAATTCAATCTCGCGTGTACTCGCATGATATCAACGCATATTATAATACAATATTAACAGGTTCATACACTATGGACAATTTCGATTCCGAAACGTCAGCAAGAGGTCTGAAAAGGTCAAACGCAGTTCATGTTATCGATCGTTATCGACGAACAAGCATGAAAAAACGCGTTACGTAAATTAATTTTTATATATACCTAGGTACATATACACAAGTACATAAACAGATGTACACACTTATGTATGCAAGTCATAGTTGACAACTAAACAAATAACAATCGTCATAGTATACAAAGTTAGATATCGTCAATTAAAGTTTCCTATAAAGTATAAAAGAATGATCGAACGCGCTCTCCTTGGATTTAGGAAACGAATGTACGTCAGAAGCATATTGCAATGGGTAAGCAGGTAGAAAGTGCGAAAGTGGAACAGCAGAAAGAGCGAACGATCGGTTTACCGTCCTATCTGTTTGGTTTCTCCAACAAATTTAGACAAGTCTACGTTACGATAGTACAACTACCAGCAATGTAGCCGATACTAAGATCGATAAAAAGGAGCCTTACTACTCGGGGATAGAAACGAGATTTACCAACGAAATAAAATTTACCGACCAGCCGAGCAATAATCCTTTACCAGTATTTAGAATCTCGAACTCGTCGAAATGCGTACAGCTACTCGACGATTACCAGGTTCAACAGCCAAACATTTATAAAGTAGCGTTCGGTATTGCAATATCTTTCGATCCGTTAACGATACGTATCTGTTTGGTTCAAGTTGGACAAAGACACTTTGACTAGAATGTACCGCCAAATGGTTACTCTAAGCATCATGGATAAAATTCTTTACGAATCTCAACGACAAGGTCGTATATCGTTTTATATGACTAATACCGGGGAGGAAGCCGTCCAAATTGGTTCTGCCGCTGCTGTTACTTTGGAAGACGTTATATACGCACAGTATCGCGAAGCTGGTATAAATTCAACAATAACGAGTCCCCTAGGCCCCTCTGCCTCTGTGCGTCTAATATCGATTGTTTCATTTAGAGAGAATAATTTCGCAGGTGTCTTGTTATGGCGCGGTCACTCTATTACGGAATTTATGAACCAATGTTATAGCAATCGGAAAGACACTTCCAAGGGAAGGCAAATGCCCGTCCACTATGGATCTAAAAAGTTGAATTTTGTTACCATTTCCTCTCCTTTGACAACGCAATTACCGCAAGGTGACTACTTCGCTTCTAATCTACTTTCTTACTAGTAAGGAATGTGTGATTGAAACAACGTGTTCAGCTGTGGGAACGGCGTTTGCGCTTAAACGACTGAAGAAAAAAACATGCGTCGTATGTTACTTTGGGGAAGGAGCGGCCAGCGAAGGCGATGCTCACGCAGCTTTTAATTTCGCCGCAACTTTGGAGTGTCCGATCATCTTTGTATGGTATGTTTCCCATACGTCCCATATGTACGCGCGTACATTAGGGTGGGGCGAAAAAAACTTTCTCTCCGATGATCAAATTCGAATAGTGCGGAAAAGTTGTCTACTTGGCCCAATAAAACGTGGGAAAAATTTCAGCTCGATCGGATAATTTCTTCTGTGTGCACCAAAGGCCTTAACTTTCAAAATTTTAGTACAAAACTGAAGAAAGTGCAACTTTCTTCAGCTGGTGGATTCTACCTTTTTTTTTTACCCAGGACTATATTTGTTGCGCGAACGAAGCAAAGAAACACCCGTGGTTTCGGAACGATAGGAATGACACTGTAAACTATCAAAAAATGCAGCTCTTCGCTCACTTTCCTAACGGAACAAGTGGCCCAGAACCCACCACGCGGAGGTAGCTGTACGTCGGGCTCCTTGTTTTTTGTATTTTATTTTTTCGTTGAGTTTAAATAATTTTATTGTTTTTTTGTTATGTATTTTGTATTTTATATTTTTATACTTTCTTAAGGAGACCTTCCGGTCTAAAAGTCGATTTTTTTTATTTCATTTTTCAAATGTTCAACCTTTTAGGAATACGTGTTTAAAGGGATTTGTTGAAATTCGTAAAATTCCCGAAGTTATAGGCATTTGAGTAGCGGCAAATGCATGGGCAACAACCGGCCACTCGGCGCTCACGTAAAACTTTAAACGCGTTTTTCTCGAAACAGTGTACTCAAAACGGTGGGACCTGTATCTCCAAAAGTTATTATCCGATTCGACTGAAACTTTTTTTATTTTGAAGAATATACTTCTGGCTAGGGAGGGAACTAGAAAAAATTACAAAAATTGAAAATTTATAATTTTCAAAGGCGTTGAAAGGACGAAAAATACAGGGAAAAGTGATTTCAAACTTCAAGTGTCGTTATTTTCTAAAAAAAATGTCATTTTTATAATTTTTCTAGCCCCCCCCCCTCCCCGCTAGTCAGAAGTATAATCTTCAAAATAAAAAAAGTTTCAGTCGAATCGGATAATAACTTTTGGGGATACAGATCCCACCGATTTGGATCAATTTTTTGACGCCTCGACTTTAACGACTCCCCAAGGCCGTCTGCAATGATTAATTTTAAATAAAAAAATATATTTCTATAATTTAAGACGTCCTTAATACAATGCAAAAAGTCCCATTAAATTATATATAGTAGTTTTCCTTTAATTAATTCCTAAAAATCACCTATTTTTGGGGGGCTCTAGACCGGAAGGTCCCCTTAAGTTTTGTACTAAAATTTCGAAAGTTAAGGCCTTTGGTGCACACAGAAGAAATTATCCGATCGAGCTGACATTTTTTACACGTTTTATTGGGCCAAGTAGACAACTTTTCCGCACTATTAGAATTTGATCATCGGAGAAAAAGCTTTTTTCACTCCACCCTAGCGTACATACGATGTACAAGGATCGTTAAAATAACTAACACGCGAGATACCAATGAAATGCTTCCATAATATTCCTGTTTGTGTTCCGAGTCGGAATAACGGATATGCCATCTCAACACCCGCCCCGGAACAGTTTAAAGGAGACGGTATCGCGGCGAGGGGGCCAGCTTACGGGATACATACGATCCGCGTAGACGGCAATGACATCCTCGCTATGTATTGCGCGACAAGCGCTGCTCGGGAATTCTCTACCACGGAAGGGAAACCCGTCTTAATCGAAGCTATGACTTATAGGTGCAGAGGACAGGACATTCTTCTTCTCGCGTGCACTCCGTTTCAGCACAATTTAGTTGCGCATACATTTTTACATCCGTCCCTGCTTTAGAATCGGCCATCACAGTACTTCGGACGACAGCACTGCCTATCGCTCCACCGACGAAATAGCCAGCTGGACTGATTGCGCGCCGATAATAAGGTTCCGCCACTATTTGGAATCGGCCGATCTCTGGTGCGAGCGACGAGAAAACGAATTAAACAAGTCCGTCAAAGAATCTGTCTTACTCGCGCTCGCGAACGCAGAAAAGGAGATTAAACCGTGTTGGAAAGAGTTATTCACGGATGTGTATCGCACAATGCCGACGCATATAGAGTATGTTCATTAATTCCCTCTAAGCTTTAGCTTTAGCTTTAGCAATGTATTTAGAATAGATTCGCGTAACACTCTCTCGAATACCTTTCAACTAAACTTGAAAACTTCTCGATATTTCATACATGTCTTTAATTTTAGAAAACAAATGTCCTCCATGGAGACCCATATTACAGAGTTTCATCAACATTATCCGTTACATCTTTTTAAATCGAAATGACGATAAGAATTGTGTTTCGATTACATTTTTCGCTTCGGCGCTAATACAGTGTATCTCTTTCTATTATTGGTAATAAACTTTATACATACAATCTACGAGCTCATATTTTCAGCAATTTCTTTGTACTTTTCTATTCGAAATTCTTTCCCGGCCGCATCCAGTAATATATTATGAAGCAAAGTGTGCTGATACGGATTATGTTGTTCCACGGTGGGATACACGTTCCCTAAAACGGCAAGTCTGCGTTAGCGGGTATGTCCGCGACGTTACAAGTATGGCGGAGGTTTTTTTTATGCTTTAACGTGAAATGTACCTCTCAGTTCCAAAACAGCTCTTTTGTACGGAACACCGGGATACAGGCACGGCGCATTATGAAGTTTGGTAAACGAAGTGGTGTAGTTCTGATATCTCGGGACGAGTACTTTGAAAAGTTTATGAACAAGCTGCTTTTCTAATATCCAAAAATTTACAAGTTCCATGGTCTCTTTGTGCTCGGGTCCGTGGCGCAATGCTTCTGATATCAGCTGCGGGAAATTAAAACTAGAATATCACGGAGGATGAGTTAATTTAATGGAAAGTATTCGAGCCGGTTCTGCGACACATACTCGGTCTACGTAACCTCTTGTCTCGTCCGCCCTTGGATAATTCAATTCGATTCTCTCGTATTTAATCAAACCTGTTAACGTCTTTCTAATTTTCCGTATTCTTCCTTCCGGGCCGTCTGGATTTCTAACCCTCCGCGGTTGTGGTCCGACATTGTATCTTAACCTAGAAACCAACTTTTCAACATTTGCTTGATTCATCTTTGCTAATTCTTGTGCTTTTCTCTATTCTTCCATTCTCTGTTACTGATTCTGTTGGGTCAGTTTATTCCTCCTTGTACACGCAAGTATCTCCGCGTGTACTACACAGTCTTTTAGTCACTTGATTCGCTTACGCCAGTGTGCGCCAGTGGCGGTTAGGTTTTCTCGTACCGCACATATGCATGTGCCCCAGCGGTGGGTTTACTACGTTATATCGAATTTACTACGTGACACGCGTAAAAAATGTAAATAATTGTATAAAATGTATAAGATGTATTCAATGTCAAAAATTCAAATACAAACTATTAACCTCTACCTATTGCATTGAATTTTACTGCACACTATTTTAAATTACTTTAAAAAGAAAGATTGGAATGTAATTATAAAAATTATAAATAATTTGAAATTTTTTAGTACATTTCATATCTTTGGTGTGCGAAAGATACTCGATTTTTTACATATATCAACATGGATTCTGAAGAAATTGATAAAGCTTTAGCAGATTATTTCTTTGGAGGTAACATTCCATTTAGTAGGTATTATTGAATCTGACCACTTCAGGAACTTTGGCCATAAATTGAATCCAGCTTATAAAATTCAAACTCGAAAGACATTGTCGAATAATTTACTTAACGCAAAATTTTACGATTACAAAAAATCAATAATCGGCGTGGAATTCGAAGATGCAGTTCTGTTTTTAGATGGTTGAAAAAATTTATCATCCAACAATAAGTATGTTGTTGCAATTCTGAATTTAATGAATACGATATGTATGTCCATGCAGGTTGTGGCGTTCAGCAGTCTGCAACGGTTTTTTTTAAACAATATGATTTTATACAGTAAAATACATGAACGTAATAAAGTTAAGCTATTTACTACGTCTTATTCTACACGTAGAGAATTCACTTTTCTACGTTAGGTAAAATACGGACCCACCACTGATGTGCCCTCCTATCGGAATGTACGTAGTCTCTACAATAGGGTGGCTCTTATTTTCGACTTTTGAATTTTCTTCGCGGCACCCCCCAAAATAGTTCCGAATAATAAAAAAAATCAGTTTCAAGTCTGAGCCCGATCGGATAACGGGAAAAGGTGCCCCTGGGCCCTTGAACATTTAAATAATTATTTAACAGCTCACAAAGTGTATTTTATATAATAGAAAAGCAAAAGTTGTACATCCAGACATCTTTTATGTTGTATTACTTTTTCTCATGCGACAAACGGCTTTCGAGAAAAGTCCGAAAACCATATTTTCGGAAAAAACATATTTTTGCGAATTTCGGTCCCTAATTTTCAGGAAACATCCATGACATATCAAACACTGAAAATAAGGAAAAATATTATTATCAAACTTTGCGAAGATTTTTCTTTTATTATTTGGAACTATTCTGGGAGGTGCGGCGAAGGAAATCTTGAAAAAAAATTTCACCAAGAGTAAATGAGAGCCACCCTACTCTACAGTCACACTATTCACAACACACTCTATCGGTAATAAATTACAAAAAGAGAATATTAAAATATAATAAATTATAAGAATAGCAATAGAAAAAAGAAAAAAAAAATCGAATATCCTTAAAAGCATCTAGGAAGGAAGAGGAGGAGACGAACTTCGACCTGGGTGGCCAAATGTGTGGTGCAGGCATCGCAGATTAGAGGTAAACCAAAATTTAAAGGATTAAAGTGTTCATAAAACTTTAAACGCGTTTTTCTCGAAACCACTTTTTTCAAACTGGGAGGACGGATTTCTCGGAGACTATTGCATGGATCGATTTGAAATTTTTACAGTAGCTTCACAACAATATTCTCTTTGGAAGTACGTAGCCGTTTTTTGATTGAATGTAAACTTTTTCTTTTATAAACAATTTAATGCTCATTTTTAGGGCAAAAAATCGATTCATTTCTTAAAAAGTGTACCACTTCCACAAAAATTGATTTAAAAAAACCGGCTAGGTACTTCCAAAGCCAATTGTATATAGATTATAAAATTTTTTGTTTTTTGTTCCAGGACTCATACATGCCGAGAAATCCGTCCTTCCGTGGCGGTGTTTTCAAAAAAACTGTTTTCGACGACGGGCTCTGTCGCCACCATTTTGTATAAAAATGACAATAAAAAAAATTGTTTTTCGTACTTCAATATGTGTTAAATAAACCCTCTGAAAAGAAATTCTATTCCGTTTGTCATACTCCCAAAATAAATTGTCAAATTTAGGTCTTTTTTTCTGCCTCTAGAGTGGTGTTACCCCTTAAGGATTGAAATTAAATCGTACACGTTTTTAAGAAAGACATTTAATTTGTAATTACCTAATTACATATTTATTATATACAAATATATATGTAGGTATGCAGAAGTAGTTGAACTTTTTCAGTTGACTGACTCGGCGTGATTCATTTTTGTTTATGTATGACTGGTACTGTACATCAAAGATGGGCAAAAAATTATTTGAAATAAAAATTAGTGTACGAAATTTTTATTTCAAATAATTTTTTGCCCACTCTGTGCTGTACACACACACATACACACACACAGACATATGCACACGCACATTGCATCCACACAATTGATCCAAAGTGCTTGTAATAAATTTTAACCGAGCTTTTCCCTATAATTTTCTCATTTTCTCTTTCATTCCTCTCCATGCCTTGATTGTCAATGTTATACGCGTTGCTTATCAAAACGTATTCATTGTTTATAAAAAATGTTTTATTCCCCGGAGTTATAAACGATCATTAATGTAGTAGCATACATATGTATTGATCGTCGGTACCCGCGATTAGCGATTACATATCAATTTGGTTCCTAGGTTCGAAAGTGCTTTATATTTCAACACTTCAGGCTGTTCGTGAGTCGTTGAAATATACGGAAAAGTCATTTTAATATTGACCACTAAGAAACTTGTATAATTATTTCGAGACTAAGGAATTATGTAATAACCCGTGGCTCGAGACATACTATCAGTAAGATTCTCTTCTCGCTTTTCTCGCCCCCAAACATTTCAATGGAATTACCACAAATTTAAACCTTGTTACGTTGCTTCGTTTCTCTTTTAATCCCGCGCCAAAAGTAACGTTCGCCGCATAAGAACGTCACACGCTCTTCAGCTTTAATTAAGCTTTGAAAATTCGTACTACTCGCACTATGTATTGTTTACATATCGGACATTCGGACATTTGCTTGCCACAGTTGAGACAACAGGCCATATGACCGCATTCCAGAATCACACATTCGATCGGTTCATCCCAACAGATTTTGCAAAGGTTTTCGTTCTGTGTTTCCATGTCCACTGAAACATACACGTACATATATCCGCACCTATGTGTTGAAATAGTCAAACGCGCTTCGGTCGAAACACGCCAGACATTATTTCTCACCTGCTTTTGATTGATCATGATGTTTCCATAATCTGGAGGCTCTATCCAATAATTCGGCCCTCTCTACGCATCCCTTATAGTCTACACGATTCACGGATAATAAATTCTTCAATTGTTTTACACTTAAATATTCCAATTCCGATAACGCATTTATGTCGGACAGTTTGACAAAGTTGGACCACTGTATAGGAAAGTGGATGCGACAACATTGTATTTATATCGAGAGATTTAAATATGGTTTCGTGAAAAATGATAAAAGTACCGCTACATACCACCGGTACTTCTTTAAACTCGTTACGGCGCAGTATATCGGGAATTTTTGAATCTACACCCTCTTCCGAGATTATAGGCTCTGATCTTTGACTCGGGGTAAAGTTAGTTCCCAAGATTTCTTCAACTTGGTCACGATCGATGCTCGTGGTGCCAGTTCCATGCGCTCGATTTTGAGAATCAGCGGTGCTATCGTCTCTTATGTTTGTTGGTTCAGTCGATGGCATACTACCACTGAAATTAAGCTTTGATGGAAAAAGATTCTTGTCCCTTGTCTCTTTGCTAATTACTAATTATTAATTTCAAATTAAAACACACACATATATCGTACGAGCCTCTGTTTGGTAAAGTTAATACTAGAGATGTACCGACTAGTGGCCGACTAGTCGGTTAAGCCGACTATCCGGCCACTTTTGTAGTCGGCGACTAGTCGGCAAAAAAGGCCGATTGATCGGCCCCCTTTTTGTGAATATTTACCCATTTTTCGTTCTCCTTTTCTAACAAGTTTTATAACTTTGCTATTAGAGATGTACTGAATAGTGGCCGACTAGTCGGTTAAGCCGACTATCCGGCTACTTTTGTAATCGGCGACTAGTCGGCTTCTTGGGGGCCGATTAATCAGCTAGTCGGCTAGTCGGCCAAAACCCTAGTCGGTACATCTCTAGTTAATACCATTTCGTATGAAACCTCAAAGACAAAACTCGCAACGATACTTGTAATTAAGGGGGTATTACACCCAAAAATTCGATTTTTTTTAAATTTTCTAATAGTTTAGGGTTTCAAAAATATGTCCCTAAAATATTAAGGTGAAATTCGTAGAACTCCCAGAGTTATAGGGGCTTAAGGGGGGTCACTCAAGTGAAAATGAACTACCAGTTATTTTACAGATAAAAATTTGAAAATATGTATTTCCATATTATTTTTTACGCTGAAATGAATTATGTAAGAATTAATACAGTGACATTTTTTTTTCAAATATTTAAAAAAAAAATTTCGAAAAAATTATTCGATTTTAAAATCCATACCCTTATCTCTGTAGTATTGTATACAAAGACTGCAGAAAAAATTTCAGCTCGATAACTTCATTTTTGTCCGAGTTATAAAGTTTTTATGTTTTGGCGTAGTAACTAAAACGCTCCTGCTCCGTACGTTGGACCGACCAAAATGAACTACCAGTTATTTTACAGATAAAAATTCGAAAATATGCATATCCATATGATTTTTTACGCTGAAATGAATTATGTAAGAGTTAATATAGTGATAATTTTTTTTTTTCAAAATTTAAAAATAAAATTTCGAAAAAATTATTCGATTGTAAAATCCATACCCTTATTTCTGTAGTATTGTATACAAAGACTGCAGAAAAAATTTCAGCTCGAAAACTTCATTTTTGTCCGAATTATATAGTTTTTATGTTTTTATGTTTGTAACTAAAACATAAAAACTTTATAATTCGGACAAAAATGAAGTTTTCGAGCTGAAATTTTTTTTACAGTCTTTGTATACAATTCTACAGAAATAAGGGTATGGATTTTACAATCGAATAATTTTTTCGAAATTTTATTTTTAAATTTTGAAAAAAAAATGTCACTATATTAACTCTTACATAATTCATTTCAGCGTAAAAAATCATATGGATATGCATATTTTCGAATTTTTATCTGTAAAATAACTGGTAGTTCATTTTGGTCGGTCCAACGTACGGAGCAGGAGCGTTTTAGTTACTACGCCAAAACATAAAAACTTTATAACTCGGACAAAAATGTAGTTATCGAGCTGAAATTTTTTTTACAGTCTTTGTATACAATTCTACAGAAATAAGGGTATGGATTTTACAATCGAATAATTTTTTCGAAATTTTTTTTTTTAAATTTTTGAAAAAAAATGTCACTGTATTAATTCTTACATTTCATTTCAGCGTAAAAAATAATATGGAAATACATATTTTCAAATTTTTATCTGTAAAATAACTGGTAGTTCATTTTCACTTGATTGACCCCCCTTAAGGCTGCAGCTAGGCACGTAATCGTGCCCGCGACCCTTGTATCTAAAGAGGCTATGACTGCCAGCAGAGAAGAGAGAACTGCCCAACACGAGTTCTTTGAAGCTGAGGAAGGTTTCCTCTACGGACTTGGTGTAGCAGATTAGGGGTAAGTTACAGAAATTAGTCGTTATCTACCGTAACTTCAGTCGTATAGGTCGTAACTGCACGAGAAAGTTTTAATGCGTTTTTCTCGAAACAAATTTTTTAGATCGGGCGCGCATTTTTCTCAAAAACTACTGGACCGATTAAGCTACAATTCGACAGACATTCAATTCGACGTATTCCGCAATTCGTGCGCCCGATGGGGCCGGTGTTTGATGACATGACCTGCGCTTCGGCGTGTAACTTGTACAGTTTTCAATGTAATGCATTGCAAAAATTTGTGTCGGTAGTTCAAACACTACTAAACATGTGTGCGAAACCCCTGCCCTGTAGGTGCGATAGGTTTTTCAGGATTAATTTCCAAATATCACCTTCAAAAACGAGTGTCTAGGGTGTAATACCTCCTTAATATCAATGTTACGTTACACCAGGGATTGAAACGGTTCCGAAAATAACTGTTTCAAACAGTTATATATCGGCTCTGACTGAAACAGATATGAAGAACCGATATTCTGAATAACTGTTATAAGGAACCGAAATTTCTGACTATATCGATTTCGGTTACGGTTCTACAGGACCGATATTATATCGGTTATAACGGTTCTAGAACCGTTATTTTTTCGGTTCTATATCGGTTCTAAAACGGTTCTGGAATTGATTCTCGCATCGACTTTACAGGAATTGAAATAAGTGGATATTACGCTTACAGATTACTGTATATTAAGAATTTATTTTGAAGAAATAATTTTGTACTTATTATTAGAATTTCTAATTGTAATTGCTTCTAAAAATGCACTTCACAAATGAGACTTGTGTATCCTGCGACATCCGAATCAGAAATAATGTTTCTATTTTATCGCACTGTTTCAATTCTGGGATGGCCGTCCATGGGTTTCTTTTGTCAAGAGCTTCTTCAAACATCTTAACTCGCGATGATTGGTTCAAGCTAAAAATTGTTTACGTTAGGCCTGTTTCAGAGTTCAGCGGAGCGTCCGCGCTACGCGTGCGGAGCAAATTACCTATACATTGTATAGGAGCATTCGTCCCCATCCGCGCCACATGGTTACTTTGAAAAAAACGCAAGCTTTCACACTCTCACAGTCAAGCCGATTCCGCCACGGAGTAATAAACAGCTATACATCAAAACATTGACGTAGATACGCTACTGACGAGGGGAGGCCGCGAATGGGACGAGCGATTTCTTAACGAAACCGGGCAGAAAATGTTGAGGCCGATGTGTATAAACAAATTCCAGAATATTAGCTGTGAATGGCCGGCCATTTTTATAAAAAATGGCTTTAAACAGTAAAATTATGAAGTCGTCGAAACAAAATTGGAATTTTCTGGTTAAATTATTGATACTATGCCAATAACACATAAGACTTTTGTATTCCTTTCATCAAGATCTACCACTTAATGAAGTATAAAATCGATTCGACTTCATAATTTTTTATAAAAATGACCGGCCATTCACAGCTAATATTCTGGATTTTGTTTATACACATCGGCCTCAACATTTTCAGCCCGGTTTCGTTAAAAAATCGCTCGTCCCATTCGCGGCCTCCCCTCGTGAGATGATGGCTAAAGCAAGAATAGACGTCTGCGTTGAAATTGCGTTGACAAAATAAATCCAAGCACAGCCATCGGAGAGTTAAAAGATATAACAATTTCGTCGGAACAATATATAAGAATCAATTTACGAACCGAAATAAACCAACTCCAGAACCGTTTTAGACCCGATGTGGAACCGATATAGAACCGAAAAAATAACGGTTCTAGAACCGTTATAACCGATATAATATCGGTTCCGTGGAACCGTAACCGAAATCGATATAGTCGGAAATTTCGGTTCCTTATAACAGTTATTCAGAATATCGGTTCTTCATAACTGTTTCAAGAATCGAAACCGATATCATAACTGTTTTAAACCCCTGCGTTACACGCTTCCCAAGTGTGTATATATATATATATATATAAATACACATGTCCCTTGTCTCTGCAATCTACCGTTAAAAACAGGGATAAGTACAACGTACACGTCTCGTGTCCTTCCGCTTTCCGTGTTCTCCGCATTCATACAACCACTGCTACCGTTGGCAAACGCCAAGAGTAGTTGTATTAAATCTTCTTTCTCTGGGGGAGAAATAAATGAGAAACAGCGTTACTTTTTAAAACCATAGCGATAAATAATTTGCGAAGGAAAAGCAATTAAAATTATATAAACGGAGCGCGGAGTATTCGGCGCGATTAGAAGCTGAAAGATACTTTGATTATTCCGTAGGCCGTACATACCGATACATCCTTTGGTGGCTACCTGTTTGGCCAACAGATATCGGCGCAAATCTTTAGCACACATTTGCATAATGTGGCTTCGTACCAGAGGCCTTCGCGATAACACGGTGCAACTGTGGCAGCTCAGCATATTGTCTAATCGCTTCATCACGCACTTGGAACAGAAATACCTCGAACAATCGGTGCATTGTTTCTGAAAGTGGCACGGAATAAGGATAAAATTACCTAACCCGCTAAACGAATACGCGCGCGCGCGCGCGCGCGCTATCTTACCTTGCGCATGAAAAAACTGAATTTTACACTACAAGATTCACAAGCCATGCCGTACAGTACGCGAGTGTATACGAATGCCGCAGGAACACGTATACGTATGTACTTGTATAGATACAGACACTGTTCGTTGGGTAAAAATTCAAAGGTTAGATTTACACTGTTCACGAAAGCGTAGTAAGTAGCAAGTATGTATGCATATGTATATGTATGCACCTTCCACCTTATAAATACTAACGCAAAGGCACATTAAAGTAGGAAAGGACTGAAAAGTAATTGCAGCACTCGATGCGTTCTAATCAATTGAAACTTTCTTGTTACGCGTTACCCATCCAAAACGTTAAGATTGTGACAGATTGTGAATGATCGCGAAGCAAAACCAACCAAAACAGAGGGGAACTCCCTACCACTCCCTACCACCCTACCGCTGTTTTAAAGATGGCGTGTATGTACACGTTTTTATGCATGAATAATCAAAGATTACGCAAAATTAATTCTGGCGACGTTGGAAGTTGTATTTGCTTGTGTATTTCGTTAGCGTCAAATGAATCGCTGGATCGCTCCGCTCCCCTGTTCCAACACTTTACGCGTTTCGCGTGATACTGTACTTGTATGACCACATGACCAACACTTTCGTTCAACTACAGTTAGCGATTCGCAGGTGATTCAGCTGTAGTCGCGAGTATTATGTATTTCCCTAATAGCATTAGTTCTGCGTGTAGGTAAGTAGATACATGTATATAATAATTGATTCTCTTTCCCACCCTTTCTCTATTTCTTCGTTATCATTGTGATTTTATTTCGTTTAAACGTGTACATTAGGGTGGCTCTTATTTACTCTTGGTAAAATTTTTTTTCAAGATTTTCTTCGGGGCACCCTCCAGAATAGTTCCAAATAATTAAAAAAAAATCTGTGTAAAGTTTCAGCTCGATCGGATAACGGGAAAGGGTGCCCCTGGGCCGTTAAACATTTAAATCATTATTTAACAGCTCGTGAAGTCGATTTTATATAACGTCTTCCAAGTTATTGATTAAATAAAAAAATATGTCAAACAAAAGTTGTAGATCCGGACAAGGAGCATCTTTTTTGTTGTATTACTAGTTTTCGTGCGACAAACGGTTTTCGAAAAAAACCTAAAAACTAAAAAAAAAACTTTTTTTTTCAAATTTTGAAAGTTTAAATGCTTCTAGAACGCTTTTTATTTATAAAGGTGAACAAAAAAAAATGGAATTTTTATTTTCGAGGACTATTTTTTAAACATTTAAGGGGAGGGGGCATATACCGAAATATGCAAAAAAAAATTTCTTATTTTCAGTGTTTGATATGTGATGAATGTTTCCTGAAAAGTTGGGGTCGAAATTCGCAAAAATATCGGAGATATAGACATCAGATATTTGATATATTGATCATTTTACCCGAAATCATGACGTCTATATCTCCGATATTTTTGCGAATTTCGACCTCAACTTTTCAGGAAACATTCATCACATATCAAACACTGCAAATGAGAAAAAATTTTTTTTTTTTGCATATTTCGGTATATGCCCCCTCCCCTTAAATGTTTAAAAAATAGTCCTCGAAAATAAAAATTCCATTTTTTTTGTTCACCTTCACAAATAAAAAGCGTTCTAGAAGCATTTAAACTTTCAAAATTTGAAAAAAAAAGTTTTTTTTTTAGTTTTTCGGTTTTTTTTCGAAAACCGTTTGTCGCACGAAAAATAGTAATACACCAAAAAAGATGCTCCTTGTCCGGATCTACAACTTTTGTTTGACATATTTTTTTATTTAATCAATAACTTGGAAGACGTTATATAAAATCGACTTCTGCGAGCTGTTAAATAATGATTTAAATGTTTAACGGCCCAGGGGCACCCTTTCCCGTTATCCGATCGAGCTGAAACTTTACACAGATTTTTTTTTAATTATTTGGAACTATTCTGGAGGGTGCCCCGAAGAAAATTCAAAAATCGAAAATAAAAGCTACCCTAGTGTACATATTTACACATCAGCTATACACATATATATTATACCTACATGTGTCCTACGTATATTAATTATCCAACAATTATTCAACATTAGTCGACATATATTATTCTAGTTCCTTTAAGAAGAGTAAAGTGTAAATGTAAACCCATATTGTAGTCGCAAGTATTTCGAGATTTTTTATTGACTATAGTATCGTAATAACAGATTGACTTGGAAACGCAATCCACGTGAATTTATTATACAAAATGCCGTTGCGGTTACGGTCTGTCTGTAAAGTGCAATACATACATATATGTATGTATGCGTACGCCTCAAGCGTGAATGGGACAGTTCACGATATACTGTGTACATTGTATGTATGCACATGTGCATATTTTTCCCGAGACGACGATACATAGCGATGGTAAAAGTATCGAACGAGACGCGAGCGCACTTGCAGGGTGAAACGGGAAACGATAAGAGTATTATATTTAGATCATTAATAATTGACCCGAATAGCTAAACGTTAGTTTTTTCTAGTTTAATGTAAATTAAGTAAAAGAATATGAAAGAATAAATTACTAGAAATAATATGGCGATAGAAAGTCGCGCGTATGCTAGTTGGCGACAATCGCGACATAGGCCACAACACAGGCGTAGGCCAGCAAAGCGTAAAAAACGCGGATCACATATATTTGGTTTCCGACTGACGATGAGTGAAACGCGCAGCTTTTTCCTCCACTTGGTGTCGAGGATCAGGGAACGTGGGTGGCAACTGTTAAAACTTGAGTGTCTTTTTAAGGGAAGAAAAATTGCGCTACGCGACGAACAACTACAATGTCTGCACTCTACATGGAAGGGTGCATCGCGTGTTTGGAATTTCGAGGAAATTCAGTTTCCCTCTGTGATCGTTCTGTTGAGTGGATCGATGACGAACGTTGATCCACACCCTCCGGTTTTATCTCGACTGGCTCGGCGGCGACAGCGTTCTCGTGAAAGGCATCTTTCCTGAAGGAGAAATGGAAGAAAGGAAATATATTAAGTAGCCCGAGAACACCTTTGTACTAGGGCTGTTCGAGTACTCGGAAAAAGCGAGCCGAGCCAGACTCGGCTCGAAAAACCGGACCGAGCCGAGTACTCGAAACAACCGAGTAGCTCGAATAGAACCGAGCAACCCGAATTTTTCCGAGCAACTCGAATTTTTTCGAGCAACTCGAATTTTTCCGAGCAACTCGAATTTTTTCGAGCAACTCGAATTTTTCCGAGCAACTCGAATTTTTTCGAGCAACTCGAATTTTTTCGAGCAACTCGAATTTTTTCGAGTAACTCGAATTTTTTCGAGCAACTCGAATAGAACCGAGAACTCGAATTTTTTCGAGTAACTCGAATTTTTTCGAGCAACTCGAATAGAACCGAGAACTCGAATTTTTTCGAGTAACTCGAATTTTTTCGAGCAACTCGAATAGAACCGAGAACTCGAATTTTTTCGAGCTGCTCGAAGTAAACCGAGCAGGCCGAAAGAACCGAGCGGGCCGAAAGTACCGAACAATCCGGTGTGTCGAGTAGTTTGAAGTTTGAATGTTTCGAATATTTTAGAATATGTTTATTATTATTATTATTATTATTATTTTATTAACGGGAGAACCCTTTAGAGACAAAGTTTAGAGCAAAAAAAAGTACAAAGATAAAATAAACATAACAAAGACATACAATAACATAAAATAAAATATAAAACTTTATATACTGGATAATGATTCGTAATTATTATTATTATTATTTTGACTTTATTAAGAAAGTAAGATACGAGTAAAGGCGAGGCCGCAGTAATAATGTGAGTAATTAAAATGTAAATTGTAAATGAAAATATTCTCTAACTATTGAAAATAATTTTGCGCGTATGTATGATTTATTAATATTTCTTCTTGCGTTTTCCTTTATTTTTCTTTCTTTTTTGCCTTCTCCGTGTGGGCTATGTTTCTGCCGAGTCACTGTTAACAAAGGCTATTACCCGTTAATGAAAAATGAATAAGTATAAATAAATCAAGAATTCAAAGAGTCAAAATTGCGATTATGGGTTTTTCCGTTCGGTACTTTCGGCCCACTAGGTACTTTCGGCCCGCTCGGTTCTTTCGGCCCGCTCGGTTTACTTCGAGCCGCTCGAAAAAATTCGAGTTCTCGGTTCTATTCGAGTTGCTCGAAAAAATTCGAGTTGCTCGGAAAAATTCGAGTTGCTCGAAAAAATTCGAGTTGCTCGAAAAAAATCGAGTTGCTCGAAAAAATTCGAGTTGCTCGAAAAAATTCGAGTTGCTCGGTTCTATTCGAGCTACTCGGTTGTTTCGAGTACTCGGCTCGGTCCGATTTTTCGAGTCTCGGCTCGGTCCGAATTTCAAGCTACTCGAATATTCGAGTACTCGAACAGCCCTACTTTGTACACATGACTATCCACCTATGATTGCTTACGTATATCTATTCTCCGATGAACGAAATAACGATTTCGGGCAATCCTTGAAATAAGGCCAGCATTCTCCATGAAATTTTCCTCTTCTCTCAGCTTCAACGTAATCTTGCAAGAGATTTGCAAATGGTGACTTACTGGCACTGAAAATGATAAATATACTTTAGTTTAGGTAGGCACAGTACAATAGGTATTAAAAGACAATCTCGCGTTGAAATGGTGAAACGCTTACGTGAAAAAGAGTTTCAGCATTTCCCCGATCAGACCGAAATTGCTCAACGGGTGTCCCTGTATCTCGCAGATCGCTCTTAGCAGGCAGGCCTTTCCGTTTAAACCAAAATTCGCGAGCATGTCCTCGGCGGTGCCGTATAAAAGGGCTCTTTCACCCCCGTAAAATGCATTTGTTGGCAGATCCGCGATCGCCTCCCTCTTACTAAGCTGACGCTTCACAAACGCCGCAATAAACTCCGCCGTGGTCGAAGCTTGATCCCTCGTGGTAGCCTCGAACGCCGACGGCAAAGCGCCATATGGGTTTTCGTTGTCGGTAAGACCAAGCTTGTCGAAATCGACTGTAACAGGGGGAAGATGGGTCACGGAACTGTTTTGGAAGTGAAAAGTACGAAGAGATAAGAAAGAATCGGGCAGCGTTTACTCACTGGTGAAAGGGAGACTGATGGTCATGTTACTGAGAAAGCCATAGGGTGGATATCTAACGAACGGCAACGCTAGCGTCGGAGTTATCGTCATTATCGTGCCTGGCGGTAAAGCTATTCGGCCATCGTTGGTTATCCAAAACAGTCTCTTCTGCCGGTGATGAGAGTATCTCGAATAAGAGTGCCCATTCGTGCCGCTTTCGCTTTCGACATCCGACGATTTCAGGAATAAAATCAATCCGAGTAATGCCACCACGCTCCTCCTCCTTTCCATATTTTTTCTCTCCTCCGACCGCACGGGGAGGTTGTTAGTCTTAAGGGCAAGTTATTGTCCGATCGATGTAGGATGTATCTGTTTTTAAGTTTAAAGAGAAGGGTATCCAATTTTATTTCATTATTATTATTATTATTATTATTATTATTATTATTATTATTATTAACGGGAAACCCTTTAAATTACAAGAGATACTATGAATGAAACAAATTAAAGTATAATAAACAGGTCGCAACTTAAACTAAACGCACTTAATCTAGTGTTGCATGGGGGGAAGATCGACTATTCAGAGATCGTCGGAGGGTATGGAGGGATACGGATTAACATTACGGATACATTATAACGACTAACGGCGCGACGTGTATGTACATTAGGGTGGCTCTTATTTTCGACTTTTGAATTTTCTTCGGGCGACCCTCCAGAATAGTTCCAAATA
The DNA here is from genome assembly GCA_963932275.1 of Andrena praecox. Lineage (NCBI taxonomy): Eukaryota > Metazoa > Arthropoda > Insecta > Hymenoptera > Andrenidae > Andrena > Andrena praecox. The sequence goes on along the minus strand of OZ010731.1, from coordinate 51,032,116 downwards.
ATAAAAAAGAAATCTGTCCTTCAAAAATAGTCCTCGAAAATAAAAATTCCATTGTTTTGGTTCGCCTTCGTAAATAAAAAGTGTTCGAGGAGCACTTAAACTTTCAAAATTAGAGAAAAAAGTTTTTTTTTTTTTTAAGTTTTTCGGACTTTTTTCGAAAACCGTTTGTCGCACGAGAAAAAGTAATAGAGCATAAAAGATGCTCCTTGTCCGGATCTACAACTTTTGTTTGACGTATTTTTGATTTGTTTACGGGCCCGGGGGCACCTTTTCCCGTTATCCGTTCTTTACACAGATTTTTTTTTATTATTATTTGGAACTATTTTGGAGGGTGCCCCGAAGAAAATCTTGAGAAAATCTTTTACCAAAAGTAAATCAGAGTCACCCTAATGTACATTCTGTACAATAGTGATTAAAGGGATTCCCGTTAGGTGTGTAAACCGTAATTCGGTAAATTGACCAAACGCGCGTTACCTTCGTATGCGGCATGAAACGATGATACCTAGGCGTGTACCACCAATACTAATATAGTCGCGGCTCGTGGCTCGTGACTCGTGACCCCGTGATTATCAATCAGCCATAGAACGTGTTCAGCCTATAACAGTGTTGGCGAACGGAACCGATCCAGAACAATTAATTTCTATGTAGTCGCATTAAAAATGAATCGACTCTACCTCTACGCTCGCAAATAACGAGCCTCGGCTAGGTAGCTAAGTACATGCCAGCTCGTAAGAGCCCGTTTACTCGATCGGCGCGAGTGAAAATCCCGAGGAGAATGAGAAGATGGGGGTGAACCGAGTAGGTCAAACGTGGATAATAAATTCCGACCACCACCATATCTACCTACATACGCACAGTCCTTCCGACATTCCTTCATCGACGTCGACGCGTGCATCGAAATCAGAATCGAACGAGACCTGCGTGATGAATTGGATCTTGAATCGAATCGAGTTCGTCCGAACCGTTAGGCCCTGCTGTAAAATCGGGTCGTGGATCAAACGATCACGCGCGAATCCCGATAGGTACGTCTCGTTTTGTAGCTAGGTACTAGGGTGGCTCTTATATAGGTACTGTTGGTAAAAATTTTTTTCAAGATTTTCTTCGGGGCACCCTCCAGAATAGTTCCAAATAATTAAAAAAAAATCTGTGTAATGTTTCAGCTCGATCGGATAACGGGAAAGGGTGCCCCTGGGCCGTTAAACATTTAAATCATTATTTAACAGCTCGCGAAGTCGATGTTAAGGTGGAATCTGACGGACCGTGGATCGGCGAGCTTGGCACGAGCCCACGCGCCGTGAGAACGCTCATGGCTCACCGGATCGCGAGCCTGGTCGAGCCTAGGCGAGCCGAACCGACTCGCCGATCCACGTGCCGTGAGAACGCTCATGGATCGCTGATTCGCCAGCCTGGGCGAGCCAGTGCGAGCCGAGCCGACTCGTCGATCCACGTGCCGTGAGAACACTCATGGCTCGCCAACTCGCGAGCCTGGGCGAGCTTGGGCGAGCCGAGCCGATCCACGCGCCGTGAAAACGCTCATGCTCGCCGAGTCGCGTGTTGTGAGAACGCTCATGGATAGCTGATTCGCGAGCCCGGGCGAGCCTGGGCGAGCCGAGCCGACTTGCCGATCCATGTGCCGTGAGAACGCTCATGGCTCGCCGACTCGCGAGCCTGGGCAAGCCGAGCCGATCCACGCGCCGTGAGAACACTCATGGCTCGCCGACACGCGAGCCTAGGCGAGCCTGGGCGAGCCGAGCCGACTCGCCGATCCACGCGCCGTGAGAATGTCATGGATCGCCAATTCGCGAGCCTGGGCGAGGCTGAGCAAGCCTTAGCGAGCCGAGCCGGCTCGCCGATCCACGTGCCGTCAGATTCCACCTTTATATAACGTCTTCCAAGTTATTGATTAAATAAAAAAATATGTCAAACAAAAGTTGTAGATCCGGACAAGGAGCACCTTTTTTGGTGTATTACTATTTTTCGTGCGACAAACGGTTTTCGAAAAAAATCCGAAAAATTAAAAAAAAAAACTTTTTTTTTTTCAAATTTTAAAAGTTTCAATGCTTCTATAACGCTTTTTATTTATGAAGGTGAACAAAAAAAAATGGAATTTTTATTTTCAATGACTATTTTTTAAACATTTAAGGGGAGGGGGCATATACCGAAATATGCAAAAAAAAAAAATTTCTTATTTTCAGTTTTTGATATGTGATGAATGTTTCCTGAAAAGTTGGGGTCGAAATTCGCAAAAATATCGGAGATATAGACGTCATGATTTCGGGTAAAATGATCAATATATCAAATATCTGATGTCTATATCTCCGATATTTTTGCGAATTTCGACCCCAACTTTTCAGGAAACATTCATCACAAATCAAACACTGAAAATTAAAAAATTTTTTTTTTTTTGCATATTTCGGTATATGCCCCCTCCCCTTAAATGTTTAAAAAATAGTCCTCGAAAATAAAAATTCCATTTTTTTGTTCACCTTCATAAATAAAAAGCGTTCTAGAAGCATTTAAACTTTCAAAATTTGAAAAAAAAATTTTTTTTTTTAGTTTTTAGGTTTTTTTTCGAAAACCGTTTGTCGCACGAAAACTAGTAATACAACAAAAAAGATGCTCCTTGTCTGGATCTACAACTTTTGTTTGACATATTTCTTTATTTAATCAATAACTTGGAAGACGTTATATAAAATCGACTTCGCGAGCTGTTAAATAATGATTTAAATGTTTAACGGCCCAGGGGCACCCTTTCCCGTTATCCGATCGAGCTGAAACTTTACACAGATTTTTTTTTAATTATTTGGAACTATTCTGGAGGGTGCCCAGAAGAAAATTCAAAAATCGAAAATAAGAGCCACCCTACTAGGTACTTTATATACCTACCTATAACTTGCGATTCGATCTTCTTTTCCATACACTTTTACTGTTTTCCTCTTTCCTTTCGATCCATTATCGACACATTCTTCGTCCACCCCTTGGTACTTTCGCGCTTTCACCACCCCCTCTCTCGTAACCGCAGTCACGCTTGCCCTTCTTAACGTTATTATCCTTGAAACAAAATTTCAGATACACTTCTGTAGAAGGTGTAAAAATCAATGAAACTTGAATAAAAGTACACGTTTCTGTTATTTCCGGTAGAGTTGGAGTATATCGGGTTGAACACGCGTATAACGATATCGTACGAAAGGTCGTGAACAAAACTTTGCGTGGCACTTTAAATTGTACATACCAGCTATGCGGCAAGAATCGGACAAACTTCAGTTCAGAACTAAGTAGACTTCAGAAACCAGTCGTGGGAGCTACTTGTCTTTACGTCTGTCTGCGAGACAGTATTAATTCGTTTTAAATCTGCCCTTCGAGAGGATTTGTGTACTTGGGTCCAGCCTACGTAATATGGATAATTAATTTAACTTACGATTAGTTCACAATAAACGAACAAATGAAAGAAGCGATTAAAAAAGTAAAGGACCGAAAATAAAAATATCCTCGCATAACGGCAATCGTTAAAAGATTGTCATTTATCTTTGTTGCTTCTATTGTATCTAACAATAAGTAGTGGACTTGATATTGTTAAATAGACAAGAAATCGATGAGAATCTTGTTATCGACGAATCCTACACTATCATCATAATAATAATAGTAATAATAATAATAATAATAATAATAATAATAATAATAATAATAATAATAATATGATCGTCTCTGCCGATCGACGACACAGAAAAAAGTTTGCAGTTGGGTCTGGGCTAGGTAGATGGCTATATCTATCAGATAGGAGTACGAGTAAAAGCATATGCAACTAGAAATGTTAAAAATCGGTAATTGCGGGTGCAAGTAGATGGATACATTTGATTCGCGACAGACACGTTGTTTGTTTCGTAGAGGTAGAGAGGTTACCGCCAGAGAACGGTCGTTGTACTATAAGTGGGGTAATTTTGATGCACGCTGATTAACAGGGCTACGGCATAATTGCACCTACCACAGTTTCCTTGCCGTTGCTTGAAAGATAGATCCGATAGAAGCAAGTTCCTTCCGCCTCTTCTTTCTTCTCCTTGCCCCCCCAGCAATTCACGTAGTAGGCGCACAATTATTGCGAATAACAATAAACGTTTCGCGTCTAAAATCCACCAACTTTATGGACTTACGCTGTGCGCAGGGGCGCGCGCGCGCGCGCCTGTTTCTTGTGCTCGCGTGTAGCGCTAGGTAATTCGTAACTTTGGCACATGTGCACGAGCGTGCAGCGCGCACGACCGTCACTGCACGTCCGCTGTCGGTTTATCGGGCCAACGTTTGGCTCGCGTTCCGTAATCCTTACGACGCCGCGGCCCTTACGCCTTGCAGTCACCTCGACGCGTTCGGGTACCACAAAACTCACGAAAGGCTGGCTCTCTGCCGCTCTCTGCCGATCTCTGCCTCGGACTGACCAGTGACCGGTAGCCCGCTCGACGTTCGTCGTTTTACGAGCCACGCTATCCTCCGTTACGTTGCTTCCCACTCGCGCGTACTTATTCCTCTCTTACTCTTCGCTTCCATTCCTGCTGTTTTAATGTAAAACACCCTTGCCCCCAGAGTTGGGCAAAAGTTTATCTAAATAAAAATCTCAAATAACGAACAAAAGATAAATAATTTTTATTCGTTATTCGAGGCTCGAATAATCGAAGTTATCTTTATTCGAAGAGCACCGAATAAATAATTTTATTCGATGAGAATTTATTCGACGAATAAAGATAATTTTTTATTGGATCAGAATTTATTCGACGAATGAAGATAATTTTTTTATTCCATGAAAATTTATTCGACAAATAACGATAGTTTTTTATTCGAAGGTTTTATTCGAATAAATGCGTCGAATAAATTTTTCATCCGTAGCATTTATCTTTTCGAAGCCTTCGAATAAAGCCACGAATAACTTTCGTCAGCGTCGAGCGTGTTTATTCGAGCCGCCGGTCCTTTGTGTTCGGCGCTCGCCGCTCGGCGAGGCTCGACCCTCGGCGGCTCGAATAAACACGCTCGACGCTGACGAAAGTTATTCGTGGCTTTATTCGAAGGCTTCGAAAAGATAAATGCTACGGATGAAAAATTTATTCGACGCATTTATTCGAATAAAACCTTCGAATAAAAAACTATCGTTATTTGTCGAATAAATTTTCATGGAATAAAAAAATTATCTTCATTCGTCGAATAAATTCTGATCCAATAAAAAATTATCTTCATTCGTCGAATAAATTCTCATCGAATAAAATTATTTATTCGGTGCTCTTCGAATAAAGATAACTTCGATTATTCGAGCCTCGAATAACGAATAAAGATAAAGTATCATTTATTCGATCGTTATTTAAATAATTTTTTATCTAGATAATGCCCAACTCTGCCTGCCCCCCTGCGTTTATTTCTTTATTCGTCGCCAGCTTTCTTTCCCTCCCTTCGCAGTACCGTTAAATCGCCTAACGTTTTGCCGATCAGGATCAGGCGATTTTCATGCTCTCGCGGACAGAACGAAATGAGAGGAAGGAGGTATAGATGCATGCGAAACATATTCGATATGTTTAATAATAAAATTCACGACGTACTTTATTGTAAACCCGCGAATCGAACAATGCAATATTACTAATACTAAATTACTCCGAGAACCCACGCGGGCGAGTGGGTACGCGTGATCATGTGACTCGACTCTACCGGACCAAGCTAGCGGGTAATAATGAAGTATCTTGGTTAATTAAAAAGTTGGCTACCTCTCGTATTTCATAATCAACAAGCGGCGACGAGCCTCGCCGAAAACGCACTGCGAGAAATGTACAATTGTGTGTAATGCAGGTAGGTGTATACGTACATAAACGCCCCTAGCAAGTCGAGTCGGAACACCGCGGTCGCGAGGATATACGAGCACGGGGCATGCACGTTTGCACATTCGCACGCATACAACCGACCGCGCGCGGAACAAAGAAAAAGAAGGAAAAGTGCGCGCACTTTTAACGTCAAAACTAATAACTCTACCTAACTCTAATTCTAATTAATACCCGATGATATTAAATTCCCGCTACGCCTTCTACAGCGCTCCTCTATGGCACCAGATACACCCATGTGCGGCTCAACTTAAACGTACAGCTAGTTGATATCGATCTAGCAATCCGTCACCCGCTTCGTATACGAAGGGAAATTTTCTCCAAGCTTTCGTACATACTTTCTCGTACAACGCCGATTGTAACGGTCCAGTCGAGAACTCGAACATGTGCATACGTACGCAGGATGTTTGAAAGAAGTGCTCAAAAATTTAAGGGTGCATCTAGTAGTCGCTATATTAAGGCAAAAGTGCCTTAATATACCTGCTAATGATATGATAATAGGCGATCGACGATTACCCTGTTTTCGCAGCATTGCAACCGCGGTGAATAGAAGCAAGGCTTTTGCGTTACTCGTTAATAGGTAATTAGGTGCCCTCCCTCCTAAACATAGGTACGTGTATTAACCCGCGGACGGCGGACGGTTCGAGTCATCGCATTCAAGTATGCATGTTCCTATTTATCTACTTATATAATTGTTTCCATTTCTGAAAGTTTCTCTACTACCTATATGTACTATTTACTGCTCCACACTTGCTAACGTTACGCTTCGGTCCAAAACTCGGGACTCTTGACGACTCTGACAACTCCGACGGCTCCGCCGACCGAGGGTTCGATACGATACGATACTTGTATCCTTAATAGGGCTCTAACGAATATTCGAATAATCTAAGTATTCGAATATTCGAATATTCGAATACCACAGAATTCGAATAATTTCTTCGAATATTCGAGCCTTCGAATATTTGAACTTCGAACCTTCGAATATTCGAACTTCGAACCTTCGAATATTCGAACTTCGAACCTTCGAATATTCGAATATTCGGATCTTTCGAAGTTATGATTGCACCGAATACCAATCTGAACATGAGATATTTATTCACAGTTTATCGTGAAATTCTTTTCATATTGGCCTTTGCAATTATTTGTTTCTCAATCGATAAATTTTTAACTTTATTAATCTTTGGTAAATTTATACATTTTGAAACGGAAACAACCATCAGTTATTAGTATTATTTTTATAATAATGAGTGGACAACCCCGACGGAATCGGCCAAGGGCCCTCTCCTCTATAGGCCCACCCGTGTCCCATCATAAGCGGATGACAAACAGTATAAGCAGACTTTTTTGTAGGAAGCTAAAACCCCATAAACGATTTTGAGGAACTATAATATTTTTATTTTTCCTTCGTTACTATAACGTTATTTTAAATACCCTAGGTCCCTAAATTTAAATAGAATTTATACTTTTCGTTGCAAAATTCATAGAACCAATGATTAATAAAATTCCAAATTTATCGTTTGAAAAACAAATAATTGTAAAGGCCCATATGAAAAGAATTTCACGATAAAGTGTGAACAAATATTTCATGTTCAGATTCCTATTCGGTACAATCAGAAATTCGATTGAGCAGAATATTCGAAGGTTCGAAGTTCGAATATTCGAATATTCGAAGGTTCGAAGTTCGAATGTTCGAATATTCGAATATTCGAATATTCGAAGAAATTATTCGTATTCGAAATTATTCGAATTATTCGAATATTCGAAATTATTCGAATTATTCGAATATTCGAAATTATTCGAATTATTCGAATATTCGAATAGTAGAATAATTACAGCTCTAATCCTTAACGTTGATGAATCAATTTAATGCTTTACAGCACACGCCATTAAACTCTTGAATTCTTCTTCTCAACACCGTGTCCGTTCTACGCGCTTCCTTTGATCTCCAACCCCAAGGAAGCATAATCAGTGAGCAAAATTATATTCAAAGCATTGGGCAACTTAATCGAACGTGTATGTACTCGGAACTTGGAGCACCGTTAAAGAGAATGCTATTGAATATTAAGTAATCGGTACAAAAAGGAACCAACGCGTGTCTGCTCACGTTCACACACACACCCACACGCACGCACTCGCACAAACGCGCCCACCCGCCGACCCAACGTTTATAATAAATTCGGGATCTCCTGGTTCGGAGACGATCATTACGGGGGTGAAGATGTTTTGCAATCGCAGTAGACACCGTTTCTGTGCTTTCCTTCTATTCCACTGCGCACAGCTTGTTTCTATTCTTGTCCGCACACAATAATTATTATCCTCCAAACTTTTATATAACAAGTATTGCTATAAAACAGCATCATTGTACATAATATATACATTATATATTGCAATCGGTACGATATCTCTACTGTTTCCAAACGAGAAAGGAAAAAGAATGAGCAAACAGAGGATGCGAACGATATGCTTACTTTTTACTTTCCACTTTCCCTAAAGTGTCTTTCAAAATAGTAAATAGGTACATTAGACATAATTCGACGAATTCGGCGAACGTTTAGACGTTAATTCTCGTCAAGTATATGATTACTGGTACGCGTTTAAGAGCGTGCGAGCCAGCAAGGCACTCTTCTTATTGCTTTTTTTTCTCTAACTTTTCCATCCGAATTACAGCGATCGACTCCTTTCATACATGCGCTCATCCATTTTGCCTGTTGTCTTCGTCGACTCTCCGATAGTGCAAAACTTCGAATTATTTAGGAACTTGAAAGATTCGATGCTTCGATACGGATAATTTGGTACTGTATGTATGTATGAATGTATGTATGTACAGATGATTACGGCTCTGACTTTCTTCGCCTTTGTGCGCCACACAAGGCAAGAGGACGCGAAACCTCGGTTCGCGATTTCGACATGGTAAAAAGTATGGAATAGTATAACAACGACCACTCGTAATTCTAGCGTAATTCTAACACATATGTATGCATCTGTTGCTTGTTGTTCGTCTTGTCGTTATCGCCGGTTCCGTCTTCGTCATCTATCTTGTCGTTATCCGCACGTTTAGTTCTTCGTGCAATCGAGAAGGATTACCTCCGTGGCGTTTGTTCTCTGTCGGAGAGAGAGAGAGAGAGAGAGAGAGAGATCGATCCTTAACCTAATGCAAATTATTTTCCCCAACACTTTTTAACGAGACGGTCTCGCGACCTTACGGATTAATATCGCGATTTAAAAATAAATTTCAATCGTATTTTGTACATCGAAGAGCTTTGTTTTCTTTGAACACGGTTTAAATCTTTAAATCTAGCTCGCGTATCGATGCGTACTATTCGCGTACAGAGCAGATTCATGTTTAACGAGCGTCGCACTGACAGCATACACGTTCGCATCGATTCACGCTCACGTCTGCATTCACATCTCACCACACAATATACGCAACAAGGGACACTGTATTATACGTTTCATAGGCACGATACTTCAACACCAGCTTCCTTTTCTTCTTCTTCTTCTTCTTCTTCTTCTTCTTCTTCTTCTTCTCCTTCTTCTCCTCCTTCTACCTCTTTCCCCGTTTCTTTCAATCGCTCAGGCACACAACAAACTCATTTACTAGCTATAGTTTCGGCAAAGAGGAATCTACTATTTAAATTTATTTAAACAACTTGTTTATCCATAAAACTAACAGTTAAGTCTTTGGCGTTTGTACCAATGATTTTTCTATACGCGATTCGTATGTCACGACGCTGATCCCCAATTAACGACTATCTCTTACAATTAAGACTTGTACGTCACATACATTCCACCATCTTTGTGGGTGTAAAATAGAAATCTATGCATACGTATGTACTTGTTACTTATACACACACACACACACACACACACACACACACACATCTCTTTTTGATAGGCACGTGCACGCTTATATGTATGTTCCCGATGATACAACCAACGAGCGGCTCACGTGTCTTTGCGTTATCGTTTGTTAAAATGTGATTCTCCCCCGTCGGAAGGATCATCTACGATATCGTGTCGTCACACGTTTAACAAATGGCCGATCATGTAGTCAGCATCAGTGTGACGGCACAGTGCCCAACCGTTTGAGGGAGGAAAGGGAGAGACCGTCTCAGCCGTATGCGGACAGCACATTAAAACGGCGAACGAATCTCTTTTCAAACAGTCTTATTTGTCTAACGTAAATGCGAAGATAAACGCAATTGCTATCTGAAGTAGTGCACAATGTTTCGATAGTAACAACCAGAGGAAAGCTAAAACCAATACGCGTAAAGTAACGTATATATTTCTCGTTCCAAGTACCGTATAGCCTCGAAACATGAAAGGAAAACACACGCAATCGTTAACGTCATGCAATCAATCGCTAATCTCGATAAAAAGAAAAAGAACAAAATTGTAATAATGATAATAGTAGTAGTAGTAGTGGTGGTAGTAGTAGCAGTAGTAGTAGTAGTAGTGGTGGTGGTGATGGTGGTGGTGGTAGTAGTAGTAATAATAATAATGGTGGTAATAATAGTAGTAGCAGCAGCAGCAATAGTAATAATAGTAGTAGTAGTAATAATAATAATAAGTAGTAATAGTAATAATAATAGTAATAGTAATAATAAACACAACGCAACGAAATGCTTTCAATGTTCTTTGGCTAGTCCCTGCCTTAATTTATCTGGCAAAAAAAAAAAAATACTATGGTACAAACGTACATGGAAACTGATTCAGAGTATGTACGCTCATTGCGAATGTCTGTAAAACTGAACAATTATGCGCATTCGAGACACTTTTTTCGCGAGGGAATATGGCAACAGATAAAACTTGACGAATAACATAAGCGATACTTTTAAACCCCCGGGGGTACTGCCTGGTTCGCACTGCACGACATATCATAACATCAGTTTCTTGTCTCCTCTATCATTCTCCCCTTTCTCCCTCGAAACATTCAAAGAAACACACATGTCCACGAGGATTCCACTACGAGCTACGGTAGACGATGCGGAGGATTCAAGGAATGAAATTTAAATTAACATTCCATTGAACTTCTCTCCAGTTACACTGAACTTTTCACTTGAAATATAAAATTTTGGCACTTGTTTGGCCGCTGGCTTTATATATATATATATATATATATATATATATATATATATGTTATCCTGGCACCGAACGAATACGTTCAAGTACGTACCAGGAGAAGTAGAAAAAAAAACGACACAATACGTGTTGCTCGTCGGATGTGTATAAGATATAATTTGACCCTCGATATTATATTTCTCAGTCTCCCCAAGGAATCCGGCGGCATTCGTTCTCATTAAACTCGTTGTTTGTTCTTTGAACAGAAAAAAAAAAAAGAAAGAAGAAAAAATTACCTAAGATTATGTTGACCGCGCGGATTTCAAACTGTGCACGCTTCGTTCGCATATGCGGAGACACGCACGCACGTGCACATATGCGCGCGAAGAGAAGGCCGCAACACTCGGGGCAATGTTGTCACGTAACAGAGAACGTTTGGTTACTTTCAGCTTGGTTGGCATTGATTAGCTTTCGAGTCTTGAGAAGAATTACCCGCATCTTACGCTGCGCGCAGAAACTGTAATTGGCTGCAACTAGGCTCTAGCTGTTCGCTTGACTCGCGCGATTTCGAAACTTGCGAGGTAAAGTATGAACGGAAAGAATATTTTACTGAACGAGACTCGACGCGAATCGTGACGGTGGCGGTATCAAAGTGATAAGATTGTTTAATGTTCTGTGTGGGGGGTAATGGAATCGGAAGCTAAACGGGGTTGGTGTAAACGACAGGCAAGCAACACCGCTCTCGTTAAACCGGTACGGCCCCCTCACGTTCCTTCTCCTGTTGTCGCACGGCAACAGCTGCCTCGACCAGCAAGTAGAGACACTTGAACTTGTCTTTGTCCTCTTCGGGTGGCGTCGGTGGTGGCGTCTCATCCGTATGTGGACTGTGAGCGTTGCGCGTACTATACACTTCTGTTTCGTGCTGCACATCGGGCGTTTGGATAAGATGCTGTCTCGGCGCGCTCCAATATGCAGCCTCGTTCCCCATAGAGGACTCATCTTCGTCCCTGGACGAAGAAGCAAGAAGTATGTATCAGTTCCGGCCGGGGTTAGGGTGGCGTTAACTTTTCGCGGTTAATTTATATAATAAACCTACCCTCGTCGCGCCGGATGAGTAATCGTTTCTTCGTAAGCACCAAGCTGACCGACGTTCTGCTCAATTTTCGTCTCCGAGTAAGGATAGACTATCACGCTCGGCCACTGAGTCGTCGGGCGTTCTTCCTCGCTGTGGGAACTACTTTCGTAATCATTCGGGCTGTCCTCTTCGCTTCTGAAAAGCGAAAGTCACACATGTTAAGAAGACGATCGCATCCAACTACGACTAGGGTAAATCCGGGAGACGCGGTCGGGCCGGAGAGTTGGTCGTGTCGCTATATTTCAGAGTCTATACGTAAAAATGCATTAAAGTGCAGACCGATTACTTCTCTAGAAGCCAAATAGTTGAATGAATAGCGTTATTTCGCTTCCTTCTGTGTTTTTCTGGATTTATAGGCTATAAAAGGTAAATTGATGTTACATTTAACCTCTTTTGTCAAACAGCGGTTGTACAGAATCATATTTAAAATATACTTCTAAGTTTATTTTCCTTTAATGTTTGGAATATTAAGATAGTAGAGATATTGAGGGACAATACAGCCAAAGTATTTGGCCATATTAACTCTTCCTCTCAAAGCTAACGAAAAGACCATGTCTCGCTGCAGAAAGGTGAGATGGTCGAGTTATGATTTTTTTATTATTTTTGTTTATTTTTTAATTTTTTATTATTTTTTTTATTATTTTATTATTATTTTTGTTTATTTTTTAATTTTTTATTATTTTATTATTATTTTTTAATTTTTTATTATTATTTTATTATTATTTTTGTTTATTTTTTAATTTTTTATTATTATTTTATTATTATTTTTGTTTATTTAGTTTATTTATTCACTTTTGTATTCATTTGCCTTGCTAATCGCCAGTAGGTAATTCACTTTTTCTTTGATGCGTTTTTTACTTGTTTAGCGTAAACAAATTAAATATCAATGAATCCGTAGTTGTATTCACTCATAAATAATTTTGCTTTATCCTTTGTTAATTTTCCATGAATAATTATGTGAATGGTCTCTGCCAACGACGAAAACCATTTCTCCCGGCACCTCGGGGGAGGTGGTCAGATGTCATGACTTCAGTTTTCAACCCGATTTACAGTAAATATTGTCTTAAAGCAAGTATCGACCAGTTTTTCTGAATCGGCATAAAATTCTGAACATATTAGGTTTGTTCTGATAAAATAAGTAACATCTATATTAGTTTTAATAGCCATTTTATATTAGGTCGACCGCGTCTCCCGGATTTACCCTATATCGGATATATCATTAACCGGACGGAATTGTGACGAACCGATACATTAATCCAGCAGGATCTTCGTAGTCGTGGTCTCTGCTGCGCTTCGGTGCACTCATGCCAGCCAACGAGTCCCAATTCTGGTTGGTCCTTGGGCCGAGACTGGATGCTTGTTGATGACTTCCTGCTGGCATTTTCTTGCCGCGACGAGATATCGTGTACTGTAGAGGGTCGTGGCCTTCTCTTCGGATCATTTCCGGTAAAATTCGTCGCCTAGCATTTATGAACCAATTGCAGACCTACATCAAATACAATATGTTTTTCATACCCAAGAAACACACATTTACACGTTTCCAGGTATTCACGTTTTCACATTTACACAATTCTCAATGCACATCGCGGAGATGAGAAACAGAAATTAAAGGAGACAAGCACTGACCTGTAGCACCGTGAGGTTCGCTTCTTGGCTGAGCGTCAGCTTTTCGCTATCGCTCGGATAGGCATTGTATCTGTGCTCGTAAAGCCATCGCTTCAGTATTTTCACCGAATGCTTCGGTAAGTTTCCCCTGCGTTTTCTCACGGAATGCGAGCCAGAGTGGTGAAGTATCCCAGAGTGGACTTTAGCGCGCAATGCGTTCGAGTCCGTATCGGAACCGCTTTGGTCGTCATCTGTGCTACTCGAGGAAGGAAAGCGTTCTCTTGCTGAAACAGAATATTCACCGTTCGATTACTTGTGCATGTTAGGTAACCTACCCGCCGCGCCGCTACCTATACACCGCACTCTATGCACATACATATTCCCTTTCTTTTTATTATTGTTATTATTCGGCAACGGCTCTAGCCTTTCGGCATTTATCCAGCACTAAAAAGCTTTGTTTTCATAACACAAATCGTTCTCGTTAGGCTCGCGCTATACGCCCGAAATCCTTCTGGCTACCCAGGCATGTAGTAAATATATAGGTATATGTGATATTTATGGGAATAAGAAGAAACGAACGATGCACAGCGCAGCTTGATTCTCTATTACCAGTGTGATATTCGTCATCCATTTCCTTCTTTCCCTTGCAAACATTTAAGTAACGTAAACAAATCTCTCAGAGTCCCCCTTAATCCTGCCGACACATGAAATAGAATTTTTTTTCCCCGTTTGTTCGCGATATTATATTCTCCCGGGCTAATTCTACGGTCCTGGGGTTAGATCGCACCGACGACTAATCTTAGCGCTTGAGAGTTTGTAGTTACGTAAGGTCCAGTAACCCGACGGCACAAAATTAGGATCCAAGCTCCTCGTGGCTAGACGAATGCCTACTATGTATGTGTCGCGATGCCGATGCCAGGCGTCGGCGAGGGTGGTAAAAACGGCGCACGGTAAGAAAACTGTACCGATAACATTATCGATGCGATACTAGCCGATACACCCGATATCTAGCCAAAAGAAAGAGACACTCGGCGACCTTAGTTTAACCGGAACACGGAGCAGCGTCCTCCTCCTCCTTCTCCTCCATTCATCTAAATATACAACGAGTTGCCGGCAACTTTCCGAATGCACCGTGTGCACTAATAGCGTTTCCTCACCTTCCCGGGGCAATCGAATCAAACCGATAGACTTGGCACCGTAAGTACGCGGTGGGAGGGTGTCAGAATATTGGACGATCAGAGATGCACCGCTACAGGTAGGTGCCTGTACCCTACCTAACGAAAAGGCCTCTCGCTGAAACAACACCGGTAATAGGTACAGGGACTCCTACCGGTACGTAAAATACCGGTATTTTTCGGTTGTATCTTCGTCTGAGACTCAATACCGGTATAACGCTCATACCGGTATTTCGCTATACCGAAACCGATATCATACCGAAATAGATAAATACCGAAAACAAAAGGTTACCGGTAACCGAAATAAATACCGGTATTTTTTCGGTATTCTTTTCAGTAACATGGTAGGTTTCGGTGTTCACCGAGAAGAATACCGAAAAAATACCGGTATTTATTTCGGTAACCGGTAATTCTGAAAACCGATTGTTTTCGGTATTTATCTTTTTCGGTATGATATCGGTTTCGGTATTTCTCTTTTTCGGTATGATATCGGTTTCGGTATAGCTGTATTGGCGAAATACCGGTATGAGCATTATACCGGTATTAAGTCCCTGAATAGGTATCCCAACATCCGAGATTCTATCGACCCGACTCGAGGTGTCTACGTATCCCTGGACGTGCACGCCGAATGCCGACAGAGTCGGTGACTCGTAATTCACTCGGACCTTCTGCAAAGCTTGTCGCGTCGCGATGGGGCACTTTAATTAGTAACGCCCTCGTCACGGTCCGAAATATTATTACGCATAATCTTATTAAGCCTACTATTCTCGACCTTACACGTTTCCAAAGAATGGTAATCATGCGCCCGTTGGAAAGGAAAGTGGTATAGGTATGTACTATAGGAAATACATGTAAATTCGGGGTTTCACTGTCTCTGTTGCATTACAGAGGGGATTCCGATGGAAAGGAAATGGAAGCACGAAAGATAGGAAGAAAAGTCTATTGAAATCGCCTCGTATCCTGCTTCTGGATATATGCCTCGCTAATCCAACAATCGATACGTGTTAAGAAGAAGAAGTTGGAAACCGAAACAAGTCTGACGGCTAACCTTTGTGACATCTACTTGCGTACGCAATGTCTCGCATATTTTGCATTCAATACACCGATCACGCGCGTTCAACGCGAATACACGCGCAACATCCGTATGCCGTCGAATTTAGTATTTATTAGTAATTCCAGCTTACTCGAATTGACGGCAAAAAGCGCAGGGTCATCGGTGGCGCTGCGAGAAATCCATGCGCACAATGGAAGAATAGATATCCGCGAAAAATTTAGATTTATAAAAAGTAGCGACCCTGCTGCTTGGTCGCTATTAAATTGAAATCCTCTCTCCAACGGCCGCTCCACTGGGCCCCGCGCGCATGGGAATGATAGATTTTTCAAGCCATCTGTGTAATCGCAACCCGCATTCTCCTCTTACAGGGGATAATGCTTTATGGATCAGCGGCAACGAATAGAGTATATTCTTTAAGTTTAAATTCTGGGAGCACGTGGTACGCTGACCGCTGACGATTCGACTCCCGAGTCGAACCGTGCCACGGGGTTTACAGCGATGCTTACAGGGATTCTCTCTCTCGCGCGCGCGCGCGCGCGCGCACACACACATCTATAGCCTCTCCATCTCCCGTCTTTCCCCGTTTCTTTTTACATATCCCTCCGAATCACAAAGAAATCAAACTCGAAACACGGGACGGACAACCCTCGAGGCGTGCGTGCACACACCACGTGGCGTGTACATGTACGTATAACTTCTAACAATGAATCTTGACGATTCGTTGTTTTCCTATGGATCACATTATTTATTGCGATACGCGTACACAGGTTGTTAATACAGTTTGAATTCTTGTTCTCCCGAGGATAAACAGGCGAAGAAAGAAGAAGAAGAAGAAGAAGAATATTCGTGAAAAGTATGTATAAAGGAAAGGAAATCAGTGTGAGCATGGTAAGCAGGCGAAGATACGTTTTCATCGCTTCTGTAGTTTTGCGCGCGCGCGCGCGCGCGAGAGAGAGAGAGAGAGAGAGAGAGCGAGATGCGTGGAGGGGGATGGGCGCCAGTTGCGCAACAGGCACGATTTTCCGTGCCAGGCCTAGACAAACCGTGGACGACCGATCTGAAAATCTATTCTTCATTATTAGCCCCCATAAAAAAATAGCCTTGCATAATTTTCTGTCTGCTTTACTACTCGAACAATGGCACCTTTTTTTAACAAATCTATCTGAATCCGCCCGAATCACGACACGTGGGTGTCTTACCTGTCGCAAACATATTTGTACGCTGGGACGAAGGCGAACTGTCGTTACATGATATCGTCGTCACTGACGACGTTACTGGCAATACCGCGCGACGGCAACCCGAGTTTCGCGAGTAACGACGGCGGTGCTGTGGCTGTTGCTGCTGACGGTCGTTTTGATGATCGCGCGGATGATGATGATGGTGGTGTCTATGGCGACGATGATGATGATGATTATGATGATGGTGGTGGTGGTGGTGGTGATGCTGGTGATCGGTATTATCGCGATGATGGCGACGGCGACGATGGTGGTAATCTTGCTGCTTCTGCGTATGTCGATGTTGATGATCGTGATAATAGTGGATACGAAATTCTTGATGATATTGCTGCTGTGTACCTGCAAGTGTTTCGGTACTGTCTTTTTGTTCCAAATGTACGGAGGCTGGTGGTAGCATGACGTTCTTATATTCGTGAGAACGAAAGAGGTCGGACAGCTTGCGCGAATATGCAGCTTCGCAGAGGTATCCCCAAGTAAAGAATTTCAGCGGCTCAGTTAATCACGCGCCAGGACAGTTCCTGAATACATGTATAGAGATTTTTATCCAATCGATGCGCATGCATACCCGTCATCTCGCGACCATCGCTATGACAACCGTTTTATGGCGTGTATATTTACCAATATCCACTCTTGCCCCTATTTATCTGGACTCCGCTTCGTAACCATCAGAATTTAAACGATACAAAACGAAAGACGTTTGCTTCAGTTTGCTAGACACCGCGGCAACGTACGGTGCTTTAACAATTCGGTGTCCAATAGCATCGGATGTTAGTAGTTCCTTTTCCTCTATTGGACGATGCTGTCCCGTCGCCGATGAGAATTCCGATAAGACCATCGATCTCGATGTCGATGACGCTCCCTCGCGCTGTTCCCAGCGCGGCTGCATTTCGCAGTCTTGTAAATTAACTTCAATTCTCAGCTGTCTACTTCTCTTTCTCGCACCACCACCACCCCCTCCCCCCTCCCCCCTCCCCGCCCCTGCTTTGATCCTTCTCTTGCTCAGAACTTCGTTTAAAGTTGAAAAAAATCGAACGAATCCCGCTGCCCGCTCTAGTTCTCGCGATTCTCACATTTTCTCATTGCACGATCTCTGTCACGCGCCGACTATTGGCTAGGCATTTTCCTCTCTTCGCGAATTGACATCGCAGCTCTTTCACTAGCAGCTGCTTCTAACGATTGAAACCCGATAAGACGCGAAGCGCAAGAGTACGTACGTAGGTATGCGTTTTATGCCATTCGCGTTTAATTTCGAGAGCCGACGAATCTCCGCTAGGTATACGACGTCTAGGACGCGACTGGGCCAACCATGTTCGGAAGCCGGCTTGACAGTGCTCTGACAAGACGGGACAACACGACGAGAGCGAATGCGCGCGCGCGCGCGTGCGTGTGTGATGCGTGACAGTGTGGGACGGAGGGGAGAAGGGAGAGAGAGAGATCTGCACGCGCGGGCGCGCGGGCCCACTTTTCGCTTCACGGCTAGCCATTGGACTCTCTCCGTACGTAGCCGTTCGCAGCCCTTCCCTTCGCGTCTTTCCCGCCACAGAGAGAGAGAGACTTGGTGATGATACGACGAGACCCGTTGGCCCGCGTTGCCCTAGTGACGCGACGGCGTTATAGCGCGTAAAGTTGTCCCCACCATGGCACGCATCTTCTACTTGTTGGCGGGAAACACGTTCCGCAACAGCTGCTTCTTATCTGTTCTTCAGCTCGAAAACCTTCACACCTCGGAATTTCGAATCCTCCAGCTCTCGGCTATGCTACCATCTCGCCGGTTTCCTTTAATATGCCGTGGAAAATTATGAAGAAACGTCGCCCAGCTACTGTACCCGAGAGCATCGTTTTATTTAAACAACCAAAGTTGGCCGAAAGCAGAGTTGGGCAAAATGTAATCTAATTACAAATTACAAATTACGATTAAACTGTAATTGTGTAATTGATTACACATTATTTTCTGTAATCGATCATTTAGATAGTTGACAAAACCAAATGGTCAACTATATAAATTAACAATTACAGAAAATAATGTGTAATCAATTACACAATTACAGTTTAATCGTAATTTGTAATTTGTAATTAGATTACATTTTGCCCAACTCTGGCCGAAAGGAAATGGAAGACTTTTGTCGCGCTTCTATTCGAACGTGAGATAGAAGGGAAGTAAATTCTTCACCTTTATCGTATCTACGCGTGGAAAAATATGGTAGTCGTTCCGACACCACCACTGCGAAGACGAAGAGATACTAAGACCGATAGTACGAGATAAGGCTACGAGATAAAGCCGTAATCTACGAGCAGAAAAAGCGTGAACATTTAGAACGGGAACCTAGTCGAGGCTCGAGCCACGATACGCGCCACTTGTGTAACACCTCGGGATGAAATTCACCAAGTTCCCCCGTGATTACAAGTTTAATTTTCTGTTTATCGCCGCCTGAACAGCACGCCACTTTTCACACAGCGGAGAGAGAAGCTGTGAAACGAGGAAAGCAGATTTTCATTTTCTTGCCGAATCCATCTCGATTCCGAGCCCCAAAACCGAGCATCGTACATGTATCTATATCTAAATATTATAATGTCGGCGCCTATATTTCCTCTCATTACTAGTTGGCTGTCTTCTTCGTCGCCTGCAATCAACTTGTTCAACTTGTTCAGTTTCCACGTGTCTGTTTATTCTTCCGATTCACTGGCTCGGACACGGTAAAACTGTCTTTTTTATCTTATCGACGCAACTCGTGTTCTATTTTCCGTATGATCGAGGGTAGGTAGGTTCTAACGCGATAAGATGCTTACCATATTCCCTTGGCCCTATCTCAGTCGGTAGGCAATAAATTTATGCTTATCCATTAGTTAGCGTCATCTTGTAATAATTGCCATATTTCTTGTAGCCTCTCCTAATCGTATGTACATAAAAATATCTCCTTATTTCCTCAACTATCCTCAAATAACATCGGTATAATTCATCCCCTATTTCTGTCACATATACGACCTCTCTCTAACATCCCCGGGCATGCTTTCTCTCCAACACACAGTGTTACGCGTAATGGACAAAAGTCAAGAATCCGGAGTGTATAATGTTAATAAAGGAACGTAGGTTTCAATGTTACCCATAACTTCTGCTGAATTTACTAATTTGTTGTCAAAAGTGATACTAGAAATTCGTTACAAATTTCGGTGCATTTTTTCAAACACGTGCCATTGGCAGAATGTTTATGCTTTTCATTTTCTTTTTATAAGTTGTGTTTAATACTGTCATACCTTCAAAACTGCCGAGTCAGTTTTTTACAATACTAACAATTTGTACTAATTCTTTATGTTAAATGTTTATCAACTTCGATGGGACTTTAAAAAAAAAAACACCAAAAAATACCTCCCTGATTTTTTGTATATTAAATTTAGGGATCATTAAACTTTATATTAACGTCAATTTCAACTGCACGAATTTGCACGAAACAGGAAAAATAGCCAAAATCATTATTAAGACGTTCACCGCTCCGGCCCTTAGCGTAGTCTCTACACATCCGATATGCTTTTTCCAATTGTTTATACGATATCTACCATGACTTTTCCATCCTGGATGCTGTCCTCAGTTTTAAAATAGCAGTCAAACGCGATACACGTGTTAAAAATAATTTGATAAAAAAATGTTTCGGACAAAAGTTAGTCAGTATTCAGTTGACAACAAATTGCAAAAGTAAATATTAATAAAAAACATTTTATTCACTGAAAAATCAAGATCGGCTTAATTTTTTTAATGGAACTGTATATTTTTTTATACACCAATCGATGCATTTTTATATTCTCTTTAAAAAAGTATTAGGGTACTTAGGACGAAAACTGATTAGTTCAGAAGTTATGAGTTTTGTCCCGAACGCCCATATACGCATAACACTGTGCAACAGCGCAGAACTGTATCAGATTTAATGTTTGTTTTTAAGATTATAAATAATGATATCGACTGCTCTCCGATCTTAGAATTATTTAAATTTAATGCTCCGCCTAGGAATCTCATGAAATTTCCGCTTTTTCATTTGTCACGCCACACCTCCGTTTTCGGTGAGAATAACACCATAGACCGCCTGTGCAACTCAGCCAATAAGTTCTGCCACGCTGTTGACTTTTTCTCGAACACCAACGTGTCTTTCAAGAACCAGCTCTTAACGTTAACGCGCAGCAACTCTGTCTAATTAATTTTGTATTTGCGTATACATCTTGTCACCTGTACATATCTCCGTCTTCTGCTCGTGTATATTTTATCTTTTACCAAAGGGTGCCCACCCGTATATAAATAAATAAACAAATAATAACAGCGATGCATCTAAATGCAAAGTCGTAAAGTATCGAAGAATACGAAGACCAAATACAAGACATATAATGTAAAAAACGAATTAATAAAAATCTATCGATCGATTTGTTCCTTACCGAAGCATACAATTTACTTGCGCAGAATCAAAGTCTGAGAAGCTCCCCAATTATAGTCTTGGCGTGTATATCTTTTCCCCGTTCAAATTGAATCGCCCAAACAGATTTTTTTGTTGGAACGTAACTCGTAACAAATCATTTAGTAACTCGTCTCTAAATGCCTCGCGAGTATTCGTTAGATTCCTTACAACAGTTTAAGCGAATGTTGGATCGTGCGTGCAACCAACCGACGAATTTGTACCTCTTGTTAGCCAACTACCGCTAACGTAAACCAAACCTATCCGAACCAAGTGCTGCCTTCGTACGTTCACGCAGACGCTGTTGTAGTCCAGTGAAATTAGGATTTGTCTTCGGAATAAATCCCAGCAAGCTAAATTTTGGTATGGGCCTTTATTTGGTCGTTTTAAACAATATGTCAAAAGTCCCCATCGATCCGAGTGCCGCTAAAAATTTTACAGAGGGTTGAAAAAAAAAACAGCTTTTCGCGAATATCTCGTTATCTAGCAGTTTTGTGACAAAAATAGGTCTCACACAATTTATAACCTAGGAAATTCTCTACAAAAAAGGTTGTATGAGTTTTTTTCGTAGGAGTAACCTATTTCATGTGTGCCGGGTTACCAAGTTTCAACCCCCATACTTTTGACAAGGGAAGATCCCGAACCCGGAAATTCAGAAAATTATGAAACTCTGTAAATATGTAGCGGAAGTCCTGCTGAGTACAACGCAATTTCGTTTGCTGCCCAAATTCACTCCAAGAGGGTGCAATTGACCCCTGAAATTTTTTTTATTTTGTATTATTACTCGCGAACTGTAGGAGATAGAAAAAAGTGTTCAGGAAAAAGTTACTTCTCTTAATTAGGACTAACATTTGGTAAATTATAGTTCTTACAGTTCTTACGGTGCGTGAGTTATAACACAAAATCTTAAAAAAAAAAACAGATTTTCAGGGGTCAATTTTACCCTCTTAGAGTGAATTTGGGCAGCAACAAAAATTGAGTAATACATACCTATATATCTTCTACTTATCCCCAAAGATTAAAGTTTAAATTTGTTCACTCGAAGGGGGTGAAATTGACCCCTGAAAATCCGGCTATTTTCCGATTTTGTGTTATAACTCACGCACCGTAAGAACTGTAAGAACTATAATTTATGTTAGTCCTAATTAAGAGAAGTAACTTTTTCCTGAACACTTTTTTTCTATCTCCTACAGTTCGCGAGTAATTATACAAAATAAAAAAAATTTCAGGGGTCAATTGCACCCTCTTGGAGTGAATTTGGGCAGCAAACGAAATTGCGTTGTACTCAGCAGGACTTCCGCTACATATTTACAGAGTTTCATAATTTTCTGAATTTCCGGGTTCGGGATCTTCCCTTGTCAAAAGTATGGGGGTTGAAACTTGGTAACCCGACACACATGAAAATGGTTACTCCTACGAAAAAAACTCATACAACCTTTTTTGTAGAGAATTTCCTAGGTTATAAATTGTGTGAGACCTATTTTTGTCGCAAAACTGCTAGATAACGAGATATTCGCGAAAAACTGTTTTTTTTTTCAACCCTCTGTAAAATTTTTAGCGGCACTCGGATCGATGGGGACTTTTGACATATTGTTTAAAACGACCAAATAAAGGCCCATACCAAAATTTAGCTTGCTGGGATTTATTCCGAAGATTGGGCAGATTTCCGTCTAATTTCACTGGACTACTGTAACAACTCCATTTGGCTGCAAGTTCAAAGAAACGCTCGCGTTGGCAAGATAATTTTCTTCAATCCCACTAATTACGAAATCGCTTTGGAAAGAGATTCAATTCACACGATCGTAACCTCGATGCTTGAAAAAAATTGCAAATCGGTTGATCGTACACCGGCTTGGCGGTGCTGGGTAGAGGTTTAGTTAGAGACGGCATTCGTCGCCGTGCCGCGCCGCGCCGCCGACGGAATCTTTCGCAGGGGTGTTTCGGGAGCAAAAGACAGCTGAGCTT
The DNA here is from genome assembly GCA_963932275.1 of Andrena praecox. Taxonomy (NCBI): domain Eukaryota; kingdom Metazoa; phylum Arthropoda; class Insecta; order Hymenoptera; family Andrenidae; genus Andrena; species Andrena praecox. The sequence continues at coordinate 51,008,607 of OZ010731.1, read as the reverse complement.
CGAATCGTCGACACGCAAAGACGGACATCGAATCGAGAGGGGAGGAACATTCCTCGTAGGTCAGCGCATAGAACGATTTTAGCTACAGTCTTTGGGCTGCTCGTGTCTCGCGTCGCTTCGCGACTAGCTCGTGTCAAGAATTGTTTAATTTGGGCAGATGTCCATCGTGTTACGCTCCATGAAATCTCGTTAGGATAGATTCTATTAAAAATGCGAGAAAACCTTTGCCCGTTCCCTTCTCTAATTTCTTTGCTCGTGCAATACCTATCGCTGCAAGTGTCTTTTTTCTTTTCTTTCTCTCTCCCTCTCTCTCTATCTCTCTATATCTCTCCCTGTTTCAACTAGCCAACGAGAACACTAACCGTTTCGAGGAATCCTCGAGGGATCTCTTACCATACATTTTCCAACACCGCGCCGTGTGAAATGTGCCTCGCGATACACATACATGTATAGTATACCATCTACGATACCCTCTACGATCTTGCGACGTTCGATACGATAACCTCCAACATTAAATAAATAACCCGAGGAAACAACGGAAGAAAGAAAGAAAGGAAGAAAGGGCTAATGATAACGATGTCTTGTATACTTGATATAATAGATGTTGCCGCAACGCGGAAGCTACGGAAATGCATCGTCAATGGTGGTCGAATTGCCACAACAGATGTTCGTACGAAATATCTAAATTGGATTGAAAGAAGCAACGTTTAGAATATTACCGTGTCCTAGCTAATTTATTCGTCCATTTCCTTACCATCTTTTCAATTCACTTTAACATTCGCAAATGAACCCTGGTGTAGCCGTGGCTCGTGCATCAGCTAACGATCTAGAAACGCGTTAGGACTGTACAATCAAACATCTTATCAACATTACAGTTTTAAATGAAAGACTGTCCTTTCCGACGAATCGTCACCGTTTCGAGTTTAAAGTAGGTTGTAAGTCTGTACACATTTTGCCATGTGGATTGGTGGTGGATCGGTCGGTAAAGAGGTATTACATGTGTATCGAAGACTCTCGGAAGCTATCGGGGGAACAGCCGAGCAGTGCGGACAGAGTGGCATGAGTGACTGTGTATACTATCGGTTACGCAACAAACCAGAGATACGATGACACGAAGCTACGATCATTTTATGAAATACATTTCGCTTCGTCCGTAACGCATTCTCCCTTTTTCCCTTCGCCTCCCATCACTCTCTCATCACCCTCGTACAGCACTGCCATGTCTCGCGTTGCTCAAGTACATATACAATGTAAATTATAAGTAATTAATAGGTAAATTATAGAGCGCGTAACTTGTACGTTTCCAGCTTCATCGTTCTAAATTGATGTACATACGCTCCACCATGTTTTGTTTCGAATCTCTAATCACCGTCGAAATATGTAATCGAACATGCAAAGAATTTAAGCAACGCTTAATAAAATGCAACAATTATTGTACGTACATATATGTATATCTATGTCGATCAAGGCTTATAGGCTCGAGGATCGAAAACAGAGTAGTCATCAGAATGTGTGCAAAACTATAATAAACGTAAAGGTTGTAACTCTACTTTATATCCATTCGATAGCTATTAGTCTAGGAGTTGTACTCTAGACCCTAGACTATCGGCCGTTTACAACTCGAATCAGATCCATGGAAATTTCTGTAGTAGTAAAACTGTGGAAATAATAACCCGCATTACTTTTATTACTCGCGCCGTTACTACTTGGTAGCACTGTTATTACTATTATTAGGTGTGTTACACAATACTCTCGTGTCTTCTCAAACGAGTTTCACTGGCCATTGACCAAAGCTAGATAACGTTGTGTATCGCGGCGACCCATTTACCGAGTTGCTAATCTTGGACTCTAATCCGAACTTGATTTTCCCCTGTATGTACCAACTAAAAATTTTCTCATTCCCATTCGATAGCTACTCGTTGTAACGGCCGCTACACGAAAAGATTTCGCAAGTTAATAGCTCGAATATCCATTCACTCGTGATTGGTTATAATTTGTGACGTAACCAAACACGTCGTTTCACAAACACACCCTATTCTTTCTTATAGTTTTTCTATATAATTCCGAAAACACCACAGCAGACCACAGACCATAATATTCAAAGGAAAGATCGGCTACGCGTCTGTACATGATTAGTACCCGACTCGTTACGCGAGTACAGCATTTATTCGAAATTTTAACAGTTTAGAAATATTACCGTAATATTCCGCGAAGTTTTTTCGAAAAAGTTGCTACACTATTGCGAATATGCACCCATGTAGAGTATATATATATATATATATATATATATTATCGTCGTGACGCGCGACGACGATAAACGCACGTAGTAAACATATCCATACACGTACAGCGAATAGGTACGCGTGTACGCAAAAGCGAACGCGACAGGCAAGCAGGCAAGCAGGCGAGCCGGCAAGCCGGCAAGCAGTCAAGCAGGCGGGCAGGCAAGCATGGAAGGCACGACGGAAAAAGCAGAATGACAGTTGGTAATTATAACGAAGAGCGGATTCCGTGGAGCAAGGCTGGTGAGCCCCGTGCAAGTAACGAAGTCCGCGCCGTAGCGCGCCACCACGTGTCTGACTAGCTAGCTGGTTCGCTGCTGCGTGCTTGCTCGGTAGCCACGCGCTGTAGCATAGGCATGGATGATGGCGTCCCACGATACAATTTTCAATATAGTAGAAATAGCGGGTTTTATCCAACGAGAATTGATATTATCCGACACAATCGTGAGCTTTAGGTCGCGAGCATAGTGATTATTTCATCGGTATACACTTACCAATGCGATGGTCCATAGCGACGAAATCGCAGTAGATGTAACGCACACGCGGTGTAATAATGTCCTCGTGGGCCAGAAATGTTTACTCGATAATCGATCAACTGTCAAACAGAAAAGAGACTGGTAAAAAAAAACACGGGAATACATACACTGTTTTATCGCGATCTGATAATTGTAGTTGAAACGCGCGTGCAGTAGCTATGCGAGTGAAATGAAATAAACGACCAAAAAAAAAAAAGTAGAAAACCTGATGGACAATTCGCGCGAGGACGCTTGGCACGAGCGTGATCGCGAAATCTGCTCCGTACGCGCCGCGTAAAGTGACAAATTCTCTTTTCGCTGGTTACGGTAGTTCGCGAATGTTACGAGCAATAAATGAGAAGCACACCGAGAGGCACAGCGCGTCCACACCGTTCAACAGTTTGATCACACGCGGCGAGTCTTGGCGGCTTCTTCTCTCACGTTTTCTTCGCAGCCCAACTAATCCGTCGTTGGACAACTCACCGGCGTATGCCCGCGTAGTTTTCTTGCGTTTTATTCACTCACACTGTCGTTCTCTGTCCGAATTATTACTGGTTACAACTAAATTCTCAATGTCTGTGACAGATAAACACTACGAATGCGGCGGGTTCTCGTGTCGTGTGCGCCAGCGTCAGTAAGATTGACAGTCGGCGCTGATGACAGACAGGTGCGCCCGCCTTCCGGCCTAACAAGTCGGCAACCTACCGTCGTGCTCGCGTATCTTTCTCTGTCGCTTGCGTACCCGTCCACCCGCCTGCCCGCCAAACCGCACGTAGTACGTAGGTATGAATCGGTATGTATGTACGTACGTAAATGCATACATACATATACGCACACGCACATACGCGCGTTACGCTATTCATTCCTTCGTTCAGCAGTTGACTGCCATCTAGTGGCAACGCGCTCCAAACGCGTATACGCTATATTCCCAATCACGCGTGCTTCTCTCATCATTGATTCCATCTAGGTAGATCCCGATTCTCGACCGTATTGCAACCAGTGATGGGTAAAGACACGAATTTTCGATTTTATACAGGACGCGTGTCTTAAATGTCGTAAATGTCGTAAATGTGTCGTAAATGTCGTATATCTGAAATGAAAATAACTAACCTATAAAACATTTTTCGTATAGGTTATGAAGAAGTGCCAATTTATTAATAATTATAATTCTGATTAAAAAAATTAAATTAAATTAAGTTACACTGACGAAAAATGGATATTGAAAGGTTAGTAAAAGAAACGCATTGGGAAACCAAGAATTTCGATACGCCAACTACTGACAGAAAATGGAACTACTGACAGTAGGTCGAAATCCGTCGAAGTCCATATGATTATCAGTGTTTAAATAGACATGTTCTGAAAAACGAGTGTTTTTTAAATTTGTTTGAACACTAAATTTTTACTTCTTCAATCAATAAATACTTATTCGGAATGTGTGGTGGGACCCGGCCCTATTTTCAATAGTTTGCCAACTTACCACCAGAGGGCTGAAATTTAGGCCACGTCTCCACTAAGGCCGGTATTCACAAACGTGTCTTAAGATTAAGCAAATGCTTAAGCATGCGGCATCCTCTACTAACCCTAGTAGCTAGTAAAGGATGCCGAATGCTTAAGCATTTGCTTAATCTTAAGACACGTTTGTGAATACCGGCCTAAGTTTCCCAATATAGAATAATAAATATAATTTGTTTACTTTCACCACACTGGAAGGGATGTTGCACCCAAAAAATAAATTTGATAATAATTTATCAATTTCATTTTTTCTGAAACGGATATTTTTATTTGCATAATTTTCAATTCAAATAAATTTTATTTATTATCGTACATTTATTTCTAATTACTTTACCTTTCACGATTCATTTTTTACTAGTTTTATCTAAACAATTACAAAACAATAATGAAGAGTGTTAAGACCAAGACCACGCTTTGGAATACTTTTTTGGGGTTATGAACGCGGTGATTATACGTAGTTTTCGATATTATCGACGTATTCTACAGTATTCTATAGTATTCGCATGCAACCAACAAGCGAGTCAGAAAGAACTATATTTTTCCAACACTTTAATTGTTGAAACCTTAAAAATAATGAATATTTCTATTTACGACATTTGCGACAAATGACACGTATAAAATGGGCTTAAAAACGACATATTATACATGCATTTACGACGCGGCGTAAAATACGCGACCCATCACTGATTGCAACTGCTTTAAACATTGTCCGTTACAGTAATTAGAAAAACCAAGTCCACGCGCACGAAACACGTCTCGAACACCCCCATGTACATATAATTACTATGCAATACATTATTTTACCACCCGGTCAAATGAAATAAGGAAACGGGAAGAAATATGAAGAAGGATGGACGGGAAGGCAGAGATTAAAATATACACAACGTAACGTTCCGTTTTCTTTTGTCACGCTTTGCTTTCGTGCTGCGTGTTTAATTCCTCGTAACAACATTACTCGCCATAATTTGCCGTTAATGATACTCGAACGTATATATATCAAATCATATATACACTATGCCGTGTTGCGCAGAAACATTTAATGTATCATACATGCTTCGCTATTATTCATTCTAATGTACAAACATATGCTTTCATCGTCTCTATTCGATTCCGTATTACATTCAATACATATCCATAAAAGGAACAGGCACGTGTGCCCTCTTTGTCCCCTTTGCCTCCTGACGCAAACGTTCCTGTTTAATTAAAGCTAATCGTTTGTTTCGTTTCAGGTTGTACAGGCATTCTTCCATGTCCTTGAATAACATGTTACATTTATCCTGCGATCGGTGCCATCCGTAAGCTTCAACGCAATCTACGAGACGTAATTCAAAATCTCTGCATATCGGATTGTCTTGGTAAGTGTACGCGCTGCCTACTGCTTCCGTCCAAGGAGTTCGGAAGGCGGGTAGTCCATAATAGTACGTCATGTTTCTGTTAAAAGCATAGGGTACAATTCATTTTCCTACTTGGAATTATTTATTTAAAATGGGATAATATATACTGACGACAAAAAACCGTCCGCCTAATAAACTAAACGGCAAACTAAACAGCAAAATTATGTGTCAATTTCGTGTTATCCCTTATTCATTAACCTAACCTCTACGTAACTATCGTCCGCGTTTCATTTTTTCTTTCCTTTTCAAATGTCAAGACAAGCATGCAGCGTAAAAATTAAGCATTAAATGAACACGGTTACATACATTATTTAAAATCTGATTAAACCAGACTAATTTCACAAAACTGACAAAAGATGTTGCCAACTATTCACCATTTACGTAACAATTAACAATGCACTACCTGCGCTCAGAGGTGTAAGATGCGAAGATTTCCGACTGCAGCGTCGCCTGCGGTGGAGTAAGGAATCTCAGCTTGTGATATCTCCGCTCTATAGAATAATATTCTTTGGTAGTTTCGTGCTATGCAAGATGCGAAGAATTGAAGATTTTCTACTTCAGCGCTCCGCTTGTACATTGTTGGTACTACATTACGCGGGCTTTTTTGGCGGGATACCGTAACGGACATATAGTCCAGTGAAATTAGGATTTGTCTTTGGAATAAATCCCAGCAAGCTAAATTTTGGTACGGGCCTTTATTTGGTCGTTTTAAACAATATGTCAAAAGTCCCCATCGATCCGAGTGCCGCTAAAAAATTTTACAGAGGGTTGAAAAAAAAATAACAGTTTTTCGCGAATATCTCGTTATCTAGCAGTTTTGCGACAAAAATAGGTCTCACACAATTTATAACCTAGGAAATTCTCTACAAAAAAGGTTGTATGAGTTTTTTTCATAGGAGTAACCATTTTCATGTGTGCCGGGTTACCAAGTTTCAACCCCCATACTTTTTACAAGGGAAGATCCCGAACCCGGAAATTCAGAAAATTATGAAACTCTGTAAATATGTAGCGGAAGTCCTGCTGAGTACAACGCAATTTCGTTTGCTGCCCAAATTCACTCCAAGAGGGTGCAATTGACCCCTGAAATTTTTTTTATTTTGTATTATTACTCGCGAACTGTAGGAGATAGAAAAAAAGTGTTCAGGAAAAAGTTACTTCTCTTAATTAGGACTAACATTTGGTAAATTATAGTTCTTACAGTTCTTACGGTTATCTAGTAAAGCATGTTCAGAAATCCGAAGTTATATTTAAAAATTTATTCGAAATTTAACAGTTTATATTAATACTAGCTTAAAGTACCCGGCGTTGCCCGGGTAAAACTTCGATTATCACGGAGTGTCAAGGGGGTGAAATAAGGGGGAAAGAGTGGTATGTCCAGATTTCATGGTAGTCTATATTTTCCGCAGGGTTCTAGAGAGTAATTATGCAAAATTTGGTTCAGATCGGGTAAAAAAATCGGGATAAAAAGTATCCTGTATGTTATTCCCGTTCCTAGATTACGTATACTCAAAATTTCAGAAAGATCCGTTTCGTAATTCCGACGTGATTGAGTAACAAACATCCAATCATCCAAGCACACTTTCACATTTATTATATTATATTATTATATTATATTATATATTATAATATTATATTATTATTATTAGTAGGATTAGTAGGATAGTAGGATTAGTAAGATATTCCTTCTCCTACAGAAATTATGCAATCAATCGGGATAAAAAGTATCCTATGTGTTATTCCCGGTCCTAAACTACATGTATACGAAATTTCAGAAAGATCCGTTGCGTAGTTGTGACGTGATTGAGTAACAAACATCCAAACACACTTTCGCATTTATTATATTAGTAGGATTAGTAGGATTAGCGCCAAACGGTCGGCGAATTTTGCTAATTTTCAAGAATTTGTTAATAATAAGCCAAAAAAATTTTAAAATTGTGCGATACGCGTTGGCTAGCCATGCACGCTTGTGTAGCACGCATTCTGGAATGTTGGGATGCGTTAAATCTTTTTTTAATTTCGGAAGTATTTGAAAATCAAAAAAACGATACGGCTGATAATCTACTTTGTGATATAAAAAAAATAGAAACAAAAGCTTATCTTTTGTTTCTTAAATATATTTTAAATTATTTCAATTCCTTCAACGCGTTTTTTTCAAACCCGCAAGACAGCCGTTCATTTATTATATTCTAAATCTAGACTTTTGTTTCAAGATTTGCGCGGACATATTTTAAAACCAGAATATTCAACAATAAACGACTCGATGTTTCACATAGATTTTTTTTCCGGTAACAATTTGTTAGACTTGAAGGACATTTGCCTCGGTGTTGAGTGTGAACATTATTTGAAGGATCATGTCGATGATAATACTTTGCCCCAGGAAACGTTTCTTGAAATTAAAAAATTTTGCTTAGCTTTTTACATTAGAGCCATTACCGAGATAATAAAACGTTTCCCTTTAAAAGATACATTTTTAGGCAGTTTGCAAGTTTTTGATTTGAAATTAGCACTTTTTGATAGTAATAGAGACGATACCTTGAAAAATTTAATTTACGTTGCACAAAAATTAGGATCTTTTGACCACTTAAAATTAAAAGAAGAATGGAATAAGTTGTATTATACTTTCGACAAAGTGCAATGTCAAGAATTGTCACAGCTGTGCTTTGATGACATATAGGTCCAAATTAATTCTGCGAGTGATAAAGATAACAATCTTCTGTTCCCAGTCTTGAAACAACTCGTGAATGTTGCAAGGAGTCTTCCTCACTCAAATGCAGAAGCAGAAAGAATTTTCTCTATTCTGACGGATGTCAAAACTTGTAAAAGAAATAAACTTAGTCATGATTCTGTAAATTCCATTGCCGTGATTAAAACAGCTTTTAAAGAAAGGAAACAAAAAACAACACAGATGTGCATTAATTATTAATTATGTCAATTATTTTATACGAAAATTATAAGAAAATAAATTTTATTCAATTTTAATAAATTGTTCTCTGTAATAATTGTAACTGTACAAGTAAGTATCGGTGCCCATAGCGTAAGCTAAAGCGTCTATCGTCAATGTCAGCGGTTTATTGCAATTCGGATATTGCAAAATCCTACGTGTATCGTGAACGAAAATCCTTTATGAGCGAAAATAGGGAAAAAATTTATTTAACTTTTTTACGTAGTATTTAATTCCCTGTGAGATTCATTTAGAGAATCTTTTTAATTTTTACGAATAACGAATATTTATACTAAATAATATGAAAAATTATAGAACTATAAGAGGTAACTATCATTATTCATGAACCGATTGGGTTAAAAAATTAATCAGATTTTAAGACGAAAATATGAAATCTAAATATAAAGTTTTATTAAAATCTATTGAGCCATTTAAATGCAATTGTGTTAACAAACATTCGAGATTTTGAAAAAATCTATTTTTTTAATAGTCTCAGTGTGATCAGGAGATCCTAAAACGTGTATTTCCGCAATAAAAATTTTTTCGAAATTTTTTTTCGTTACAAGAATATCTGAGTCGGAAAGTGAAAATATCCGGGAAGCCAAAATCGCATTACGGTGGCTCGTGCCGCTTGCCAGCGACCAGGGTTGCCGTTTACCGTCCGAGGCCTGTAAGAGTGAAGGAGTCCGTGATAGGTACAGCATGAGTAAGTAAGACGAAAGATCCCTGAACGGCAACCTTGCCGGCATTAGAATCTCAACGTTTCAAGAGCGAGAGAGAAAGGCTCATATTCACCGTCCCTCTCAACTCCCGAAATTGTCCGAAGTCATCCGAAGCGCTGGGCTCACGTACGCGCAGATCGTGGAGTTGTGTATGTGCATGGTGGGGGAAATTCTCGATACTCCGGCCATTAACTTTAGCATCACTGAATAGAGTACGGACCGAATGAAAACTATCAAAACTTCCTCACTCTACCGCAAGCGGCGCTGCAGTCGGAAATCTTCGCATCTTACACCTCTGCCTGCGCTACTACCCGTGTCCTATACATATATGTATGTATGCGTGCAAGTTACTTTCATAGGCATCGCCATCTGTTGGCAAAGTAATCGTTCTTCTTTCCTTACCAGTCGAAAAATCGCCCGTGAGTTTCATTAGGGCAGGTTTCCCTACACGCGACTGGACGCAACGTCAAGAAGTTACTCTTTCTTTTCGATTTATAACAAGTAAATAAGTCGAGAAAAAGGAATAACATTTTTTGTTATTGCGCAGCATTTTCGAGAAAATCGACTTTGAAATTCTTGACGATGCGTCCAGTCGCGTACGGGAAAACGTAGCTTAATGAAAATCACGGGCGATTTTGGCGTAAGTGGAATTCGCTCAAGGTAGAGCACTAAAGAGGTGAGTATACGCATCCGCCATCTTCGGTCCTCTGGAGAGAGAATATTATTGAGAACCCGCCTTTTTGAGTATTGTCAAATTCGCTTTATAAACAAAATATGCGTTGTTGATATTGATACATGGTAGCACGACACATTATTAGAGTATTATATTATATTTAAGTTTATATTTGGTTTATAAAGCGAATTTGACAATACTCAAAAAGGCGGGTTCTCAATAATATTCTCTCTCCAGAGGACCCAAGATGGCGGATGCGTATACTCGCCTCTTTAGTGCTCTACTCAAGGTTGTTTACTTGGCTATTAAAACAGAACTCGCAACTACTAGGGTGAAAGCACTAGTAGTCGGCCACCCTCTAGTCAAAGAGTAGGTATAATAAGAGGCGTCACTCCGGGTGGAACCTTTGAAGTCCTTGCTTGACCTTGGCATTTAAATTGGTTGTCTATTTCGAGCGGGATATTCAAATCCACTAAATATACCTTACCGCAATTGGCTGATTATTGCCGAAGTTGACCGATCATTGCCGAAGCTTAGCGATCATTGCCGAATGGGCATTTAAATTGGTTGTCTAGTGATTTCCCTAGGTTATTTCTGTCCTTGTCGAGTGACGCCTCTTATTATACCTCCTCTTTGCTCTAGTAGTCGACCACTTTTATTATTTAGTTTAAAGAAATAAGTACTGAAATAAAGAATTTATTAAATGACAATTTTATATTATATTTTGAATTTCTAACTTTACAATACGACAAAAAGCGCCCTTCATAGGTAAAAAAAATAAATGCTTTTAAAGTGATTTGTAAACTAATTTTGATTCTACATGCGCCATTGCTGTTTTCTAACCCGAGAAACATAAGTGTGCTTTGAATAGAAACGACAAATGTAATTCAGTTCTATACATTTTTTACTGGAAAATTATGCTATTCCACTGAAAAAGCATCAACAATTTTATATGCGCTTCAAAAATTTAAAAAAAATGGGATAATTTATTTATTTATGAGAGGTCGGTAACTGGATACCCGACTTTGCGATAAAGGGGAAAATTTTTGAATTTTGGCGGGAACGTATTCGTAAGATGAGGAATGTATAAGAATTTATATATAGACGTTGTACGCGTAAAATCTTTGTTCAGTACAACTATATATTGCGGATACCCGCCTAAACTGTATATATATATAGTAACACATGATTAAACAACACGATCAAGGTACATTTCTTACAGCTTACAGTAACAGGTTTTATTTAATTCTCTGTCGTTACGTTAACAGCAATTGCCTTTATTTTTTAATCTACTCGATTATAAGAGAAAATCTGTTATTTCTTTTCGTAAACTCGTTATTTGTAATTCTTTGTGGATTTTATTAAATATGAAATCAGGTAATGCAGTACACATTCCATTTGAATTTAAGAAAATTAACCTGCACCCATAACAGAGATATTTTTCAAGTGTTTCGGATTGTAGAGATGGCACATCGGGGAGAATACCAGCACTAGCGGTACTCCTGCACAGACATATTTTCTTGTCCAAATTACCCGTACCTTCTTTCGATTGCCCGCAAAGGTTTAGCGAACCTGGAACCACGTTTGACGAACGGTCCGTACCTGTTGAAACTAGCCTGGAAAATCTCCTCGCTTCGACAACCGAAGGTTGCTCTTGCGAGTAACACGAATCTATAGTCGAGCCACAAATTACACAGATGTCTATAACATCGGTATTGGCATTTGCTTTGGTCGCCAACTTTTCGCTAGTACGATATATCGTAGACACGGTACCATGAAATTCAGAGTCCAATCGACGAACAAAATTTTCCGCAATGCTCCTTATAGAAGCAGGAAAAGGTTGATTATATTTTAGAGAAGCAAAAACCGGAATTATTTCACAGCATTCTAAATAACCAACAACGTCCTCTTCGGTGAAGTCTCTCAGTGGTCTGAGAAGCGTTACATCGACGCATCTTGCGTCGGAAAAGCCGACGTTAACGGACAACTGAGAGCCTCTTCCGGTCGACACGTTTCCGAGCACTTTTATCGCCAGATCAACGGATGTATCGGCGATAAAGATTTTATTACAATCCAGTTTACGAGCTGCGGACACAAGTAAATCGCGTCTTAGCTGATGGAGTAGTTCATCTCTCGCCGTATCGCTTTCCAACTTGCTGAACATTTCTTGCACGAGTACATCGTTGTCGGCGATGCTTGCCCACGGCACGTTTATCGATTGTATCTCGTCGCAAAGATTATCGATCGTGCACCTCGACAAAGACAGTGCGAGCGTCGGTAACTGTAGATCGTTCGCTTCTGTGGCTAGCATATTTCGAACGAGTTCCCTTTCTTCGACCGTACGCCCTTTCGCTATGCCATCTATACAGATGGGTGAAAACACATAGAAGATCATCTTAGAAGACAATTACTTGTAACGTATGCTTTACTAGCTTTACTACTCGGCTTCGCCCTAAATTTAGATTCTAATTTTATCAAAAAAATGTTTAATTTATTTTCTTGTGAAAATTCACCTGGATTATCTAGGCATAATGACCTGGGACAGATTTCGCGAACCCAGAGTTTACCGTTCAAAAGTTTTTAGGCCACAGCCAGACACACAAACACTTTCTACTTTATATATTAAGATCTTTACCATCTATATAAAGTATTTTCCATCGACACTGAAGCCTTTTGGGAACCGATTCGTTCGCATTGGCTTTGATAAGGTGTGCCAGTACCGTTGAATTCGCCTTTCCTGAATGAGCGATAAGTATGGAATCATTCGGGCGCACTGATTTCGATTTACCAAGCGTGGCTCTAAACTTGTGCGTTAATATAGACAAGAAGCACGCCTTGCAATATCTATTCTTGCTCCTCAAGGAGATATGAATTTTATGGCATCCACATTTTGCGCAAGAGGTTTTAGCATCGGTTGCGAGTGTAGCGGCATCGTTAGAGGCATTTATTCTACGAAAAGTAAATCAACACAGACAGCGTGATTCATAGAGAATACATTGTTAACCTTTTAGGGAATAATATGAAATTAATGTGTGACGAAGCACTCACGTGTTTGCGACTGTTTCATCTGTTTCAAAAGTTTCATAGTCAAACGTATTTAACGTACACATTGCTCCTTACAATTGCACTCTTTTACCTGTGCAATTCGTCAGCGACTTTAATTTCGTTTTGCTCGCTGAAATAAACTTGAATCTCCAATTATCCAAATAAACCAACTTTTATTCTTATTATCCTCTTCTGTTGTAATCAAGGACTACATATGCAAGCATGTATATAGTTGAATCATTAGAACAGGTTAAGGCAGCGTGCGTGTATTACGCCCGATTTCTTCATCTCTGGACAAAGTCCCGGTTAGCTAGCGGCCAGCTAGATGCTATCTGCCAGATGGCAGTAGCGCGTATTTCTTCACGCTTTTGGATCCTATGGTTAACTGACTGAAAGGTTGACGCGGCAACGCCGCAAAAAAGGTAAAGCGACAACTTCATTGCGAAGCTGTTCAAAAGTGATCGCATGGTGATCGCCAATAATCGATTCGATCGTTTGACGCTATTGAACGTTGTTCAACAGTATTCCTTCTTTAATCGAAAACGGCATCGAAAATCTATATCATCCCAGCAATCCACATGATCTTTCCTCACTCTTAATATATATACGGTCGTCGGATTCTACAAAATATTTCTTCATCCTCTTCTTCTTCCAAATGTTTCAAAACGTTAATATTCATGATCACATCCATTTCTAAATTTTTTCGTCGAAGCGCCTTTTTCAACAAAACTAAAATCGCTTGACGTCGCGAAATATACACTGGCGTCCAGAACAGTTTCACAAGCATAACTCTGTTTCACATTCCCTACTTCCCCCACTACTGCAAAAACGCACTAACTGGCAGTTCCAGCAGTTATCCGGTGCCCGAACCTCTAGTCAAATTGACCGGAGGACAACTGGCAGATAACTCGAGACTGGAGGTGAAGAAATAGGCATGTGCCAGATATCTGCCAGATAACTCTGACTGGCAGATATCTGGAGGTGAAGAAATCGGGGCCGTTAGGGGTGTTCGATTCCGATTCGATTCTTCAGAAAATCGATTCTTTTGGTTAAAAGATCGATCTTTTGAATCGATTGATTCTTTGATGAATGAATCGACAACCGATTTTTGCCCTCTGGCGGAATTAATTGCCACTAGTGAAAGGACCAATCAAACTGCTTGATGCGTAGGTTTTCCTGATCTTTTGGTGGTTGTTATCCACCAACGATAATGAGAAAAGGAAGGAGCGTTTCGTCCCGGGTCCGCCAGCCAGAGGACTCGTCAGTAAGACTGCCTGGCGGATCCTGCCTTAGACGCTGGGTGAAGGACTGGGACGGAAACTTGTATATATATGAACGGAGGACGACTGAGAGTAGCAGCGAGAGAAGTGGCCCTCTGGTGGAGATAGTCTACCACGCGTCGTCTGCTCGAGGCCGCCACAATCTTATACGTTTCCCGCCATTTACACACGATTCCCGCCAAATTTATACAGGATTCGCGCCAAATTTATATACGATTCTTATGTTCTGGATATTGGTTACAGTACGAAAGGATTTATCCTACATTAAGTATCATTGCAAAAAAAATATCTACCAATCATGGCAACATCTGTGCCATCAGAACGTGTATTTTCCAAAGCTGGAAATATTTTAACTGATCACAGAAATAGTTTATCACTTAAACATTTACAGCAATTATTGTTTTTAAATTCCTTATCAATGAAAGAATGGCAATTAGATGATGAATAAAATATTTAACATGAATAGCAAAATATTTCTTCTATTCAATACAATGCCCTTCAACAACTATCCCAAATTGTTCCTTGTAAAAGTAATTTTTGTAGCGATTCTTTCAAAATTATTCAAAATCGACTTCTAAGTGTACTAATTTTGGAAAATATCGGAGATATAGACGTCATGATTTCGGGTAAAATGATCAATATATCAAATATCTGATGTCTATATCTCCGATATTTTTGCGAATTTCGACCCCAACTTTTCAAGAAACATTCATCACATATCAAACACTAAAAATAAGAAGAAATTTTTTTTTATCTTGTTTGCATATTTCGGTATATGCCCCCTCCTTAAATGTTTAAAAAATAGTCCTCGAAAATAAAAATTCCATTTTTTTTGTTCACCTTCATAAATAAAAAGCGTTCTAGAAGCATTTAAACTTTCAAAATTTGAAAAAAAAAAGTTTTTTTTTTTAGTTTTTAGGTTTTTTTTCGAAAACCGTTTGTCGCACGAAAACTAGTAATACACCAAAAAAGATGCTCCTTGTCCGGATCTACAACCTTTGTTTGACATATTTTTTTATTTAATCAATAACTTGGAAGACGTTATATAAAATCGACTTCACGAGCTGTTAAATAATGATTTAAATGTTTAACGGCCCAGGGGCACCCTTTCCCGTTATCCGATCGAGCTGAAACTTTACACAGATTTTTTTTTAATTATTTGGAACTATTCTGGAGGGTGCCCGAAGAAAATTCAAAAATCGAAAATAAGAGCCACCCTAGTGTACATACATACATGCATCGTGCATGTATGCCTAAGTTACGTACGGTCTACGGAACTTGAATTCAATCACTATAAAACGAATGCTATTCAAGTTATCGTTCATCGAGAGTTAATTATTGTTAAAGTTTAAACTTGTTTAAAATTGTTGCCGATACTTTTTATGTTTATTTGATAGTAAATAAGAGATATTTTCTTTGATTACTTTACAATTAACAATCACCTTTGTTGTGGTTGTTATTTTGTTGGCAGTGTTGGTAGTGATGCGCGATATTTATCGATAACTGCATATATCGATATTTGCCTGTCAGAACCTCTCCATGAGTCATGACTCATGACCTGAGTTGCTACGCAATTCCCCACGCGTGACGTCACATTGACATAGCCAATACGACTTGTGCCCGCTATTCCCGCCAATCACCAGCCCGCACCAGCCTTAGGCTGCCAGCCTAAAACTAGAATTTATATTTTAAGAATGGGCAATATGAGACTGTGTCTTGAAACGCCGATTCTTTGTAAAAAGTACAGGGAATGAATAAAAAACCTAACCTAACCTAAATATTTTAAGAAACATCGGGCGAATTCCACTTACGTCCAAATCAGGGATGCCACCTTATCACCATATAAATCCCGGAGTGCCATACATTCCAACCCGGAGATTTGAATAGGGTAGATGTCCCGATTAACGTGCCCTGACGCCGACTTGCTCACGACGGAATTAATAACTGACTTCTCTCACTATAATTTTGCTTGGTGAAAATTTATATTGGTATTTTGAACCTTTCTCTTTATTAAGGCATTTTTTTCGGGTTGAAAATGTTAATTTTTCATATTTTGTTAATTGAAATAAAAATACATGTTTTTGTCCCAGTAACCGTGCCCTGAAAAAATGCGTTGTCCCAATTCCCGTGCCCGTTTTCGAATAGCGTTCCCGCGGTTAGGTTATGTCTTTCAACTTTGAACTGTTCAAAACATTTTTTTGTTCTACGAGAGGTGTTTTTATGTAATTTTAATATGACCTCTTCATTGCAAAAGCAAAATATTCAAATATAAATTCCTGTTCACCCGTTCTGAGAAACGAAAGTAAGGTTAGGTTTAGCAGTTACAGAGGGAGCCAGTGGGCACCGCGGGGCACGGTAAATAGGAACAAGCGTTAAATACCTGTCCCAATTACCGTATTCACTTTAAAAATACGAAAACGTTTCAAAAGTGCTCATTTGGCTATTTTTTAATAAAATTTGAACCTTTTATGATATAATAAACACTTTACATGAGTGCAAATCATGATAATTATTAATTTATTCACTTCTGTAAAGTACGTGTTCCTTACCGTTTCCGGTAAGGATTTAGGTAAATCCATCGAAATCTTCATATGCATTTTTGAAATTTTTTTTACTATGCTTTAGTTGTTTAAAAACGCAACTTTCTCGTTTGTAACACATACATTAATAGTTTAACTTAATTAAAAAAAATTTTTTCCTTATTTATTTACGCGAATTTTTTGTACGGCGTCTTTAAGTACAAAAGCACGGTAATTGGGACCGAGCACGTTAATCGGGACATCTACCCTATAAACTCGGAGATGGAAGAAGCAAAAAAAAAGTTTTGTTCCCGAATATCCAGAAAACAGATGTGCGATTCTTTTAAGCTCAAACAATTCAGAATTTAAAAGTATCTGTTTTTGAAATTAATAAATTTCTTATGTGTGCATGAACTGCGCCTGCGTCAGTCACGCACACGTTACCACCACTCCTGTAGGTGTTTCCCCCTCCATTTACTGCAGTTAATCGCTCCTCACCCTATTTCAGGGCTCTCCAAGCTGCCTTACGCGTAAGCTCGGGGTTCTCCCACTCTCGTCCGCGTTGTCAGGGATACCGCGCGACGCTATCCGCGAAGACGCTAGCCCGGCTAGCCTGTCATGGCAGCCTTCGTAGCGTCGCGCGGTCTCCCTGACAACGGAAGGCACGCTGCGCGAAAGAAAGATTGGAAGGGGAAGCAGGCGCGTGAGGGGCCCCTACGCTGGAGAGCCCTGCCCTATTTGAATGCGATGATTTATGTAAAAAGAATTATCGATATTACCAATATCGATACTTTTTGAGTAATATATTTCATGTATCGATATTGAACGACAAAATATATATCGATATGCATTATCGATAGATGGGACCAATATCGCCCAACACTGTGTTGGCACCGCTCAACGCTCAAACAGATTTGTTAGTTTGTTATCATTCTTCGCATTCGTATTTACCAATATCTACAAGATTTCATATTATACCAGTCATTAATATTCTTGGCATTCGCGTGATTTTCTTTACAAATTTACCTCCCAGATACCTGATACTCGTGTCATATTTATATATAGAAGCAAAAGCAAATGAAAGAGTAGGAAAGAGGTTATAGGGGTGAAGATATTTAGAAAATTGAGGATAAAAAAGGTATCGGAGGTTAAGACTTATAGAAATGATAAGTGTATTAAACGTGGTAAATACTTTCGCCAGGTAATGGTTAACGATCGAAATGTAATTTGCATAGTTCTCGACCACTATATTTTTGTTTGTTTACTGCCGGCACAGGCTATCGGCGTGTTCGGTCACTGGTCCACGCAATATTTCCACATGCGCGTATCCCTTATATTTCCAGGCGACCAGCATACTTTTGTAAGTAATATTATACTATGCTTCTTCCAAGGATCCTTCCTACGAGATCTTTCATATCGTATGTACTTTAGAGGAGAGCCGCTTAAAAAGAAAAAGAGAATGGACCCCAACGTCATTAGAGCTAGAGAAGAGAGGAAGAAAAAGAAACTGGAGAAACAAATCCGCCGTATGGAGAAAAATTCAAAGCAGCTGAAACCGCTGTTCGAAGTCGAAATACCGCCAGAGTTGATCGGTCAGAAGAAGTATGTCACAGCGCTTAGAATTAGCTAATTTATTTTTAATATCATCGTGCAGCAGCAGCAATGTTCTAGGGAACTAACGCGTCAGGTTACGCCGCTCTCCGCGGAGGAAACGGAAAGGCGAGCATTATTGGAAAAGGAATGGAGCAGATATAAATGCGAACAATGGACGAATAACGTGCGCGTTATAGAGTCCATCGTGCTATCGCAAGAGAAAGCATTGAAAGAACTAAGAGCTGCGTCGGAACAGCTTTATAAGAAAGCGGTAGAAGTACGTATAACTCGAATATTGGAGAACGATGGTCCCTTAATTGTATACAGAACTAACGAATGAAATTATATATTTCCCCCAGTTCGACGGCTCGTTTCTGCCGTACGATACAATTGGACCGGTACACACTCCGCCGATAAATAATTACGATAGCCCCGACGGTGAATATGTAGATATTACGCTTAAATACAAGGGAGAAACGTAAGTGTGTGTCTGTACGACGACCGATTAGATGGACCCGATGCGCGTGTACAAAATAAACGATGGCCGAATGCAATCGAAAGCAGAGTTCTATGGGACATCTGTTATCGGTCCGATGGCAGAGCTATCAATTCCCACTACTATCTCGGCCGTTGACGATTGGCAATTCAGAACTAAAGGCAAAATCTCCATTTCTTGCATTCTGGTTTTTTAGGTAACATTTTCGTTTCACCGAAGAATGTACGATTTTGTGGTTGATTACAAATAAAGTACGCCTCGTTTGTTACTTACCCAACACGAGTTCGAGTCGACTCGATGCACACGTACGCTACGCGCACGTATGTACGTAGCACCAAGTACGATAGACGGGTGCGGGAAGAATATTCGATATATTAGGGCCGGACGACAATAGTACATTTCTATTCGTCGGCTAGTCGCTGGGGTAATTTCGCGTCGGGGTAGAAAATGTACGCTCGCGCAGGAAAAGTTTTATCGAACGAATGGATAAATTTTACCGTCGCGTCGATACGATCAGCGCCGTTCAGCAACAAAGTGAATATACACGATGTGACGCGTTACCGCCATGTCCGTACGGATTAACATTGAGGTTTCAGTTGCGTTTTGCACATAGGGCAAGTGTCGCTGGTCTTAAGGCATCGGCGTAAACAGTCCGCGTGGAAAAGATGACGGCAAGGCGTTACTCTTGCCTTAGTCATGTGACAGAGGCAAACGGCGCAAACGTCGTCGAATTTCTCGATCTCTTTACGCGTTGCTTTTCTATAGCGATTCAATATTTCACGTTCCCGTTGTAACGTGGCAGCGGACTTCTGCACGAGGTCTTTCGATCTTATGTAAACGTTCAAGTAGCAAGCAGCAAAGAGAAATCCCCAAGATGCGGCCGGCAAAAGTATCAGGGCGAATAGAGCCGAGAGGCCAATGGTGAACGATGTTAATATTACCGGGGCATAAAGGTCCTCGATATTATCCAAAGCCTCCAATCGCATCAACTTCAACACGGACGGAAACATCTCGGCGAACACGGGCTCCGTGGCCGAATAATAGATCCATGTTATCACGGTGTAAAACGTCGAAGGTCTGTAACAGTAATTAACGAGAATCTGATTATGAACATCGAGTCCTCTCGTCTTTTGTTCTGTTCTTTTGTGGTCGCTGGATTCGCCCGTTGCACAGGGGGTAGGTACTTACTTGTACTGCTTAAGGCTCTGCTCCAGAGCGAACACGAGAAGCGTGAACGTTAACGTGACGACAAAGGTGACCGCTTTGGTCCATTCGAGGACTATCTTGGTAGCAGACATGGCCAAGTGCCTAATCTTGGATCTATCTGTGAGAGTCACGTACGGTGACCAATCTTCCTTTTCGAGCAATTCCTTAATGTAGCGGACACAGTTAGTAATAACGTTATAAAACATCAACGTGTAGAGACACGTCATTTTAGGTTCCGCTATAAGCACCCGATCGGCTAGCATTAGAAATATAATTTGGTTCGCCATCGTGGAAATATTCTTCATTCGAAGAAATAGGCTCTCCAGCTGGTCGATTGGCTTGTAACATTGTGTCAGAAATCTGCTTAAACGTCGACAGATCATCTTGGTGGCACCTTTACAAAAGAATCACCGAGCCAATTGGATAGAAAACATTAATAATTCCGATCCATCTTTGTTGGTCGCAATTGGTAAATTCAAATAGTTGTACTTGTACGATAAAATGAATATCTCTCTCTCTCTCTCTCGAATAGAAATAGTACAAAGTGCAGTTCTCTACGTTAATAAATACGTTCGGCAACAACGAACGTACACTTGACAACGCGATTCGAGCAAGCGAAAGCAACGCGCCAATGAATGATGATCCCCCTTTTTCGTAATGAGAAATTTACATATTAATATGTAGACGTTCGTTAAGAAAATCCATGCAAATAGGAGGAGACGTGTCTACAGGCACGTGATGATTTAGGGGTGGAAGAGTAGCAGGGGCAGGGAGGCATCATCTCTTGGGGAGGAACGACGACACGGCTGAATGAACAAATGAGCGCGCGACGTCTCTCTCTTGTCATTTTTCTCCCTTCTTCCCTTTCTTCGCGCCCCTATAAAGCAAAGCGCACTTGGCCTCGATGGCACATTCAACATCTCTCCGGCTTTGCTCATTCGTGTCGCGGTTCTGTGCTGGAATAGAAAGTAACCTCGACAGTATTAGAGACACATATAGTCGGAACATCCGCTTAGGGTGAGCAGCACCGAGTGCATCCTATGCTTCTACAACGGTTATCCGAGTCCGTTACATACATATTTACTTATCTTCTTACCCACTTAAGCGTGTCTCTCTCCGCTCAGTTCCCTTTGCACGGGCGAAACGAGGAGAATAAAATGAAGGGACCACCGGGTGATAAACGGGGGTGAGCGAGGAGAATGAGAGAAGGGCGGGCAAAGGGACTAGGTATACCTGCTTACTATCTTCGCGCTTCACGGGGACAAGAAATTTCCTTAGATCTCCTAGCGGTTAAACTAAAATCGAATAGGGCAGTGATACATGTACAGCAGCCGGCAAAAGAAAGTTTACAACTTTTAAAAGCGCATAACTTTTTTAGAATCGGTCCAAACGGCATGAGTTGTTTTTTTAGAAGCTAGAAGGATTAGTAAAGGTCATGGTAAAGGTAATGAAAATTAAAAAAAAAAAACCCGTTTGTAGATCGAAGTAAGTTGTATACGTGCCTAAAATTTCGTCAAAATCGGTTAACGTTGCTCCGAGCTATAAACGCTTAAAGATCGCGGGACGAGGTTGAAAAAACGCTGATTTCGGGAATTCCCGCGATTTTCCACCTTATTCGAACAGGTATATCGCCTCGGTAAGCGGACTCTGCTAAATTTCTTAAAGCACCTACATTTTATTTCCGGTCGAATGGGAATGGCGGCGATGGAATTCGATCGGGAATACCAATCGTCGCAAGTCACGGTTGGCCAACAGGCAATCGCCAAATTTGCCTGGTGTGTACGGCCGTTGCTCTCGCTACTATGTTTATCCGATCGGATCGATCGATTAGCTAATTTTAATTTACGTATTTACTCGTTACGCTTGCACGCACGTTAGATTATTCAGAACCGAGTATTTCTGATTATGAGCAAATAAATGTACATATGTTACATGACCTGTAGCATGCTCGCTATCGTGGACTTGTTTACACCCTTTTTCTACCTACATGTAGGTATATGCGTGTACTATGTGCGTATAACATTGGAAGTGAGAGGACAAGGCATTAGAGAGAGAGAGAGAGGAAGGAAGCAGCCATGGGAAATGAGACAAATAGATATAAGATAGGTAGTACATAGATACTTGGGTAGGTAAAGAAGTGTGTAGTGTTAGCGGAAATGCAGAAAGAAGGGAATGCCGAAAGAGAAGTCTGGCAGCGACAAATCCTCTCGCTATTCTTAGTATATGTATACAGAACAGAGAGGATGTCCTGCACCGTCCGGCTTCACCGTAAAGCTCGCGACCAGCCCACGGCCCTACGCGACATTTCGTTCATAAACATTCCAGTTTTTTTTTTTTTTTTTTTTTTTTTTTTTTTTTCCAGAGACAAAACGTCCGTTAGTACATGCTATAACGCGAATGTTGCCGATGCGACGTACAATCGATGCTGACGAGTCGCGCCAACTATACCGGAGTACTAACGATAAGCAAAGCAATCTTATGCACGCACAGAGCGCAACATGCTTCGTACGAAATACGGAGCGGTTCCCGCCGCGGGCGGGATACGTGGACGCGTCGGTAACTGATATGGTAAAACAGCGGTAAGGCGGCAAAGGCGGGCCGCCCGCGATGAGGCGGCGAGAGGTCGAAGAGCAAGAGGAAAATTGTCTCCGCGCTGCTTCGGCTATCGATAAATTACTTGGCAGCAGTCTTTGCCCTCAGAACCGTCGAAGACATCGTGAAATCGATATTCCATGCAAACACCGCCGTATCGAGGCCATACGGAGGCCGTGCAGAGGCCGTACCCTTGTGCTTTCCTCGCATCTTCTATATCGCGTCTTCCGTCTCACGTTATGCGCTCTTGACTGCACAGGAGCACACCGGAAAATAGACGAGTAGACAGAGATATCATTAAAGCATCCACTCTCCGTTTCGATTCCCCTCCGATCTAGTTCAAAACGGAATTACACTTGAACAATACGGGTCCGGCGGTGGTCCGGCCGAGATTTGCCAAGGAGCGCACCCTTCGCTCGACACGTTATCGTCGCATCAATCTCTCACCTCGGTGTTAATATCCGATCGCTTCTGCAGAACTATCCGTATTAGGTACATGGCATCGAATAGCGGACCGGCAACAGAGATAGTTAAAGATAAGAGTCTCGCTCTTTATACATTAGTTGGCCCGCGAGGAGGCAGAGAGGCTTTCGGGGATTCCCGTCGGGAAATCTATGTAGGTAATACCTAGCACATGCCACGTTCCGCGCGCACAAACATCTTTGCACCCTTCAAGTACCTACCCACCGTGCGTGCGCTTGAAAGACGACGCGCGCGGAAATACCGCACGAAAAACGATAGATCCATTCGCGCCGCGGCTGCGGGCACACAGTTCCCCAGCCAGACCAACTGATCCCGTTGAAATTTTGTTTCAGATTCGCAAAACGAAATGCCGGCCATCCAGACTGTCTGCGTAGCCCTACTGCTAACCGTCGTGCTTCTGTAAGAATTTCACACTCTACACTCGACTTGTGCACGACCGATCAAGCGCTTATTCGGAATGGCCCCATTTCCCCCAATGCTATTACATTCAAACGCCGATAATTATCGCGAAACGGTGATCGAAGCTGGGGGAACCGCGGGACGCGCGAGCCAACACGGGGTGTTGGATATAATTTATACATAGTTCAACAACTGTTCGATAAATTGGAGACAGTCGCCTATATACTCGATAATGGATGTGATCTCGTCTGTGATTAGGTTCGACAAGTGTTTCGGGTATCCATCCATCAGACAGAGGCCAGTAGGCAGACCTGGCGGAGGGTCTTGCTCGAGCTGCGGGGACTCTTGTGACGAATGTGATTTCGGCTTTGTAACGTTGCCCCATTGCGGTCGAGTATGCGCAAAGGTGAGTTATCCGGACGTTACTCTTACAAGGAGAGTATTTTAGGTGTCCGCCTCCGATCATTTTGATTTTTGGATATGTTATAGAGGAACGAAAAATAAGAAATACGTGTTTTTTTATTTCCTCCCGTTTTCATATTTGGGGGGGTGAAAACTGCGTTCAAAGTTAGGGTTGAAAAATCATTTTTGTGGAATATCTCGAGAACTATTAGAGATAGGGGAATAGTGTGAATGGACGAATTTTGTGTCTTTGAATGCGAAATATGACCGACTCACCAGATTTTCAAAAAGTCCACAAAAATGATTTTTCAACCCTAACTTTGAACGCAGTTTTCACCCCCCAAAATATGAAAACGGGGGGAAATAAAAAAACACGTATTTCTTATTTTTTCGGTCCTCTATAACATATCCAAAAATCAAAATGATCGGAGGCGGACACCTAAAATACTCTCCTTGTTAATATTGTCAAGAAATTCCCGCCAGCAAGCAGAGCTACGCTTCTCTTTACAGGGCCCTAACGAGATATGCGGAGGGTACGCGGACGTTCTGGGTGTTTGCGGCGACGGTATGTTTTGCAATTGTAACAGATGCGACGGTTGCAGCACAAGTGTGCTTAATTGCACCAAGAAGAGGCCATGCTTGTCCGGCCTCTCGAAGTCTAGTATCTTCAACGCCCTCGAACACTACGTTCCCCTTAACAAGTAAAACTCGTAAGCTTGTTCGTACACCCATCATCGTTATAACTGGACAGATATGTACCTGCTGATTGTCGAAGCGAGCCGTTAAAATAGGCGCCTTTTATTTATCAAGACTGAAGAGATACCGAATGCTTGAAAATTTTAATTTCGCGAGGATTGCCAACTTGTACGCATAGACCGACGGAGCGCGCAATGTAATACAAAGATGTTTACAATACGGATCGAAAGGTCGAATCGATATATGGGACAAGTCTAATTCAACAGAACCGAATCTGACAGGGCGCGCGGCGAGTAAACGAGCACCCGCATCTGTTTTGTACATACATATGGATAGATACGTCTCACCTGTGCGCGCGCGCGCGCGATCGTGGATAGAGCGAGCAGCGGTTCAACGTACAACACACGAATGCGCAGGGAAGACGAAGGGGATAGTGGAACGATCGAGGCAACGAGAGCGAATGCGAGATTGCGCGCACTTGTGGAGGAGAGGGAGAGAGGATGAGAGAGAGTGTGCGTGCGAGCGTGAGAGAGAGAGAGAGAGAGATATAAATATTCCGAATAGTTTTTATTTCTGTCGCCAGATATCAATTTTTTCAACCAACACATTTAATCGTGTACGCTTTACCAGTTACAAATTGAATTGCACGTACATATATTCCATTCAATTCGATAAAGTTTATTCGCTCGACACAACGAAACCACGGGGGGAAAAGATGGGATTATACCTCTAGCGCGTCCGTTGTGATTATTTAATACGCGAAATTTGTCAAGTCGATATGCACCGTCGACGGGTTGCGGCGAAAGATTAAATTTGGCAAACAATTCTTTTATACATTGGACGCTTCGGAACCGAAATTGTAATTGTACACCACTGAAACTCAACGTTAGCGCATACCCTGTATTTCGTGAATAAAAGCGAACCAAGAGATTCGATTCGGTTACCAAAAGCTCTCATCCATTGATGTCTTCTTCTCCTCCGTTCCCCTACTCATCCCGCTGTTATTCTTTTTATAGGCATCTACTTATCTATATGGTCGGGTTCTAAAATTCTACTTCGTGCAAAGGGGCATGTACATGTACGTGCACGTACCCATGTAATGAAAAAAAAAAAAAAAAAGGGGCAGGCTTAAATTGTCCATGTATGTACAAGTACCTAATAATTCTGTTTGTAAAAATAACAAAGATGCACAGTCGATCTATCTTTGCCTACCTTCGAGATCTCACATACCAGACACGGCACAAATATCGGCGAAAACAGTCTCGGTGGATAGCACCGCTGCGGAATGTTTTTATGGAAATGTAAAGGAATATGTATCGCGTTGCGAGCTTCGTTGAGACTTTACTGTTGGACGGTTAAAAATGAACTGGTCGCCCGACGTTATACCTACATACCATGTATTTTCGCGCGCGCAGTGGAACTGGCAGTGTCAATGTCGTTGCCAACATCGCCGCGGCAGCGAGATACCCACTGATGCTATTTCGATTGTTCCTCGATAATTATTGCGGATGCATTCGCTGCCAAGAGATCGCTGTCGAAGTGTGTCGGTAAAAGCACGAACGTCAGATGCTACGTAGGAGTGACCGTATCACAACTAACAGTACGCATATACACGTGTGCATACACGTACACGTACATGATATATTAATATCGGCACGGATCATGCGTCAAGTTTTCGGCGGATGAAATAAAGAAAAACGGCTGCCTACAACTCGAGAACTAATAGTGTTGGTTGTCCCTTTCCAAGTTGATCACGCATCGCCTCACACAACTAACGAAAGACACTTGAAACTATATATCAACACTTGTGTAAAACCAAAGTATGTAACGTAAAAGTGGGCAGGCTACTGTTCGGTTTGCTTCAACAGTTTTCTAGTTCTAAAGCCTCGGAAACCCGCTTGGATCCTAGTCGCAGCCACTTGAGCTATTTGCTGCCTCTTCCGTACCAAAAATCCACGCACTCGAGCCTGAATTTTTGTCGCCGACTGCTCCTCCAATGATTCTTTCGCTGCATTATCTTCGTTCGGTATCGCGGATCGTCCCCCCTCGCCCTCCAATCGTTCTCTCCGACGCCGACGTTGTTCACGTTCACGATCCAGTACCGCAGCATCCGACGATTCTACTTCCAAGTCTTGATTCAATTCTTTTAAACGCTTTCGCACTCGATAGCCCCGAAAGTTGGCTTGGATTCTGGTCGCTGCCACGTTCGCCTTCGTCATGTTCTCGGCGTTGGAGTTGTTGCGATCCTGCAGCATCACGAATCACGCGAAACCCGACGTTTCCTTATTTTCTCCTCGACTCCTTTTAACTCGCAATGCTTCTCCTTCCTCCCTCTCGTCCAATCAAATACACTGACCTTTCCTTAATATGCTTTTCGGCCGTCAACAAACAAGAATATACCCCCGTGAAAGTGCGTAGTGTGAACGTCTCAAAGGCGAACGTCCTCCTGCTTTCGCAAAACTTGCACCTGTTTTAGCATTTATACGAAATTACGAAACAGTCGAGATGCTCGCGTGACAATGGTATTATAAAAATTTACGGCTACTAGGTATTATTGCGCTGTCTCCAAAATTCAGTCACAACTGCACTCGGTCCAAGGTAGCTACGTGAAAAACTGAACGTACCTACTACATATTCCGTAGGAACAACTGCTCAAGCGTGAATGCGCAGAAACCCGCGTCCGACACTGTGTATGGCAATCGCGTAACTCGTCCAAAATACGTAACCCTCTCGTTGCTTGCTCGCGTTCGCGCATGCGTTTTCTTGAAGCTTTCCAACTGCTTGACCCTTCCGCGATACTACATACTTGCATGCATACTTGCTACATTCATCCGCGTGCTCTTTCCGTGTTTCTTTTCCTGCGTCGAGCTAGAACGAAAGTATCCCCGAACCCCCACGCGCTCGCCGCAGGGTATGTTTACGCGACGAGAATGCGCATCAATTTGCGGAAATACAGGACGAGTCATTTAAGTCGATCCCCTCGAAAATCTTCCGAAATCTTGCCTACTATACCGCAAAGTGCTTCATCGTCGGGTAAAATTTGTATGGTTTCGGAGGGACGGATAATTTAGCGCAATAAAGTTTGCTTTCTTAAATAGAATCGTATATTTTAACACACCAATCGATCCAGCTCGTCATTTCCTACAAAAAAGTGTTGAGCCATGTACGCCGAAGAACCATTCGTTTAGTAGATGTTTTTGAATTTCAATATTGCAAAGTGGTACTACATTGTACATAGTAGTAGTAGTAGTAGTAGTAGTAGTAGTTGTATACAATGTTTACCTGCTTAAAGTACACATGTCGAGATATATGTGTATAATATACACAAGTTCGAGCATTGAAATTCGGTAGCATTTTCGACATTGGTTACTGTAGTTTCCTCTACGTCACTCTCCTCTCTCGAGTGTTCGGGATTCTTGAACATGGAAGAATCGAGAGGCAATTCCGTGTGCAAATGATTGTTGCCGGTACGCACTGTTTCATAGGCCGACGACGATGCATCATCTCGTGACGTTTTCGTCTTGTCTTTGCCTTTTAAGCATCGCGATTGGAATGCTTTTCGGGAGCGAACAAACTTCCTTCCGCTAAATCGACTATTACCGTTCCGCGCGAGTGCGGCGGCGATGCATGCTCCTTCTCTTCGTCGCTGTTGGGAATTTCTTCTATGAGAATGGATTTTGGCGTTGAATCAACGAGTGCCAGTGGCTCGCGAACCAAGGACTCATCGGTGGTAGCGTCCTCGGTAGCTGAATTTACAATTCTCCCCACGAAACGAGGAACCGTACAATCGTCGGAGCCGGATAATACGACACAGACTGGGAGCTTTGAATAAGGACTAGACCAGTCCGATTCATTGCCAACTAATCGGAGGGTTTCCGAAAGATGGACGGTACAACTACAAAGAACGCTCGCTCGAGGAGATTCGGATGCGAAAGTTGGCGCAACGGGTTCGCAGTGTTTATACACGCGTGTTAAGGCAGAGGCATCCTTGGATAATGTTCCGCTTCGTGCAACTTCCAAAAGAGGTAACGGCAAAGAATCGTGAAATTCTCCAGTTTGCCTGACGTCGCTCCACGTAGTCGTCGTCGTCGCTGGCGCATCCAATTCTTCAGACTGTCCTCGATCTTTCACACGTTCGTGGCGTTGATCGTTCGAGGACGGTGATTCCCCGAGGTATTCCTGAGAAATAACGAAAAGCCTTGTACATCACTTGTTTACCTTGCGGTGCAATAGCTTCTACGAACAAAGGGTTCTAAATTAGAACCATTAAAATGTAAGATATGAGCCGTTCATTTTGAATGTGGCCTAAGTCCATTTATCTTCAAATCGAGATATTTAAGGGTTTGCGTGTCAATGAATTTAAAAATACACGTATAGGATACTAATGAGTCATACTCCTTAAGTGTATCTAAGGATGTTAAATTTATAGTTCCTATTAAAATAGTGGCAATTATTAAGTGAATAATATGCGTTTTCTTATCAAGAATGGAGTTAGGCCACTTTCAAAATTAACAACCAGATTCATTATAAACTTTGAAGGTGCCCAAGTCCATTCAACATAATTTAAGATGCTTCAAATTGAAAAAAACAATACTGAATTTATTTTACATATCGTTAAAACACTTCGGAAACATAATTTATGCGATTCAAAACATTTTTTAACTACATAACGTACAAAATTACAAACATAAATTTATTACAAAACAATTTACTACTCATCTACATTTTGTGCGTGTGAAAGGGATTTGAAGAAATCATGATGTTCCGGTGGTATATATCGTAATAGGTCCATTATGTCCTTGAATTTTGCTGTTGTAATTTGTCTGATATTTTTATACAGTGGTGTCAATACAATATTTTCGAACTTTCTTGGTCTACCCCGACGTGGTAATAAATTCAGGACTTTAAAATAGTAAATATCTTGATTTAAGTATAAATGGAGTTAGGCCACTTTCAAACTACACGGTTCGATTATTGAACTAACTCTGAAAACTTATGTGTCAAGAATTATCGTATTTGCTCGGATTATAAGCAACCTGAAATGCTTTACTGATAAATAACATGAAGTTGTACATGCAACCATGGTAACCGGAAAATTTTGAAAAATGGAGTTAGGCCACTTTCAAAATAAACGGCTCATATATTCACCTCACTGGTTCCTCCTGTTGGGGCTGACAACTGATGCAGCAGGTGTTGAGTCGGCTTCGGATGTTCCTCGTCTGTGGTTGGTGAAGAACGCTGCCCAAGTACAAACTCACGAGTCCCTTAGAGAGGAGAAACATTCCAGGCTTGATGATTCGTAACTATTCGTACTTCCGTCATATATGCTCGACGGAAATATTCTAACAATAAGTACTTACAGACTTGAATTTTTCTGTCCGTCCCGGTCGCAGTGTTTGCACCCGGCGGCGTTTCATTTTCCACGCGCTCTTTGGTATCGTCTCGGCTGTTGGCTTCGATCTCTGACTTCTCACGTTGATCTTGATCTTTAGGAATGTTATCGAATTCAGACGCAGTTTCGCAAGCGGTTTCAGGGAAACTCGCAGTAGAATCATTTTCTAATTGGTCGTTACTTGTTTCGCCCGTCCCACAGTCCTCTTCATGCCTTTCACCTTGAAAATTCATGTTCGCCGTTTCTCCTTGATAACTTGTTGTTGGAGTTTCGGGGCAACGCGCGGAGGTTACATCTACAGATCCAATCGTTACCGGAGATGGTATTTCGCAAACGAGAGGATGAAATTCAATTGAAAGGAAAGCCGCATTTTCTGTATTGGGAATTTCTCCATGTATCGGCGGAGGTGGCGTCTCCAGGGTCAAATTTTCTATCAATTCTCTTGCTATTTCTTCCTCCGTACTCGGTGAATCCTGGCCCCCAATTTTATCGCAACATTCGCCAATCTCGCTGTCGATCTTGGTTAACTGTCCTTGTTCGCGAACGTCGGGTAGCTCTTCTACGTCGAGAAGGAGTTGGCTGTTTAAGGGCAAGTGCTGGTCGATGATCGCTCTTTTCCCCGAGGATAGAGTGTCGATCGAGGACAAAGTTTGTCCATCTTCGTGAAAGGTAATGTCGTCGTCGTCGTCGTTTTCCTTGTCAGATTTATGTGGATCATTTCTCGAGTCGCTCCTGTCAAACGAGGATACAATCGTTGCGTCTCGGAGAGAATCCAAGTTCAACTCGGGAACGTACGGCGGTCCGGTTGCATCGAACAAAGAGGAGGAAGAATCGCGGAGGCAATCGTTGAGCGCTGATGTTTCTCCATGCTCCTTCGAGCATACAATGCTTGGCGTATCAACACCCTCGTCAGCTTTTGTGTCTTGACCCGTTCTAAGCGGTTCTGAATCTGTACGTACCGAATCGCTATCGATCGGCACCGATATCTTCTCCGGGGGACAGGAATCTACGCGACCAACCGCATCAGCGGCCAATACCGATGCTTGCTTCTCATTTTCCTCTTCTTCTTTAATATTGCCAAGATTTTGACAAGTGGTCGATCGATCGACAGTGTTCGTCTTTATGCCGCCTAGAAAATCAAGGTCGACGCTTGTCGAATATTCAGTGCCAGCTCCTGGGCACACATATTCGCCGAAGGGATTCTCCTTACCTTTAGGGAAGGGAAATTCTTCTTCTTCTTCTTCTTCTTCTTCTTCTTCTTCTTCTTCTTCTTCTTCTTCTTCTTCTTCTTCTTCTTCTTCTTCTTCTTCCAGCTCTTGCCGCATTTCACGATTCCAGAGTGAAGTACTTGGTACCGAGGCAACATCATTCTCGATCGCTTCCCGATCGGATTTGAAAGCAGCATCACCACGCCGCAGTATCTTGTCCGGTATAATTACGGTGGTTACCGATTCTGGTATTTCGCAGGTGGAACCTTCCGTAAGAACGTAACAGGAAAGATCGATCCCCTTGGACGGTTTCTCCGATGTTCCTGCTCGGACGCTCGGCCGGTCGACATCCGTACCTTGGTCTACATTCAACTTGGCATGCTGAGAAGAATCGTTCATCGTCCGTTCTTCATGGTCTTCCGAATTCGCTTCCTTTCTCGTGTCCGTACAGACGAGGATCCTTTCGTTTCCGAGTAAACAGCTCGATTCTCCCGCTTCGGAACTGCGCGAAGACGATCTTATCGTAGGCGGCATCGGTGATCCGGATCCGGAGGAAACCAGTGCATTCTCGATGTTTTTCTCCGCTGTTTCTATCTCAATCAATTTATTCTTCAGTTCGCTCGATTGCCGACACTCCAGCTCTTCCTCCTTTCGTTCCTCTTCATTATCATCAACCTGCAACCGAATAGGCGAATTCTTCTCTTTCGGGTGTTCCAACGAGTCAGATCTCTGAGAGAATTCGATCGAATCAGGCGTGACATTTAAACTGTCCTTGAAACTTTCATCGACGTCCGTTTCCGGCAAGTTTGCTGCCATCACCAATTCTTCCAAAACATCCCTTTCGTCGGTCCGCGCGAGGGCAGAAATCTCCTCGGATTCATGTTTGCACGAGGCATGTTCCTCGGCCATGCAGACGGCGACTTTGTCGTTTTCGTTCACCTTCCCATTCGGATCGACAGTTTCGCGTCGCACGCCGATCGAATCATAGTCACAATTCACAGCTTCAGGGTTACAGGTTTCCCGAAGCGCCTCAGGTTTCAAACGCTCTTTCCCACTCGTCGTCGGCCGTTGGCCAGCCTCAACTTCCGTTGCCTTGGTACGTAAATATGGCAACGTTAAGGTATTTCCTTTCTTAACCGGCTTCGATACGTCGCTCGAGATTGGTGGTAAGATCAGTTCGTTGCTATGGCTGTTTTCCTCTCTAGAGTCGTACACGTGGTTTCGCGAGCCATTCTTCGAGTACCCGTACCCGTTAGAGTTGCATGACGATGGTCTTGCAACTACCACCGATGGAAGGACGATCGACAACGACGCGTTCTCGGTGGTTCCATTTCCATTCACGGTTCTTGACCCGTGGTTCGGGTCCTGTATAGCATCAGACGGCGATTCACAATCGAGTGTTGGTCCCAGCTGGTTGATAATCATTGATTCTTCCTCCTCTTCACCCGCTTTCAAGTTTAGCTGTTGAACAACAGCCTTTTCCGCGCGCCGAAATCCTTGTTCGGTATCATCGGTGGTCCCATTTCTTTTCCATCTACCATTTGTCGCAGAACGAGTTTTTCTTGAATCGGTCACGTATCGGTGTTTATTTCCATCTACGGACGAGCACCTCCTCTCAATTTCATCAGCGCTTGACTGCCGTTTTAAGGTAGCGGTCACGTTTCCAGAGTTTTCTCCGCCTTTGCCTTCTTCTACTCTGTCTCCTTCTGCTGCTCCCGCAGTTGTATCAGTTGCACTATATTTACCCGAGACACAGTTCCAGAATTTCTCTCGATTGTCTTTCAGTTGCGATTTAATAGCTTTCGCCGGTATATCTCCAGCGGACAAAGACCGGAGAAATTGACCGCGCGTCATTTTTCTTGAAGATCGCGGTGCACATTCCTTGGGGTATTGTCTATTATCGAGTTTTCCCGCTTTATCAACAGTTGAATACTCGTGCCTCTTCAGCACCCTGACAGTCTGATTTATCGACCAACCGCTCCTCCTATACGTTGTCGCTTCTTTTCTCTTTTTCGAAGGTTTCGCCGGTGCTACCAATTCCTTTATAGCCGTCTCTTCGATAAAATCTACGATTTTACGAGTCCGGGAGTGATCCCAATCGAGGATACGATCTTGTTGCCCATTGCGCGCCGGCGAGTCACAGTCGCGCGTTCTTGTCGACACGATACCGGCGGCATCCCGTAACTTTTCCCTCAATTTCACCAACTCCTCGAAATGATGCGCCGCAAACGCGTAAATATCCCGGGGACGGTGTCGTAGAATCTCCCTCGCAAGTCCTTCCACCGCGGAACCTAAGCCGCGAGGTATCCGAGGAGCGAATACGAACTCCCTTTCTGATAGAGCCATACCCGCTCTAACAAATTCTCACTTTCGATTCGTACCCGCGCGCATACGTCCGTATAACGCCGTTGATGCTAGTCACGCGGAATGGGAAACGTACAAGCAACAATTGATCAATCTTTAGATACACTTTCGCATGTACTTGTGTGTGTGTGTGTAACATTTAGGGAATAGAGTTACGATCGCTGAAAAAATCGTAGGCATGCAGAAGGAAAAGGGCAAAAACGAAAAGGGAAACGACACTTTACAACGGTTGCTACATGAAAGCGAACGACGAGAGCACGAACTGTAAACTCGCAATTAGGTACGCGCTACATAGGTACTGCATGTACGTACTATGCACGTTCATACATACGTTTGTGTACATGGATATATATACGCATGCACGAAATCGATCCGTTTCAGATTCGCATTGTTACGCACGCAGGTATTCACACAGTTTCACCAGCTTCGTGATATTCCCTGTCCTCACTTTTCTCACAGTAAAAGCCTTCACAACGGGCACGCCACAATTCTTTCCGCAGAATGATGAACGTCGGAGCTTTGCGTTTACGAATCAAAGCGAACCGCGACGGTAACCTTGACGCGAAACGAACGCGCGAGCCGTCTCATCGAATCGATCGCTGCTTATATGTATGTACTAGGGTGGCTCTTATTTTCGATTTTTGAATTTTCATCGGGGCACCCTCCAGAATAGTTTCAAATAATTAAAAAAAAATCTGTGTAAAGTTTCAGCTCGATCGGGTAACGGGAAAGGGTGCCCCTGGGCCGTTAAACATTTAAATCATTATTTAACAGCTCGCGAAGTCGATTTTATACAAGGTCTTCCAAGTTATTGATTAAATAAAAAAATATGTCAAACAAAAGTTGTAGATCCGGACAAGGAGCATCTTTTTTGGTGTATTACTATTTTTCGTGCGACAAACGGTTTTCGAACAAAATCCGAAAAACTAAAAAAAAAACTTTTTTTTTTTCAAAGTTTGAATGTTTAAATGCTTCTAAAACGCTTTTTATTTATGAAGGTGAACAAAAAAAATGGAATTTTTATTTTCGAGGACTATTTTTTAAACATTTAAGGAGGGGGCATA
Source organism: Andrena praecox (assembly GCA_963932275.1). Lineage (NCBI taxonomy): Eukaryota > Metazoa > Arthropoda > Insecta > Hymenoptera > Andrenidae > Andrena > Andrena praecox. The sequence continues at coordinate 50,973,829 of OZ010731.1, read as the reverse complement.
TACCGAAATATGCAAACAAGATAAAAAAAAATTTATTTTTATTTTCAGTGTTTGATATATGATGAATGTTTCCTGAAAAGTTGGGGTCAAAATTCACAAAAATATCGGAGATATAGACATCAGATATGATCATTTTACCCGAAATCATGACGTCTATATCTCCGATATTTTTGCGAATTTCGACCCCAACTTTTCAGGAAAAATTCATCATATATCAAACACTGAAAATAAGAAGAAATTTTTTTTTATCTTGTTTGCATATTTCGGTATATGCCCCCTCCTTAAATGTTTAAAAAATAGTCCTCGAAAATAAAAATTCCATTTTTTTTGTTCACCTTCATAAATAAAAAGCGTTCTAGAAGCATTTAAACTTTCAAAATTTGAAAAAAAAAAGTGTTTTTTTAGTTTTTCGGATTTTGTTCGAAAACCGTTTGTCGCACGAAAAATAGTAATACACCAAAAAAGATGCTCCTTGTCCGGATCTACAACTTTTGTTTGACATATTTTTTGATTTAATCAATAACTTGGAAGACCTTATATAAAATCGACATCGCGAGCTGTTAAATAATTATTTAAATGTTTAACGGCCCAGGGGCACCCTTTCCCGTTATCCGATCGAGCTGAAACTTTACACAGATTTTTTTTTAATTATTTGGAACTATTCTGGAGGGTGCCCCGAAGAAAATCTTGAAAAAAATTTTTACCAAGAGTAAATAAGAGCCACCCTAGTATGTACGCATACGTTTTATCCGCGACCACAAGTATACTTTGCGCGTACAAGATTTAAATCATTTTCCAATAATTTCTCCAATTTCTATATATCGTGATTACACTCGGGTTACGGGTGAAAAGCCCCGCCTCGCTTTTACACCTCACTGTCATTGTGTATGTACTCTTTCCTATTTCGTAAAAACAATATACATACTCGCGATATAAGCCAGCGTCGTTCAGGTGACGAGATGTTTACCACCGTCCGGTGATCCGGTTGTACAAGCGATCGAGCGAAATGGCGCGAGTACGATTTATTTGATCGCTCGAACGGTTAACGGTTTAACGCTGTATCGGTCAAATTTCGCGCGCGCAAGGCGAAAAGGAATGATTCGCGCACACAGAGGAATGTGACGAGGAACGAACAAACGACTCTCTCTACGACGAACCATTTTTATTTTTATGCCGCTCGCTTTCATGTTGCGCCGTATCTTCAATCGTCTTTTCACCCGACGCATATCCGGAGAGAAATTCCGATTCAAGAGGGTGCAACTTTTTCGCAGGGACAATCATACAATGAAGAGGAGGGCCAAGATCGACGGAGGCCATCTCTCGAAGGGAACAGGCGACGATACGCTCGTCGTCCCACCCTATCCGGGCCAAGCCAACGACGATACTACATTCGTCAAGGGCTAAAAAAGAGAATCGACTCGTTCACGCCTTATTTTCTACGCCGACTATAAATCAGATTCTCCTCTTTTCTCACCTGACTCTGCTTGGGACTCTCCAGCTTTTTCATCTATTACCTCGGCCAGTTGCGCGACGGCCTCTGAGACGGTCATAAATCGCGGCGGCATGTACTCCTTCTTCTTTTTAGTTATACTCTCCGGAGTAGGTTCCTTCACTTTGATGTCCAACAAGCAAAGCGTGTGCAAACCCATTTGTCTGTTATAAGCAATTTTTTCAAAAAAGCTGCTGGGTCGCCAATTTTCGCTCCAGTACGGAATGGAGACTGTCTCTCCGAAACGATACAACTGTAGGCCACAACAACCGATCGCAGTTAAGACAGAGGCATTGTGAACGACCTTCACCTAAACAAAACAGTAATGCTCGCATTAATCGGTAAATGCCTTGGATCGCCTTTCGTAACTATCAGAACCGTTCTTCGCACCTTTATGTCCCTCTCTCGGGCACGCAGTATCAAGTCCGTGTGCGTCGTAGCACCAAACGGGTCACCGATCACCAGGAATGCAACATTCTCTTCATCGTTTTTCGGCAAAATCTCGTCAGCATTGCTCTCTACTAGTTCCCTGTCGGCCTCAAGTATCGTACGTCCATAGAATTGTTCCTATTTCGACGACAAACAACACGCTATCGTTGGCTTCCTGTCTCACAACAGGAGATGAATACGCGATACGACAAAGCCGGGTATCGCCGTTTCGCAGTATACACAAGTAAGGATGATAGCATTCGAGGAATTTACGCGTACATGTAGAAAGTACTAAATACCATGTATCTCGTTTTTTTGTCTACTTACCAAATCTTTCAAGCCAACGGACAACAGCGACGTGTAGGATTCTAAATAAACACGATCGCATTTCCGAATGATTTCAAGTCCCTTTACAGTGACGTCCGTTGCATCACCAAGACCTAACCCAATCACGTGTAACATTCTCGTCGAGTCTTTCCAACTGTACCAAACTGTACTCTTTTTCTCATAAACGCGAAGCGGAAAGTTAAATTTTGGTTAAGTTTGGTTAAGTTGTTGCGTGGAAGTTGTGGAACGTGGTTGGACCAACCAGGGGGACGAGCATAGGAAGAAGATCGGAAGGAATCCCGAGCACGCGACTCGCAAGTAAGCTTGCCGCGCAACATTTTGCTGGGCAAACTTGATTGGGAGGGAAAACCAGGGAAAACACTTACAGGAATGATGGTAACGCGCATCGTGCAGTGTTACCGGGAAATACCCTGAAATACCCTCGCAGTGGTAAGATGATAATTCGTAGTGGAGGGGAACACGCCACGCATGCGCGCAGGGATCGGCGAGCTGTGGCTATTAGGGGTGTTCGATTCCGATTCGATTCTTCAGAAAATCGATTCTTTTGGTTAAAAGATCGATCTTTTGAATCGATTCTTTGGTATCCGATTTTCCCCAGAATCGATTCTTTGATGTATGAATCAACAACCGATTTTTTGCCCTCTGGCGGAATTAATTGCCACTAGTGAAAGGACCAATCAAATTGCTTGATGCGTAGGTTTTCCTGATCTTATACGTTTCCCGCCATTTACACACGATTTCCGTCAAATTTATACAGGATCGCGCCAAATTTATATACGATTCTTATGTTCTGGATATTGGTTACAGTACGAAAGGATTTATACTACATTAAGTATCATTGCAAAAAAATATCTACCAATCGTGGCAACATCTGTGCCATCAGAACGTTATTTTCCAAAAGCTGGAAATATTTTAACTGATCACAGAAATAGTTTATCACCTGAACATTTACAGCAATTATTGTTTTTAAATTCCTTATCAATGAAAGAATGGCAATTACATGATGAATAAAATATTTAAAATGAATAGCAAAATATTTCTTCAATTCAATGCAATGCCCTTCAACAACTATCCCAAATTGTTCCTTGTAAAAGTAATTTTTATAGCGATTCTTTCAAAATTATTCAAAATCGACTTCTATATGTACTAATTTTGGAAAAAGTTTTATGGCGATTCTTTTCGTCTCGATTCTTCCAAAATCGATTCTTTAGTTCCGATATTTTAGAAGGATCGATTCTTATAATCCGATTTTGAATCGATTCAAGAATCGATTCTTTGAGGTGAATCGAACACCCCTAGTGGCTATCCACTCGGCTACCTCACACGTACAGGAGCGGTGGTAATGTGTGCGTGAATTGACGCCAGCGCGAAGGCAGCCAAGTGGCGACAACGCGAAGCGAATGTGACGTCACGAATGTACAGAATGCCGCCAGCAGTGTTCACGGGAAAAGGCCTGATAGCTCTGGGCTACCCTCTGTTGCGCATGCCCGCGACGAGCTGTGACGTCAAACCAATCAACGCCAAGCTGGTAAACGAACCGAATCGACGCCAGTGCAAAGAGTAGGTATAATAAGAGGCGTCACTCCGGGCGGAACCTTTGAAGTCCTTGCTTGACCTTGGCATTCAAATTGGTTGTCTATTTCGAGCGGGATATTCAAATCGACTAAATGTACCTTACCGCAATTGGCTGATTATTGCCGAAGTTGACCGATCATTGCCGAATGGGCATTTAAATTGGTTGTCTAGTGATTTCCCTAGGTTATTTCTGTCCTTGTCGAGTGACGCCTCTTATTATACCTCCTCTTTGGGCTGGCTTCGTTTCCCAGCTTGGCGTTGATTGGTTTGACGTCACAGCTCGTCGCGGGCATGCGCAACAGAGGGTAGCCGAGAGCTATCAGGCCTTTTCCCGTGAACACTAGTGATCCTCTAGGCAGTGATCGGACAAACGCATATCGTCGCTGATTGGTTGCTGCGATTTTGTCTAAAGCGGAAGTAGACAGAGAAAGAAACTGTAAGAAAGAAAGAGACAGAAATACGAATAGAAAGAGATAGATAAACAAGCAGCTTGGAAAGCAGACGATTTAATGAATGTTTAGGTTATGTTATTTCCGGTTTTGTCCCAAAATGGCTGCGGTTTGTCCGATCACTGCCTAGAGGATCATTAGCATCACTAGTGAACACTGGCCGCCAGCGCTAAAGACGCGGGCGCGGTACAAACTGTTCTTTTGTAGACGCCACACGTGAGATACATCGCATCGTCAACATTTTTAGAATTTTTCATCCTGTGAAGTGTAACGTCTAATTGAAGTTAGAATATGAATAAGGAATCAGGTAAGCCAAATACTTAATACTTTTGCATCAACAGAATTATAGAAATGATATTTTTTATATATACTACGCATTATATCGATGTATCGTTATGATATTAGAAATGTACTAATGGATATTTTATACATAGGCACTGATGGCAGCATTGCTGGACCTAGCAGTGCAGCTTTTATAATGTCCGATGCAGACAATGATTCGAGTAAGATACATCTTTAATTTATTAGCGTCTCAAATCATAAAATTATAAACGGAACGTAGTCTCTTTGTTCAATGATTATTTTCGTGAAATTGCTTTTTAATATTGGGTCAATAAAAATTAGTATTTTACGAATAGGCAGTGGTAACACCGTCATCGTCCCCGCTGCAAAGCAAACGAAGATACAGACATTTCGCCAAGCTTGGCTGGAGGACACGGCCTTTCGACCATGGCTTGAACGAGTGGAGGACGATCCGTACAATGCCAAATGTACAATTTGCCGCAAAGTTTTTAGAGCAAAAAGATGTACTTTACAATATCACGCAAACAGCGAAAGCCATGTGCAGAACGTAAAATATGGAACAATATCAATATCAACTACAGATGAAGAATCAAGCATGGATGCAGAGAATGATTCGAGTAAGATACATCTTTATTTTATTAGCGTCTCAAATCATAAAATTATAAACGGAACGTAGTCTCTTTGTTCAATGATTATTTTCGTGAAATTGCTTTTTAATATTGGGTCAATAAAAATTAGTATTTTATGAATAGGCAGTATTAACACCTTCATCGTCCCCGCTGCAAAGCAAGTGAAGATGCGGAAACTATTCTTTTGTCAATCTTGGCTGGAGGACCCGTTGTTACAACCATGGCTTCAACGAGTGGAGAACAACCCATCCAAGGGGAAATGTACTATTTGTTGCAAATACATATCGGCCAAAAAATCTAACTTGCAGCAGCACGCAAACAGCCAAGAGCATATGAAGAACGTAAAATATGGAACAATATCAATATCAACTACAGATGAAGAATCAAGCATGGATGCAGAGAATGATTCGAGTAAGATACATCTTTATTTTATTAGCGTCTCAAATCGTAAAATTACAAACGGAACGTAGTTTCTTTGTTCAATGATTATTTTCGTGAAATTGCTTTTTAATATTGGGTCAATAAAAATTAGTATTTTATGAATAGGCAGTATTAACACCTTCATCGTCCCCGCTGCAAAGCAAACGAAGAGACAGACATTTCGCCAAGCTTGGCTGAAGGACACGGCCTTTCGACCATGGCTTAAACGAGTGGAGGACGATCCGTACAGTGCCAAATGTACAATTTGCTGCAAAGTTTTTGTAGCAAAGAGATGTAATTTGGAAAAGCACGCAAAGAGCGAAAGCCATATAAATAGTACAAAATATGGAACAAGATCAAGTACAGATCAAGGAACAAAGAGTTTTACAGCCGAGGTAAAGGAGGCTGAAATTAGAATATGCACTGATGCAATAGAGCATAATAGACCCTTTAAATCGTGCACCCATTATGTTCCAATGGCACAGGAGGCATTCAAAAATCCAAATGTGATGAAATGCATGACACTGAATCCGAAGAAAATGAAAGCTATTTGCATAAATGTAATAAATAAGTCCATCGTTTCAAAAATCATAGAAAAGGTAAAGGGCAAATTTTTCTCGGTGTTGATCGACGAAACTACAGATACATCCAACATGAAAATTCTTTGCTTCCTACTGCGTTACGTTCACGAAGAACAGATATGCACCGATTTACTAGATTTAATTAGGATTAACGAAGCTACACCATTAAGCTTGTATAATTGTTTTCGCGATTCTTTAAAAAAGTACGAATTGTCCATAAGTAACTTGGTTGGCGTTTGCATGGACAACGCGAACGTCATGTTGGGACCAAAGAATTCAGTGGCATCTCGTTTAGTAGCAGACAATGGCGAAATTTGTATTTTTCCATGCGTTTGTCACTGCATAGATTTCGCTGCACGCCACGCGTGTGGCTGCTTGCCACAGCACGTCGAGAAGTTTCTGCATTCTCTGTATTCGTACTTCTCGCAAAACCCTAAACGACTGAGTATGTTAGAAGGTACCCAACAGTTCATGACGGTTGCAGAACGGAAAGTTTTACAGCCATCGGCAACTAGATGGCTAGCACTAGCTGAATGCATAAAACGAGTATTAGATCAGTGGACAGTTTTATTTAGCGTGTTCGCGGAGGCATCAACAGAAAAAGATTCTGATGTCGCAAAGAGAATATTTACACACTTCAATTGTCTTTTTACCAAGGCGTATTTGCAATTTATGGATTATTTTTTAAGAATATTTACCGAACTGAACAAATTATTTCAAAGTTCGACAGTGTTACTTCACTGCCTGCTCCCCGAATGTCAGAAATTGTTAAATTTATTGGGAGGCCATTTCATACAGTCTACATGTCTGGACGAACCAAATATTCATGAAATTGACCTCAACAATGAAGCCAATTTACTGCCACTGTCAGCAATGTTCACAGGGACAGCTTGTACGAATACACTGCGTCAAATAACAGATGGTAGTTCGGAAGTGAACGAACAAATATTACAATTTCATATAAACGTGCAGAAATGTTACAAAACGGGCTACAAACATATTGTGGATAGAGTGCCATTTCATGACACATTTTTAAATGCATTAGATTTTTTAAACCCAGAAATAGCTTTATACCAAACCAAGCATGTGAATGGCCAATTAGATTGTATTATAGATAAATTTAATTCCAAATTTAATCAAAGAGTAGTAGAGGAATGGTATCACGTGCCGTTTCTTTTTTCGCCCCGGCAAAAAGAAACGTTGAAACTAATGAGTTTACCTCAGTTCTGGCACGAAATGAGCATCACTAAGAGTCCTGAAAACGTATGTATATTGCCAAACATATCAAAACTAGCACAGTTGTGCTTATCTTTGCCCCATTCCAATGCTGATGTCGAACGCTACTTTTCAACTGTGACAGAAATAAAAACTAAAGGTAGAAACAGATTAAACGCAGAAACAGTAGCGGCACTCACCAGAATAAAATTAGACATGCAAAATCAGAATGCACACTGTTATAATTATAAGATTACTGATGAAATGTTAGAGTTATTCAATAGCAGCATGTACGACAATTCGGAAATACCAAAGAACTTATTAGGAAGTCTGTTGGCGGATGAGGGGAATGCCACTACCGATAGCAATTGAAGAAAATATTGTATTCATAAATGTTCATAAATGTATACATTAGAGTTGTTAATATGTATATATTTATGTGTTCCTTTCCTGTTTATATGTACATTACATTAAATTTTACCTGTGATATTAAGTTTGCCACTTTATGTTTCATGTATATATTTTGTAACATATTTTCTATATACTTTATGTATATTTTGTACATACGAAATATAGAAATGCGTTTTATCGCCTTACACGTATAGTATTCCTTCAATTTACCATTATTAGTCCATAAATACATAATGTTTTCATTATTATTTTGTGTTTTCTGTTACCTGCCACCAATCCTTACTTCTTCCTTACTTCCTTATCCTTATCCTTACTAATATATAAAAGTGAAACGTTGTCTGTTTGTTTGTCCTTTCACGCCCAAACGGCTGAACGGATTTCATTGAAATTGTGAATATACATTACACACGTCCTAGATTAGATTATAGGCTATTTATTTTTTTGGTTTAGGCTTTTTTATTTTTCAAACATCATAAATAAATCCCGGGTAACGGGTCAGCTAGTCTTACCGCCATAATTCATCGCAGTCTAGGCTCAGTGATGGAAGGGGAAACACCTACAGAAGCGGTGGCAATGTGTGCGTGAGACGCCACGATTGGAGACGAACCGACGCCAGCGCAAGCGAGTGACGCCGCGGCCAACCAGCGTCGACAACATATTTCTCGGTGACGCTGGTTGGCCTTGGTTCGGTTCGTCTCCCATCGTGGCGTCTCACGCACACATTACCACCGCTCCCTGTAGGTGTTTCCCCCTCCAATAGCTTCGATTGCCCAGAGCAGGGTGCGTCGCTAGCCGGTTGATTTGTAGCTATTTTGCCGAATAGAGAGTGGGGTAGATCCCCCACCATTATACCCCCAACCGACCGTCGAACCAATCAACGCCAAGATGAAAATTTGCCGACGCCAGCGCCAACTAGTGAGACCGCGGCTAACCAGCGTCGCTGGGAAATCGGTTGTCGACGAGTGAGACCGCGGCCAATCAGCGTCGACAACAGATTCCCCAGCGATGGTTAGCCGCGGTCTCACTAGTTGGCGCTGGCGTCGGCAAATTTTCATCTTGGCGTTGATTGGTTCGACGGTCGGTTGGGGGTATAATGGTGGGGATCTACCCCCACTCTCTATTAGGCGAAATAGCTACGATCAACCGGCTAGCGACGCACCCTGGCCCAGAGTGAGCTCAGTGTTCACGGGAAAAGGCCTGATAGCTCTCGGCTACCCTCTGTTGCGCATGTCCGCGACGAGCTGTGACGTCAAACCAATCAACGCCAAGCTGGTAAACGAACCGAATCGACGCCAGTGGCTGGCTTCGTTTCCCAGCTTGGCGTTGATTGGTTTGACGTCACAGCTCGTCGCGGGCATGCGCAACAGAGGGTAGCCGAGAGCTATCAGGCCTTTTCCCGTGAACACTGAGTGAGCTTCGGCTACCGCAGCCGCGCCGTGCCGAAGCGAAGCCGGCTACCAGCTCATCCTGCTTACGGCCGATTTCTTCACCTTCAGTAATCTTCCAGTTAGAGTTATGTTCCACATAACTGCCAAATGATAGCATCCAAATGGCTTATAGCGAATTCGGGAGACCCGCACTGGGCGCACTGAGTGCGAATTTAAGCCAATCGGAAGCGAGGAGTGTGAACTTTTTCGGTTCCGATTGGCTAAAATTCGCACTCAGTGCGCCTAGTGCAGCTCTCCCGAATTCGCTATTAGAGCATATAAATGCTCTAATCCAATTGGTCGTTCACTGACCGGAAGATTACTGAAGGTGAAGAAATCGGCCGTTAGTGACGTAAAAGCATGTGACGTCACATTCGCTTCGCGTTGTCGCCACTTGGCTGCCTTCGCGCTGGCGTCAATTCACGCACACATTACCACCGCTCCTGTACGTGTGAGGTAGCCGAGTGGATAGCCACAGCTCGCCTCACCTGGCTTGACTTATCTAGCTTTGCTTGGCTTGGCGCTGGCGTCGGTTCGTTTCCCATCATGGCGTCTTACGTATTCATTACCACCGTTCCTGTAGGTGTTTTCCTTCCGCAATCAAGTTTGCCCAGGAAAATGTTGCTCGGCAAGCCTGCTCGCAAGTGCTGTAAACAATACGATACGTGGGAAAAGATCATCCGACGTAACAGAGGGAGGGGATGAAGCGATTCCACACACGTGACGTGACGTGCAGCGCTCCATACCAATCGCAGCCATTGCAGGAAGCACGTCCTCGAATTTCGTCCATACCTATAGTACCTATCCATAAGTAAGTACTTCCACTCATTTTCTCGCTTTCTCGCATGCGAATGCGCGCGCGCGCGCCTCGGATCGAAGCGAAGCGAGTCGAAACTTCGACGAATAAAAGCTTGTAAAAAGTAGCGATTGTGCGGCCGTGTTTGATCGTTATGTATTACTAAAAGTCGGGACATGAGACGAGCAAAATACGCTGCTATTAAAGCCACCTTATGTCTGTTCGTTACAAGGAATTCCTAAACTGAAAGTGACAGTGCCAGTCGGTCAAAGAGGTTTACCCAATTGCGTGAATTTAGTCGGTATGTATGTACATAAACCTACTACTTACTCGTTGGTGCTATTATCGTAATAGTATGTACTCGTGAAAGAGCTCTACCGCATACGCAGTACAACGCATATTTTTTTTTTTTTCGGAGCACAGCTGACTTTTCGTCGCATCAGTGAGCATTTTCAAAACGAACAATGACATTGCAACGTACATCTCTTATATTTCGAACCGTTGCCGCTGGTAAGTTGAGGAGAACCGATGGTGGAGAACAGAAGCTACATTTTCGACCCAGGACAACGACACCTTCGGGCGCCATTCTTCCCGAACCAAAACGAACGCGTTTCGGTTTCCTTGGAGTTGTCTGCAGTGTCGTGGCCGGTCTAATTATAGGAGCTACTCTGAGCAAAATGATGGCCAATTTTCTGGAGGAGAAAGAACTATTCGTCCCTTCGGACGATGACGACGACGACGACTAGTTACGGTCTTGATGCATTTCCGTCCGTCGCGCGAGGTAGTTGGCTCTTAAAAATCGTTCACTCACGTTCCGTTCACTTTGGATCGTCGAGAGCTTTAACAAAACGTCGCTCACAAGTTCAATGTCGCAAAAGAAACGTGAAGAATTTTTACGAAATTAACGCTCGAAATAATGGAGCATTACAAAAAGTTGAGCGGCGTTGCTGTAGGGGGTGGTGCTATTCTCAAGTGGAGGAAAAGGAAACCAGGAAACAATGATTAAACAGGAAGGAATATAATAATTATCGTGTTGTTGGGTCAAAGACTGGCTGCAAACATTCTCGGCGACGTTACACCGCAGTTTGCCCGTAGATGGTATAGAAACGACGCCTAACGTTACGATTATATCATTCGGCAAATCGCGCCTAATAATTTTAAGCCATTGAGACCAGTTTTTATTGAAACATACTTCTTTATTGGGGTGGTCTTTTATGCGAGCTCCAACCGTGAAAACATTTACTGAATCTACGAGATTCTTTTCCTTTCGCGGTCAAGTACAATTTGCGCGGTCTGTCCGGTTGCTTCACTCGCAGATGTTGAATGTACACCTAAAAGTGAACGTATTTTATGTTACGCAGACAGCTCTCGCCCGAGCTGTTATATTACTTGATCGATACAGTATTATTCGATTTACCTGAGCAGATTTATACGCCAATTTAATCTCTACCTCGGAGCACCGGCTTCCCAACCACAAAAATACTTGTTCGCCATTATCCAGGATCATGATGTCGTCATCCGCTAAATCGTCCTGCGAACGGCGTTAAGAGAAACCACGTGAGATATGTTATATATTAAGATTGCGGCCAGCCAGCCTTCTTATACACGTGTAAGCTAATAAATTGAACATCGGGATGTACTTGACAGAAATCGGTGCACTTTTCGCTGATCGTAAAGTATCCTTTTTCATTGGAGCACCTAAACAGTCTGGTATAATTCATGTATTCCGCATCGGTATCGTACGGTTTCTTTCCACCAAGGGCCACCCAGAAGAAATTATCCGGTTCTTCGCCTTCGTTCAATACTTGCAGACTTATCCATGGCTGTTGACCGTGTTATACTTGATAATTACTACGAATACGAGCGCGAATCAGAGAGATACGCGTGAACGAGAAGAGCGATACGACGTACGTTATTGAACATTTCTTCGGCGATCTCTTCGATTAAACGGGCTTCTTCGGTGTCCGCTTTAGAGCCAATCCAGGCATACACTATCCCCGTTTCATCGTCGTTATTAAACGGTACGTTCAGAATGTAACTGCAAAACGACGATTGTTTAACGTCATACACGATACACATACTACTTGGCCAAGTAAGATGATTCGCATAGGTAGCAGAAAGAGTTCTCGAACGATCTTACCAAAAAGAAGAATTCAGTAGGGTCGAATCAGCTGGTATTTGTATCAGCCTAGTACACAACGCGCTTCCGTTACTCCTCACGTGATAAAATTCCACCCTGTTACTACCAGAAAGTTTAGGCTGTTTACGCTTACCATGGTGAATAATAAATTTTCTTTTAAAGTATGCCAAAAACTTTAGATTCTCTTGTTGTTGATGAGTTCTAACCACTTCCAAGTTCTCTCCGAACAACGACTTGAATTTCTTCTGCAAACTACAAAGAGAGACAATGAAATCATGTGGCGTCGAAAACAACGTGGCCGGGTGAAACGAGATAACCAATCATCGTCGTAGACGATTTCTCGTACCTGAAGGTAAACGTTAACCATCCCATGTTTCCCGCGTCTCTGCCTTGCCAGAAATATACCGTGCACTGATAATCCTCTTCGAATTGTTCGTCACCGTCCTCGTTCTCCGTTGTATCCAGCGGCTAGAAAACAGCAATGACAATAATAATGATAATAATCATGAGGAAGGAAGAAAACATGGAAGTGATACGCACACCCGACGGTAACGCGAGATATCGTGTGGCGTTGTCGTGCTTTCGAATCTATCCGATTCAACGAAAAGAATATCGATTTACGTACCATCCAGTAACGGCAAAGAAAAACGTAACAATCACCGCTATAGAAGTGCCCTAACTCCTCCTCCGGCAAACGCACAAATTTCCTTCCTTCCAATACCAACGCTTCCATTCCCTCCAAGTCATCGTTCCATTCGGACATGAGTTGTTGAGCCTCAGTGAACGACATGGATGGTTGTCTAGGCATAAACAACGCGGCTAGATCCGCCTGTCGTTAAAGGAAAAAATTATTCCGCGAGTGAAAGGCAAGTTCCTTTACGCGCTACGTACATATTATACGACGCATGCTCATACGCGCGTCTCTTTACGCGATTACCTTCGTTTCCTGCTGTTTGGCCCATTTCGTGAGATCAGCCCCAGTTTTAGCAACCGATTCGGCAGTTCTGGTAAAATCTACGGCTATAACCTCGTCCCAGCCGGTAAATTTCGACTTGAAAATCTAGAAGAAGAAGAAAGCAAACCATGATCTTTGCGCTCCAGCGCGCCTACGTACTTCCGCACGCACGTATTATTTATTATATAGCACATATACCATTGACAAAAGCGATACCTGTGACTCGGTGCCTTCTTGCAATCTGGTTACGATGGCATACTCCGGTCGTTCTATCATATTAAACAGTTCTTGGGAAAGTTTAACCGCGGCTGCTCGCACCAATCGCGTCGACTTTTTGCCGAACCTGCGTGCACAGTGTATCATCACATCACATGGGTTTCGCGAATCAACCGACGGGGCACAGTGGGGAGTTTGGTATTTACCACACGTAAACGTCCAAATGGCAATCCAGTATATAAACGTTGCGATTGTTCAAGAGCGTATTCGTTAGCTTCGCATGAGGCACCTCGACTTGGGGCAATTCCAAATAGCCCATACCGAGTTGAACTTGATACAGACGCGGCGCAAGGGGTACAAAGTCCGGATCCACGTGCTCCTAGAAATGTGAAACTCGCGTACGGATACGGCGGGTGCGCGGGTATAAAGCGATCGGGACACTTACGGTGATCGGCGACAGTTGCGATACATCCGTCCCGTTCAAGTACGACAGAAAATCGTCCGACTCGGAATTCATACTCTCCGTTATGATTTCCGCTTTGTTCTTCCTTTCGTTTTTGTTTATCTTTTCAGCCATTAGCCGCGCCTTTGACTTCAAAGTGCTCTTTGCCTTTTTGCCGTACCACATGAAGATCGCGTTGCCCGTATCCAGAACAAACACGAAACCCGGATCCAGGGAATCGAACCGGACCGGTACAGGTTCCAAATGGATCGACGCACCCGCGGCATGTACTCTGAACAGTCGTGTTACGGACGGCTGCGACGAGAGATGAAACCGTATCGTTAGCTTACATGGACTCTACTAGTGTACTCGAGCAGTAGAATAAAAATGTCTACGAACCGTATCTTCGACCGTATAAAAGCCGGACGAAGTGCGACCTCCTTCGATGTAAGTTATACCCGATTCGAAAAGCATTAAAAACTCATCCGATTCCTCGCCTTGCTCCTCTCTGATGGTACGACATTGCGCGCCAAGATAATTTCGTAGATTCACGGCATGGATCGCGGCGCAAGCTCGTTTATCCAGCTGCAACACAGCGGATGGGGGAAAAAAAAAAGAGTCCCAAGATGTATTAATCGCAGTTTTCGGCATCATGCCGGGCATGCAAGTGTCGCGAGCCACCTACCGTCGCTTTTTCCCCAATCCAGAAATAGATTGCCCAAATCAACGATCCGGCATCATCGACCTCGGTCTTCAAAACGATATAACAATCGCCTTCGTAAAATTTCCCATGCGCCACTTCCTCTATCTCGTTGGGCAAGAAATTTTCTATCTCCCACACCGACAAACCAGGTACTTGGCCAGCATCTTGGTCGAAAAATTCCGAATAATCCAACGGTGGCTTTTCCAGAGTTTCGTCCCACCGTTTGGGCCTGCGAAGAACAAGAATGAGACCAAGGTTAGTTGATCGTCGTCCAACCAACAACAACAACACCGCGTACCTTAACCGAATATTATGCTGGCAAACACAGCAGAGAATCTTACTTCAACGATTCCGCTTTAGATTCTTCGCACTCGCTGTCCTTGTTCTTCTCCTTTGCTATATCCTTCATACCCTAGGCGAGGGAAACAAGAATTTCAACGTGGATTTCTCGCATCTCGTGGTTTTACGTCTGACGTCGAAAAACAACGCAGCAAGTCGTACACAACCTACTACTATACCTTCAATATCTTGGCTTGATCTTGGTCAGCCTCCTCCTGATCCCGTCTTCTTCTCAGCCTCATTTTGCGAGCTATCGGATCTTTGCTATCTATTAATAGGGGGGAACCGTTTCAAACGAGCGAAACCGAAACGCTAACGGAGATTAGGTACTTACTGGCGGTTTGAGCCGGTGCCGGTACATTGGCGCCAGCCAGTCGTAACTGATGTTGCAAAGAAAAATCGATATTGTAGAATTCGATGCCGGATCCTTTCTGTACCTCCGTAGGCTTCGGCGGCATCACCAAATTTGGATTATCCCTCAAGTCCAGTTGTTCTAAATCGGTGAGAAGATGAATGGCGTCCGGTACCGTGATCAATCGGTTGGACGTCAAGATCAATTTCTTCAACGATCCGCATCTAGAGAGAAGAGAACACACGCGCGCGCGGGCGCACACAGTCTTTCGTCGTATAGATTCCGTCGCGGGCGAGAAAGGAGATGAGAGAAAGGAGATGAAAATACCTGCACAAACCTTCCGGTATCATCTCCAGATGATTGTTAGCCGCGGAAAATACTTGCAACGACGACAGCTTGCCAATTCCCGAAGGGATACCCTCGAAATCCAACTGATTGTCGTTCAAGTATAACCTTCTGAGGGTGGTGATTTTGCACAGGGAGGCAGGTATCGAGGTCAATTTATTACGACATATATTGAAGGTCTCCAGTTTAGTCCAAAGTTCTGCAACGATACGTTCGCACGAACGTAAAAGAGAGAAGAAGAAAAAGAAGAAAGCGGCAAACTGAGACCTACCGATAGCCGTTGAGAGTTCGGTTATCCGATTGTCGCTTAAATTTAAGCGACGCAAATTCAACAGGGAATAGAGCGCGTCCGGTACTCGAGGTAAATCATTTTGCGACAAGTCCAGCTCCTGTAGATTCGTCAAAGTCTCTAGACTCGAGGGGATATTGTTCAACGTTCGTTGCGTGTCGCGCATTTGTAGAGTCGTTAAATTCATCAACGACGGCAGTTGCCTATAAAAGGAAAAGTGAGTTGACGGAGAGGTTTTAATGGTTTGTATCGTCGGTCGATCGAATCGACGACGATATTCGATACAACTACCACTCTGCCCACCTCAACTGAAAATGTCCCAGCGGGTTGTGATTCAAATTCAAGGTTTGCAAATTGGCCAAGCGACGAGTTTGCGGTGGCAGTGTCTCCAATTTATTGTTACCAAGATCCAGGAACAGCAAATCGGTCAAATGAATGAACAGTGCGTTGGGAATCGCGTCGATGCTGAAAAGAGAGATAACAGACAAGTTGAATCGTGAATCACGAGTTTCGCTAGCTCTACGTTAACGCGTGATACCCACTAATTGTGGCTTAAATTCAGATTCAACAAAGAACGAGCTCGTTCCAGTCCTTCCGGTACTTCCTTCAAGTTATTATAGCTCAAATCCAAAGTGGTTAATTCTTCCAAGTGAAACAGTTCCGCCGGAATACCACTGGATTTGATATTATTACGTCTGATGTTTAACGTTCTTAAGCAGCCGAGTTCCGTCAGTTCTCCGTACAAGCGTTCCAGTTTATTTTTAACCAACGAAAGATGTTCCTGTTTCAAAAACGAAAAGACTCAGCTTCCGTCACGTACTCTATATGTAAAAGCTTATCGAACCGAGCTTGGATCACGTACTAAGTACTAGGGCTGGGACTATTCGAATAATTTACTATTCGAATATTTTACAAGTATTCGAATGCTACGAATAAACTTCGAATATTTCAGTATTCGAATGTTATTATTCGAATACCGATGTATTCGAATACTATTCGAATATTATGGTGTGAATTATAAATCAAGTTCTTTAGGTTCATTTTTTTAGAAGCATTTATTTAGTTTCAGTTGTGAGTTCGTTAGTTTGTCAGGGTGAAATCTTGTAAGCTAATTTTCACCCACTTCAACATATCCGATCGGCTTGAAACTTTGCACACATATGTAATTCCGATGACAATACAATATTTTCACTAAAAAGCATGAAATACTTTATGGTGATTTTTTTTTTAAAAAACAAGCTTTTATTAAAATGTACTAAAAAGGAACCAATAATTTTGATACCGGCCGAAATGACGGCCTGAGACGAATTCCCTCATAGGGTGGATGTACCAGTAAATGAACACGTACCAGCGAATGGACATTTTATATTAAAATAAGTAAAATAAGTTATTAAAATAAGCAACTAATTAATTAGAGACTTCTTTCAATTTCTTGCTTCATATCCAAACAATTTTTGCAGCACGTGGAATCAATCGCGCTGCAAACATAATTTTATGAAAGAGTTCATTCATTAGTCTTAAGTGTTCATTTATTGGTGCGTTTACCCTATAACTAATTATAAAATAATAAAAATAAAAAAAAGTACCAATAAATGAACACTTAAGGGGACTAGGCAGTCGAAAAATCGATTTTTGTTTATTGCATTTTCCGAAAGTACTATCTTTTGTGAATAAAATGCCGTTTGGATTATATTAAAATTCGCAAAATTGTTGATTTGGCAGCTAAAAAGATCAAGCGGTAACTTATAGCGTCGCCTTTGCCCAGAAACTTTAAACGCGATTTTCTCGAATCTTTTTTTCTCTTGGTTTTTTCCTGATTGCGAACGAATGGAGGTTCAGATCGACTTGAAAAAAAATACAGGATGTGCAAAACATGTGCCATTTCGCCCCAAACCTCTGATATGGTCCGTGAAAATTCGAGATTTTCATAAAAAAATTAAAAAGTCACCGGATTTTGGTAGCGCACAAACAAGAATGAATATTTCTCGGAAAAATCGCCGTTTTTCAGCCACCAATCGCATAATTTTGATTTAATTATTGTTTTTATAGGTTTGGGCGGAAACTATGAATCCAACAAACAAGAATCTCACCTTTGAAATCGGATTACGTCAGATTTTAAGACTGATATTAAGGGAAAACGACGGAAAAACGTCAAAATGTTTACCCGTCTGCAGCGCCATTTTTAAAGCACATATGTCTTTCTTACCAATTTTTTTTCAATCTGTATGGTAGTAATAACCATTGGGAAAAATGATATATCAGGATGTGCTTTCATTTTCTTACAAATAAATAAAGCACAGATTCTTTTTCTCACGGAAAACGACTGCCTAGTCCCCTTAAGGCTAATGAATGAACACTTTTATAAAATTATGTTTGCAGCGCGATTGATTCCACGTGCTGCAAAAATTGTTTGGATATGAAGCAAAAAATTAAAAGAAGTCTCTAATTATTTAGTTGCTTATTTTAATAACTTATTTTACTCATTTTAATATAAAATGTCCATTCGCTGGTACGTGTTCATTTACTGGTACATCCACCCTATGAGGGAATTCTTCTCAGGCCGTCATTTCGGCCGGTATCAAAATTATTGGTTCCTTTTTAGTACATTTTAATAAAAGCTTGTTTTTTAAAAAAAAATTCACCATAAAGTATTTCATGCTTTTTAGTGAAAATATTGTATTGTCATCGGAATTACATATGTGTGCAAAGTTTCAAGCCGATCGGATATGTTGAAGTGGGTCAAAATTAGCTTACAATATTTCACCCTGACAAACTAACGAACTCACAACTGAAACTAAATAAAAGCTTGTAAAAAAATGAACCTAAAGAACTTGATTTATAAATCACACCATACTATTCGAATACTTAAATATTCGAATAGTATACGAATACTTAAATATTCGAATAGTATACGAATACTTAAATATTCGAATAGTATTCGAATACTTGGATATTCAAATTATATTCCCCAAATAATTGAGCAACTGAAGTATTCGAATATTCGAATACCGAAAATTCGACAAATAGTCCCAGCCCTACTAAGTACGCCCCCTTTTGCTGGGAACTTGTACGAGCGCAACGAGACAAGTTAAAAAACAGAAATAATAATGAAACTCGAAAAGATTTTACCAGCTTCAACAGTTTGCCCATTTCCTCCGGGATCTCTGTCAGGTTGGTCTTATCCAACTTGAGCCACTGTATCCCAGTCATGAGACGAACGGATTCCGGAAATTTACCACCCTGCAAAGATGAAAGTAGTGAACGGTTGCTTCGTAAGATTCTAGCAGACATATTCCAAAACACGATACTCACTCCGAAATCATTGCTGGTAAAGTCTACCCCACGTACGAATGGTAACACTCCTGTATTTGCCATATTGTTGGCGACTCGGGTAGATCTGTATTATATACTTGATCGACGCTCATACAACCACCCCCGTAACGCGTTCAAGTACGTTAATACCTATAAACGTACTTGGCACGCAAAATTGCCAGAGAAATGATCCCCTTCGTTCCGAGAGCGTGTGTTTTTTCATTCGATGCGGCTGCGATCGATCGGATCGGATCGGATCGGATCGAGAAACAAACAACCGCGGTGCCCGAACAGCTTCCTCGCCACGTTGTTCACGCGTCTCTGCTGGTTGTCATCCGTCGCTAGATTTTTAATACGCTATCCCATGAAGAGTAAAAAAGGGTTCAGCCCATAGACAGTCGCATTAAGAGACGCGACAACGTTCTTCGTACGTATAACCCTCGGTGGTATGCATTCACATAAAAGTACTTGACGCAACGTTCGACGGTATTCACTCCACTTGATGGTAGGAACGCATATTATATTCGCCAAGAGTAAGAAATATCGCGCGAATCTGTTCTCGACGAAGCGATCGAGCTTAAAAGGTACCCAACTACGGTGACGAGTGGTGACCAGTGCCACTGGTCCAGTGATGACGACACTGACGACTCACACGACAGAGACAGATGGAGGCAGACCTCGAATTGCTTGGATTGTACAGTACATGCACACACAAAAGTTTACCCAACAGGAAATAAACTAATGAATCGGTCTTGTTCGCGCAAATTTGTAAGCTATTGCGTGACCACGCGAAGATCGCAACAAACTACAGAGCGGATCAGCGCTCCATGGGCACCAACCCGCGTTCGCATCCCAAAATCCCCGCTAAAATACGTGACGCGCAACAAAGCTCATCAGGTCACTCGCGTCACTTGGTTGGAAAGAATCCTTTTTAAAAATCTCTTCGCCCTACTTAGGGTAGATGTCCCGATTAACGTGCTCGGTCCCAATTACCGTGCTTTTGTACTTAAAGACGCCGTACAAAAAAACTCGCGTAAATAAATAAGGAAAGAAATTTTTTTAATTAAGTTAAACTATTAATGTATGTGTTACAAACGAGAAAGTTGCGTTTTTAAACAACTAAAGCATAGTAAAAAAAATTTCAAAAATGCATATGAAGATTTCGATGGATTTACCTAAATCCTTACCGGAAACGGTAAGGAACACGTACTTTACAGAAGTGAATAAATTGATAATTATCATGATTTGCACTCATGTAAAGTGTTTATTATATCATAAAAGGTTCAAATTTTATTAAAAAATAGCCAAATGAGCACTTTTGAAACGTTTTCGTATTTTTAAAGTGAATACGGTGCTTAAGCATTTGCTTGAGGAAAATCTTGTTCAAATAAGTAAATGCTTGTATGACGTCACATGTTCTTAAGATCGTCTTGAGCATTTGCTTAAGATGCCGTCTAGATTCATAAACGTGACTTAAGCAAATGCTTAAGGTCGTGTCTTAAGCATTTGCTTGAGATGATCTTATTCGAGTCTCAAGACGATCCTATTCTCGCAAAGTGTGGTAATATTCTCAAGACAACGTTTTCGACGTCTTGAGACCGTCTTAAAACCATCCTATTGCATCTATTGGCCATTACCCGCCATTACTTACGTAAAGGAAGCGAGTAGTGAGCGAAATCAAAGCGAGAAAATGGATTTATTGAATATTGACGTTGACGTTGTCAACATTGACATTGAAAATATCGATATTAACGATATTGATAATGCCGATGATGATAGAATAGCGACCAATAAGCTAAAAAAAGATATATTCGTGACGGGCAAAATCCTTATTATAAATTGTATGGCGCAGAGGAATTTAAAAGGCGATTTCGTTTTTTGCAAGGACTCCGTAATTATTGGTATTCTACCAAAAATCTATGAAGGATTTGCAAGATATGACAACCGCACAATTATGTACAAAATAAATTATAATTAAACGGGGTCTCTAGTATCTGAGGTGTTTTTATTTTTTTTTAGTTTATTATATAAATAAATTTTACATTTAATTTCCTTCAATATGCTCCGAATTACGTTGTTCTTGAAGTCAATGTAAGGCACCGCGGGAGGTTATCCTCACCATTCCGGAGACTCTCCGATAAACTGTTCCCCCGGCATCGCTGAATAATATAATATATGAGGCAGTGACAGTGACAACGCACCAACCCACATTACAAAAATTTTTTTTCCTACTTTATGTGATTAGTAGAGCCTATTGGAATACATTATTGCTACTAACTAAATTTCGGAAAGAATATGGGTTAGTCCGCTGTTGTTCTCATTGCCTCATATAACCTCGAGTCCTCGACGTTCACACACATGTTCGAGCCCCTACTCCGTCGCCCATCAAGGAACGAACGGAATATCCTTTTATCATTGGTTGTGCTAACAGAATTATTCCGAAAGTTTCCGAACGTGAATGAGCATTATCTTAAGCAAATGCTTTATAAAGACAGTGCTTAAGCAATTGCTTATTCTAAGCAAATGCTTAAGATCATCTTAAGAAACGTTTAGGAATACATGATGTCTTATGTGAAATAAGATCGTCCTCTAGAAGATGATCTTAAGCATTTGCTTAAGACACGTTTAAGAATACCGCCCTATATTACCGGGGCAGGTCCACAAAGGAAGCACTCGAGGTAGGTAACAACATAAATCTCTTTATATAATAAAGGAAAGTTTGGAATCTTAAACGGTACCAATTCCTTAAGCATAAATCTCGCGCGACACCAGCGTGGCATCGCTGTTCTCCCCGCTGATTGGTTCGCGTGTCTTCGGTCCCCCAGCGCGGTGAATACTCCGACCAATCCGCTAATTCTGTCATTAGCTTACGTAAATTACAGTAATTTACGTGTATAATATATGTGTATTATATATGTACGTGTTATATGTGTATTATACGTTGCGTATTTCACGTACCCATCACTGGCGTCAGGGCACGTTAATCGGGACATCTACCCTACATACATAGGGTGCGTTCCACTTGCGCCCAAATCGCCCGCGATTTTCATTAAGGTGGGTTCTCCTATACGCGACTGGACACAACGTCAAGAATTTCAAAGTCGATTTTCTTGAAAATGAAGCACAATATCAAAAAATCTTATTCCTCTTTTTCGACTTATTTACTTGTTATAAGTCGAAAAGAAAGAGTAACTTTTTTTTATATCGCGCTTCAGTTTCGAGAAAATCGACTTTGAAATTCTTGACGTTGTGTCCAGTCGCGTATAGGAGAACCCACCTTAATGAAAATCGCGGGCGATTTGGGCGCAAGTGGAACGCACCCATATTCAGTAGCGTTTTAAATAACGACCAAATCATTTTCCGAGTCCCATGTACATGTATGTATAGTTATCTAGGAACTTTTATCGCGTGTGCGAACGCGAGAGCAGGAATTAGGAAACTCGTGTGGCGAGATTTGAGTCGCGTTGTACATTAACATAAGTACATGCACACTCGCTTTTCACCGGCGTGAATCGCCATATATTTACCAGGATATACGGGGTCGGTTCGACGAGGATAAACTTGGAAATCTCATTCGCAGAAATAAAGTAGTCGAGCACCGTTTACGAATCCATTCGTTGCTCGGTCATCAATTGTTTTCCTACATGGCTTCGATCAAAGAGCTGGATCAACTGGATAGCGGCATGGGTAGTAGCGACGCACGTTCTCCGGAGGTGAAATCGCTTCTGCCCGACGACGAGGGCGACGAAGAGGTACGGCACACATGTATTTCGTCTCGACTCTCGCATGTCGTCGCAACTTTTTTTTCTTACTCGAGAATTCTCGCATCTTGGATGCTCAGTCATGGTATTCGGGGTTCACTCATCAGTTTATATCTCTCTTCTATAATTCGTGTCTCTCGCTTCCGATTACCGGAATGCAATGGATTTCCGTAATGCAACTAGCATTCTCTATACGTTTAGGATGAAAGCCTAGCAGAAAGATTGATGGGCCTGACGGAAATGTTCCCGGAAGAAGTACGCAATTTTGGGTACAACGTTGGAACTTGTTTGTATAGTTGTATGAAAGGTATGTGTATCCCTCTCGCCGATATTTATCCAAGTACGTATACACGTTCTCCTTTTCCACAGGATTGTACGTATTCTCGTGCTCTGCGGCTTGGTTATTCTTCAGTTCGTCCGCTATTTTGTTCGCGCCTATATTGTTCGAGATAGAGCGAGCGCAAATGGAGGAAGTGCAACGCACCCAGCAGAAGCAAGTTCTCTTAGGGCCCAACACAGCTATGTCAAACGTCAACGCCTCGAGTCTTCCAATGGCTCCACCCGTTCAACGATAATAGCGATATTAACGTTGCATTCGAATTGCCACGAATCTACCGTTCCGTTCACCGTTTGTATTTATTAGTATAACGATTACACGACACGCGCGTATAGGCTACCGTCGTATCTTTTTCATTCGGAAAGAAATGAAATGTAAAATTTGAGCGAACCAAAACGCTAGGTCTACGAGGGACAGCGATGCTATTCGTTTTCTTTCTCCTCGTTGATTACATCTCTCGAAAGGGTACTGGAACTTTTTACCAAAGCGAGCGTACATATGGACAAACGAAGAAAAGGGATTCAGAATATTACGGTATCAACAGTGTGCCTCTGATTCGTTACGAAATCAACGTAAATTTCCAACACCCTGAGTACGTATAATTTGCTATCGCCAAGTATAGCGAAATCCCGAGTACCGCCACGTTACCTGTCCTGTAACGTATTATCCATCATTATAATACGCAAGGTCAAATAAATGCATAGCGAAGCACTTTGGTTTTGGTTAGAATCTCCCTGGTCGCACGCACGGACCACGACGACCAAGAATCACCCTGCGGGTCGCGTCTACTCGCGATCGCGAGTAGAATTTTTTCATGTCTAATCGAGCAACAATGGTCGCGATGTAACAGTTTGCAAGCATACGGGAAAGGGAAGGGTTTTTTTACTCATTTCTGTCGCAAGAGCTGGAAAACAAGATAAACAGAAGAATCGTAGCGGTGCAACGACCTACGAGAGTTAGGGTCAATCAGGGATCGGTTGGCTTAAGCTACCGCTGATGGTGGGGGAAATACTTACAGGAGCGGTGGTTATGTGCGCGTGAACTGCGCCTGCGTCACCCCGGGTCCACACCAAGGCGAACACGGAACAATGTTTTTGTTCCGTGTTCGCCTTGGTGTGGACCCGGGGTCAGCGTACTTAAGGGGGAACACCACTGTGACGGCCGAAAAAGTAAGCCATTTTTAAGAATTTTTTTTCAGGAATAATTTACAGTTTTCATAGAAAATTTTTATTATCTATCTTTAGTACGCTGTCTTAAGAGACTATACAAAAAAAATAAATAGAAAAACATCCATAAATTTTAATATATTAATTAATCTTCTAGACCTCCCCACGCGAGCTGGTCGAATGTGTAACTATGGGACAGCAGGTCCGAAATTAAATTGTATTTTTTTTTATAAACTATATGAGTGTAATTTCCGTTGTGCGTACGGATTCTTTGATTGAAAACCAATTTTTTTAAATACGCTCGAAAAACTGTCCATCTTATTCGCAGATTTTCGAAAATTTTCTTCTAAAGCGCACCATTTTTACAAAAATAATTTGTTTAAGAAATCGGTACGCACAACGGAAACTACACTCATATAGTTTATAAAAAAAAAAATGAAATTTGATTTTGGATCTGCTGTCCAATAATTACACATTCGACCAACTCGCATGGGGGGTCTAGAAGATTAATTAATATATTAAAATTTATGGATGTTCTTCTATTTATTTTTTTTGTATAGTCTCTTAATACAGCGTACTAAAGGTAGGTAATAAAAATTTTCTATGAAAACTGTAAATTATTCCTGAAAAAAATTCTTAAAAATGGCCTACTTTTCCGGCCGTCACAGTGGTGTTTCCCCTTAAGTCAACCGGTCCCTGCGGTCAATTCAGACGAGCGATTCGGCGTCGTTGCGATTTCGCACCGATACATATACGTATAGAGAGATTCACACGTGTCGCAATTTTTGCGGCAGTATTGTCATATCGCACGACGCCGCACCGCTCGCCTGCATTGACCCTAATGGTCGAGTTTCCTAGCCGCGGCCGGCGGCAGTCCCACTAGCGCAATGGAGACACAGATGCTTATTTCTCCATGCACTAGTGGGACCGCCAGTCGCCGATCGCGGCTAAGAAACTCGACCTTAAAGGCGGGATGATCTCCTAGCTGCCGGTCGCATCCCGCCTTTACACGATAAGACACGGCGGTTCGGTATTCGAACCAGAGTGAGATCTTTCGAAGAACAATCATCGCATTCTTACAAAGATGACTATTTATTGCAGTCGCCTCCATTAGTACTCGCGAAAAAGAAACAGTTTGGATCAATTTTTTATAATAGAAATACTGTTACTGCTGCTGCTGCTGCTATATCTTTGTCCTCCGGTACATTTTCATATATATTTATATAGAAATTCTTAAGCAGTCGGCGCTTACGGCATTAATCTTCCATATTCGGAAGAGAGATGACTTTTCTTAATCGCCTCCATCACTCTCGAAACGTAGTGATACCTAAATGCCGTACAACGATAAAACTCGATGAAATTATTCCGAAGGAAAACGAAAGAGAATGGAAAGCGATTTCGCTCGCATAGTTACCAATTCTTTTCCGTTAAAGTAGTGGGCGTCATTGGATTCCTATTCACACCGTGTATTTTCGTTTTCAGCTTTTCTATCAGCTTCTTCTCGTTTTGGCGCATAGTAGGTTCTACGGAAAAAGAAGAAATACGAGAGTTTAATAACACGGGATAATTAATCGACCGTTGTCGTCGCGCCGTACCTTCGTTTACGATTCGCGGTACAAAGAATAAATTCAATCCCGCTTCGGTCGAATAATCGCTCATATCCAAGCCACTGTGAGTTTGTAGTCTAGAGCTGGAAAATACTCTCGTGTAAAATTCCTGCAAATCCATAAGTAAAATTTCATTCTATATTCTTTCTTTCCTCGAATGTCGAAGAATTCTTATCGGAAAGCGAATCGATTACCTTGATCCTCTCGACAGCGGTCGGAGTAAAATCTTGTAACTCGGCTTTATTATGTAGAAACACAATATGCGGATAGTACTCGACGTAGTCTTGATCCATGTTACTCGTCGACGATGGCTTCAACATTTCCGCCGTTTGCAGGAACCTAAAACTCGGAAAGCATTCGTTACGCTTGTCGATTAAAAAACGGTTACGTGTACGACGCGTACTCATCAACTACCTAACCAAGTTCGGATCGACGAACCAGTCTTGCACGAAAATAACGACGTGACAGACCGAGAACAGAAACGCCGCGAACTGTAAAGATTGCAACTCCAAATTAGTTTCCATACTCGCAAAATCGGCCGCAGGCTTCTTCTGATCGTAACAAGTAGAATAGTCTATCGTCGAGCCGGAAAGTATCGGCTGAGTGTCCAAGTATATCACTCGATTTTTCGTTACGAAAAAGTCGATGCCGGACGTGCAATTCGAACCGCTTTCGTGATGCGACATATCTTGAGCCGGAAATATATCATCGGACCTGGGCGGGGGGGAGAAACGAGAGGGGTTGCGTTTAAACGGACCTCGAACGAGAGTGTGCACGCTTTAGGACAGGGGTTTAAAACAGTTATGATATCGGTTTCGGTTCTTGAAACAGTTATGAAGAACCGATATTCTGAATAACTGTTATAAGGAACCGAAATTTCCGACTATATCGATTTCGGTTACGGTTCTACGGAACCGATATTATATCGGTTATAACGGTTCTAGAACCGTTATTTTTTTCGGTTCTATATCTCGGAATATCGGTTCTTCATAACTGTTTCAGTCAGAACCGATATACAACTGTTTGAAACAGTTATTTTCGGAACCGTTTCAATCCCTGCTTTAGGAAGATACTAACGCATAGCCAGAAGTCAGAAGAGACATTATAGTAGATTTTCCACCACCTTGAGGACCCAAGCAACCTACGATCAGGAAATCCTGCTGATCGTACAAAAATTCCAGGGGGTTTTCCCCGAGCTGCATGTTTTCGTCCATAAACTTTACGCAGTTCGTCATTTCGATGCAGGTCGGCAGCACGATACGAGTCGCTGAAATAGTATGATTCGCATCACCATGAATTACTATGATCGCGCGCAAGGTCCTCGGCTACTTACAGTCTTGATGGATCTTTGATGGAACGTTGATCGACGAGTCCACCTCTTTCCTACGATAGAGATTAAAAAATAAAAGAAAAAGAAGAGAGGAAATTAATCGTCGAGTTGTATTTACGAAGTGTAGCGAGTCAAACGCCGCTTACTTGGCACCGCCATGATTATTCCGTTGACTCGGCGAAACAGCTCTGCTTTCGCCTTCTCTGGTTTTCAATATGAACGTAGGTCGATCTATAATTTTGATCGTGCCCCTACCATCGCTATCCCTTGCTTCGGAATCTTTCGACGTAATCGACATCATCTTTTGCGTATTCGCGGCAATCACTCTCTCATCTCGTTGCAAAGTAGGGTTAGGAACGTCTGGAACGTCCAAAAATGATAAAATACACCTTGCCTTTTCAATCACATGTCCAGCAATACTATACAAAATTTCAACGACCGTCGAGCGTTATATAGGTAGCTACTTGGTTCTAAACCCGACGCATCGGTCCAGCCGTCTCCGTCGGATCCGTTTATTTGGACAGACCTCGATAGTTGAATTTTGAATTGATAAGTATTACCGTTTAATAAATAAAAATTCGATACGACACTGCGTGGAAAGTGTAATTACGCTCTCTTGAACGCTTCCTTGTCAAGGAATTATTGATTTGTTATAATGAAAGTTTATAAACAGAGTAACGTTGCTCGACAATCTTCTACGATCATTGACAATAATGACAATGTTACGCTTCGCGCGAACGTAGCTACGGAAATGTATACAATCGATATGTGAATTAGGAGCGAGGTTTCAAAGCAGACGTTTCCGTGTAATTAACACTGATATATATACTATGGATACGAGATTCCCACAAGCTGGCTGTACAGCGGTTGAAGCGAATTGAAGGGTCATTTTAGATGCCCGCGCCTCTAGCGTTAAACCGATGTATTAAAGGAAATAGCGCGAAGTTTGAAAAATGTGGTTTATAACAGTTTAAAAGAATAGTGTAATATAATGTATTATTATATTATGTACATAATGTAGTATAATCATATAATACGAATTGGTTGTATCATGGTTGAAATTCAAAAAAGGTAATCAGAGCAAATGAAATTCATGAAAATAGTGAAATAAATATATAAATGTAATATAAAACGAACTGAAGTAATGATTAACGAAGGTCGCAAAAAGTGAATTTAAAATATTTGTAAACAGTTTTGTCGTTTGCTTTATTGTTATGGATAAAGGAGATGTAGGTATGCATTTCTTACGTTTTAAGGCAGGATACCACCTTTGACTGCGATTTTGGAGGCGTTTTTCATGAATTTTTTTTGCATACAAAGAATGCGCAGAAACAAAATCGGTTTCAGTCATTCATTAATGTAACTTTAATCTGTAATTACACATTTTTTGAAACTGAAAAAGTAAAAAATAATCTCTTGTAGGTGGCGCCAAAATACACTCCTTTGGAGAAACATCGTTAGACGGCGTGTCAAATTCCGCTCTGTACGTGGCTCTTAGAAAAGAAACCAAAGAATGTCCCTATTAACAACAATATTGTTCAATGCTGTACGTAGGGATTTTACGAAATTTCGATTTTTAAGAAAATGGCGGCCATTTTAACGAAAAGGTCAATTTTTTAGGGTAAAAAAGTTTAAAAAAATTTATAAAATTGCGCACCAAAAGAAAAATAACAACGCTACAGCAAAAGTCCTACGTACATCGTTAGATTACACCAATCGGAAGAATTGTGCAAAGTTTCAAGTCAATCCGATGAAAATTGTAGGAGTAATCTGACACGCTGATTTGGAAAACATCGTTTCGAGAAAAACGCGTTTAAAGTTTTATATAGATTTATATATCTGCTCCAATCCGGTTTTTACACAAGAAAAAGGTTCCGGCCACCTTTCTAATGAATGAATTTCGATTCTATACACTTGAAAGAGTACTTTGAGAACAAAAAAAAATTTCAATTTTTTTTAAGTGCAAAGGTGGTATCCTGCCTTAAGAGCAGCATTAAACGAAATTGAATTCATAATAATACTAAAATAAATTTATTAATCTTACAATACATAGAAATATGTACAGGTGGGTATAATTATTTATTTTCTTCTAGGGTTACATAATACATATTATCTAAAATATTCATTACATAAGCTAACGTAGAGATGTAAAGAAACTTTCATTTTAACCTTTTATCAACGTAGACACACTTTCTTACCTGTGCAATTAACTTCCATTAAAACATTCCTCCACGGTTCATGGTTTTCTTTATCAGATATTATAGCCACATCTTGAGCATTATCTGAAAAAGACATAACTGTGGATGTATCAATGAGAGTATTTACATGTAAAGCAAAAAGAAAAACTTGTAAAAGAAAAAACATTTAAATACATTAACTATCAATTTTTGTGTGTATACTTTTATAACGAATACTTAGTTATGGGGCGGTATTCATAGTCGTTGCTTAAGCATGTGCTTAAGAATTTCTTGACAAAGTCGGCCTTATCGGAATAAGTTATGCTTAAGACGTCATGTATTCATAGTCCGCACTTAAGATTTGCTTGGTCAAGAAAATGGTGCTTAAGGCTTGCTTAGTCAAGCAAATGCTTAAGCAAATCTTATATTACGTTCGGCAAGCGTCGGAAACTTTTCCGTGTAGCCGAGCGGAATACCCAATCAGGAATGATATTGAAAATACATCTTGTGTTTCTTTTCCCGCGCCGCCACCACGCAGAGACTGGCAGAGACGTAAATGGTACTGCGTTACGCTTCGAAAAATAACAACTGAACTCCTACTCTACGCGTTAACAACCTGTGAAGAAATTAACACTGCATGTTTTGCCAACAGTAACACGTGTCCTTCACCGTCTTAACGCCTAATCAAAGAGGAGATATAATAAGAGGCGTCACTCCGGGCGGAACCTTTGAAGTCTTTACTTGACCTTGGCATTTAAATTGGTTGTCTATTCGAGCGGGATATTCAAATCGACTAAATGTACCTTACCGTAGTTTGCTGATTATTGCCGATGTTTACCGATCATTGCCGAATGGGCATTTAAATTGGTTGTCTAGTGATTTCCCTAGCTTATTTCTGTCTTTGTCGAGTGACGCCTCTTATTATATATCTTCTTTGGCCTAATAACATGGTCTTAAGTCAACTAAAATGTCGACTTGAAAATCTAACCTCACTTTGCTCGAATAAGACTGCTTTATGCTCGAATAAGAAGTTCTTAATCGACTATGAATACTTACGTTCTGAAGATCATCTTAAGAACTGACTATGAAACATGATTCAATAAGGATTGCTTGACAAAGTAAATACTTGAGTAAATGCTTATGACGATGCTTATTTGTCGACTATGAAACTAGACGGGGACTTAAGCAAATGCTTAAGACGATCTTTGTCTTAAGCAACGACTATGAATACCGGCCTTTAAATACTCGCGTCAGCAACAGTTGCGATTGGCGTGGCCAAGCACTGCGGCTGATCGCGGGGCGAAGGGAAGTAAAGTACATCGTTTCAACGGTAGAGGCGCATCATGCACCTTCAAATCGCTTCAAGCATCTCCAATCCATAGTATATATATCAGTGGTAATTAAGGAGAGTATTGGTAAGGATACGAGATGCGGGTGAAATGCGTGGGAAAGATCTTAGGTAGAGTTTCAATTAGTAGACCCCGAAACGAATCGCGAGGTTTTTCTAAGTCACGTAATCTTTTGAGAAGGCCTTGTCCTTTGTTAGTCGACCTTTCTCCAGGGGCGTCCGTAGACTTTTTTCCAGGGGGGGGGGGCAACTTTGGGGTGTCGGTAAAGAACTTTGGTGTGTCGATAAAGAAGAATATATAATGAAAAAACAAAATTAAACTCTTTATTATGACAAACTTTATGGCTGGCATCTAGCACTAGTGAAAATATAAAGATTCGTTTTCGAGTGTATATATTTAGGTCTATGTGACGTAATGTCGATCACTTTGTAAAAATAAGCGATTTTTACTCAAAAGCCAGGGGGGGCAACTGCCCCCTTTTACCCCCCCCCCCCCCCTCCGGACGGCCCTGCCTTTCTCCGTGTATACCTGGTCTGTAGACATATGCATGATTTTCAATTACCAGATGGAGCCTGCCTCGCCAATAAATCGATCGATCGATCACCTACTCGATCACACTCGTTTCCGAGTTTCCGTTGAATCTGGTTGAATCTGCGTGAAACAAAACTCGGCGGTGCGACGACTCCCATTTTATTTATACCTTACACCAGTTGCTGTCCGAGCTTTTACTTAAATCCTTCGATTCCCGATGTTTTACTCGGCTGAGCTGCTTTCCCTTCGACGAAAGGGTAGACTGGCGCGGTGCTGGATGGCCGCGACTATCAGCGAGAAAATGTTTAAAAAAACCTGCAGGCCAGCATCCATCAGGAAGATCAACGTATCCGTTCTCTGGTAAAATCGATTTCATACGCATTCGTTCGCAGGTCTCGAGCTCAATGGTCCTTTTTATTGTTGCTTCGTTATAACATCTATGTATAATAGGGAGAATAGGGTTTCCCAGACAAATATCCAATTTTTGGTAATTCAATTTTTGACCAACGGAAAATCGGGGGATGGGGAACTTTCCAAATACGAACTACGAAATTGCCATTAAATGCTACTTCCTCGGGTGCAAATCATATTAATCTTTCGAATGTAATCGTAAGTGAAAGTGGGGAGGGGGTAACGTTTTAATTAAATTCAGAGGCTGTTATCTTTTGTTTCGAGTATAGCTGCGATATATGTAGACATTCGGCGCGCTGTTCAAACGCGCCTTTCCTTCGCAGTTGTTTCAATTGTTAATGGCCGATTGTTAATATTTTCTGGATTAATTGGCTCATTTGTTCTCGGGTTCTCAGCGAGGAGATCTTGTCGACAATCGAAATACGAGATGGTAGAAGCTGCGGCAGATTTAGTCTTTACCTTTCTTCTCAATTAATGTACGGCGCTACGAAGCTACTTTTTTATCAGACGAAAATTTTCCAAGGTAATTCCATTGCGTGTCTAAGATTAATTAGAATATACACTGTAGTCGTGAATTTATTATTTTCTATTGCAGATTACCTATTTGAAATAAAGTGGACCCTACTTGAAATAAACAGGTAACAATGGAGCGATAAGATCGAAAGAAGTCGATAAAGAAGTTTTCCTACGTCTAATAATTTTCAAAGTCTGGAACACGTATTACAGAAATTCAAAATTTTTATGAATCTACTATGTCTTTTAAATTATCATAAAATTCATTTTTAAAATCTCGAAGCGCTGAATATTTCGATAATGAGACCTCGACAAATACCAATTTCTTTTTTAAATAAAAGTTACTTTTGTTAGGCGCAGAGACGAGTTTAATCTGGCAACGGCTTTAGACGTACCAGAAGCTCCCCAGGTAAACGAGATATTCGGCACTGCGGAAACACCATCGAATTTACATCTCATCGCGGAAGAACCTTACATTTCCGTTGTGGAAAATTTGGTAAGGAAGCCTAATCGAACTGCTTGAATGTTTAATGAAAAGTATTTAAACGTAAATGCGACGTGAGAATGCATACACACGGACCGTTTAAATTTCGTTTACAATGTTATCCGAATACAGATGCAACACGAAATGAATTTCGGGGCGTTGACCAGCTTCGAGATGGAGAAATTCGTGTTCCCCGGACCCGAGGAGTCGTCCCTGTTAGTTCCTTGTGTTTCCGCAAATTCCACAATTCTAACACCTCCTGACATCACAGTTCGAAAAGTTTGAATTTCAATCACTTTCATTTCAAATAACGAAAATCCCTTCAAACGTTATTATGATTGGAATGAACGGTAGTATATCGTACTCCTCCCCCTCCTATACACTTTAATTACATCTTCTCAACTAATATTCCTCCCAAAAATTGATCTCGCTCACTCGCTCGCTCTCTGTGTTAACACTCGTCGAATTATTGATACGTATCACTTAGGAAAGAGATACGAAGATTCGGTTGGGACCAGTCGGAAGAAATCACCGAGGGATCCGTGCAAGTCCCTGTGGTCGACATTGCCAATTTCGCGTTCGAGATTTCCAAGACAGAGAAAGAAACGCGAGCAGCTTCCGCTCGAAGGGATAACAGGGAATTGTTGGTCGTCGTTGAAGGTTTTCGAATTTCAATAAATCCGCGGACGCTTCTACTTCGGGAGAGATGTAGTAACGCATGATGCTTTTCAGATCGAGTTGACAAATCTGCTCCTTTAACTCCTAAGAAGAGAACTTTGAAGTCCCCTGCGGAAACTCCTACGAAAAAGAGTAAAGTATGTCAAAGAGAAAACAGCTCTAGGTTCAATTGAAAATTAAGAGAAGCATAGAGCTCGTGTCAGTTAATATTGATTTGTTTCTTAACGATTCCTTACTACGTTTTAATATGTCGTTTTATAGATAAGCGCTGAAAACGTGGCAGTACCTGCACCTCCACCTCCACCTTCGCCTGTCCCAGTACCTGTAGAACCACCTGTAGAACCACCTGTAGAACCGCCTGCACCAGAATCTGCGCAGGCAGCTGCACCTGCGGATGCGTTAGAATCTGAATCGCGACAGCAGCTTTCTACCATCGAAGGTGTAGAATTAATCGGGGTACCGAGGCAAAAGAGAAGACAGAGAAAACTGTTCGATGAACGGATTAAGTTATCCAATAACGTAATGCAGAAATGGCTTACGGACATTCGAGCTCACACCAAAGTAAGCTACTTAATATTAAAGGAGTCGATTCATAGATTAAAGGTACAAACTAGAGGTCGTGGCTTTTCACGTGTATCTAAATACACGTGTACACTAGGGTGGCTCTTATTTTCGATTTTTGAATTTTCATCGGGGCACCCTCCTGAATAGTTCCAAATAATTAAAGAAAAATCTGTGTAAAGTTTCAGCTCGATCGGATAACGGGAAAGGTTACCCCTGGGCCCTTAAACATTTAAATCATTATTTAACAGCTCGCGAAGTCGATTTTATATAAGGTCTTCCAAGTTATTGATTAAATCAAAAAATATGTCAAACAAAAGTTGTAGATCCGGACAAGGAGCATCTTTTTTGGTGTATTACTATTTTTCGTGCGACAAACGGTTTTCGAAAAAAATCCGAAAACTAAAAATAAAAACTTTTTTTCAAATTTTGAAAGTTTAAATGCTTCTAGAACGCTTTTTATTTATGAAGATGAACAAAAAAAATGGAATTTTTATTTTCCGGGGGGGCATATACCGAAATATGCAAATAAGATAAAAAAAATTCTTCTTATTTTCAGTGTTTGATCTCCGATATTTTTGCGAATTTCGACCCCAACTTTTCAGGAAACATTCATCACATATCAAACACTGAAAATAAGAAGAAAATTTTTTTTTATCTTGTTTGCATATTTCGGTATATGCCCCCTCCTTAAATGTTTAAAAAATAGTCCTTCAAAATAAAAATTCCATTTTTTTTGTTCATCTTCATAAATAAAAAGCGTTCTAGAAGCATTTAAACTTTCAAAATTTGAAAAAAAAAAGTTTTTTTTTTAGTTTTCGAATTTTTTTCGAAAACCGTTTGTCGCACGAAAAATAGTAATACACAAAAAAAGGTGCTCCTTGTCCGGATCTACAACTTTTGCTTGACATATTTTTTGATTTAATCAATAACTTGGAAGACCTTATATAAAATCGACATCGCGAGCTGTTAAATAATGATTTAAATGTTTAACGGCCCAGGGGCACCCTTTCCCGTTATCCGATCGAGCTGAAATTTTACACAGATTTTTTTTTAATTATTTGTAACTATTCTGGAGGGTGCCCCGAAGAAAATCTTGAAAAAAATTTTAACGTGTATTAAGGAATTAAAAATCCGTGTTCTTAATACACGTGTACACGGATTATAAGTACACGGATGCATGGTCGCCAAATACCGCCTCGTACAATCAACTATAAATATAAATACATACTTTGTTGTCAAGTCGGCATGACAACGTTCACGTCGTCCGTGAACAGAACTACACGAATATCCGTGAATAGAACTACACGGGTATCCGTGAGCAGAAATACACGGGTACCCCATGTATTAAAAATTACACGGATTGAAGTTCGGATACGTTTACTTCACGTGTACACGTGTATGTAAATACACGTGAAATAGGGACCTCTGGTACAAACAGATCGTTCCGATCCAACTAGCCGAATGAAATTGCTGTTTATTATTACT
Organism: Andrena praecox; assembly: GCA_963932275.1. Lineage (NCBI taxonomy): Eukaryota > Metazoa > Arthropoda > Insecta > Hymenoptera > Andrenidae > Andrena > Andrena praecox. Next base: position 50,938,271 of record OZ010731.1, on the reverse strand, counting down.
CAGGAACACCATCGACCTGCCGTTTTGCCATCAGTGAACGAATATCTATCGCAACCGTCGGTGAAAATTCTAGGGAAATCGTGGGGAAACACTCTGACCATATTTTACAGTCGACATCTTCCCTGCCATTTTATTGCTCCGAATGAATTTCCGGATGTGCTCGATTTTGAAGCCGAGCAAATAATGCGTGAGCATCGGAACGCTTCTGTTTCTTCCGTATTGACGCAGTAGTGAAAGCCGTCACAGTTCCCAGCTGGAAGAAAGAATAATTTCTGTTATTACTTATGAGCCATGAAACAAGTGTGTGATGTCGCGACTTTAATTTCACAGACGAGATGACTTTGCGCGCGGATGCATCGAGTAAATTACCAGACAAAACAGGTGAATTGTCGAGTAAATTACCGATAATTTCAATCGAAACACCTGGTCAGTCGAAGACGATAGAGGGGATGCTTCCAATTGAAGAATTGAACAATCAGAGAAGAACCAAAGAACATCAGAGCAAAGAAATCGCAGAATCCCTGATTGACCTTCCAGAAATTACTGGGCTCGAAGAGAGGACTGAGTATAATTCGATGCTGAATTAATCAATTTGCTTAATAAGCAATAGTTAATTTATTGTTTCATTAAGTGCTAAAATTGTGTTTTTACAGAGAAGTAATTGAAATGCCAGGCAGGCGCGATTCGGACGAGAGGAGGCCGGAAAGTTCGTCAAAGGCCAGTTCTTCTTGGTCAGCAGCCTTCCTTGACTTTTGAAAGTTATATGGAACATTCTATGACAATTCATTTATATTTTATTGTAGCTTCAACGTATATTTGGCCAAAGCAGAGGTTCTAGCATTATTGGAAATTCACTGGCAGGGGGTAGGCCTATGTACTTTCCATGATTTAATTTCATCGGATCATTACAAAAAAATCGATGCTTCTTGTGCGTTTCAATACTGCTTAGGTAAATACAATTAGCTATTAACTGTAACACAATGTTCCCACAAAATATCGTGATTTCTCGATTTTCAATTAAGACATTCGTGTTAAATTTTGTTTTGCCTCCATCAATTAATTTCATTTATTATAACTTCGTAGAATTTCATGCGAAGAAAGTTATAATTTTGAAACAGGCTGAGCCCTTCGAAACAATTTGGATCGAGAAGTATCCCACCTATTCTTCAGAAGATAGCGCTTAACTACATAAAAATACAACGATTAACTATAGGCATTCCTTATACAAATTTATTCTTGTAAAACAAACATAATACATAAACTGCGTATATTATTGTATATTTAAGGCGTGATATACATAGATATAATACAAATACATATTCATTTGCTACAAATTACTCTTAATACATTTACATTTATTGTAATAATTATATTACAATAATAGTATTACAATAGTTTCTATATTGCGGTAATTAGTTGCAGTTATTAATAGAGCACAAGGAGAAATTCTTTTTAAATTTACCGAATACCAGGCTTTTGCTAAAAAGTTAAAAAAAAAAAGAACACTACTCGTGACGCAATAAATCTTTCAGTGAATTGACTAATACCATTTAAGGCATTCAGGAACATTGTTTTTTATACCATATCGACGTGCGTTACGAAAAGTAGCACGTTTCAATTTTCTTACGAAAAGTAGCACGTTTGCCTTCGTTCTCACAAAAACTATCACGTTTCGGTTTTCGCTGCGAAAACTAGCACATTTGAGCGGTTTGCCACGATAAAAAGCATGTTTCGTCTTTCGCTGCGAAACCTAGCACGTTTGAGCGGTTTGCCACGGAAACTATCACGTTTCGGTTTTCGCTGCGAAAACTAGCACATTTGAGCGGTTTGCCACGAAAAATAGCATGTTTCGTCTTTCGCTGCGAAAACTAGCACGTTTGAGCGGTTTGCCACGAAAAATAGCATGTTTCGTCTTTCGCTGCGAAAACTAGCACGTTTGAGCGGTTTGCCACGAAAAGTAGCATTTTCGCGTTTACCCCGCGTTCGCAAATCCCGCACCCTCCCTTACTCAAATTATGTAGATTAAAATTTTCATATGTGTTGTCTTTTGGAGATTAGATGGAATTATTATTTATTAAACAATATTTTCAACAGTTGAATTCTTTTAAACTGCCCACGCGCTGAAACGCGATAGTTTCTGCAGTTTGCAGTATAATCCAAAACGAGCCATTCTTCGTGGCCAAACCGGATAATATGTTAGTTTTCGCCATAAATTCCCAAACGTGCTATTATTCGTGGCGAAACAGTATAACGTGCTAGTTTTCGTCGCAACAGTACGAAATATGCTATTCTTCGTGGCGAGGCAGTCAAATGTGTTAGTCTTCGCGGCAGAAGACCAAACGTGCTAATATTCGTCAGAAACGATGGAACGTGCTTCTTTTCGTGGCAAACCAAAACGTGCTACTTTTCGTAAGAAAATTGAAACGTGCTACTTTTCGTAACGCACGTCGATATAATTTCAACATGCTCTAATTGCAACTTTCTAGCGAAGACGTCGTTTCATTTATAGCAAATGCTGCTTGGTAATTGATTTACTTCAATATAAATCTTATAGTTTATCGTGCTAGGTTTATAGCTTTCTTGCAAAAATAACTGTGGATACTATTTGTAATGCGATCTTAATAATATTCATTTTATTACGCTAAGATCTGAAGCTTATTAAAATAATAAAAATACTCAGGATATATTAAAAAATTTATTTCACTTACGAAAACGATGCAAGCGAATCCTCGCAGAACGTTTCAACACGCTCATTACTGATATACATGTTGCAGTAAACGTTGCAATAAAATATATATATATATATATGTGTGTGTGTGTGCTGTAAGCATTTTTTTATCCCTGTATTACTATTCGCGAAGCCTTGCTAATCGCTGTGTAAGCTCATCCTGTTCCTGACTAACGGTGGAGGTACCTATACTACTTATTTGTCCAGCTGGCAATTCCATATTCAACTCCAAGCTGTAAAAAATTGTATACATTAGAGTTTGTTATTAATGTCGTTGTACGATACCGACTAACATCGGTAGATTGTTAAAATGCTCGAAGAATAGCGCTTACCCGGCTTCGTCTGCAACTTGCTGTAATAACGAGTCGACGTCGTTTTGTGGGACGTTGGTAGTTGTGGTTTGGGACATCGCGTTCTCCATGTACGAGCTTTGGACGTCCAGATCTTCGAACTGGCTTTCGAACTTATCCATTAGACCTGAGATTAAGTTTCAAGTTATTATCATCCGCACACCTATAGTACAGTACTATTACCCGGCGAAAAGAAGACTCCTAGCAGGCGGCAGAGTATTGCAACGGGCGGATATATCGCGGGTTTACCCGTCCGTCTTTCGATTCACCCGACCCGCCCGGACCCGCCGGCGGGGAAGCGGGTCAGCGTCGATTTCTATCCGCCCATACTCGCCCGGAGCTGACGGAACTCTTATCTGACTCGCCCGTATCCGCGCTATACCCGCTAATACCCGCGCGTTCAAACAGAGTTAATATTTTATTTATATTATAATTATGAACAAAGGGAAAGTAACAAAAATTCCAATACTGCAGAGAAACATAAAAGCTTTTAAAGTATGAATAGCATAAAGTTTTATAGCGTATTACAAGTATTTTTGTTGATTTATTATTTCAATTTAAATTAAATTTTTGCATGTATCCATAATTTCTTGAATTTGATACAACGCATGCCATACTGTTCATTCGTAGAATGAAATAAATCCGCATCTTGATATAACAACTGCCGAATAAAGTACCAGTAAAGTCGGAATTGAAGTGCAGCTAAAGGCACGGGTACGAACGGATAACAGCGCGACCACGGGTGAGTCAAGTACGTGTCGCGACAGCTTCGGGCGGGTAGAAATCGACGCTGACCCGCTAACCCGCCAGCGGGTCCGGGCGGGTATGGATAGCTTCGTAGCGGGTATCGCCGGGTGAGTGCAGATACGGGTACGGGCGGGCGGGCGAATCGACGTCACGGCCGGGTGACGGGCGGGTCGAACCCGCCCATTGCAGAACTCTGGCAGGCGGGCCCGGGCTGTGCAGTCCGTCGCTGTGACGATTGGTCGAGTCACCTATTTGGGCACACGTATTTTGGTTATTGGCTGAAGTCGCCACATACATTGTCGCGCCGCGCGACGAAGAGAGCGAACGAAACACATCGAGACCGAGTGGGATAGAGCGATCTGACCAAGCGTAGCCTACGCTATTGTTTCGACGATCGCCGGTCAGATCGCTGTATCCCACTCGGTCTCGATGCGTTTCGTGCGCTCTCTCCGTCGCGCGGCGCGACAATGTATGTGGCGACTTCAGCCAATAACCGAAATACACGTGCCCCGTCTTTAAAAGTGTGTCCAAACAGGTGAATCGACCAATCGTCACAGCGACGGACTGCACAGCCCGAGACCGCCTGCTAGGAGTCTTCTTCTCGCCGGGTAATAGTACGTTCCTCCGTCTTAATTCCACGTTCCCTTTTAAGTTCGTAACGCGGCGAGACCGAACGTATTCGCGTCTTCTACCGTTACCTGATATCTTCTCTAAATTCATCGATTTCATCGCAGCGTCCATCGCTTTAACCACTCCGGCCATCGACTGCGTGACTTTGCGCGTAGTCAAGGCAGTCTGGACTCTACTAGCCACCGCGTCCACCCTCGCGCTCATACGCAGATAATTCAGCGCCTGATTCTTCTGGCGGATCGCATTCTCCGCGTGAATGCGAGCGCCCTCCATGTTGCCCTTTTGGATCGCTTTCTTCACTTTAGCCTTCTCCACCTTCTCTTCCTTCTCGCATTTCTTCGAGTTCCTTTCGAGTTCTTTCACCGCGAACTTGAGGTTAAATAAATTCTCTGTTCACGAATTCAGGAAACCGTAGTGAAAGATTGCATGGAGATAATGAGATATTTGTACGAGGAGTCTAGAAACCTCGGGGAGGTTTCTAACCTCGAAAGAGGTCTAACCTCACTCGACGATGAAGGCAGTTAATGCTTTTTTTTTGTTGGAACGATACGAAGGAAAGATCACGGTGATACTGTAAAATACAGCTAATACTTCGACGAAACAGCTGACTGTTTCATTTCGGGAACGAGAAATTAGCATTCGAATCGTCGTTAGAAATATACTTTGCTGAATTGGTAGAAAAGGATACTTTCCATCTGAGAGACGGACATGGCTGATTGTTCGGCCCCCGTTGTGACAAACTTGAGAAAAGGATAGACGTCTTGAACGGTAAAATTGACGAGTCCCTTTTTTTAGGAAAGAAGTTGATGAGTATTTGAGTTGCGATTCGGTGGGGTCGATTGTCATTCAACCATTCGTTCAACTGACATAACAATCGGTGACATCAGCAGGCACTGTTACACTAACGACGATCTTGACGATCAATTTAACAGACTTCACGCGAGCCTGGATTAGTCAGTGTTATTACTGTTATTACTAATCTTCGAGCTGACATAAATGACAAGTAAGTCTCTGTAGATAGAAAGATTGGGAATACTTTTCGGTCCACGAACTACCATACCGACTGAGAAATTCAAAAATGTCTCGAACCATGTTATTTATAGATGCGCGGATCAATTGCATTCCTTGAAATATGTCTGGGTAGAATTTTTTAGAAATATTGATATTTGAAATATTAGTTTAAATAAGTTTCGGATTCGAGTTTCGAGAATTTCAAAATTGGGTTCGGACCCACCACTAATTTTTAACAATGAACGGAAAATTAAATACCAGTAATGTAGTATTTCAAATGTAGCACTACAGATTTAGACAGAGAGCTTGTTCCCATAAGTATCTCATTGGATTCGTTAAATAATAATTTGAAGTTTCGAAGATCGTCGAACTGAATTTAAGAAAGAAACTCAGTTCGATACTGTTCTCAATGTAGCGCATATGGGTGAACAAACTTCTCAAGAAAGGAATCAGAAATTTCGTTTTTAATATTTTCATTTCACTTAACAATTCACAATTGTTTTACACCGATTCAAAGTGCACTAGGTAGTACTTTGAACATAAAAATATGCGTCCACCGGGACTATTCTTACTGCAATTTAAATACCTGATACGAAATTGAATGATACAGGCGAACTGCGTTTGGGCTTCTTAAATTTCAATGCTTTGTTCAACGCGCGGTTTACACAAATCGCAGTTATCTGGCGGCTTTGCAAATCACATGCTATTTCTCCGTCGTCTCCCGAAATGAAAAGAAAAATCAGATAATGATCTATGATCACACTTAGTCTACTTATCCGCTGTAGTTCGTTCTACAGTAACTCTAAGCTTAAAGCTGCAGACTTGAGTATTCTAACGTAAGCGTAAGAGCTTGTGTACAGTAATACAATGAAACAGAGAATCGAACACTCGCCCGTTTTACTATGTCTCGATTAACTCGCAATTGCTTATAATCATAAAGATATAATGACACGTTAATGCACACCATTATACAAATAAACTCTGAATTTTGTGTCCATCATCGCATTGCTCGCTGCACAAATGAATCTAAATTGGCAAACACTACATATCAATGGGTCACCATAATATTGATGTTACATATATCATTGGAACAGCGAAAGCCAGATAAGTAGCAGTTTGAAAAGAAATCTTAAAGGTCAGCGACTTGCACAATTTGGCATTCGATTCGCAGTTTTCTGTTGTATGTATAAATCCTAATGTATTGAATTCGTTGTTATTACACATATTTACAATGTAACGTATAATTTGAAACGACACTCTATACGTCGGAACTCTATTGTCCTAAAACTAATTCGGACGAGCAGTTGTTTAAGTCTACAAAAATATCTATTACATACTATGAGACGTGTTTCTGAAAGAAATCTGTATTCGATTGTCTAAACAATGATTCCTCCTGCCGCAATAAAATGAATCTCACACAATCCTCCGAACCCCCGAACATCTCCTTGGAATAGTTCTTGGAATTAGACATTAAAAAGCGCACGATGTATTTAACAATCTTAATTCTGGACGATACAATAAATTAACTCCGGAGATAATGTAATTGCATCTTTTAATGTAAGAGCTCTGAAGGCCTTTATGCGGCGAGGAACATGTAACAATTTAATTCAAGTATATAATAGGATATATAATTTTATAAATAAAGATTGTAAATTTTACAAACAGCAGCTTCAAGTTTACTCCAATACAAAGTACATCTTAATTAATTGGAAAAGCATACCGCCCGTTGGATAATTAATCGCTTAATTGTCAAATATAATATTATAAAACTAGTGGTCAATTACAAATAGTTAAGGGTAATGCGGAATAAATGATACACAAAAAGTGTTACAGTCCTGTTAAAAAGTTAAAAAAAATTCAGTAGTTACATAATTAATTAAATACCGACTCGTTTATATCAAAATAAATAATAACAATATATCTGGGTTGAAGTATCAGTAACTGATAACCACTGTTCAAATATTAATGAAATAATTAATAATTAAGTTGGTTCTCTCTATCCCCCGAATAAATAAGCATGCGGCTCCACTTTTGACGTTACGCGTTAAAATTTTGATTCTATTAATCACCAAATGATTAATCATTAGAGCATCGGGAATGAAGAATTAACCCGAATACCTTCTCAATTATTAATTATTTATTTGTACGTGCTCGTAATTAATTACGCAAGTAGTTAACTATACACTCATGCTGCATTCGTTGTGTAATTAATTACAGTGGTTGATCGATAAGTCAATTATTGGAAAATTGTAAACCGATCAGTTACAAAAATTTATTGACTTAATTACTTAACTAATCTAAGTTGAACATTGTTATCGGAGTAATTGATAGTTTAATCCAACCGTCGCAGAGCAGTGAATGAATTTTACCACAAACTTAAAATGTTAGATAGACGGGTCGGGTCCTAAGTTTCTTTTAGTAACTCATAATATTGTTTATGAAAGTCCTTAGCCATATCACTTCTGCTGTGTTTTATCACAGGACGGCATGCACTTGAATCTAACATCGTAATTAATTTGTTCTTCGGAAGAAAAAGGACTGTTGTCATCTTTCTCTACATCCTCCTCATTCTCTTTGTCGTCCTCATCTTCGTCCTCCTCCTCTTCGTCCTGTTCAAGCAATTGCTTTCGAGCCATCTGAACTACTTGCCACTCTCGATAATGGCGCTTCCTCTTTGCCTCAAATGCTTTTCGTTTCTCTAAAATTTTTGCGAATGGATTGATAATTGCCTTGTAAGTTTCAACAACGTCTGTATCATTTCTTTGCTGTTTCCTACTAGATTTAAATTACCTATTACTTTCTTTCAAATATATTACTTTTACCAATGTACTTTTTTTTTAAATATACGAAGTCCCATAGCGCGAGACAAGTCTGCGGGGTCAAGTTTATGTTTTATAGAGTTTCGAAATGAATCGTATGCGATACATAACGCTGTAGGTACGAGAAATGAACCGAACATCATACCTCTTTCCTCCGGTGTTTCCTTCTCCTCTTCGTCGTCGCTCGACTCCTCAAATATTTTTGGTTTACTGCTTCCCGCTAATCTGCAGAGGTAAAGACCGAGTTATTTGCTATTCAGTCTGCAAACCCTCGAGTCACAAAGGGAAATATAATATTCACTCTAATAACTTCAATTTTTAACCATCGGTACAGTAAAATATTGCTAATCAGTGAGAACGTAAAATGTGTCCTTTTCAACTTAATCAATTGTTCGAGAATTTGTATACAGGGATAATGGTATAACTTTTGCAAGACTTTGCAGAGAAGACAAGCTTTGTGCAGTCAGTTGAGACCAAAGTTTTAATGTAACAAAAATCAATTTCTAAGCTAATTATTATTAGCTTCTGTGCTTTAAGTGTAATTTTAGTTGATTCTCATTGTAACACAACGAAGAATGTTTGAGCAAAAAAAGTGTAAATATACATCGCTTGTATCGAGTATGACTGCAATATAGTTACCCAGCTTTTTTAATAGTTCACATGCGGTTCCCAAAATAAGATTTAAAAATGAAACATCACTTATTAAAAAAATTGTGTAGCATTAAATCTCTGCTGGTACAAAGTGTCCTCCGACATTAAACGTAGGATGTATCAACAAAGAAGAATAGAAATTTCTATAAATTAGAGAAAATGAACTCTAAATTTAAGCATACTGTAATGGTTATTGGGTTCATTAAGTACCAAAGTTACTTGAAACTGTTGTACAAAAAAAAAAATTGCTGTTATAGAGGACGCAGCATATTAAGTTATTTGTTGCCCTCCTTCATGTACTTTACCGCAATAATCTGTACTTAATGAACGTATAGCGGTAAGTGAAGATTTTAATCAAAGGATTTCTCATTTCTTGGACGTGCATGGTGTGTGTGTGTGTGTATATATATATATACATAAATATGTATGTATTACTGTTTCTTCAATATCTGAAATTTCTACTATTGTCATTCAAGCTCTAATTAAAGCCACCTAACTAAGCTCCGTTCTTTTCTTAAGGCACATGCCAAATCCAGTTAAGTGCTTAAGTAACGCGTAATAGAAGTATGTGTTCAAAAAACGTATAGATACAAGAGTTCTTTGGAAGATGTGTAACACCTTAAAATAAGAATATAACCGTGGTTCGTGTTGATGAATTTCTAAGATCTTTAGATAACACGTAGTTACGAATCTTTGTACGCTTTCTATTGTCGAAACTGGATGCTCGACCGACAGCTTTGACGGCAGTAAACTTTTGCGCAAAATCATATGCATACCGATATGGTGAAACACAATTTTCAATGTATTTATTAATAAATGAGTTTCATTACTTTCGACCAGAGATGGGCAAAGATAATATCTAAATAAACTCGAATAAAAGATACTTTACGTATATTCGTTATTCACAGCTTCGAATAACACGATTTATCTTTATTCGAAGCATCACGGATAAATGAATTTATTCGACAGCGAAAGATAATTTCTTTATTCGAAGTGAATTTATTCGAAAGCGAAAGATAATTTCTTTATTCGAGGAACTTTTATTCGAACCGTCGAATAAGGATTTCATCTTTATCCGTAGTTTATTCGACTTTTATTCGAAGGCTTCGAATAACATTCGGCAGCGTGTTTTACGGAACCGGCGCAATCTCGCCTCCAGCTGAGAACTTCGGCGGCGGCTTCTGATTTGGTTCGAGCCTCGGCTCGAGAGCATTGTTGCTTGCGGTGCATTATACTTATATTAATAGGATGTAAAACTTCCACATTTTCTATCGTATCGGCATGAACGTTTCAGTAACATACTGCTGAAATTTTTTAGATGGAAATGAATTTAAACACGATATAAATCGGATTATTTTTAGCATTATTACATTAGAAATGTTACATTCATATTTAATTATCTATAGTTCTAGAAACATTCCGATTTATACCGTGTTTTTTACGCACCTTATTAACAATCCATAAATTTTAAAAGTCGGAAAAGTCTTCGTACAAATATAACAGACAAATTTCGAATACTATAAAAAAGCTAGGGTTTTGGAAGTTTTATGGGCATTAATTTATTTATTGGTTAACTTTAGATGGATTGTGAAAAAACGATGTTTCTTACATTTGTTTACTCGAAAATGCAAACAAATTTTTTCAGTAGCGCCCTGCTATTAAAAAATTGTATTTGTTAAGAACAATTGCAAAATCAATGGTCAAAAATTTGTCTTCTTTAACAGAAATAATTTTTGTTAGGTACCCTTATGTCTCCACTGTAAGCACCGAAAGCACATTCTTATCAGTTTCTTAGTTCAACAGTTATAATTTATTGAAAAAAAGATCAACACTATATTTCAAAGTGCTATAAGATCAACAATTTTATAAAATTTGAAAAATCCTTCGAGTTATGTTTGTATATTACTAAAAACTACAACAGATCCAAGCATCAACCAAATCCGAACTGCTATTTCAAAGAAATAGCTGGTCCTCTGCGTTCGGCGCTCGACGCGGGCGTCTCGAATAAACACGCTGCCGAAAGTTATTCGAAGCCTTCGAATAAAAGTCGAATAAACTACGGATAAAGATGAAAACCTTATGCGACGGTTCGAATAAAACTTCCTCGAATAAAGAAATTATCTTTCGCTTTCAAATAAATTCACTTCGAATAAAAAAATTATCTTTCGCTGCGAATAAATTCACTTCGAATAAATTTATTTATCCGTGCTGTTTCGAATAAAGATAAATCGTGTTACGCGAAGATTCGAATAACGAATAAAGATAAAGTATCTTTTATTCGACGCGTTATTTAAATAATTTTTTATCTAGATAATGCCCATCTCTGCTTTCGACCGATTCGGTAGACATATTATACAAACTCCTGTCCAGCTCTTTGATTCTGTCGCCTGAATTTAGAGAAAAGCGAGTATAATCTTTGTGTTGTTTACTTAGTCTTAAAGCACCGAGAGATGCAAATCTTTTTAAAACGGTGTACAGAATTGACGACGTCGGAGGAAATCATAACTATATGCCACGCAACTGTTCGACTTTAGGATGTTACATACCCTCCGAAATATTCTGTATGTTTCTCGGTGTACGTGTTCGATTGAAATTGTTTAACAACTGCATTTGTACATACTATGAACCGTTAACAGTGCTTTTTCACACAAATTTCGAAGTCTAAAACAATATTATTCCGAAGAGTCTCAAGTATTTCTCCACATAAGTGTCTCTTTCTGTGTAGAATTACTGAAAACAATATAGGAATATAACTCTAAGAAGGGAGAAATAGCAAATTTACGGTTTGAAGGACGCTAAAACTTACCGATGGAGATTAATTCCGATAAAAAGAACAAATCAACATGAAATTCTACATAGACTTGCGCACGTTTGTTAGATTATTAACATCCGATTCCAACAGCAACGCTTCAACACTATGCGTATAACAATGTTAGAACCTACACGGCGAGATGTTGCTGCTTAGTAGAGAATAGTTGGACAATTTAATTTTGATAGCTCCCATTTATGCCAATCCTGGTATAAAGCTTTAAACAGATAGTACAAATTAGACCGATCGAAGAACTTAAACACAGACAGAGAGAAAGCATATTTTAAACAAGAGCTCAAGTAAAATGCGAACCGCCGTACTTTAGCTGGCCGATACGATCGTTAATTTCTTTCCAAGTTACTCTTTGAAACATATTTCCGTTCTAGATTCGACAGAACGAAAAGAAAGCCGATCGTCAGAAGCCACGTTTATTACCGCGTAAGTCGCGAAATTCTTACTGAAAATTCTAGGACATATGCGTCGGTTTTATTTGGCAGTTAATCCTGATGACTTTATTTAAAGTGATGTATTTAAATGATTTAGAAAGAAATCATTGTTTGGGCACCGCATGAATTAACAAAAATACTCAAATTACAAATCTTGTACTTGTGATGTATGTGGTCGTTCGATTAACCCCTTGGCATACCAGTGGAAAGCCGACGGGCGCGGCCAAACCAACACCAGAGGTGAGGCACGCGTCGAGTCATTTTACGGTTCGGCTCAGCGGCCGAAGCTGACGGGACGTATCCCTACCCCTTACCGCAGGCCTGCCCCATCGGGTGCAAATACCTCCTGAATTTCTGGGACCCGGGTAACAGCCGAGCGCGGGACTGTTCCATTGCTACCCGTTGCGAACTGCATGGTGGTACGCAACCCATGCTGTGGTTAGCAACGTAACCAGCTCGCGCTCGGCTGTTGCCCGGGTCCCAGAACTTCAGGAGGTATTTGCACCCGATGGGTCAGGCCTGGCTTACTGCTTACGTTTCGCCTGATCGCCGTACCACGGGTCCCACCCGTGCCTTCCACCTTTGGCCCGATCCCGCTACCACGGGTCCCACCGGTGCTTTCCATCTCTGGCCCGATTCCGCTACCACGGGTCTCACCCGTGCTTTTCATCTTTGGCCCGATCCCGCTACCACGGGTCTCACGCGTTGTTGTATGCCAAAGGGCTAAGTCTCTCGCCGGAGAATAAGATAACTGTGATATATTTAACTGTGTACATAACGTGTACTTTAGATCAGGCATCGGAATTAAGCTAACGCGGCGGCCGATTTTCAGAAGCAACGCCTCCTTTCTCCCGCCGCGCGTCTTGGCCCAGCAGCCTGGAGCGTCTCAGGCCCGTGCCACGTGAACCGCGCGTGGCGTATTAGGGCAACATTGTATCGATAGGTTTCCAGATCGGCCCAGAGAGCACGATCGTCGATGCGTGTATGTTTTGTCTACGCCGCGCGCTGTTCATACGGTACGGGCCTGAGGCGCTCCAAGCGCTTAGGCCGCCGCAGGAGCCAAGACGCGCGGCGGGAGAAAGGAGGCGTTGCTTCTGAAAATCAGCCGCCGCGTTCGCTTAATTCCGATGCCTGCTTTAGATGACACGCCATTAGTCGCTATTAAATTACAATCTAATAGGATTACCAACGGCGAAACGAACAGAACGAAACAACGAAGCTAGGATCGCCGTTTCTCACAAGTAAAGAAGATATGATCTTTCGAAACAAATGCCATACTTCGTGCTATTCAGTTTTCTTGTTATAGAATAATGCGCTCCTCGATCGCACGATAGTACAGAATAGTTGTTCGCGAGAGAAATCTAAGAAATCGACGATAAAACGTCTATCTGGAACGCGACGCCTCGGATACTCACTTGGCAGCAACGGCGGTCGAATCTAATTGATCGAACTCAAATTCATTTTGCAGGCCTTCGTAGTTGTACGGGGTTTTCGGCTCATCGATCTTCATATGACCGTAATCTTTCTCCGCCGGATGCAGAGTCGCTATAATATTCATTTCGTCCCATTTTGTCTCTTTACTTTGCCTGCAACAACGATCGCGACGGAATATTACAAGCAACAGGTTCGCGCGACTTTAATAAGTACAGCGGGTCTACGATTCCGCGTAGAGTAACAGGATAGATACCAAATAGAGGTTGTTACTAACGTCGACTTGTTTCTACTATGATTGTTATTAACGATGGGAAACCGCGAACTAGAGAATAAACAGGTACCAGTTTCTGATCGTAGCATTAATGAAACTTATAACACGGGAGATGAAAGTATGTACACGATGAGCGATACATCTACCGATTAACCTAACCTTAACGCGCGATTCTCAAGTTCGCGGTACGCAATTACGACTTTCTTTTGAAAAAGGGAAAAGCTACTTTCATCGCAAGGATTCTTGCGGTAATGAGAATGGAATTCCACTGTGAACGCACAAGCGCAGATTTAAACCAGCGAATTAAGATACTCCTCGAAAGTTGTTACCTAGGTGCGTCCGGGTTATCGAAGCTGCTTGATGTTTTCAAAATCCCTTTGGGGGGCCGTTTCGAAAGATTTTCTGCCATTTTGAGAAGAGATTTATTCACAGTTGACAATTATGAAACATGTCGTGTCTTTGTAAAGTTAATTTTTCCGTCGTAACTCTTCCACTCAAATTAGGGGCAATCAGGCTGACAATTGTTTACGAGTGAGCACGATTTGCCACCTTGAAAATATCAAGTTTAGATGGAAAAATCACGACCCGTGATTGGTGCCATGTTGCACAACACGTTATACAGTGGAGAACGTTTCGGATACATTTCGTCGTAATATTTCGAGGCGTTTAGAGTCAGTAGGGGGGGGCATTAGAATTTGAACTTTGATTTACCACTAAAATCTAATAGACGTGTCACAATACAGATACAAATATTCTCTGTTATCTAATAGCTCGTTAATAAAATTATAGGCTTTGTGCAACAGCGAGTGGTTTTACATTACTGGATTAGTTAGGACGTCAGCGGACATCAGATACTATAAGCAACTATAAGTAAAACGCAAAAGAAATACCTCCGTTGCCAACACAAAATTTTTGAGCAACACGTCCTTTAGTAAATTACTAGTAGATTTTCGAAAAATTGTATTATCCGTTTAGCTAAATATTAACGATATTATTTTCTGTATACAGAACACGTTTTATATCCTTTCAAGTCATTTCCTTCTACGTTCGAATGAATTGAAATTGGAAATGATTAAAAGCAGCAAGAAACGTATCGAGAGTGTGTTAAAATATATATAAGTATTAAAATCTCTCTTCTAAGAAGCTATTAGAAATAACAGCAAAATTCTGATGTTTATATTTCGCACAGCTCGTCGGGCTCCATTACGTGATATTCGTAATATTTATATTGGACGATCCGTCGGGAGCAAGTGTCACATCCCCTGTATTTTCTAAAAAAAAATGGATTGACATAAGATGTTTCTGCATTTCTAGGCAGTCGTTTTGAAAGCTAGCGATATTAATGCGAAACAGTCTTTCGAATTTAAAACACCTTCGTCTAATGTACATTTGATTGTATCCTCCATGTTTAACGATGGATCGTGTTTCAACCTATCGATGTATCGAAACAGAAGTATTTATCGATGCATCCCCCTCGCTGCACATGCGTCCCGATTGTTAATAAAATAGGAAATGTTAAGAGTGGTTAAGAGCCCGAGCTCCGAGCTAGGATAAACATTCGGACGTGATAAATACGCCCGGTAATTAAATGTGCCCTGAAACAAATGTAATGTCGGCTGTGTGTGATGGCGGGTAAAGAGTTCGTAGGCCATCAGCAGCAGTTCGTTGAAGAAATTAACTACGATGAAATTGAAACTGAGCAGGTACCTTTATTCGTGTAATAATTCCCCTGATCCCTGCGAACAATCGAATATCCACGTCTGCCTGCAATTCGCCGGGATATTCGCGGAACGCTGGTTCTCTTCCATTGTTTTTAATATATCCACAACTTATCCTTATTGATCGTTGGATCTTTTTCTGCCCCTTTTGTAACATAACCAAAACAACGACTTCCAAAGGCTTCTCGAGCAAATTGTTATTCCGCTGGGACGATCTATTTTCACAATTAACACTGACGTCTACGGGACGGAATTCGGAAAATCTTCCCAAATTCGAGGGATTGTTAATCAAAGAAACTGCGGGATATCGTCCGATTCAATGATTTGTTATTGTGTTTGTTGCTCCTCTTTAATACGACGTGGATTACGTAAATTCAAGTTTACGGCGAAAAAGAAGTTATCTGTGTAATTCGAAGAAAGGGTATGAAACCTGGGTATTGATGCGAATAATTTTCGACCGTGCTAATTCATCAATTTTAACGCCGTCGTTCTCGTTACGCGGCTGTACCTGCAATTGAATTGTTTTTTACGCAGGTAGTAGGGAAAGGTTCTTTCGGAGTGGTGTGGAAAGGAAAATGGCGGGGGCAATACGTTGCTGTGAAATATATAAATTCGGAAGGTGAGAAGAAGGCCTTCACGGTAGAAGTCAGGCAATTATCCAGGGTCATGCACCCTAATATCGTCAAGCTTCACGGCGCTTGCACCAGAAACCCGGTATGCCTGGTCATGGAATACGCGGAAGGCGGCTCCTTATACAACGGTATCCTCGTTCTTCTTTTCTATTTCGCGAAGCATTATTTCGATAATTTCCTAGCAATCTGTATCTTTGCGTTATCGCAACAATGTTTCGTTACCTCGACCCGCCCTTCGGCGCTGTACCCGGTACTTAATTAATCCAGAATGTTTCCCTTCGTTTTTATTTCGCAGTTTTGCATTGTAATCCACAGCCACGGTATACCGCGGGCCACGCGATGAGCTGGGCTCTCCAATGCGCGCGCGGCGTCGCGTATCTCCACAACATGAAACCAAAGCCTTTAATTCATAGGTAAGTTACAGAGTTCTGCAATGGGCGGGTTCGACCCGCCCGTCACCCGGCCGTGACGTCGATTCGCCCGCCCGGCCGTGACGTCGATTCGCCCGCTAGGCCGTGACATCGATTCGCCCGTCCGGCCGTGACGTCGATTCGCCCGCCCGCCCGTCACCCGTATCTGCACTCACCCGGCGATACCCGCTACGAAGCTATCCGTACCCGCCCGGACCCGCTGGCGGGTTAGCGGGTCAGCGTCGATTTCTACCCGCCCTAAGCTGTCGCGACACGTACTTGGCTCACCCGTGGTCGCGCTGTTATCCGTTCGTACCCGTGCCTTTAGCTGCACTTCAATTCCGACTTTACTGGTACTTTATTCGGCAGTTGTTATATCAAGATGCGGATTTATTTCATTCGTAGAATGAACAGTATGGCATGCGTTGTATCAGATTCAAGAAATTATGGATACATGCAAAAATTTAATTTAAATTGAAATAATAAATCAACAAAAATACTTGTAATACGCTATAAAACTTTATGCTATTCATACTTTAAAAGCTTTTATGTTTCTCTGCAGTATTGGAATTTTTGTTACTTTCCCTTTGTTCATAATTATAATATAAATAAAATATTAACTCTGCTTGAACGCGCGGGTATTAGCGGGTATAGCGCGGATACGGGCGAGTCAGATAAAAGTTCCGTCAGCTCCGGGCGGGTATGGGCGGATAGAAATCGACGCTGACCCGCTTACCCGCCGGCGGGTCCGGGCGGGTCGGGTGAATCGAAAGACGGACGGGTAAACCCGCGATATATCCGCCCGTTGCAGAACTCTGGTAAGTTAATCGCAGACCAGCGGACGTCCGATGTTACTTAAATATCGTTCCTTTCCTTTCAGAGACTTGAAACCGCCGAACCTGTTACTCGTAATGGGCGGGCAAACCCTTAAGATTTGCGACTTCGGCACAGCTTGCGATTTAAATACGTATATGACCAACAATAAAGGTTCCGCAGCTTGGATGGCGCCGGAGGTGTTCGAGGGTTCTAGATATACGGAGAAGTGCGACGTGTTTAGCTGGGGCGTTATTCTGTGGGAGATATTGTCGAGGAAGAAACCTTTCGACGAAATCGGCGGCTCGGCGTATAGAATAATGTGGGCGGTGCACGTGGGACAGAGGCCTCCTTTGATCGAAGGCTGTCCGAAACCAATCGAAGATCTCATGACAAGGTATACACCGATCCCGTAAGATGATGACGAAAAGAACGCTGCGGTAATGTGTACGACAAGGAATCGATAAAGCCTATGTTTCTCTTTCACTCGTACGTAAAGTCATCTTCGGCCCTCTCTTTGTTACTCTGCTCGTGTAATAGAGATGACTGAAGCTAATCGATGCACGTCGCGTGTATCTATTAGTAGATATTATATTTGAGAATGAACGTGCGAATGAAAATGTTGTCTTGGATTTACAAGGAGAGTATTTTAGGTGTCCGCCTCCGATCATTTTGATTTTTGGATATGTTATAGAGCAGGCATCGGAATTAAGTGAACGCGGCGGCCGATTTTCAGAAGCAACGCCTCCTTTCTCCCGCCGCGCGTCTTTGCGCCCGCGGCGGCCGAGCAGCTTGGAGCGCCTCAGGCCCGTGCCACGTGAACCGCGCGTGGCGCATTAGGGCGACATTGTATCAATAGGTTTCTACATCGGCCCAGAGTGCACGATTGTCGATGCGTGTTTATTTTGTCAACGCGCCACGCGCGGTTCATATGGTACGGGCCTGAGGCGCTCCAAGCACTTAGGCCGCCGCGGGGGCCAAGACGCGCGGCGGGAGAAAGGAGGCGTTGCTTCTGAAAATCGGCCGCCGCGTTCACTTAATTCCGATGCCTGTTATAGAGGACCGAAAAATAAGAAATACGTGTTTTCTTATTTTTCCCCGTTTTCATATTTGGGGGGTGAAAACTGCGTTCAAAGTTAGGGGTGAAATATCATTTTTGTGGACTTTTTGAAAATCTGGTGAGTCAGTCATATTTCGCATTCAAAGGCACAAAATTCGTCCATTGACACTATTCCCCTATCTCTAATAGTTCTCGAGATATTCCACAAAAATGATTTTTTAACCCTAACTTTGAACGCAATTTTCACCCCCCCCCCCCCCCCCCAATATGAAAACGGGGAAAAATAAAAAAACACGTATTTCTTGTTTTTCGGTACTCTATAACATATCCAAAAATCAAAATGATCGGAGGCGGACACCTAAAATACTCTCCTTGTTAGTTTGATTCTGCCTCTAATGACTGTTTAAAAGCCGTTTTTTTTTACAGTTCGGTTTTTACAGTTTCTCCGCCAGTGGGGACAAATTAATCACGAATTTGACACTTGACTCGTATACACAAATACAATATTTCTCTCATAACTCTGACTTTCATCGGTTATAAACTTGCATTCGATCAACTGTAAATACCTTCAGACACGAGCAGTTAGTTAGATGGTTAAAGGGGAACGTGCAGGGAAATACACAGACAGGTACAAGGAATACTCCTCACAATGTTTCTTTTCGTTTATCGCTAGTTACTGTGAAGTCAGTACTTTCAAAATTTTCACGCACACTGGGTCCAGTACGTCATAAAATGTCTCAGTAGACTCTAAAGGGACGATCGGTTTTCTTCGCATAACACGTACGATCCGCAACTCAAGTTATTCTTCGTGAAAGGATAAATATTGTTTCATTATGTGGTTCAGTCGAGTCTGTCTTTAATGTGCTCTCTGTTTGTCCACAAGGTGTAATTGTGGAAACATCATCGAGTCCATTATCCTTACGACTCGAGACGTAAAATTAAGGGAACAATGAACTAATCATAATTAGATGGAAGTTTGTGGAGGTGTAAAGATGGGGACGTAATACCGTTATGAAGGAGAGCGTGGGTACGGGGTTCATTGTTCACAGTTATCGAACGCGGATGTCGATTAGTCTGGTGTCAGGGTAATTTTAATAGTTTCATAATCCTTCGCTCTGCGACTGTTCTGTATCTCTGTTTAGGGCTTTTCTAAATTTCTTCTTATGAATTTTAGGTTTTGTCCTAGGTGAGGGTGGAGATTTGGGCACATAGTTCATCATAAATATTTTCATTAAACAAATCGGGGTCTTTGTAGCGACTCTGGATTCTCCTTTGGGGCAGCGATCCACTCTTTCATCCCCTTCGATGTTTAGGCACTGGGAGCAAATTTTAGTGGTAAGTGAAATTGTCTTCGACGATAATTTTCCATCGAGTCTAATGACTCGACTACTTTCCCTTTCGAACTTTCTCTTGACGATTGCACGTTAGGAGGAACGATTTGACGAATGCTCCCAGTTGTTTTCGTCAGAAGCTTTTCTGGTAATAAATAGTGGAGGGGAAAGTGTTGGATTCGGGAAGAAGATTGAAAATAGTTAACAGCTAATCGCCGGTACCGGCCAGAGAGGTGTACGATTAAATAATTTAAAAAAATGGAAGTCAGAGTTACGATACAGAAATTGCTTCTGCTATATTTAAATAATAAATCTTACCCAAGTCAAGGTTTAATACCTCCGCGAAATATTTTCATCCGATGAAAAGGAAACTGTTGACTTTTTCAGATGTTGGCACAAATCTCCAGAAGAGAGGCCGTCGATGGACGAGGTTGTAGAAATAATGACGACACTGTCGCAATTTTTCAATGGCCATTTAGAACCCGTCGAATACTCCCGAAGTACGTATGTCAGTTGTAGATATGTAGAAAAAAAGAATACGCGCATAGTAGCCTCGTGCAAATCGGACGAAGATATTGTAGATAAAGAGTTGCAAATAATATGCGTGTATGGAGGCAGTTCTCATGTATCTTTAATACCATACAGGCCTAGCGTCGCAAGAAGTGAACGAGAATCATGTGTCTAAAGACGACACCTTGGACGTGACTACTACTTTGGACTCTCAAACAAATGGATGCACTGCTAATGGAACTATCACAGCCAGTGTGCCCAGTCCCAAAGAGAAACCGGAGATTCCAAATGGAAAAGATAGTTCGTCGCGTCCATTATACAATTTCAGAGATACACCTTGCAACAATAATAATCCATTAAACGATAGAACACGTAAAGAATTCCAGAATAAGAACTTTCCACCTCTTCACATTGATTGCGATCCGGTTAGTACATCTTGACTTAAGGTTCATAATAATAATTTCTTCGATATCAACGTTTGTAATTACAGAATGCTTGGGAATTGCCGAGTTCCGATCCTCCGTCGCAGTCATCGGTTTTAAAAGCAAAGAACACAGCTCGGAGTAAGTTAATTCATTTGTGTTGATATGCAAGTAAATGAGTATTTGTTTGACTCTCTCTGCGAACTGTGTCGAAAGCGCTGGTTCGTTACGAAGCAAATGATTAAATTGCTATTTATTGATGAGCTCGCCGTTCTATAACTACAGAGGAAGGGGAACTCGTCTGGGGCGAGAGCTTCGGATTTGTGACTCACCGCGATAGTACTCTAATCCCAAAATAACGCTCCCTGTATGTTCTACAAAACCTTCCTTTTCGCGCGGAATGTATGTGCTCAGACCTATCGTCGCCGTCAACAAGCTTTTTGCATATAATTTAACATATAACCGAAGAACACTTTCATTTTGCCGATTAAATTTTTACAAAGTATACAAATTATGCTTAATCCTCTCGTTTTAGAAATATAATATCATTTGCCAGGCTAATGAATGAAATTGCAAATTATTAGAGTTACGTAGTAAAATTAATTTTTAAATGAAGCTTGAATTTAGCAGTGTTGCTTTTTAACAGGATCATCTACCTAAATTTAAATTATCGACACTATTGTTTGTACTCATCTGTTGTTTATGTATGCACAAGTAGCTGTCTCTCTGTGTAAAGGGGCGTATAAAAAAAAACTCCGTTGCACCTGGCACGTTGTGGTTTTGCCATGACGAATTCCTTCGGAGTTCGTCGGTCAGTGTAATCTACCCTGGCAAAGGGCCCGCGAGAATAGTCACATTGTGTGACTACAACTAAATTTAACCGACGACTAATCGGTGGAACCTGTTCTTCATTCACGCCTATCGACGGCGATAAAGGCCGCATCCTAAAAAGCTCTGAGTAAATAAAAACAGGCTAGTCCCGTTTGAGATTGCGTAGGATCGAGTGTCATACTAAAGTAGACATTTGTCAACATTATCATCCAATTTCCTGAACACGCGAAAAGTGTTTTTATTCTCCGCAGTTCCGGCTTGGGATATTTAATCTTAGTTTTGTTTGTTAAAGGAAGTCGTAGGCTTGCCAATATTCGAAGTTAATCCTTTCTATTAATTTCAGTCATATGTTCTTTCCTAAAGCTGGCGGATCGGATGCTCTGCTTTCCCAGGAGAAGTTGTCTAGGACGCGAACGTCTTCCCTTTAGTTGCCCTCTTCTTTAATTATCCACCACGCCACAATGAGAATCAGAAGTTCGATTTAATCCAGCCCTGAAGATGAATTAAGAGCCGAGGAACCGTATTTTCTTCTTGGCTCGTGCTCGCACGTCCTGTCGAGTGGGGGGATACCTCGAAGCAGGTGTGGTTGACTCACCAGGCCCAATATAGATGCACGTTTGTTTAGTGCTCTCCCGACCCACCACCAAGAACGACGGTCTTTCCTCCTCTTTCTTCTTTTTCTATCATCCTTCATATCGAAAGTCCGGTTGCTTCGGGGATTCTCTCTTTTTACCACCGGTTCTATCAGTCAGGTCTCGGCTCCCCCTTTTCGGAGATCGAAGTGTATGATATCGTGGTCATTGAACGGTGTGACACCTTTCATGTGAGAACCTTGATTTTTATTATGAACGAAGCCTCGTTAGGCTGCAGCATTTGGAAATGTGCGAGGAATACCCGAACATCGTCGCCACGGACACCCTAAAGCGGTGCTGGGTTCTATTGCGTTAGTACTTTTGCCTGTTTTTATTTATCGCCAGAGAGGGTGAAGTGTCTCAGCATTAGGGAAATTTGAAGTAGACGGAGAGGAGCTTCGGAGTTCCTTCCTTTCATTTCGCGCAATGTTTATTAATGAAAAGATTATCCGAGGCTTACTTTCTTGTAATCAGAATTTGGAATTACTTAAATGATTTTTAACTTCTAAATCAAACTAACTAACCGATACGAGATCACTGATTTACTGACTCATTAAAATTGTGGAAATCATGGTAAAGAAACATAGGTTTTACAAAGAAATTTCTAGCATCGATGCCACTGAAATTATGGTTGCTTCAAGGTATTAGGATATTTGAGAGGAAGAGAATTCTTGATAGTATTTTTATTTAAAAAAAAGAAACTCGTAGTTTGTTTTGTTACCTTAAGAATAAACTATAATGTGTTAAAACTTCTGATAGAAATTTTGAATGTTACTTCATCTTCATAACTTTTAAGAATCTCTAGCTGTTATAACTCTATTCTTATTCGCCTAAAGATTAACCCTCGTGTATCGTTATCGGTTTACAGGTAATAGCACGACTAATGAAGATCTCGACAATGTTTATCGCCTCTTGGATGCAGACTTGAGGCCACTGACGCCTGATCAGACTTGCGAAAGATCAAAAGAAATCTTCGAAGAGCACAAACAACTGGCACAGGAATATTTAAAGGTTCAAACGGAAATAGCGCTTTTGGGCCAACATAAAAACGAAATGCTGAAAAATTTGACTATAGACAGTCTAAGGCAACAGGAGGAGCTTCGAAAACTCGAAGACGAGAAGGTAGGTTGACCTCGCTAAATTTATTAAATAATTCAATAATTCAATTCGGCTTCAAATTCTCTCGGAATGGAAAGACACAAATGGTTTCAATTTTTTCGGCCAGATGTTCCGAACCTTTTCAATCATGGATTTATAATAATGTAAGACAAAGTGTCGTAAACTCAGCCCCTTTCTTGATTACAGGAATCCTTGATAAAGCTGTATCGGAATTTAAAGCGCCAATTAGAAATCATGAAAAACCAGAGGATGAACAATGCCCTTCTGAGCAATGCTCAAATGGTGGGACCTGCGGTTTCAGGAAACAACGGGTGGTTTGTGGTACCTTGTCAAGATCCTTCGAGACACTCGTGAATACCCAGGCAAAAATTTCGTCCTCGTTACTAAGCCCGAAGAACGGTTTCACTTCTCAGAAGTAAAAGAATAAAAGATGAGAGACATTGATTTTATCACGAAAGTAACAGAGATCCGTTACGAAACAGAATGCAAAGAATCGGCTTTGAAGAGAGTAACAAATTTCACAGTATGAGATACTGAAGGAATTTTGCGATCCAAGTAATGCATTCTCCTGAGCATAATATTAAACGCGATAGTACTTTTCTTTTGCATTTGATTGAAATTTTCTGCGAAGCTTCCTACGAACTTTAAGAACGCTTACCACGAGTTTTAAGGTTTTATCTTTTGAATAAATAAAGTGTAGACGATAACTTTTATTATTCTTATCCGCTTTCCTAATTCGATTATTGACAAAATTTGTCCCATGCCGAGGACACATGAGCGTTGCACTGGTACACTATGAGATAGTGCAGAGACTCTTTTAATGTAGCTTTAAACGTGTTTTCTACTTTGATCGTGCCTTAAAATGTATCTTTCGAAAGAGAAGAAGATAGAGGTCGTTGGGACGACAATTTTTTATGCCGCGTCGTTCGGAAATATATTTAGAAGACAATTTACTGTAGGTTGCTCTGTGAATTAAACGTGTAGTGAAATAAGCGCTTGCGTGTCTTGAGTCTGAGTCCACAGAATTTAGATGGAACGTGTCCGACATCATCTCGGGCAGTTGGTGAGAAATTAAACTAGTTCCGTAATTACATAATGGGTAATCGAGAATTGTCGAGTAGCCATTAACTTATCAGCTAACTGCCTGCGATTTACCGATTAGCACATTTATTTCTATAAGGATTAACAATGATAAATGATTAAGGATGTATCGTACCATTATTTTGTTATCTGACTAATGTCCGCTGGAAATTCATTCTCGTCATTACAGTTAATTTGTACAGACAATTAAGTATCTAATAACTGATATAATGATAAAGTATTAATAATTATATTTAATTAAACAATTATATCTGACCTACTCCCAATGGAATTTTTATTTTCAACTGTACACATTTATATTCCGAGCGGAATAATTTTCGCAAACAAGAGCTGATTCGATTCAATGAATTTTTACAAGTCAAATAGATGTGTTTGTACATGAAAGGGAAAGCTGCCTGGCAAATATTACTTCCGCTTAACAGGCTTATGTATCTATTAACTAAATCTGATTACATGCAACGACTTCCAACTTTGTTTCCTATTTCCAATAAATGATTCTTTTTCTACTCTTCTGTTTTAATTGCCCTTTGACGAATTGAAGGTACAGAACAACGAACATACGCTACGAACATAAAAATCAATGGTGGCAGAGCTAGAAAATTTTGCGTGACCGACACATCTCGCTTCAAATTACGTTCCTTTCCACCGCGTCTGACCATAAACCACACACTCTACTCGAAACTACGACTAATACTACTCCTCCATCGACTGTTATCCTACAATTCTCCAAGATCCCAGTCACCGAGCGTAAAAGTAAACTGTTATTCGACTAACAGTAGAAGCAAAAAATTTGCAAAATTTTGCACCCCTCGTCTATCGACGGATTCGCCGCCAGTACAAGCATTTCGCCCCGCAGGCGTTAAGGCCCGATAGGGCGGAAGGGAAAGCAGATAACCGGCTCGTAGGAGAAGCAGTAAACCCGGCATATACGATAAGGGAGACAACGCTCGCCACCCGCAACCCTCGATAACGCGAGAAAAACATAAACGCGGGCTGCGCACGCACCACCCCGTGCACGCTGATGGTGCTGGAGGGGTGAGAACGGAAGCTCGCGTAGATAGGAAGGGTGCAGTCGCCTCAGACGTCTGCTTGGCCCTACTCTCGCGCCGAGCCTCCCCTTTAGGCTTTCCGTTCATTCGGTTTCACCCTCGGTTCCTCCCTTTAACGACCGCCCGCGATGGCCCTCGATGCCACGGAGAAGAGCTACATCCTGGACGCGCGGAACAACTACGAGGACGTGAGTACCGCTGCCCTTAATTCACGGCGATCCCCCCATTGTCCTTTGATCCTGGGGCACAGGCGGCGCGCGATCAAGCGGCGATTGCCTTGCGCCGATTTCGTCGGGCTAAAGGACGTGGCTAATACGGCGAGGATTAATGCTGTCCGCGTGAAAGATGGAAACGGAGCGGGGTAAAACTCGATTACTGGGGAGCCGGAGGGAGGCTCTCCGTGATCCAGTTCGTTTGAAGCGGGCAGCGATGTCGGTCAGTGGATCCGCGCAATCGGACGAATTGATCTATCATTCGAAGGTTGATTAGATTGCGCGGCTTGATTAAAGGGGTGGCGATGGAAGTGGATACGTTAACTGCGTCGGAGCCCGATGGGGAGTGTGCCGATGTAGCGCGGAGGTTCGATGCTGGAAATTGCTATTGGCTCAAGATTTCTTAACATTCTAGGAGGATTTTAAATCTCGTAGAATTCCCAACGCGGACCTCCGCCACCGCTCTGCCTTTTGTCGAATTCGAAAGTAGAAGCCGGCGAGAGCAATTTGAACCCGAAGTCTCTTCAAGCCCTTTCCGAAGATGGGTAACGAGGAATTTGTAGGAATCTCTTTTAATATACTTTTTGCGAGCGACGGTCGCTTGGGAAATGAGACACGAATCTGCCGCGTATTTCGAAGTTTCCGCGAGTAACAAAAGGGGGAAAATCTATAACTCATTACGTATGTGTATATGGATTCTCTGCCTACGCATTTCTTCCCCGCACTTGTGCGCTCAGATCCCTTTCTCATGCATGCGCCGGAATTCCATCAATTTCTAATTACTGCCCCGGGTTGTTGCCCTACTTATCGAGGAACAAAACTGCTTAATTAAAAAAACTCGCCGAGACGGAGCAGCAAGAGGAACTGAACGTTGTGACGTTGCACGTCCGAGCAACGCGCGAGCATAAATTATCGCGATCACCTCGCATTTTAATTCAGTCAATAGGAACACCGCAGTACGGCTAACGTGCCGGGGCGCCGCAATTCGAATTAACTCGCGTGAAATTTGTATAATGGCAATGAACGTCTCCATTCGACGAGATCCATAAAGTCGTTGTCCCTTCGTCTTCTTAAGCTTGTGATTATATAATAATTCGTATTTACATTTACGCTGTGCACAGACACGAGGATTTCTAGCGGCGCGATTTGCATGTTTATTTCATCGCGCGTTTAATCCGTGTCTGAGAAGTCCTGACTCGCGATGATGCGTCATAAAGGGAATCCTAGAGATGTGTGTATAGGGTGGGGCACGCGAATGGAGCAATTTTGACAGCTTTTATTTTTTAACGCGCGATCAAGAATGTTTAGAGTAGCGTTGCATCGAACGGCGCAACATATTTTACTGCGAAGGGCTATTTCTGGCGAACTCTTGCACGTGTAAATGGAATTATTGAATGGAGTTCTGAAGTTTGCTAGCCAAATTCAGAATTGTCTTTTGAAATTTCTTCGCTAAATATATTGAATTTTACCGTTTGAATTTTTACGTCTGATTTCGCTGTGCAAATTAGATGGATATATGTGGCGAATGAATGCGTCTACTTATTTTTATTTCAAACAGGGTGGCAGCCTCGGCTCGGAGGAGTCTTACGATGATATGAGACAATTAGTCGGGGTAAGGAACAATTAATCCACAGCATAATTAGGAGCCGTGTTTTACTAGCAATCAGCTTATACGCCAGGATCAACAAGGGAAGTTAGGCAACCCGGAGATTCAGAAAATTATGCAACTCTGTGTGCAAGTAGAGTAGTTCATGCGTAAGACAAGCCTATTTTTTAATGGTGCCATATAGTGCAGTTTTAGGGGGTTTCCTTTTAGTGGGATATCTCGAGAACGGTGGGAGATATTGGAAAGAGGTTTAAACAAAATTTGCTTTTTTTTATATTCACGAAACTGCGTAAAAGTAATTATGGAATTAAGGGTTGGTGGTGGGGGTAAGTTGAAAAATATGGATTTTTCGAGAATTATTTTTATGCAATTTTTTAGATACAAAAGTAAGGTGCAACATTTGTTTATACTATTTTTCGATATCTTTCTCCGCTTTTCAAGGGGTGATTTCACCCCCTAAACTCACACCGTGGCATTGACAAATTATCTGTTTGTCTTCTGCATGAACTACTCTACTTGCACACAAAGTTACACAATTCCCTGAATTTCCGGGTCACCTAACTTCCCTTGTAAGAAATATACGCGGTTGCACGAATTAATGTACGCCACTTGCTTCCCCTGCTTTCCTTTGTAGATGTCTTACGTAGAGCAATCAAATTTCTGTGTAATTGTAGCCGTAGATAACGATTAGAAATGTCCAAGATCGATTTGCGAATGAATTCCGAAATACCGTTGCTCTTTAGAAGATGCTCTTTAGTTTTCTTTTTTGCCAGGCTTTGTCTCGTTATAAGTACTACTTCATTGCTTCTGAATCGTCCTTTCCACCTTTCTTTCTTTGTCACATGTTAACTCGCTCCAAGTTCGGATGTTTTTAAAGGTCTTGGACATAGCTTCGTTTCTTAATCACGTATAAATAATCGATCGTTCTTATTATTGCCACTGATTATTAATACCTCCCCTCTTCTTCGAACCCGTTTACTGCCCGTAGATGTAAAGGAATCTAATTTTGTAGGAGCAGAAGGAAGAATCCGGCAAATTCAATAGTCTGCCTTTGGCCAGTTTTAATTTCATCAATTCCATTATTGGCAGCGGTGTCATCGGTAATCCGAACACGTGATTAATAAAATTAACCGTAAACGCTGAAGTTTGCCAATTTACGAGCAACGTACAGTCTCTCTGCTCTGTCGGATATCATTTCACACAACGCGTGTACAATTGGGCTGATAAATGTATTCGTAAAATGAACATTTTCTTTCTAGAGTCAGGGGGTGTTCCATTCTCGTCTATAAATGTGTATTTAATTATTTCACATTTCAGTGGCGCACTCATGATTTAATCTTGGGGGGGGGAGAGCCGAGTTCGTTAGGTGATTATAAAAATTTATTTAAAGAACAAAATCCAGTTTTCGTTTCTTTTTACAAAGCTCGTGAATTACTTCAGTCGTGGTTACATCAATCTTCTTTTTCCTTTTTCTTTGGGGGGGTGCCAAAGCCCCTTGATCCCCTCTGTGTGCGTCACTGTCACATTTACCTGCAATTCAACGTTTTGCGCACGTAAGGGGGATGATAAATGATTGTAAAACGTTTACACTTCTCTCTGCCCGAGTGTGACATTAAAGGCGAAAGGAGCCTTGGCCTTCTTTAAATTTTTGGGGATTCGTGCCCTCTTTGTTTTTCTAACGAAAGGTTGTTGGCACGACGCCCAACCCATTTTGGCCACCCCGTATGGCGAATGATTCACCGAGGATCACCTATCACGGTGCTGATCTAGTCCAAAATGACTCAAGTATATATGCAAACGTATTTTTAGCGAGTACACTCTGTACTATAATTAACGAGAAGGGAAAGGTAATTATTTTACGGATACACTTGTCTGGCAAAGTGGCAGGGAAAATTACAGAGGGGCATGATTTTTCGAGCAGAGAAAAGAAGGCTACTTCAGTGTTGAAAGAGTAACTCCTTAGAAGAATCACTCGTACTTATGATTGGCGAAGGGTGATGAAATTTTAATATACGCTTTCTAGGTATACCCTATGCTCTCCACCAAGCTGGATTCGGCCTTGGGATAGTATTATTAATACTGGTAGCCGGCCTCACTGATTACTCTTTAATTTTAATGGTCAGAAGCGGCCACATCTGCGGGGAGATGAGCTACCAGGGCTTAATGAGAGCCAGTTTCGGTCGTACCGGATTTTATATACTCACAACCCTGCAGTTTATTTACCCGTTCATTGGTAAACCCAGACTTTCGCAATTTATTACAATCTCTCAACATAAAACGGCTAATCTGAAATTCCACTTGATCCTGTCCCCGCCGCAGGTACGCTTCGAATCTCTGATCTCGTTTCCGCTTAACGAAGCCCGTCTAAGCACGTAGATCTGCTCGATATTAATGCGCGTGAAATTAAATTCCACGCGTCCCGCCTGACAAGGATCAAGGTGCCATTTTCAGTGCCGTCTAAACAGCTTGAAATCCACGCGCCCGGCTGCAGGGAGGGGAGGATCGTTTAACGGCTAAGCGAGGTCTTTTGTCCTTTCCAGCGATGGTCTCCTACAACGTGGTCGTCGGCGACACGGTGACGAAAGTGCTGATAAGGGTGACGGGGATGAGCGAGACGAGCTTCTTCGCTCACCGACAAGTGGTCATCTTCGTCGCGACGGTCTGCGTCACGATACCCCTCTGCCTTTACAGGAACGTCGCCCGCCTGGCCAAGATCTCCTTCCTCTCGCTGGTCTGCGTCGGCTTCATCCTCTTGGCGATCCTGATCCGGGTGGGCACGATGTCCGCGATCGTGTGAGTGATCCGAATCTGCCAATGGCCCTTCACGCGACCCGATCGATCGGCAATCAGCCGTCACAATAATATCCCATCCCCGCGATAAGTGACGGTCGAGTTTTAACGTCACCGGGATCACGATGCGCTTTTCGATCAGACGGCGTCGATGGCATTTCATAGTATTTGACGCGTCACGTTCCACCCGCGCCCCAATTCTGGCGCAGGTGGACTCGGAGCCCGGGGCGTGACTGTGCGCCACACCTGGGGCACGGGTTACGTTACGGCAAGACCAGGACGATATGTGTCTGCTGCCAGCGCGTCAGTGTCCATCGATTTTCAGGCCAAGCCAAGAGGATAGCTGGAGATTCGCGAACTTCCCCGGGATAGTGCCCTCCATCGGGATCATGGCGTTCGCCTTTATGTGCCACCACAACACGTTCCTTATCTACGAGTCCATAGAGAGGGCCACCCAGCAGAAATGGGACGTCGTCACCCACTGGTCCCTGTTCACCTCGTTCCTGATCGCCACGGCGTTCGGGATCATCGGCTACGCCACGTTCACCGCGTACGTGCAGGGCGACCTCATGGAGAATTATTGCTGGGACGACGACTTGATGAACTTCGCCAGGGTCATGTTCAGCGGAACGATTCTGCTCACATTTCCCATCGAATGCTTCGTCACCAGGGAGGTGAGTCCTCCCGCGGTCCCGTCTCGAGTGGACTTTAAGGAAGAACGCTTTCATAAGTTTCGTAATTTCTCTGAATTTCCTTCCTATCCTGGGAAAGACACTTCGGAGAATTGTCCAGGGGAGTAGTGAAAGGGCTCGATGTGAATGGCGTGGTTTGCGATCTGCAGCGATATGAGAGGATGCCCGCGTACGAATGCAGTTAGGATTCGACGACGATGGGCGGTGATATTCTAATGCGGGTAATAACCGCGAAGGAGGGTGAATCGTAAAGGGGAAATAGGGATGGATGTATTGAACCGAGCGCGTAAATTAAAATGCATAGGGTAAATCCGGGAGACGCGGTCGGGCCGGAGAGTTGGTCGTGTCGCTATATTTCAGAGTCAATGCGTAAAAATGCATTAAAGTGCAGACCAATTACTTCTCTAGAAGCCAAATAGTTGAATGAATAGCGTTATTTCGGTTCCTTCTGTGTTTTTCTGGATTTATAGGCTATAACCCACACAGCACCATAACATTGCAGCAACGTCTCTGCAAGGATGCGGTGCAAGACGGCAATGTTGCAACATAACATTGCAGAGACGTTGCAGGTTCAGTCCTATGTCCGCCTTCGCAATATTGCAGGTGTGTATTTTTGCAAAGTTGCGGCAACATTACGAATATGTAGTCCTGCAACGTTCCGGCAATGATTCTGCAACGAAACGGCAAAATTGTGGCAATGATCCTGCAACTCTTCGGCAATATAGCGGTGCGTATCCAGTTAAATAAAACACGCCGTAGAATCCACTCGACGTCATGTACATATTTCGAAAAATTTTGACAAAGTCATAGTTGCTTCAGAATATTGTTGTAATGTTTCCACAAGTTTTCACTACAATATTGCACGACGATGTGCGCGCAATATTGCAGAAATATTGTAGGATCGTTGCCAATGGAACATTGCACGGCAATGATCGTACAATATTGCAGCAATATTGTACCATCGTTGCCAACGGAACATTGCACGGCAACGAAATTGCAATATTGCTGCAATATTGTAGGATCATTGCCACTCCAATAATGCACGACAATATTGCAGGAACGTTCCTACAATATTGCAATGCAACCTGCAACAACGTAATATTGCAGCAACGTCCTTGCAATACTGCTGCAACGATGTGTGCTGTATGGGAAAAGGTAAATTGATGTTACATTTAACCTCTTTTGTCAAACAGCGGTTGTACAGAATCGTATTTAAAATATACTTCTAAGTTTATTTTCCTTTAATGTTTGGAATAATAAGATAGTAGAGATATTGAGGGACAATGCAGCCAAAGTATTTGGCCATATTAACTCTTCCTCTCAAAGCTAACGAAAAGACCATGTCTCGCTGCAGAAAGGTGAGATGGTCGAGTTACGATTTTTTTATTATTTTTGTTTATTTTTTTATTTTTTATTATTATTTTATTATTATTTTTGTTTATTTAGTTTATTTATTCACTTTTGTATTCATTTGCCTTGCTAATCGCCAGTAGGTAATTCACTTTTTCTTTGATGTGTTCTTTACTTGTTTAGCGTAAACCAATTAAATATCAATGAATCCGTAGTTGTATTCACTCATAAATAATTTTGCTTTATCCTTTGTTAATTTTCCATGAATAATTATGTGAGTGGTCTCTGCCAACGACGAAAACCATTTCTCCCGGCACCTCGGGAGAGGTGGTCAGATGTCACGACTTCAGTTTTCAACCCGATTTACAGTAAATATTTTCTTAAAGCAAATATCGACCAGTTTTTCTGAATCGGCATAAAATTCTGAACATATTAGGTTTGTTCTGATAAAATAAGCAATATCTATATTAGTTTTAATAGCCATTTTATATTAGGTCGACCGCGTCTCCCGGATTTACCCTAGAGTGTAATACATAGGACGAGTTAAAGGCAAAGAATTTCCATCGCTACTACCTGGCCATCTTGATAAATTTTTTAATCCATTTCACTCTGTAAACATACGTATGTATAACTCACGAGGTAAACCACTCGAACGTTCCTTTCTTTAATTTCTCCTCCTTTCCCGAGCACAATTTGGAGTGAAACACTTATTATACGAAGAACACAAATTAAGGGGTTACTAGACGATTAGACGATTAACTAGAAATTAGACGATTTATTTTTATGACACCACGAGGTTGAAAATTATTTCTATACTTCTTACATTTAGGGCATATATTAATGAATATATCGCAGGGTTCGAAAGAGTTCTGGAACTTTTCAATAGGTTCTATTTGAAACATGGACCGTGGAACTTTTTTAATAAATGTTCGAATATAACTGTTTCCATGGAACTTTTATTATATAGGTTCTAAAATATCTGTTCCGCGAGAACACTGTCTAAAGAAGTTCCTAAGGGTAACATCTCATTCAATAAAAATTCCACAGGAACAGATATTTTCTTACACGAAAGACATAAGTTCTAACAGAATTTTTTTAATAACGAGAGTTCCAGCACTTTTTCGATCCCTGATATATTGTATAAATATTCTACAGAAATATTAAACAAATTTCCGAGTGATGCGTTGTCCCGCGAAGCTCCTCATAGGAGTTCACTCAGTCCCGCCATTAATCGACATTCCTTGCCAGGTGGTCCTGACAGCGATCAAAGGGACAGACGAGTTGGAAGACCACACGGCGTACATTCCCAACTCCGACAGGAGGTACCTGATAATCACTCTGGCGATAGTGATCGTCGCGTACCTGATCTCGATGTCCACGGACTGCCTGGGGCTGGTCCTCGAGCTGAACGGTATCCTGGCAGCTGTACCTCTAGCCTACGTCCTCCCTGGCCTCTGCTACCTGAAACTCGAAGAGGGGCCGATTCTCTCCCCGAAGAAGCTCCCAGCACTCGGCCTGATGTCCGCTGGCGTGTTCGTCGCCGTCTCCGGCTTCCTGCTGCTGATCGTCAACAGCGACACATCCAGTTCCTGTCTGCACGGAAGAGGAATGTCGTATTGCATCGACGAGTCCAGTAATTCCATCTCCAACACCTCCACCATGGCCACCGTCTCGATCTAACTCCCTCGAGGAGCGGCGGCTCCGTTACCAAAGGCAAGTATGTATGTACTTTTCTCGCACTTTCGCCCCTCTCGGTACGGGCCACGGGGGCGGACGACGAGGGTGGCACCGGAAGCATTTAGTTGCCACTTGTAGTCGCCTCGCCGCTCTCGAAAATAGAGGGCCCCGGGGATAATTCAAGGAACTTGCACCTCTTTAATCAAACGGCGAAAATCAAAGCACTCTCTGTTCTGTTCGTAACGCTGGTAGAAGGAAGGTGGCTCGAGTGGGACCGGGTGGATACTTTGAAGATTTATGGGCGTCCGCCCGTTGAATTTGTCGGCATTCTATCTTGTTGAACGCGTGGAGTCGAATATTTTTCAAACCGATGATTGTGGACGATATTGTACGATATGCGTTTGGCCACACAGATATTCTTTCGGCGTTAAGGGGATTCTCGGGGATATGTATTTTGAATGCTGAACGGGAATGCTTTATTGCTGTTGTCGCTAACATTCGCTGTTAACTTCCGTACACCCCGATACGAGCTGAGTGGATCAGATCCTCTAAACGGTAATTCGAACTTTGCAACGGTGGAAATTATTTATTGTTGGGTGGAAACAGTAGGGATTTGTGTATCGTTTACGAGGGCACAAGTGTTACAAAATATTGAGCTGGATTTGCGAATACTTTGAGCAGAATGTTATTAAGAATTAATAACTTTCTTAACCCTTAACCGGTGACGTGCCACTTTGTGAAGTAAACGGTGACGTGGAGGCTCACAGACTCCTCTTTAATAATTTGACATTGGCAAGTCTAAATTTATTTTTAAGATACTTTTCCACGTTCTGTTCAAAGCCACTGAAAATTGTCTTCAGGACACACGTTGTAAAACAAGGTCGAATGAAATGAAGGAAAAATAATTCTGCAGGAGTCTTCCACACTCCCCGCCACCAGTTAAGGGTTAATATTGAATGATCCTTTGAGAATTCTTAATTGATAAAAATTCTCCCGCTTAGAACTAATCCTAGCATTCTTCTAAAGTTTCCTAAATACTACTCAGCTCTTGTTAATTGAAATTTACGAGGTACCTGGACGAGAACTTGTGCAAAATACGTACAATTGATCAAACTAGTAAGCAATTTTATAATTAGCAGAATACAAGCTGATTACAGTCAGGAATTGAATGGAATTGAATTTCTCAATTGTATTATAATTGTTTCACTTTCGACGAGCAAAGCGGGTCTTCTCGAATAGAAAATGAGGTTCGCCCGTGAATTCATTGCAAACAATAAATTGAATTAATTACGATTAAGAAAGGATTATTTATTGTCGGTAGTGTTCCATCTAGCGTGGACTTAATTATACGTAATGTTTATTAATAAGCGTAGCTGCCAGTAACGTAATCGTGAATGTTATAAACTTGTTTGGATCAGTGTTGCTTCGTTTACTACTGTTACAGGCGAATTTAATTTGTCGAGGCGAAAGTTGTACGGATCTAGAGGAGGGAAAGTAATATTTACTTATGTGATTGTCGATGGACTCGGCGAGATAAATGAAATAGCAAATAGGGGATGAGAATTCTATTCTTCGTTTTCGGATATTGCATAATTCAGTTGATATATAAATGATTGAGATTATTTCCATTGGATAACAAAACTCAATATAATCAAAATGTATTGTTTGTCGATAAGAAGAATACTCATTATGATTACAAATGATAAATAATATTAAGCTGTTACAACACTATTTTTCGAATCTTTATCGTAGGAGCATATAATGAAAAGATGGGTAGTACACCACGATTTTGTATTAAAAAAAATATATAGCATGGCGATGTTCATTTGGCGGTAATGCGAAACACCAACTCGGTTGTGAATTTATGTATCTATTGTTTTATATTATTTACACTTGCTTGGTGACCGTTCGAATACTCTCTTCCTGTATGTTTCATTCAAAACTACTTTCATTAACTATTGGTGCCACAGTAGTTCGATAAACGTTTAACTAGTAATGCATTCGAGAAACAGTATAGTTTTTTTTTTTAATACGAAATCAAACTATTTGCTTTCTGGAAAAGGTTTAGGTGTAATGGAATAAATATATAAGGACGTTTCATAAGATTCGGGGTGATCAGAAACTTAAGTGTTTGGAAGTGTAAAATAAAATAATTTCAGCTACTTTCACTTAACGATATTAATATCATTATACTCTGCTACTTTATGTCATTTCGTTTCTATGATATTATTATACTAAGAAAACATTTTCTTCCCCTTCTCGAATTAAAACACCACTTCAATCGTTTTACTATTATACACAACCGAATTAATCTGGCTCGAGCGAGAAGCTGGAGATAATTAGATTGAATTGCTAAAAAACACTACTAAACAAATAAATTATTTTATTTTAAACTCGGGGATCCCTTACCTTTCTGGTGCGCTGAATCTTAAGTATTAGGCCTAATAAGTATTAATTAACATAAATGAAGGATATTTATTAGAGAGGAACAATCAGAGACCACGATAACGAAAGTATTTAACGAAACTTATTAAGAGAACGAAATATTTAGCTTGCGTTCCAATCGAAGTCTTTACGGTATGAAGTTCGCGCAAAAGCCACCGGGTGTCCGAAAATTTGTACATAATATATATATATATATAAATGAGTGTATCTATGTGTATTTAGCTTTTTGTCCATCTATATAGATTATACATATTGTATAATAAACTATCGACGGTGCGAGTGAAAGTATTACGTGTTACGAAGTCTCCCCGCGAAAGACTTTCAGCATTCACAAAAAAAGAGTACGTAAACTATTTTTACCATCTGAAAACAAATCAGTTACTACTAACTCGTCCAACTATACACTCCCTTTTTATTCTCTCTACAATTTTCAGAACGTTTAGAAAATGTAATACCTTCGTTCGCGCTGAAATACCAGACCACGCTGTATTTTGGAAAATAGCCGACGCTAGAAACGATTCTTCCGGTCGTGTCTACTCGAAGTTTTAATATCGTCCTGATGGCTAGAGGCGTTTGTAAAATAAGACCCCGATTTCATGCGCGCAACTATGCGGATGAAAGAAACGTCGGAAATACCAGTTCCCGGAAAAATGGGGACTTAAATTTTTCGGACGTCATAGGATCCACAGTAGTCGGAGATTCTTTAGCTCCGAAAACGTCAGCCGACGATGAGATGTGAAACTCGAAAATTCTTAGCGAAAATGAGGTTGCAGTAGGTGAGAATGTTTGCTTAAATAATTTTGCAGTATTCGTTGATTTCCGAGGCATGCCGGAATATGTATGACAATGCAATAATTTGATGAACCAACGAATAATAGAAAACCGGACTCCTCATGATTTTTGTAACGCGTTGAAGATGCTTCGTACCGCAATTTTCGACGAAGCTATAGCATATGCAATTAAAGCACTGTAACGATGAGAGACACACGGTAGTCGTTAGGTATCGAACTTCACTAATAGAAGTAAAGATTAATGCACAAGAGGCGACGATATATTCTACGGACACTCGGTATTTTCTTAATTGATCCGAGCAAAATGAGATTGAAAGTTGAAGATGGCGTAGAATGCGGGACGAATGGAGGGCGTAACAGTCATTATTGACAATCGTGCATCGCAGACCAACAACTAAGAGAAAGGACGAGTTCCAATAGAAAATGAGCATTTTTGAAAAAAAAACGAAACAGGTTCCTAATTCCCTCGATGGTCGCGTGGTCTTTCGTTTATAATAGACCTCCTTCGAAATCTCCATTTCTCTAATTCCGAAAGCGACTTTTTTCACCGCACGGAAGGTGCACAAAGGTGATTTCGCGAAACAGCTTGTACATAGCCCGTCTGTTTTTGTAGAACGATCGCGAGGCGCACAATATTTGATTGTGGCCCGTTAGGTGTAGAATGTACCTTGGGAAACATCATTATGATAACAGATGCTTTATTTTTTAATAAACAACTGACAGAGACTTATTACTTATTGTCAATACAGTAAATACTCGTTAGGAGCCCGTCGAACGGGGCTGGCGGCGGGCTCCTAACGCGACTGGAGACTATTCCGCGCGGCCACTGGCGCGAGTGAGAAAACCCAATGAGCGAGCGAGAGGAAACGAAAGCCGACGGCAACTTCGTGTCGACTCGTTCGTTTCCTCTCGCTCGCTCATTGGGTTTTCTCACTCTCGCCCGAAGGATTCCAAGAAATGGTGGGGATAGTCGCCGGGCTCCTAACGCGTGGTAAACACGGGCTCCAAACGAGGATTTACTGTATACTGTAATTGTAGATCTAACGGGCTCGCGATTCACCTAAGATTTGTTCTGATTATTTGTTGCACCCTGCTCGCCCTTAATAATCATTAGAAGACGCGATATTAGGGAGCTGAAAAGTCAGTTAGCTGAGAGTCTTCAATTTTCAAGCACCGTTTGCTTAAGAGCAACATCACACATTGTACAAAGTTGAAAGCATAGCAGGCAAAAGATATACATACATAGTGTTTAGTAATTCTCGCGAAAGACTTAACACGATTGTCGTTGATTTTTTATAAGTATATAAACAATTTCGAACCGAGAATATAATTGAAAGCAGAGTTTACTGTT
This sequence comes from Andrena praecox, assembly GCA_963932275.1. Classification (NCBI taxonomy): domain Eukaryota; kingdom Metazoa; phylum Arthropoda; class Insecta; order Hymenoptera; family Andrenidae; genus Andrena; species Andrena praecox. The sequence goes on along the minus strand of OZ010731.1, from coordinate 50,899,833 downwards.
GACATATATGTATGAACATGATCCTGTGAAACTTATTGTTATCAATTCCCAAAGTTGGATGCTCATATGATACTGAATTTCTTTCTTATATAGCAATTTGAAAGTTTTGAAATGCTTACGCGTTAAAACATCGGTCCCCTTTTTTGTAAAAAGATAAAAGAATGGAATATTTTTAAATAAAAATGAAGCTGTATATTAGGGATGAGTTTCTCGAAGCGTCGAAACTTTGAAATCCAAAAAAGGTTCGAGTTTCGAGAATTCGAGTTTCGAGAAATCCAGTTTCGGGAATTCGAGTTTCGAGAAATCCAGTTTCGGGAATTCGAGTTTCGAGAAATCCAGTTTCGGGAATTCGAGTTTCGAGAATTTAAAAATTAGGTTCATATCCACCCCAACTGTATTTTAAAATTTCTAAATAATTGAATATAAATTTAATTAAACATCAGAGATTACCAAATAAAGTGAAAAAATGAATATAACATACCATTCGAAAGAATCAAGAGACTGCCCTCTCCTGGATGTACTAAATACCATGGAAAAACCTTTACCGAGTTCTAAAGTATAAAACAAAAATTTTGTTACTATCACTTTATAGTTCCTAAAAAAAAAATGTATAATACATATTTGCATCCAACTTGGATTGACGACAGAAAAATATACTCCTGTCCCCCGAGTCATTCGAGACAGTGGTATATTTTTCGAAAACCTCGGCGCATAAGCGAAAAGCGACGGCACATTGAACGCAGGTGAAGTGCATCGATCATTGCGCAAAGATTTCTTCGTGTGCCACGTGAAACTTTTATTGCCACAGTCATTGCGATACGTTGTGCATAATTCTCCAGCAAGTCCACGAAACCGTATATACGCGAGGTTTGTCGATCTTTGTACATATATTTTTATATTGCGACCGGTATAATCGAACTTAATTACAGTTACTCACAATTATTTTTATATTGCAATATATCTATGTGGACTGTGACGCTTCCGTTCCGATTTAATTCAAACTACCCGCGGTTATTCGTTAATCGTTAAATTCAAGCCACGGCAAACACCGGTATGTATTCGAACTATTCGAGCATCGATATTGCTGTATTACAAAATGGCGAATGCTGGTGTTTGCATTTGGTCGCAGTTTTTATAGTTTGCGATTTCGATGGAGACTAAAGTGTTACGTACGCACGACGCTCTAGGAACCTAAGCGGGAAGCGAGTCTTTCCAAATCTGTGACCACTTTTCTCATTCGCGTTTGTCGATGCAATATATTTTGCGAGCTAAGGGGACGTTTCAATTAGAGAGACTTGCGTTTCGATGTAGTAGGTACTAGATGGATTCAAATGAGACGCGCGTGCGCATAAGGCGCGGGCTGCCCAGTGACGACGTGACGATCGGATGCGCGCGCAGCGTACTTTGCAATTTCAATGCACGCGAATGTGTGGCAGGATTGTAACGGCTTTTGTTAAGTCACTTTACTTTCGATTAACTGAATTATCGACGATCGCTATTCTGTAATGGAAACGCGCACGAGTCGATGCAGAACGGTTATATTTTACTATCCGCGATCGTCTCTTTGGCAGAAAGATTTCTAATATTTCTGAATGCATCGTTACATTGTAAAGTACCTTCTGGGATGGCGTAACTTCATCCAGATAACTATCTTTAATTGCAACAAGACTATATATATATGTATTAATTTCGACTTGAAATTACGAAAGTAAAACTGAGAAGCGCAAAAAGGACAATAGGAATAGATCACGATTCTAATTTAAACTGTGGATTATAACTGCAAGCGAAAAGTCCCTGAATAAATGCAATTGTATTTTTACTCTGTGATATGTGTACAGACAGCGTACATACTTGTATATGTTTTGTTGACGCAAGTCTGTATTGAAAATCTATTGTAACGTTGATTGGACTTGAGTAATAAATTCGAACAATAAAAAAATGGAAAGCATTCGAAACCAATATTATAATACAGCATTTCCGTAACTTTCCTTCCTCGCTTTTCTTTCGAATTTCCTCTAATACAATCTAACTACATACCGAGCTGAATAATGAACATTTTGGTAATTGAAGAAAATCACGCGTATCGCGTGCTTTTCGATGTTATCGTTCCTTTCTTAAAAGACCTCACGACTCTACTCATATTTGTTACAAATCCAATGTGTATTCATAGAGAATGAAAGCTAAATTTATCAACTTTACAATCAGATGTGCACATCTTTACGATGTGGATGTTGAACGCGAACGGAGGTTAGAAAGGAAAAGATGAAGTATAGAAAACCAATCACGCAACTAAACAACATCGACGTTAAAATTTGCAAATCTTTGAAGGGAAATAATTAACGCACACGAGTTGCTTCGAATCTTCGAACGCCTTAGCAGAGTACACCTCGATACGAATGCTATCACTCGCTTTCACGTGTGAATTAACCCACTTCACTTTTTCCTCAAATCGAGCACAATTGATTTTAACGATATTTCCTTCATATTTTACCACCGGCTCCGTTACGAAATTTCTGTATAACATTCCTCGGTAGGCTCGGACGATGCATGTTTCCGACAATTACAAATACGCTGGGCATGAAAAATGTCAAAAACATCCTCGGCTTCCGAGGAGGGGAGTTCGAGTCGTAACTTGACTTCCAAATGCATTAAAATGGAAGTTTCGAAAAACGACCAGTTGGTTGATACGTATCAGAAAACGTACGGGGACGAATGTCGGATTTGCCTGAAAAGGGCTGTTGAAATTTGTGAGCTATTTCGAAATGGGGACGCTATTGCTCGTAAACTTATGGCCGTTGCTTCTGTACAGGTTAGTTTGCCACTCTTCCCCTTATAACCAATTGTAAACAAATCCCTTTAGATCTCGATCCTCTCCTTTGCGTATTCGTGATAATTTCGTGCTCTATGCTGTCTGAAACCGTGTGAAGAGGCTTCCGAAATAGGTATGCATTGTGCTATCAACTCGAAATGACTGAAGCCAACACAAGTGGATAGAAACTAGCTCGAATCCCTAAAACGCACGACAATTAGAATTCACTGTGTTCGCAATGAACTTGAAGTTCCGAACTTGCATCTATTCGATTGTTCCATCGCAGAGCAACCGCTTATACGATGTTATATCGTGCGCATAGCCTTATGTTAAAAACTTTGTACTTTGAATAATAACAGTTTTTTTTTTTTTTTCAATAGCGTTTGTTTGTTGCCGACTGTTCTTAACAAATTTGAATATAAAAAAATTGAATTTTACAACGATGTGTTTACCTTAAGAATAGTGTTAAGTACATGTATAAATAATATGTTGAAAGCATTCGTAATAAACTTTTTATATTCGAAACGATGTGTTCAAGTTCTTACGGCCAGGGAGCGTACGAGAATTTGGTTCCAACGGCGAAAGCTGAAGTGATACGTGTTCTTTCCGCTTTTAGGTGGACGAAGGAGACGGTTTGCCGCCGGTGATATGTTTGCCTTGCAATCAACGCCTAGACGCATCCTACGATTTCAAATGTCAAATACAGAGTTCGGACGATAAGCTCAGGCAGCTTCTGAAATTTAAGTCCGCTAACGACTCCGTTACCAGCGCCAGTATAGTCACGGCCATAATCGCCGACGTGATATCCAGCGTAATATCCTCCGAGAAGGAAAACGGCCAGAAGGAAGTAGTTTGCCCGGCGAACTTCTGTCCGGATAACTTCTGCTTCGCGAAAGACGACGCCACCTTCTGCCTGAATTCGGATAAAAGCTTGTTCTGCTACGAGAGAGAAACGCCGGGTCAGTTAGGCAACGCCGAGCAGAAAAAGAGTACGGAGCACGCGAACGTTTATAAAAGTCTGCTAGAAGATTCTCAGAGGGACATCGAGTCGATCAAACAAGAAGAATTGATGCTTTTCGACCAGTGTATAGAGAACAATAAAGTAGAGTCTATAAGGCAAATTAATTCGATTAAAGACGGATTGAGAAGCGACGACGGATTGGCTCTGTTCCACGAGCGTATGGAACAGAAGAAGGACACTCCGTTCAAAGCTGCCGCGAATAACGACGGGCTATTAGAAATAGGAAGCCAAGAGATAACGGAAGAACCGTCGAAACCTGACGGCGCGCAGGACGACGAAGAGAAGCCTCTTATATCGCGCGCGACTAGACTACGATGTACGCAGTGCATCAAATCTTTTCGTACGAAAGTGGCCTTGCAGAGGCACGCCGTCGTACATAAACGGAAAACTAAATTGCGATATGTATGCTACATCTGCGAGAAACAGTATTCGACTCATGCGAAAGTGAAGGAGCATTTAGCGATGTGCCACGAGACGCACGATAGGAAAGAGAATATCGAGCATAAGAGAGTTAGCTACGAGCAGGAGAAAGAAATCGCGTGCGTACAAGATAAGAGGATCGGTAATGCTCACGTAAGTATGCCGTAAATTATTAGTTTTATTTCGAGGTAACGATTCTATCGCCGCGTTTCTAGGAGAAAAGGCAGAAGGCGCAGAAAAACGAGGACTCCTCGAAAGAACAACGGAGAAATCTGAAATTTACCTGTAAAGTGTGCTCGAAGCAATTCACTTATCAGAAGTCATTCGTGACCCACGCCAGAAGTCATTCGGAGTATAAATCGGAGGAGCTGGAGGACACCAATCGGTGTACAGGGAAAGAAAGGCCTGCGGAGAATGTCGAGGAGGAGGAAGAGAACGAAGAGGAAGAAGACGAGGACGAGGACGACGAGGACGAGAACCTCCCAGCGGAGAGCCTGCAGTGCACTCAGTGCGGAAAACTGTTCGCAACAAAGAGGAATCTGAAGAGGCACGTCTCGACGCACAGCGGATTAAAGTACACCTGTGGTACTTGCGGCAAAGGGTTCTCCAGAGTGGACAAATTAAAGGATCACGAACAATCGAAGCACAAGTCCGAGATGTTCGAGAGCTCCGATCTGGATGACAAAGAAGATACGGACAGTGTAAATAAGGAAGACTGTTTAGAGCGAAGGAAGAAAGTAAGTCACTCGATATAGCCGCGTAAGCGACATTTCGAATAGTTTTCGTTAAGGGGACCTTCCGGTCTAAAAGTCGATTTTTTTTATTTATTTCATTTTTCGAATGTTCAACCTTTTAGGAATACGTGTTTAAAAGGATTTGTTGAAATTCGTAAAATTCCAGAAGTTATAGGGGCATTTGAGTAGCGGCAAATGCATGGGCAACAACCGGGCACTCGGCGCTCACGTAAACCTTTAAACGCGTTTTTCTCGAAACAGTGTCCTCAAAACGTTATTAACCGATTCGACTGAACCTTTTTTTATTTTGAAGAATATACTTCCGGCTAGGGGGGAACTAGAAAAATTACAAAAAATTGAAAATTTATAATTTTCAAAGGCGTTGAAAGGACGAAAAGTACAGGGAAAACTGATTTCAAACTTCAAGTGTCGTTATTTTCTAAAAAAAATGTCATTTTTTTAATTTTTTCTAGCCCCCCCCCCCCCCTAGCCAGAAGTATAATCTTCAAAATAAAATAAGTTTCAGTCGAATCGGATAATAACTTTTGGAGGTACAGGTCCCACCGATTTGGATCAATTTTTTGACGCCTTGACTTTAACGACTCCCCAGGGCCGTCTGCAATGATTAATTATACAACAAAAAATATATTTCTATAACTTAAGACATCCTTAATACAATGCAAAAAGTGCCATTAAATTATATATAGTAGTTTTCCTTTAATTAATTCCTAAAAATCACCTATTTTTTTGGGCTCTAGACCGGAAGGTCCCTTTAAGATGCCGAGGCTTTCTTAATCGTACGTTAGAGTAATTTTAGGAAATTGGGAACTGTTTCAGGAGCGTCACAACAGACCGCACAAGTGTGCGCTGTGCCCTAAATCCTTTGCACAGGCTCAGTCCCTGGCAAACCACATAGAGCGTCACAAGCGTGTCAAAGAAACCCAGAAACGGTTTCTCTGCGAGGTTTGCAGCAAGTGTTTCGCACAGAGTGGTTCTCTTGTCGCGCACATGCGTACGCATACGGGAGTGAAACCATATGTTTGTAACGTGTGCAGTAGGGCTTTTACAAAGAGCACTTATTTGCAATTGCACCTACGCACGCACAGCGGGGAAAAGCCTTACATTTGTCAGTATTGTAGTAGAGCGTTCGCGCGTGCGAACACATTGGCACGGCACATAACAATGCACACAGGGGAGGCGAAGTATCATTGCCAGATCTGTACAAAGTCGTTTAGAAGGCTGACTTCGTTGAATGAACACACGTACACGCACACTGGTCAGAGACCGTATGCGTGCAAGATTTGTACAAAGAGATATAATAATGCCGGGTCACTTTATGCACACAGAAAGAAGTGCAAAGCGCAGCAGCTATCAAATACCGGCTACGCGGTTTCCGTGGAGAACACTGTGCCGCAGCAGGATGTGAACGTTCCGCAAGTCTTGATCTATTCGCAAAGGAAGCTGGTGGAAGATGCGACTGTCGGCCAAGTTACGCCCACGCCGCAATACATGCTGGCGAATGTGCACAATCAGAAGAGCCTTGGATCAAATGTCATCCAACCGTTCGCGGTGGAAGACCCAAATGTTTATACAATTAATTCGAAGCAATTCAAGAATCCTTACTATACAATTTATCCAAATATGTAAGATAACAACCAGTGCGGGAGATTGAATAAAAAAAAATGTCTTTTTTAGAGTCACACATGTATCGCTTTTCTCTCAAACACTGGTAAATACAAACCCGAAGATGGGGGGCTAAATGACGTAAGGTAAGTGAACGAATCGGAAGATTTATAATATACGGAAAAGACAAAGTGCTCCAAATTAGAAATGAATGTAATAAACATTTGGTTACGACAATCCGGATTGTTTTTTGCAATCGGATGCAAACAGTTGAAACATCGTTTACTATTCCTTGTTTATTATGTTTCTCCCTTTTAATCCGATTACTTTGAATACTTACTGTTCTAATTCGACTATAGAAAGTATTAGTAATTTTACTATCTGATGTCGCAAAAATATAGCTTAATCGACATCGAAGAATATTAACAAATTTATTTGTTCCTAAGTGTCATTATACTTAGCACGATAAGAGCAATATATATAAATAATTAACATGGTTCTTACGAAATATATGACAGTATTGTGTCGAATAACAAAAAGAATACGATTCTTACTTCTTATCTTACATTCTCTTATGTTTCGTAATTTTTATCGCGCGCCTTCATTCTCGGTTTAAGGACTCATTCCTTCTTGGCAGAACTTGTTTCATCATCGAATACATCTGCTTCTGTATCCTCTGCATTGTTGTCGTCCAGATGCTTCAAGTTTGGCGAGCTCCTCGTCTGAGGGAATATCTCTTCGATAGGTGATTCATCGTCTATCGTTTTGCTTCGATGCGCGTTCATGGTCTGTTTCCATTGAACACCTTTCTTTTGGGTAGTTCCCATTGATTTGTGCCTTCTAACAAGGAACTTGGGGCTTCCGCGTTTGAGCGTCACTTTTTCTGTGACTGGTAAGTTTGCTTCTGGCGGCTTTAAATGATACGTGTCGGTATGACGGCAGTGACAGTGACAGGTGTCCGAGCGAGGGCTATCGCTTGTGCTCGCACTGAAAGTGCCAGGCATCTGCACATCTTCAAAATCACGAAGCTCTTCCACTTCCAGAAGCTGATCTGGAGTTAGCTGGTCCAACGAGGGTCGATGCCAGACTCTGTGAGTATATTCCTTCCAAGGATTTGCGTCGCCGCTGTATACCAGCGGTGTGTCGATGAAGTGCCTCGCAGGACTCGACAAGTTAGTCGCGCTCGGCCAAGGCTCTAGAATCACCTTGGGGCTCTTCGTTAACGTAAAAAATGGCTTTCGATTCTGATCGATGCGCTGCGTTGAATATTTCCCTAGGTGTGAGAACTTCATCACAGCTTCCGCGATGGTACTTGACCGCTGGTCTGGCGGTGTTTCTTGAATATCGAATTGTAAAACTGTCTCAGGAGAGTTTTGATCAGTGTTTGTAGGTGTTTCAGCGGGTAGACTGATCTGGCTGAAACAAACGAGCCTAACTTAATAAAGTTTCATTGCGCGACTGCTTTCCAAGTACTTCGTACTAAGGTCGCTTCAAAGCTTCAATATTTCTTAAACCCTAGCTAGAAAATAGCATCTCGCAAAGCATACCTTCACCTCTTTATGCAGAGGAAAGCTGCGCGACAATATGTATTAAAATCTTACCGCCTTTCGCACGATGGGCTGTCAGCGTGAGTAGCCAGACTCATGTTCGACGTATGAAGAGACGGCTTCAGGTCTTCGTCATCTTCTTCTATATCTGGTAAAAACATGGTTTGCTTCTCCTCAGGAACGCTGTAAATGCGAGAACCTATACGGCGTCCCATGAAACGGATCGAAGCTAATAACAAAAGGATGTTTAACGATACTAACGTCATTTTTGCCACGCTACCACGGTATGTTTTCTTCTTATACGCGGCTGCCGCTTCTGTGTATGGTAGAATCAGATTCTCGTCGTCGAAGTAAATGTCTTTGACCAGGGGCGGACACCTGTTCATGAGAGTGTCCACCCCGAGATACGATACCTGTAACACATTTAAGAAACGATGTGTTATTAAAATAGTCTTAGGAATCCGATATGTCTAATCACCTTAGTGTGACGGTCAATTATCCAGTTCAACTCAAAGTCCTCGTCATCATCACCAAAGGGATTGATTAATTGTTCAGCTACCTGTTAAAATACGATCCAAGTTTTAACTCGTACGCGCTTTATTATTGAAAGAAAAATGTAGACTTCGGTCACAGATTACAAGGTACCTTTAATAACCCCATGAAGAAGAAGAACTGCAGAATGGTAAAAATCGGTATGTAGGTATCGATCTCCAGTTGAAATTGCTTTTCATTGCCATCGATGTATTGCCGAGCTACCAAAGCAACAGCGAAGAAACTGTACGTGGCTAATGTCACAACTTGCGTATAGACTAATGGGATACATATCCAGTCGAAGCTCCACAAGAGGCCGCATTTTGTGCGAAACTCGCTAAATTCCTGTAACAATTGTTCAGCGTTTAATAACTCCTGCTTGGCTTCCTCTGTTAATTGATACCAAATAACGCGAGACTCATTTTATATGACATATACCTCCATAACTAACTTTAGTCCCTGAGGATCTGGAATCCTGCGATTTTGACGCGCCTCTTTTAGAAGATTGATAAACCATGTGCAAGGGATCCAATACGTGTTGAATTCCGAGCTTGGAACTGCCAGAAACAAGTCCAATTCCAAAGATGTCATAAATCCTGTGATATATTACTTTATTAGTTATCCGTTACTTAGGTACTGTAATATTAATGTTTAATCACGTTCGAAGATAAATAAATTTCATAGGATTTATGCATTTATGTAGACTTTGTGCGATATCTAAAAGAACAATTAGTCTAACAGTTAGTCTAATAGTGAACAATATTTTTTAAGGGAAACAATTAACACAGATTTAATGAAATGCATAAATTTGTTAGTTCAGTTATTTCTTACATTGTGGAATCTTCTACTTTAACTATTACTCTAAACTCTACGAAACGTTCTAAATTAGAAATGCGCTCGTTAAGCTATTACAGACCGTTTGATAAACACGTATCCATAAATCTTATGAAATATTTCAGATACACCCTTATCGATGAAAATTCAAGCGCCAACTTTACTTTGCTCGTTGATATATAAAATTACGTCCGATTTTCATAAAGACACGTGTAACAAAAATAATGAAAAAATATTAGAATTAAAGTATACCCCAATGTGTTTAAGGTGCAACTGGCCAGAAATGTATTCATCTTGGTCAAAGTATTCTTTGTATCGCAACTAGATGACTATATTTTCCAGTCTCACTGCCGAGACTTTTGTTCTATCATTCGCCACCATCGATTTACCGTAGTTCTTGTTCTGTCACTCTAACATTCTTCGATGTAAGCAAACGCGAAGTGCGCGTCCTACTCGAGCGCGTGCTACGGGTTAAAATTAGTAAATTCATGTTAGAGAAAAACTTTTCTAGTCGCGGCGATGGAAAGGTCCGTTTCTAGTTCGACGATCAGACATAAATAGTTTACCAGAATCAACAACATGATCGAGGGTCGGAAATCGCTTTTTCACCGCTGAACTGATCGATCGCAGGACGAGTATCAAAGACAGATTCAAATAACGCATGAGCGCCCTTCGAAGCATACGGCTGTATTCATCATTCCCCGTGACATATAACGCAATTAAATGCATCACTCTGCGGAAGAATATTCGTGTGAGATGTATCGATCGTTCGGAAGTTTATTCTTGAGACTCACTTGTCGGGCCAAGGTATCGCTTGGTATTGTTGCCACCATCTGTGAGCAACGTAGGACACATAGAAGCCCAGAACGAAACTTAATGGAATTAAATTAATGAAATTGTCGCAGTAAATAACAATCTGCTCGAATTCCCTAAAAAGTCAGAGTACGCTTGAGTAAAAGGATTCCTAGTAAAGTTCTCCTCCTTTTCAGTAATTGACGACCAGTGACGGGCCCAATGTAACGAGAATATGTTTCCCTCAGAATTATAATCAGGGGTTTAAAACAGTTATGATATCGGTTTCGGTTCTTGAAACAGTTATGAAGAACCGATATTCTGAATAACTGTTATAAGGAACCGAAATTTCCGACTATATCGATTTCGGTTACGGTTCTACGGAACCGATATTATACCGGTTATAACGGTTCTAGAACCGTTATTTTTTCGGTTCTATATCGGTTCCATATCGGGTCTAAAACGGTTCTGGAGTTGGTTTATTTCGGTTCGTAAATTGATTCTTATAAATTGTTCCGACGAAATTGTTATATCTTTTAACTCTCCGATGGCTGTGCTTGGATTTATTTTGTCAACGCAATTTCAACGCAGACGTCTATTCTTGCTTTAGCCATCATCTCAGTAGCGTATCTACGTCAATGTTTTGATGGGTAGCTGTTTATTACTCCGTGGCGGAATCGGCTTGACTGTGAAAGTGTGAAAGCTTGCGTTTTTTTCAAAGTAACCATGTGGCGCGGATGGGGACGAATGCTCCTATACAATGTATAGGTAATTTGCTCCGCACGCGTAGCGCGGACGCTCCGCTGAACTCTGAAACGGGCCTAACGTAAACAATTTTTAGCTTAAACCAATCATCGCGAGTTGAGATGTTTGAAGAAGCTCTTGACAAAAGAAACCCATGGACGGCCATCCCAGAATTGAAACAGTGCGATAAAATAGAAACATTATTTCTGATTCGGATGTCGCAGGATACACAAGTCTCATTTGTGAAGTGCATTTTTAGAAGCAACTACAATTAGAAATTCTAATAATAAGTACAAAATTATTTCTTCAAAATCAATTCTTAATATACAGTAATCTGTAAGCGTAATATCCACTTATTTCAATTCCTGTAAAATCGATGCGAGAATCAATTCCAGGACCGTTCTAGAACCGATATAGAACCGAAAAAATAACGGTTCTAGAACCGTTATAACCGATATAATATCGGTTCTGTAGAACCGTAACCGAAATCGATATAGTCAGAAATTTCGGTTCCTTATATAACAGTTATTCAGAATATCGGTTCTTCATAACTGTTTCAGTCAGAGCCGATATATAACTGTTTGAAACAGTTATTTTCGGAACCGTTTCAATCCCTGATTACAATGCATTCGTGACATTGAGACACTAAAGAAATCATCGATCATGAATTTCATTCATATTTCAAATACTTGCACCCCGCACTGGTGACGGAATCTCTACCGAACCAACAATATATAACAGCTAAATTGCGAACTTTTTTTGCGTCGGAGTAAGTAAACGTCGGTAAATAGCAGATAGCGCGCCGAAGAGGACTAGAAACAGGAGGAGTTCTCTATAGATGAGCTTGTAAAGTGAACCTCTCCACATAAAAAGCAGCCTCGTGAATCCGCCGCTCGTGGAATTGGCAACTTGATACTGATACGTCACCGTCATCTTCCTTTCGCTCAATATCTACTACTTTCGCAACGAAGGTAATTTTGTCGCAGAAATAGCAGCTTCTTCCTTTTCATCGTTATTACGAGTTTCGCCTTAGGGAACCTGGGGACAAATTCGAATGAGAACGTGGAAGATCTAGTGGATCTCGCGCGCGATTCTTACTGCGAGCTGCGTACGATACCTCAGGCACAGTGGAATGAATATGCGATACTGCAAATCGTCTTAGTTTAACGCAAGAGACGCGACGCGTGGTTCGTCCACGATGCGTTGTCCAACGAGGGAACCATCGATTCGAAGTCCATTTCGCGTCCCTGCAAACAGACGGCAATAATATTACTTTCTTCAAAGATTCGTTACAAGCTTAACCCTTTCGGTACCAGCGCCGGATATATCCGGCATCCATCTGATGACCTGTGTGTACCAGTGCCGGATATATCCGGCGTCACGGAACGAGCCGTCGTTCCTAGCGCCGACTTTAGTCGGCATCTCCGATAGTTTAAAAAAAAAAAAAAAAAAAAAAAAATTAGTCAAAAGCACTTTCGCGGAAATGTACGCCGTACTGAAAGGGTTAAATACACGATACTAGAGACAACATACTAAAGCAGATCCACAGACTTTCGTAATACAATATTTATACGAGTAACACGTAGGTATGTTAGTCTACGCAGGCTACAGAAAAATCAAGCAGTTATCACGTAGCGAAGGGAACGCCATTCGGTAAGGCACGAGAATTGTCGTCGGGGAGTATAGGCTGCGTGGTTTCTTTAGACTATGCATCGTAAATAATGCTGAGTAGTTACGGGAGTCGCGCCAGAATCCACCGGCACGTTAAATATAACTTCGGACATTGAAATAACTGCTGTCTTAGTAAACATAGAACATATGCGAGGTTTCCGAGTAGACTGCGATCCGCACTTCTAGTCCGCGTGGTAATTATTGTCCTTAACATACTTTCCGCGCGTAGAGACTGATTTCGAGGAATTTCTGTTCAACCGCTACTTTAATGAATCATCCATGGTCAACGATCAGCGCAGCCTGCATGTCACCAAGCGTTCGATCCTTAGCGCCGAAGGGGTAAATAGCTTTCGGCGCACGTTACTCTCGCGTGGAGATACTTCGTTTGGCTTTCTATTTCGTAAATTCTATTTCTCGTCTATAATTGTTTTATCGCAATCGTGAGTCACCGATGCGATTGAGATATCGGCCCCAATCGGCCCGCCCGCAACGGTCGTGTGTGTAACGACACGTGCGCGGCGTCATTGTGCGTCCAAGAGATTGTCTGACGGCCACGAGACGCTCATCGAGGGAGCGGTCTAAAAATATGTTGAAAAGAAGCACGCGACATTGGCCGAGCTGTGAAACGTTTCCGTTCGGATTCTAATGCGATAGGTACTATAGTCTTAGTCGGTTAAAACTAACTCGAAGCGGTTTGTTTTTTCGTTGTAATACATTTAAACGCCCGCGAAAGACAATAATGCAACCTTTGAATTGTACGAAGCACGACGCGACGGGACTATCATTTCCTGTAAATAGGAAGCTATGGTAAATAGTAAAAATAAATAACTCGAGTAGCTCTATTACGAGAGAATTAATATTACAATATTAGCACATTGCTGTCAACCGTCTTTTGTGATAGAAACTGTTAATTATTGAAATACGAAGTCGTGATAATGGAAATGCGTTAAGTCTATCTTTACGAGAACTCGTTGGAATTTACGTCAGTTAAACGCTCGGTTAATTAACATCAGGGATTTGTTAGTTATTATACACATATCGACATATCATTCTTAAACGCGTATTAAATATATTCTGCTAGCGCGTGATGAACGGAACTACCACTGAAGTCGGCGCTTGAAGTGGAAATTTTTTCACTAATATCCCGAACGTGAACTAACACTTTATCGGTCGCAAGCACAGGTATGCGCTCGAAGCTTGTAAGCGGCAAACTGCTTCGCTAAGAACATCCGCATCGTCATTGCGAATGTTAACATTTGACGCTGGTCAATTCTGATCCGATGGCAGATGCCCAAATCTAAAAGGGGTCGAATGTCAAACTCGTATCAGACATATTGTATGTACATCTCACATGTCTGAATGCTATATACCCTTTTCGTACAAAAAGGAAAGGGAAGAAAATTAATTGTTCTCATTGCAGTTAGGTATGTCGGGCGACTTTAACTATATCGACGAAGTTTACGGCTTTGTTCCTGCACTGTCTTTTGTTCTGAATTAGATTGAATTATACATAAAATATGATGTAAGGTTCTTCCATATGTATACTTTACTTTCTTAAATCTTTGACTGACAGTGGCGATTATTTGGGTTAAATGTTTTAATCTGTGTTTAATGTTTAATCACAGACGAGGTATAGGATAGATCTATCACCATTTTCGTGTCACACGCAACGTTATCGATTCAGCCTAAAATAGGATAACTCCGATAACTCCTAGCACAGACCAGGTATAGAATAGACCTTTCACCCTATTGTCTTCAGTGTCACTCGATTTTGGGGCTCTAGAGCCCCATTACCATTTCCGTGTCGCATCCAACGTTAACGGCTAAGCATGAAATAAGAGTGCAGCACTACAAGCGGTAGGAATGAAAGTTATAATAACGGTGAGAATTTAGATACAGGGTGTCCCGATGCCAAATTAATACAGCATATTCAAGAGGCAAATAATTCAGAAGGTCATATCGAAATAAAAACTTCTTCATTTGCTTATCAATCAGCAACTCTACAGACCCATACAACGGAGAAGCATGCATTGCCTCTCAGCTATCTTATAATTCCTTAATAAATTATTTGCGGACGTGGGTTTATATTAACTTTTTTCAATTATTTGACCTCCTAAATACGCTGTATCAAATTGGCACCAACCTACCGAGATACTCTGTCTATGTACAGAGATACACTTTCGTTTATCATTTTGAACGCTTCCTATAATAACTAATTAAAAAATGATTAATAAATTATGGTAATCTTATGATGTGTCTCGTACCAAGCAGCAGAGTAGTGGTGGGCCCATGCCTGTACGTGTAACTCTACACAATCACGTCGTTCCGAAATCTTTACCAATTTTTCCTAACCATATGGCTTCTTTCAAACATTTTCCCTTCTCAACGCGCAGAATATGTTGATGTAAAAAAAATTAATATTAATTTTCAATGTTATAAACAATTTCGCGGACACTTTTTTTTACAAATGTCCACCGATCCAGAGGTGTAGATTCACCCCCTAAGAGCCACGACCAATAATTTTTCTACACAATGTACAATGAATGTGGAGAATGAACAGATAGGTGTGTTCTGCACGAGAGAGTACTGTTTAAAACTTGAAAGAGTGACGTGTGACGTGATTTCGGTGTGGCTGATTTTTGGGGTGTATGATTGTGGCAGGAATCAGTTGTCAGGCAGCGCACAAAGAATGGTTGGGAGGGTCGCGGCAACAATAATCTGGGTAGACGGTCATCGGGTAAGTGGTTGGGGAAAACCCAAGTGGTGTAAACGATACTCCTGCAGGTCAGGATACTAATTGTGATTTTCGCTTCTCATTTTGGAACCATTTTCGCTTCCAAACTTTTGCCTGTCTTCTAACATCTATACAGGGTGATTCTGGAGCTCCGCCGGACAATGGATGCCCCCAGGTACTCCGTGGCGAGGACAAGCCCCCGCAGTGCCTCGCCGAATTTTATGGGTTTCGACCCTCGAAGGGGTTGGAGTGCCTATTAAGAAGTTAGAAATCTTCGATTTCCGCATTTCTCATCAGATCTTTGCGAAAACGACGCCAATTGATTCCTTACGTTTCGCCGATGAAACTGACCACAAGAACGACGTAATTCGGAAAATAATTAAGGAAATTGCATGAAAAATTAATTTCCATAACCTCAAGCTAATTTCGTTAATAATTGTCCGATTTACATGAAACGTAAAACAGGTATGAATCCTCGGTCGACCCCGGCAAATCGTGGTCTACCCCCCGCAGTCGAGGGTGAAAACGTGAAATATTCATTTCAGCGTATTAAAAAATTATTTTTTTTTCATCGTATAGAAATGGAAGTTACACCAATAGATTCATTATGTTTTTCTGATGAAAATCATACCAAATGTCATGTAAATCGGACTACTTTTACACAAGCAATTTGTATTCCTAATGTAAAAGTAGTCCAATTCTTTTTCCTTTTTCGTATCGAAATGGAAGTTACACCAATAGATTCATTATGTTTTTCTGATGAAAATCATACCAAATGTCATGTAAATTGGACTACTTTTACATTAGGAATACAAATTGCTTGTGTAAAAGTAGTCCGATTTACATGACATTTGGTATGATTTTCATCAGAAAAACATAATGAATCTATTGGTGTAACTTCCATTTCTATACGATGAAGAAAAAATACTTTTTTAATACGCTAAAATGAATATTTCACGTTTTCACCCTCGACTGCGGGGGGTAGACCACGATTTGCCGGGGTCGACCGAGGATTCATACCTGTTTCAGAATAAAATAATTCTTTATTCTTTATCGTATCGATATGGAAGTGATGCCGATGGATTCCTTATGTTTTTCCGATGAAAATCATACCAAATTTCATGTAAATCGGACTATTATTAACGAAATTAGCTTGAGGTTATGGAAATTAATTTTTCATGCAATTTCCTTAATTATTTTCCGAATTACGTCGTTCTTGTGGTCAGTTTCATCGGCGAAACGTAAGGAATCAATTGGCGTCGTTTTCGCAAAGATCTGATGAGAAATGCGGAAATTGAAGATTTCTAACTTCTTAATAGGCACTCCAACCCCTTCGAGGGTCGAAACCCATCAAATTCGGCGAGGCACTGCGGGGGCTTGTCCTCGCCACGGGGTACCTGGGGGCATCCATTGTCCGGCGGAGCTCCAGAATCACCCTGTAGTGGTGCATCCCTATCACTTACGCTACTATGACTTGCTGCCGCCCTTTCCCTTGAAGGTGTGAAATAGTTAAAAGAGGCAAGACAGGTAGCTAAAAAACAAAGTCGCATCAAGTTCGATATAATATTATGTACTCTACGAATGCTTCAAATACTTCCAAAAAATTGTTTGAACTGGTTGGAATAGGTATTCATTATATTCTGCTGCGTGATAAGTTGAATTATTTGTTTAATTTCTGTATTATTTCATGTTTTAATAAGTATATCAATATGTTTGAATTTATATTAAGTGTCGTTCATTTGGTTTATTACACACCCCTCACATGGCATGTTTATATTTTCAAGAGTAAAAAACACAATACCCTCCTTTGCGTGCCGCAGTCGGGTAAAAACCGACCTTTCACGTTCGTATTTATCGTTTTATTTTATTATTTCCGCATTCAACGGCCAGCTATCCGAAATGAACTGAGCATAGCTTCGAATATGTTTCATAATCAAAGTAATAGGATGGACAATGTTGAATATCTCAGAAACAATAAGTTTTAGGATTAATGCACCTTAGTACTTTCATACTCAGAATTCGCTATTCTATTGAATTTGACGATGAAAAATTTGACAGTCCATTTGAAAAAATAAAATTGACCTCCACATCCGATCTATCCTTGTAAAGAAACTAGTTCCACCGTGTTTTGTGTTTCTTACAACCAGACAAGCTTTATAAATAATATTTTCGCTTATTACTTGAAATAATAGATATTTGAGGTGAACCGAGTTAGTGGGACACCCTGTATAACACAGCTTATATACTTTTCTCGGTGATACCGGCAGCTTTACCTGTGGCAATGCTAGAAAAACATTATGTTTCCCGCACCCACCGCTCGAAAATCGGAGAGGGCGCTCGAAAACCAGTGGTTGTTTCAGAATATCGGTACTTCAGAACAGTGACACTGAAGACAATAGGATGAGAGGTCTATTCTATACCTGGTCTGTGCTCCTAGAGCGGTATTCAGAGTCGCTTCTTAAGACTAAGGCCGGTATTCACAAACGTGTCTTAAGATTAAGCAAATGCTTAAGCATTCGGCATCCTTTACTAGCTACTCGGGTTAGTAGAGGATGCCGCATGCTTAAGCATTTGCTTAATCTTAAGACACGTTTGTGAATACCGGCATAAGATGATCTTAAGAATAAGTAGCGACTATGAATACCGCCCCTATACTTCGCCGACTGGATTACAATCACAGACGAGGTATAAAATTCATGCGACTTTACCGACTTGAGTGATCGAGTTGAGTTAGTTCCCAGAGTCAACGGTCTCAAATGTAGAGTGCGCGTCAAAACCATTGATCTTTCGCGAGGGTCGGTATTTCAGTTCCTGTGACGCGACACCCATAGAATGTGAAGCCTATCCTATTTACAACTAGTCCGTGGTGGTGGTGTCATCTTCGTATTTTTACCCTTCATGGGTAAATGCCCACAAACAGCTGTTCGATAGGAGATGTTTATCACAACTTCTTGGGGATATTTTTCACTTTAGAAGTTCGGTTTCTGTCGGTTTCCGAGATAACAGACGATAGTGATGTAGCGTTCAAAATGATAGCCGTCGCGTAATTAATTACTGCTTCTTAGTAAATACGTAACCTCCGTCACTTGTAGAATCTGTAGGGAAATAATCATGGCTCAATGTAAGTTAACCCCCCGCGAGTTTATAAGTAACGCCTTCTCCCCTCAAATCGCTGCGGTATCCTCGATCGCGGCGGACGCGACTTGTCAGAAAAATAACTTATCATTCGTTGAGCTTCTGCAACCGTTCTGCAAATTAAACACGGAAGGTAAGGAACATAGCCTTGCAACATCGCCAATGAGATCGCCAATAGTTCGCATTATTAGTTCTGCTCTGTGCGGCTTTCTTGCGCGTGTAACTTCTTAAGATAAATGGAGATAAGTATCGCAATTATCTTCCACAGATTTAGAATCCTTTGTCGTTTAGTATCGCTACGGAACGACGGAAACAAGCCGTTTCGAGCTGACGATAAAATGTAACAAACTTGTGTATTGTTAAATCGAATAAATATACTGTAATCAATCCCCTATTTGTCTTTAGATATGCTTTGCGTAATTAAATCTAACGATGGTAGCGTTATATGTATTTGGTGGACACAGCAATTGCGCGGCATTGACTAGTCGTTTCGTTATCATAGGTCATTTTAAAGATCCGCAAGGGAATACCGTAGCAGTTAGAAATCTTCGACTTTTTATACAAGATGTTAATGCTCAGCCGCCGGAACCAAGCATCGCCAGGAAAATGTTGAACGAAGCTGTTAGCTCTGTTACGTGCGAACATACAACTTGCGTACGAATCGGAGCGACGGAGCTGGACATACCTGTTTCGGTCCCGTGGTTCGAAGCGTGGAGGGAAATGTTCCTGAGCGTCCAATTCCCGTCGGACCACGAATTCACCAAGCACTTTCTTGCTTGCATGATAGTTGTTTCTACGGCAGAAGACAATCCGTTGGAGAAGATACAGAATATGGGTGCACAGTTACACCAAAGTATACCCGGAAAATTGCCAAAATGGTTCAATAACAATACGCTTAGATATTACATTTTAGTACACGATACTACGCAGGACGATAGGAACAAGTATTTAGCTCTTATTCTACGGACTGCGTATACGTCGAAATCCCCCCGTTTATCCGAAACTAATCGCTCGTAATCTTTCCAGGGCTGAAGTAGTTTTTACAGAAATGAAGAATATCTACGGCGCTAGCAACTGTTTCTTGTTACAAATGAATTCCAGACCGCCGGGTCAGTCGGACGACAATACTCATTTGCCGGATCCCTGGAGTCAGTTTCTGATAAAGCATTCGGAAACATTCGCGGGTAGCGAGCAAAACAGCTCTCCTCGCACGCCTGCGGATACCACCGGCGTTTCTGCTATGCCGAACGAAGTTACAACAGACACGGACAAGTACGATTCAAATTTCGCGCGGCGCGGATGAATTGAGGGGGTATTCTGGTCCGACGAGGCGTTTTCGTCGCGTTATTTGGGAATTTTTTTTACAAAGAACCCATAAGTTTGATTATTATTTAGTTTATTGCTACATGCTTATTGGTATTTGAACTACCTTTACAAATTTTGCCAATAGAAAAATGATAAAATCAAACGCAGTTGACTGGTTTAAAGTAACAGTGAAAAAAAAACAATGGGGTCACTGTGACCATGATTAGGCTCGTTCTCGTGATCAGAAACAAAAAATGTAAAGAGATTCTTTATTTGTATGCCTTTGGCTATCGTCCCTACCAGAATGATAAAAAAGTATTGAAAATTGAGCGAATGGCGGCGGTTTGAAAATTAAGTTTCGATTCTCGCACATTTTTTCAACTTTAAAGGTCCGTGAATGTTTGGAAACAAAATATTTTATCATAATTCTGGTAGGGACGATAGCCAAAGGCATACAAATAAAGAATCTCTTGACATCTTTTGTTTTAGATCACTAGAACGAGCCTAATCACGGTCGCAGTGTTTTTTTTCACCATTACTTTAAAGCAGGCAACTGCGTTTGACTTTAATTTTTTTCTATCGACAAAATTTGTAAAGATAGTGGAAATATCAATAAGCGTGTAGCAATAAACTAAATAATAATCAAATTTATGGGTTCTTTGTAAAAAAATTCAGGAATAACGCGACGAAAACGCCTCGTCAGACCAGAATACCCCCTTAAGATGAATTACGAGCCATGGATGTTCGTGGATCTGTATATTTGAACTTTGTGTTTTAGGACGAGCCAGGCTGGAACGCCGGTGACCCTGCAAAATTCTGCACTGGCCTCGCCGGATGTAAATAGTACTGTTAATTTTTCATCCGAAATATCCGAGTCGGCGAGCGCGCATTTAGAAGTTGGACAAGAAGCTGTAACTGTTACGATTCATCCTTTAAGTCCAGCAGCTGAGAAGCCGCAACATATAAGTTCCGCTGTACATACGAGAGGGCAAGCAGTTAGCGATACGCCGATAAACGTGAACGTTTGGGCAGATTCTCCTAGTTACGTGACGACGCAACATGGCGCTAGATTGTCTACGCAAGACCTCGAGAGATTACGAACATTAATAACCGAGTTCTGTTTGAGAAGCTTATTACCTTACGTGGAGAAGCAAATCGGTCTACTGAACGACGTTATCTCGAACAAGAAAGGTGTCAGTAGGTCAATTTTTAGCGCCACGAGGCGATGGTTCGGTACGAATAAGCCTGGGATACCAGGACCTACGCCATCGAATGCTGTAATGTATGTTGTTCACCAATATTTCTATATCGTCTCTCCGCGTAGTTGTTACTCGTACATGGTATTAGATTAGAAACAAAGTTCTAGCATATATAAATATATAAAGTTCCAGCTTGTTTGGATTTCAGTTATACAACAGAATCTCCAGAATTACAATTGCGTCGCTTAGGTGACTTATGTTTCATGTTTGGTCACTATTCTCTTGCTTACCAAGCGTATCATAGCGCGAAAAGGGATTTTGCAGCGGATCAAGCTTGGCTTTATTACGCAGGTGCTCTCGAAATGGCCGCATTGAGCGCATTCATGCAGGGCGAGACTAACAGAAAGACAATTGAGTACATGGACGATGCGATATTAACTTATTCGAACAGTTGTAAGAAGCCCCAGTTCGCGACGAGAGCGACATTGCTCAGTGTCGAGTGTTTGAAAGGCCGAAATTTATATGGAGACGCCGCGAAACAGTTAATTCGCATGACCAGCGAAGATTCAGACTTGCGCTCCGCGCTCTTATTAGAGCAAGCTGCTTACTGTTTTATCGGGCCGAGAATGATGCGCAAGTACGCGTTCCACGCTGTTCTTGCTGGTCATAGATTCTCGAAAGCAGGCCAAAGGAAACATTCGCTACGATGTTACCAACAAGCGTACCAGGTATTCTGCGTTAGTTTAACATTAAACTATTCCGGTGGATGATTACTGTTGCTGGAGTAGATAATTATTGTTACAAGGTCTATAGTGGGCGAGGCTGGTCGCTAGCTGAAGATCATATACATTTTACCATTGGTAGACAGGCAGCGTCGTTAAAACAAGTTTACGATGCGGTCCAAGCGTTCGAGAAACTATTGAATGCTTACAGTAAGCAACCAGCACCGCAGCAGGCTACGTTTCTACGGGAATTCCTACATATCCATAATGTAGGTATAGATATTATATGTGACTGTTTCGGTCCACGCGCGTTCTGTTCTTTTTATAATAATCGGGGACTGCGCGTTATAGGTACTGTTTCAGGAAGGTTTAGCGAATCATCAAGAGCTTCCTACTTTGCCTTTACCGTTAATAGATAGTAATAATATTAAAGTATTGTATGGTCCTGTAGCCAAGCCATACGAGAACTATATTCCAGCGAGCCACGTTTCGTTTAATACCGAGGAGTGTGACGACGTGAGATGGTCGAAGATGGAAGAGATGCTGATAACGGAAGCTCAGGGATCCTCTTCTATGATGTTCAAGCCGACAGTTGCATTATACTCTAGTACAAGTAATAATAGTATAAAACCGAATGCAGTCTTAGACGAGCCAGTACATTTTTTCGTCGAATTGCATAATCCGTTACACATACCTCTGCCATTATCTAATGTTACTTTACTGTGGCTGTTCACTACGGCTGACGGGCAAATTACGAACGAAATGAAACTGCCGGAGAGCGTAAAGCCAGTGGAAGTGCAAGTAATCGAAACAATGATTTTGCAACCGGATTGCAGGCAGCACATAACGCTGTCTCTTGTACCGAGACAAGTGGGAGAGTTAAAGGTGTCAGGGTTAAGCTACGATTTATCTAATCCGACACACGCGATAGATCCACCAGTTGTTAATCCAACGATAGCCATTACTGGGAAAAGATTGTTCGAAGTTAGAGGACCTAGGTTAAAGAATGTTAAAGAGAAACCAGGTGTAAATATGTATGGCGCAGACCATAGATTGGATATGAATGTTATCGAGAAGGCACCCTTGATGCAGGTAATTCGAATACGATCACCAGTGGGAGATTTAATATTTTTGCCGTGCAATGATGAAAATTTACTTCCAGGTCTTCTTTAGTAAATTGCCCCCGAAGATGTTATGCGGCGAAATTCAGAGAGCAGAAATTAGTTTACGAAACGCGGGTAATGCAGCATTATCTAATATCTACTTAGCATCTACGGACGCCAAGCTGATCTCATTAGGGGACGTGCAGATGAGCACTCAAGAAGGTACATTTTATTTACAAGCTCCATGCGGGTTTTAAATGCAAATTTGGACGAATACACCAACGTATGAATTATTGTTCTAGAGCACGTGACGAAGAAAAGTAATAAACTCGTGACAAAAATTCCGTTACCTTCCAATAGAAATGTATTGAATATTAATGAGACCCACGCGATACCATTGTGGATACGTGCACCGCACGAGAAAGGAGCGCATCGTTTAGATTTACTTTTTTACTACGAGAACAGCGATCCAAAGAGCATGATAAAGCATCGACTGTGCAGGCACACGTGGCACTTCACAGTCCTGGATTCTATACAAATTAGCGCGACCGCTTCAAGGAGTGTGCTGTTCAAGGATGTTTCGCCTACGTTGAACTTGATAGTCTGCGTTAAAAACGCGAATCACGTTCACGAGTCCATTACGAACGAGATCATGCTGTCCAATGTGTCGTTTCAAAGCAACACGTGGTCCGTATTCAGCTCGTCCGTTCTACCAATCGATATTAAGATACAACCTCAGGAAATGTTTCACCTAATGCTTAAGTTAAGAAAGAAGGCCGAGGGCGAGTCGATATTTTCGGACGTATCGTTGACCGGAGAAGCCGATAGCGCGACGTCGAGCGCGGATTACCCGTACATCAGTTTTATACAGAGGAGAAATATTACCTCGTTAGATATGAATGAGAATTTCAGCGAGATGCAACTGCAATTCCAACGGTCGTCACAGAACGCGGAGCAGCTGGCCTCGTCTGTGACTATGACGCTGAATTCCACTTTAATCATTAGATGGCGAGGGAAAGTCGTCGAGGGCGGCATCGTTATTAGACAAGCGATCGGTCAGCACCATCTCGACATCGAGTATTTGAATAAAATATACAAGCATCCCAAGGAGATTCAAGTGGAGTCGAGCGAGTACGGGGGACGCTTGAAAATCTTTGGCCCGGACAAAAACGTGCTCGATTCCTTGGCTGTGACTACTAAAGAACAAATTTTAGAAACGGAATTCATGAAGAACATAATCTCCTTCTCGCTGTGTCATGCTAGACAGATCACGCATAATTTTAATCAGAGTCGATTGTGTTTTGTCCCGGTAATAATGTACATACAGAATCATTTAGAATCACAAATCGATGTTAAAGTCAATACAATAGGTACTAGCAGGTAAATATTCTTATACGTAAAGCATTACTAAAACTCATCCAGTTTCGTGTACAACCTGGCCCGTTTCTTTCCAGCGAGACGCATCTTCCGAACGTAAAGTCACAATTGTATTCTCCGCAAGCTTCGACGTTCTACAGATACGCTTGCCATTCGGCGATCTGTTCTCACATACAACCACTTACCAGCAATACTGTAAAATTACAAGCTGTACTTCCGGCTCCTGGGACGTACGATTTAGCGGCGCGCGTAGAGGTCTCTGTAAGAACTGTAAATACTAGAGAATTCATCTTGCAGAAATGGAGAATGGAGAGTATATGTATTATTAACGGTGATAGTAAATAGTCGCAAACTATAAAGGTATTATTATTATCATTATTACGTAATGTAATAAATTAATTTCATTTATGTAATTTAAAGTCATTCCTCGATAACTATGTAAATATCTAGTACAAGTCAAATTATTACTATTAATCGTAAAAGTCTACTGCGTATTATTTAACACGTTCCATACTCTCTTGTATTAAACTCCTTTCAGGTAGCATACCTTTGCAAAATCTCACGCGTTACTGAATGTATTAACCATTTGTTACAGCATGATCCGTAGCGCTCGTTTCACACGGGACAGCCGACTTTGAAAACATTGTTGTAAATTACGCTATTATAGATCGATACATTAAAGTCATCTTATGTAGAAACATGCTCAGCAGTTATAATCCCTCGAGTGAACGTCGGAATTGTAGCGGGGAGATTCTCTCGCATAAATATATTTTTTCGATCAGGATCTCTTCCGCAGGAGAATAACGAAGGCAATTTATGGCAGCGTAGTTACGGAATGCTGTAAAACGATGAATAAGTAACAATAAATGATGCATTTCTTACAGTGGCAAGCAAAATCTTTGTACGAAGATGCACGTCGCTGTACCGGTGAAACGACAGTGTAATTAAACGCAAGAATAAATGTTCGACGCGCGGAAAGAATCACACTCGAATATTGAAATCACGAATGTATGCGGCATTGAAATTGATTGGCAGTGGTACGAGTCCACGATATGTGCACCATTTCATGTACTAAGTGGTAAAAGACATTCATAGTGAGGCATTCACTGAGTAAGTAGTATGAGCCTGCATAAAGCAGCCAACCGATGAGATTGAATGGTAGCATTCTCGAATATTTATTTGTAGAAATTCCGGATAGAGAAATATTTAAAAGTGATGTATAATAGTAAAATGCAGAACCAATAAATTTGAAAGGATATATATTCGTATAACAATGACATATGTCTGACTCCATTACTTACACACAGTAATACATATACATATATATATATATATATACATATATATTTTATACGTTTAACATCACACAACAAGCGTGCCAAACACTTTCACATAAATTGCTAAAGCAGTATAAAATCTCACGTTGCATAATTGATAAATTATAAATATTATTTACATACATGTAATCTGCGCGCGCGCGCGCATACAGCGATACTGACATTTTTGACATAGCGTTAGTTATGCACAACAGCTTAACATTTTGTATATAGTCAATATCACATAACGTTGTAGCAAGGTTCCTGAGTTACTTCGTAAATGTAAATACATGTTGTTAATTTAAGTAAACAATCATATTAGTTGACGAAAATAAGGAGCATTTGCACGAAATGTTACAAAGTATTTGTATATTCGCTTCGCCCGTATAGCATTATTATATATACTTTTATATTTGTAGAAAAACTATAAACTTCTTCTTATCTGTTTCTTCTTTTGATGAATTGCAATGACGAGTGGTGCAGGCAAATAAGCAGATTTATTGCTCTGCAGATGTGGGCTTTTGCCGACCCTTTGATTCGTACTTCGCTGCTGTTAAAGTCGTTCGTTGTTTTATATAAACATTAATCCGTCTCCTGTGAAATTAAGGACAAAGGAAAAAGCCTCCCGATTTTTTGTCAAATTTTACTACGCCGACTTCCATATGCATATCGCTAAATTTCCAGCGCAGTACATATAGAGAAGGTGTTTTAGCTGATAAGTGATTTCGAATCCATAGCCCTCCCCCACGACCGTGTGCCACGACGCTCCGAATCTCTTATCCATCGTCTCTTTGATCATTCGCGAAACGCTCTCGTAATTGTCCGCGTATTTTTCTGCCGCGGTCACGCACAACTCCATCGCCTCTTGTTTCATTTCGTCCGACATATCGCATTTCTGTAACACAGAAGGTAACTTGAAACTTTTCCACAATTCGTATCGGAAATGGAATGAAGTGGTGAAGTTTTTTTTAAAAGAGCCGAGTTCTAACAGCAACGACTTAATAACGGCAAAGTACTCGTGCAGCAACAATTTTAAAACAATCGAACATTATTCTACCTATAAAAATAATGATTTCCACATAATGACCACCTCTATTGATTAAACACTGCTGACGGACATTGGATTTACTTGTTCCCGACATAGTTCGCGAAATGATATTTGCAAAATACATTTTTTACTTACTCTGCAGAGAGGATACGTGTGCAATATTTTAACGACATCTTCTTTCTTCACTTCGGTCATCTCTTTCCCAATTAACGTTACATAAAAATCGTATCTGCCACTGACTTGTTCCTATTTCAGAGTCGGTGTAGAAGTTGCCATCTTCCAGGCGCACGCTTACCCCCCTGCACCCCTAAGTCAGGGGTTCTCAAATCGTGGCTTGAACTTGGGGGTGGGTTAATTGGAAAACAATGGCACATGTTGACTTGCATTATTTCGAATCGTTTCACGTTTTCAGGATATGTTGAAAATATATCGTTATGCGTTGTCCAGTAATAATCCACCTCTTTAAATTATCAGTTCCTCTTCATTAAACTTTCTAAATTGTTGTCACGCAAATTTTCGTTCGCGTCATCGGAAGATATGTAAAAACGAATGAATCATAGTTTGCCTCCGCAAATTTACGAGAACAACAATCGTTCGAATGATAACTAAATATTCGCTTGTAAAAGTATTTAAATGGTAAACGCATTGTTTATGTTAGACGGTAATTTAATATTACCACTCTCAATTAGACTTTCCGCATTATTATCTTTATTTTACACGATCACGTGCAATGCAGTGTATCCAAGCGCTTCGATGTTTCGTGATCGTGAATGAGGTTAGATGTTCAGTCAGAAAATTTGATTATTGAAGCCCGAAGAGTTTATTATTTGCTAGGTTCTCAATTATTTTCTCGATATATATATATCCAATGCACTTTAAATAATTGAAGTAAGCTCTATTATTAGCGAATTACTATTGACTAAGTCATATGGAAATTTCATGCGATAGAATAGATAGCTTTAAAAGTTATTCAGCTTCGACCATAAAATATCTTTCAAGCGGTGTATAACAATTAAATACCTTCTTTCAGAAAAATGGCATCCCGGTTTAGCGGAGCGTTACAAATTACCAATCTGGATGATTTTATCACTCCCTCGCAGGTACTCGTATTACTATCCAGCTTTACGATAGCAATTTACACGAAACTTACCTGTTTCCAATATATATGACCACAAGTATTATTTCGTTTTAATAGGAATGCATAAAACCCATAGAAATCCAAGCGTCAAAGAGCAAAACTGGCGCGAGAATAAAAATTGAAGAGGACGGAACACCTGCTTTATTAAACAAAGTAGATTTTACAGTCGGAAGTCTCTTCGAAAGCTTCGCCGCATATTGGCTGCGTTCAGCGGAACAAACCGCTACGTAGCCGCTCGCTGAGCCCAACGGTGATCGGTTCTGGTTCCGCAAAAGTAGCGGAGTTTATCTACGCTCGAAAAAATGCCGACCGCTCACTAAACGTGTTGAGCGCTCGGCAACCTAGCGGTAGCGTTCAGCGAAAAACCAGTGAGCGGCTACGTAGCGGTTTGTTCCGCTGAACGCAGCCACTGCTTCCTAACATCTCGTTTGCTTCGTGTTTACTAGGCCGGGGAATTTGCGAAACTGCAGAAAGTCGAAATCACGCTCTCCGACTGTTTGGCTTGCAGCGGTTGCATTACATCTGCGGAGAGCGTGTTAGTTACTCAACAGAGCCAGGAGGAGCTGCTAAGAGTATTCGCAGAAAAAGTCTCCCAATGCTGTGTAATGATTGCCAAAGAATTCTACCCGTTACGCCGAGCGTTGCGGATAAACGAATAACATTTTATGTACAATGTTTCAGAGCGGCGACGGTACATGTTCGACGTACATAGTAGTCAGCCTCTCCGTGCAAGCGGTGCTATCCGTCGCGGAGCGTTATCGTCTGAGCCCGGAACAAGGGCTGAGTAAACTTGCTGGTTACTTTTACGAACTGGGAGCAGACACGGTCCTGGATATGACCGTGGCCGATGATTTTGCTCTTCTAGAGTCCGCGAAAGAATTTGTAGAACGTTACAAAGTAGCTAAAAGTGGTTCGAAGGATCAGCTACCAATGCTGTCTTCGTCTTGTCCAGGTAACGTATATCAGGCTTGGGAATTAAGTGATCTTTTCGGCCGAGTTTCAGAGGCGACGCCTCCTTTCTCCCGCCGCGCGTCCTGGGCCCCGCGGCGGCCCAGAAGCCTCGAGCGCCTCAGGCCCGTACCATATGAACCGCGCGTGGCGGGTTGACAAAACAAAAAACGCATCGACAATCGTGCTCTCTGGGCCGATGTGGAAAGCTATTGATACAATGTCACCCTAATACGCCATGCGCGGTTCACGTGGTATGGGCCTGAGGTGCTCCAAGCTGCTGGGCCGCCGCGGGGGCCAAGACGCGCAGCGCCGGCGGAAGGTACGGGCGAAGCGGGCGAAGCGGGCGACCGCCCGGGGCGCCAATTCGCAAGGGCGCCAATTCGCGAGATCGCTCCAATAAAAAAAATCGTTGTTTAATTTAGATATTTTAAAAACGGTAATTTACCAAAGCAACCATAGCAACTTATATCATACGTCTTTTTTGAAAGAATATTAGCTATAATAAATTGTCGTTCTAAGATTACCAGATGTAGTTCGTTGTACGTATGATCATCATTCGCCGTCACGAAAAAGAAATGAATCGCGCTACAATGGTGCGACGTTGCGAGGGCCTCGTCGCCACGTCGATGAGACGGACTCCTCCGTCGTCCTTTGTTTTTTAAGAAACACGCTTTTGTATAACAAAGGGCGCCAAAAAATGGTTTCGCCCGGTATCATATGTACTGTCACGCCGGCCCTGAAGACGCGCGGCGGGAGAAAGGAGGCGTCGCCTCTGAAACCCGGCCGAAAAGATCACTTAATTCCCAAGCCTGATGTATATGATTCTAGCCAAATATAACGCGTAATGTATTATTGCAAGAGACACGAAGTAATAAAGTAATATTATTCGTTATGTACGCATTTTTAAAGGCTGGGTGTGTTACGCCGAGAAAACCCATGGTAATTTCATACTTCCGTACATAAGCGTAACGAAGTCCCCTCAGCAAATTATGGGCTCGCTGGTTAAATATCATTTAGCTGAAACTATGGGTCTCTCGCCGGAGCAAGTATATCACGTCTCTCTTATGCCCTGCTACGATAAGAAGTTAGAGGCGTCTAGAGAAGATTTTTATAACAGCCAGAATAAATCTAGAGACGTAGATTGCGTTATAACGCCAAGTATGTACTCGAATGTTTACGCACGCCGCGTACGCGTATCGTATTTAATTATATTCATTTCTATGCCGCAGTCGAATTAGAGCAAATGCTTAACGAGAACAATGCTCCGTTAAGTGAGATAAATGAAAAGGAAGTTCAAAGGCCTTTCGAACGGCAAATGGAGAAGTTGAAGAATGATTTATACGGCCACGGCGGTTCAGGGTCTGGTGGTTACGCTGATTTTATCCTTCGCTATGCCGCGAAGCAACTGTTCGACGAAGAAATCGCCACGGTTGAGTTTAGAAGTCTCAGAAATCCTGATTTTCAGGAAGCGATTTTCCGAAAGGACGGAGAGACGCTATTAACATTTGCGATTGCTAACGGATTTCGGAACATACAGAATCTGGTGCAAAAATTGAAACGAGGAAAATGCCCGTATGATTACGTTGAAGTTATGGCGTGCCCCAGCGGTAAGTTACATTCGAAGAATCCTAGAACGAGATTAATACGCTTTATCCATGGATTCTGATTTAATTACTAGGGTGTCTTAACGGGGGAGCTCAAATTAGACCATCGAGCAACATCCAGCCACGTGAATTGGCACTGAAATTGGACTCTATATATCACGAGCTACCTCGGAGTAATCCCGAGAAAAATCAGGTGGTCCAAAATTTGTATAAAACTTGGCTGGGCGGAGAGTACACCGACAAAGCTTTGACATTCTTCCACACGCAGTACCATGAAATTAAGAAGATGAATACAGCTCTCGCAATAAAGTGGTAATTATAACAAATAGCTTTGGTAATTCCGATTAAAAATTGCGTCTACATTTTCATCTCATTGACATATTACTGCATAAAGCAAGTACTTAAAATGAATTATGCGCGGTGTTAGTAAAGGTAAAGAAGAGGCGAAATCTATTTACTTTAATAGCATCGATTTCACACAGGCCCGGATTAAAGGGGGGGGGGGGCTAGGGGGGGCTGTAGCCCCGGGCCCCACTTTCCAGGGGGGCCCCGTTCTAAACCTTCAGTTCTAAGCAATTTAAGGGGGAAACTACACTCATATAGTTTATAAAAAAAAATTAAATTTGCTTTCGGATCTGCTGTTCCATAGTTACACATTCGACCAGCTCGCGTGGGTGGGTCTAGAAGATTAATTAATATATTAAAATTTATGAATGTTCTTCTATTTATTTATTTTTGTATAGTCTCTTAAGACAGCGTACTAAAGGTAGGTAATAAAATTTTTCTATGAAAACTGTAAATTATTCCCGAAAAAAATTCTTAAAAATGGCTTACTTTTCCGGCCGTCACAGTGGTGTTCCCCCTTAAACTCGTTATTGTTTAAATTTTGATCCCCCCCCCCCCCCCGCTTTTCAACCACGGGGGCCCTCGAAGGTTTGACAGCCCCGGGCCCCAAAAATCTTAATCCGGGCCTGATTTCACACATATATTACAAACGGAAATTTAATTGACCAGAGTTATGATAGAGGAGTATAAAGAACGCTTTTTGTAAATAGCTTGATCAATAAAGGTTTGTAAATACGTTTGGTAATAAAAAGTTATATAGATTAAATAAAACGATGTCATTTAAACAATGGATTTATTAAATACAAGTATTTCACAAAAAGTGCAACATATAGAACAACGAACGTAATCTATGCTTTTCTATAAAATAATTAACATGTAACTCTGTTCATTCAGTGTAACGCTAGAATGTACAGCAAATATAGAAAGTCACGTGGATTTGTATACCAATATTTTTATCACGTACAGTACATAGCGATGTGTCTGTTCAAAGTACAAAAGATTGTCTTTTATAGGTTCGCGCATTGTTTAATTCTGTAATTCATTTTTCCAAATAAATTATTATTTTATATCTTTCGTTTGGCAGTATAATTGCACTTTGTACATACTACAATATAAAACAATATATTGGTAACTTATATATCCACAAGATATCTTATTTTTAATAACAGCGTATTACTTCCAATTAAATAATACTGACAAAATAATTATACAAAAGTAGAGGCAAAGAGTGAGATGTACAGAAATCATTGGGGACATGAATTTTGTTAAAACAATTAAATTAATACCGTGATATTCGTTTTAAAGACTGGACTACTATACACAGCATGTTATTTACAAAATAAACGCTTTACGCTTAAAATATACAATATTCTGTTTAAATAAATACGTATTTCGATCTCGTTTAAAAGTATCATATATATTACAAACGTTAACTTACTTGTATAATTACCGTAACGAAAGTAACGTGTAACGGTTTTGTTACAACGTTACATTGAAATTTAGCAGTTAGCGACACGATTATGCGTACATCATTTTAGCATATTAGAAATTCTTTTCTGTCGCAGAAGTGTCGCGTGGTAAATTTAAGAGTACAAACCAGGGACTTAATACCGGTATTTCGCCAATACAGCTATACCGAAACCGATATCATACCGAAACAGATAAATACCGAAACCGATATCATACCGAAAAAGATAAATACCGAAAACAGAAATAAATACCGGTATTTTTTCGGTATTCTTCTCGGTGAACACCGAAACCTACCATGTTACTGAAAAGAATACCGAAAAAATACCGGTATTTATTTCGGTTACCGGTAACCTTTTGTTTTCGGTATGATATCGGTTTCGGTATAGCTGTATTGGCGAAATACCGGCATGAGCGTTATACCGGTATTTTACGTACCGGTAGGAGTCCCTGGTACAAACATATACTTCGAACAAGCAAGCTATTGACATAAACCGAGTGTAAGCGATTACGCTTTATTCTCTTGTGCAACAATGTTTATACTTAATAATCATTATTCCCATTTTGTATTTACTCCTCCCGATATCCCCGAATTTGAAACATTCGCATTAACGATCTATTGTCACATCCATTCTAAATTTATTTTGGCCTTTTCGATCTAAATTTATTTCAAGCGTCGAATATATGGTTGAAAAGAATTCCAGAACTTTCGATTACCTAGAGTTTTTATTATCTAAGGTTTCTTCGTTCTCGTTCATTTCTTTAGACTCGTCTTTTTTCAAATCCACATCCGCCAGGCTATCTTCGATGTACGTGATCGAATCGTGGTCCATACTAATCCCTTCGTTACCAGCTGGTGTATTTATTAACCACCCTTGGCTGCTGTCTATTTCCTTGGAAACGACAAGAAATAATTCCTTCTCCTTACTATCTATCTGGTCCTTTAAGAATACAAGCAAGTCGCTCTCCTAACAAAACCATTAACACGTTAATTCCAATCGAGAGACGTATATCTCGAATGTGAAACGGATCGTCGACCAACCTTCCCTATAAGTTGCGGGGAATCGAGCTTCGAGTCGAGATTGTAAAAGCTGCCGTGAATTTTGCTGAGGGCGATCCAATGACGTCTCTTCAAAGGTAGTAATATGAATCCTAATTTATATTCCGCTGGTACGTTTAATATAAATCCTTCGATGTTATCCAGGCACAGGCAGTCGAGATCCCTGGAAAAATTTAAACGCGTAAACAAACATTTCCGAGCCCCTCCTCGCAACGGCGCGGCAACGCGTTTCGCGATCGCTTCTCGCTGGACAAACCTGCGTTTATCGAACCATACCGCTTCGCGCCCTCTTCGTTGTAACGCTGCCATAATAACGTTGATATCGTAATTACCAATTCCTAACAACGACTTATGAGGATTAATCCACACGTCCGGGCTTAAGCTATAACAAATTTGGTCCAATTCCTCTTTAGTATATCCCTTCTTCTGAAATAAATTATTTAACGCGTGCAACGCGCAGAGCTCGTTCAGCTACAACGAAGATAAACAAAAGTTATCGTACGGTACAAACGAATTCGTGTATCGCGCGTATATAAATTCGGAATATAAATAAACAAATTACTTGTCTTTCATGGTATATGGATCCGGTCATATCGGCTGCCGTGCTCGCAACCATCGTATCTACATAATTTCCCTTCGATTCTGTATCGCGAATTTTATTGTTTATCCAAACGTTTAACGAACCTCGCCGACTGCCATGTATCGATAACCTTGCGCGCCCGATAATTCCGTACAAAACCGAAGGTTATTCACCGAAATTCTATAAACAGTCTTTATCAATTATCGTCGAATTATAATCGAAATACAGCGCGCAGCGAATAGCAAACACTGTCACTCTGGGGTACGCTGCGATTTTCACAAATATCCAGTGAAAACGATCGCCGACAAATCCTCGCGCGATATATGCACCGTTCGTTTACGTTCATTCATAATTGCAATGCGACAAGTACGATAAGGCAGGGTGTGCGATTACATTCAATTCTGTATTCGTAAACGCTAGCATTCGACGACGATACGTGGTGAGATATATGGTAAGGTATAAAAATGGTTTGAACCAGTGTCTTTCTTCAAACTAGAAAATCAAATTGCTCATTGGAGATCGTTGGACGGCTGACCACTACATCGCGAAACTGCGAGGCCTCGCCGAGGTTCGAATCGGTTTGAATCTTCCAATTTAACGTAATCGGCAAGTAACTGACTTTACGTGTCGAATTCATGGACATAGGAATATAGGGACGGAGGGTAAGGCTAGCTTGTGGACGAGGGACGCGAAGCCTAGTTGAGGGACGGGCCCCCACCCAGGGCAACCGAAGGGTGCCTGGTGGTGATTGGTTGCATTGCTGCGCATGCTCTGTACCGCTAATTATGAAAAACTGTTAACCACAGATTAATGCAAATATCTACGTTACTACTAAAAAGTGATTATTTATGAATTTGAATTTTTAATATAATGAAAATTTAAGAGAAATATGCATCTTCAATTATTAGAATATATAAAATGAATTAAAACAGTAATACTGATTGAAAATAATTTATTATTATTGAAATTAAATATTATACAATACATACTTATTACTAAACTTATTATTAATTACATGAAATCTGAAATATACACCGCTTCTGTTCAAACATTGCTCTGGAAAGTGTAACGAACAAATGCGAGCACCTTTTGGGATCGATGATGATTTAATGCCTAAAACATCTAATCATATGCTAGAAGCATCAGAATTCCGTGGAAATCTACAAAAAAAAACAAAATTCACAATAAAATATATGGTACAAATATAATTATTTTAAATATAATAAAATAACCTCGATACCTGTGAAATGTAAGTTTTACATTATAACTTCGATTCGTACGTTTCTTCCAATTTTGGCAATCTGACCTGTTGGTACACGAGGGCACAAAACACTTCATTGAACTAATTGAACTATATTAATATAATTAATATAATGAACTATTTAGTTATCAAAACGCTTAAGAAAATTTGATGAATGTGATGTGACGCTAGTGTGACGCTATGCAACGCCATGGGGCTATGGACGCTATGGCAACGGTACATATGGTAGTACTGCGCTTGCACCGGACAGCGGCCAATGAAAAGGAGGCACCCTTTTACCTCATCCCCGTCCCGCAACGGCTTCCCCCCCCCCCGCCGCAGTGGTAGTTAGCCCCCTTGGTCGAATTTCATTCTAACAATTGCAATCCTACTAGCGCAATTTAACTCGACAGTGTATGCAACACGAACAATGCGAATACAACGATATTGCGGATATTGGTAAACCTGTGCAATTTCACACGCGATACACTTTACGATGTATACACAGGTATAAACAAGTTCCTTGCATTTGAATCTTACCCCTTTCAAAGATGCTGCAGGATCGTCGCGGAGAAATAGAATTATCGGTAGCATCGGGAATGTTACGCCTGCCGCTGTTTTCAAACAGTTTTACTTTCAGGTGACACTCTCCGATTGCATTCAAAATGGAAGTTGAATACAGGTTCGTAAGGGAGATAGATTGTAAACAAGGGGCTGTAAGATCGGTACGGTTCAGTGGTATGTACCGTTTCTCGCCCGGGATTAATCTTCGCGGGCAGATAACTTGTACGCAAATCATTTTCAGTCGACGGCGCGTATTGTTTAACCTGCGGGTCGGACAGGAAATTGAAATTATGGAATCCGCACAGAGGCGTCGCTTTAAAAACCTACGGAGGGCACGGGGACGAAGTAATGGACGCGTCCGCGTCCTGCGACAGCAGCCAAATCGTGTCTTGCGGATTGGACAAGTCGGTTATTCTCTGGGACGTATCGACCGGGACGCCGGTCCGTCGTCTAAGAGGTCACGTAGGCGCCGTTAATACAGTAAGGTTCGTCGTTGGAAATATCGCGCGCTTTGTTATATCGCGCGCACGTAATTGACGTCGCTTCGCTTTCGGTCCAGATTCAACGAAGAATCTACTATGGCCGTGTCTGGATCCCGTGACAATTCCGTTATGTGTTGGGACGTACGTTCCAGAGGACACGACCCTGCGCAGTGTTTAAGCGGAGCTAAAGACTCCATTTCCAGCGTCAGAGTGTCGGATCACGAGATCCTGGCGTCCTCGTTCGACGGTAAAATACGTAGGTACGATATACGCGTCGGCGAGATGTACGGGGATTACATGGGAGGTTGGTAAAAAGGATATAATGCGGCCGTGAGGGAGAGGAGTGAGGGGAATAGTAAATTTTATTCGAGTACGGCGCAAATATTACAGATGCGGTGACGTGCGCAAGTTTCACACGAGACGGGCAATGTATAGCGGTCAGCTGCGCGGATGCCGTGATAAGGCTAATGGATAAGGACTCCGGGGAGTTGCTCGGAGAGTTCACAGGTCATACGGCGAACAATTTGTGCTTGGAATCGAGCGTCGACGCCCAAGATACTCGCATTCTCTCTGGATCGGCAGACGGGAAATTATGGATATGGGACTTAGTTTCCCAAAAAGCGATCGCGAAGTTGTCGGGATTGAAACCGACGAAGCATCCTGTATTATCATTAAGCGTCCATCCGCAAACGAACTGTTTCTTAGCTACTAATGGGCCGAGCGTGTTAATGTGGAGTACCGAGTCCGAGGTACAAGAATAAAGGTCGCCGCCCACTAGGGGTGCGTTCCACTTGCGCCCGAATCGCCCGCGATTTTCATTAAGGTGGGTTCTCCTATACGCGACTGGACACAACGTCAAGAATTTCAAAGTCGATTTTCTTGAAAATGAAGCAGAATATCAAAAAATCTTATTCCTCCTTTTCGACTTATTTACTTGTTATAAGTCGAAAAGAAAGAGTAACTTTTTTTTATATCGCGCTTCAGTTTCGAGAGAATCGACTTTGAAATTCTTGACGTTGTGTCCCAGTCGCGTATAGGAGAACCCACCTTAATGAAAATCGCGGGCGTTGCGGGCGATTTGGGCGCAAGTGGAGCGCACCCTAGGCCGAAGCGCGGCGACCACGCATCGCCCATATGACAGAACAGCGGCGACGAGCATTTCGCTTTGGTCGCTGCGCTTCGCTTCGGCGTAATGGGCGACGACCTTAATGCTCTTGCACGGAAGCCTGTAACCACGACTGCTACTCGTATTATAAACATTTAAATACCTGCTACACTGGTGACTTACTACACTCCTAAATAATAAAATACGGAATGTTCTGACGAGCATTCGAGCTACCCGTTATAAAAATACTCCCGGAATGGTGAGTGCTTAATCGTCCAGGTGTTCAATACGGAAGATCGGTTTCTCAGGAGTAGAGGCCGTACTTATCTTTGTGCGATTCCGCGGTGGTAGCGTTCCATCGTACGTTTCACCTGCGTAGGAGAGAGATGGAATATGGGTTAGGTTCGGTTGGGTCACGTTATACAGTTAAAAAAACAGGCTACGAGTACGCACGTAGCGTAGGTTTAAACAGGAACGAGAGAGAAAGATAGAGGGAGAGCACCTGCGCGCGCAGGTGGCGCGATACGGTGCGTCAGAATCAGTGGTCGGCCGCCGTCTCGCCCGGGAGAGGGAGCGGAAAAGGGAGAAGGAAAGAGAAGCGGCTCCGCGGAGTCGAAGGGAAACAGAGCAGCTGCGCAGGAGGAAGAAGGGGCGACGCGGCCGTGCTTGCGGGCGAGAAGGACAGGCGAGAAAAGAGGGAGCCAAGAGATATACAGCGAGAGACACGGAGGTGCTCGCACACGGGGCGGGCCTGCCAGTCTCAACCACTTCGTGGAGTGCACTTTTTATTCTGTCCTCAAGCACGCAGGCCACTCTGAATTGTTGGCTGTTTGCATGTACACACGATCGGGGATCCGCGACTCGCCCGATGCAGAGTAGAGGCTATTGGGCCGCGTGGTCTTGCGAGACTTTACTGGCGATCAGTCAGGACTTCGTGTGCGAGGATTGTTGTTGTTGTTGTTGATCGATCCCCCCCCCTCTCCCCCCGGTACGCCGGCTGTCAAAGTCACGGGGAAATACGGCTGATAGTGGCCGAAAGCGATCTGCGGACTGTTCGAGCCAGTATTCGAGGGATCTCGGTGGCAGTGGATAGTGGTGGAAGAGTGGTGGTGGAGGAGGATACGAACGGCGACGGGTGTGCGACGAAAGAGGGTTGTTATGGGGCGAAGCTGTCGTCTGCTGCTACTCTCGCCGCTGCACTTGCTGACTATATTCGGCTTCCTCGCGGCGGCTGATGCTTTCTCCACCGACAGTAAGTTGCATATTTCGAATGTCGAATTGAACCAAATAGGAAGGGAAAGTACAGGGTGAACGGGAGGGGGGGGGGGGGGGTTGGGCAGAGGGGGGTAACGTTGCCATCGGAAATGTACGCGAGATGTACGGCGGTTGTTGATTGATAAAATATACGTATGGGATGTGCCATGCGCCGGTGTCGCTTACATAACCGACATCCTTCGCCGTGCATTTTCGTTGCGGTAGTTCCTAGAAATCGGCGGACGTGGGGCGCGGGAAAAAGGAGGACGGTCGCCGACAGTAAAATATCTAACGTTCCGGGCTCGATATCTATGATCTCTATGGGGGGGATGCTGGTGGTGCGAGGTGCGTTGGTCTGAAAATGGGGGTAGACAGCGATAGATGGAAGCACGTGAAGATCTTCGGTACACTGTACATGTATACACAGCTCCCGTTTGGGATTCGGGGGTATTTTTGGGAAACCGTTGAAAGAAATCTACACGCAGTATAGGTGTGTAATTGTAATTCAATATTTTCTCTCAGTATCTCGAGAATTTAATTACACGAACAGTATGGATGCTTATTTTCGCGATACTAATTTAATGCGTGAACGCTTCTTTCATTGAAACGATTCTCCATGGAAGATCGTATTTTTGTTGAAAAGTTGAATGGTAGGTACAATGTTTTTGAGCATTCAGATATATATGCTTCTAAATTGTTATGCTGAAGAAATAGCAAAGGTAATTGCACATTAAAATGATTATACTATTTTGGAGCTAGACTGCAAGGCCATCCACTTTGCATATATATATATATATACGTATATTAGCTTATCGCAAGTATATGAATTTTACGAACTTTGCTTCAAATTTGCATGAATGGATAAATCAACAGATTCGTTACAATAAGTTGGTAATATATCGACAAACTTGTACAATTTATTGGACGATTGTTATTTATTAACTCTTGTCAATTGATTGCTGCTGCATAAGATATGAACGGATCAGAAGTTGAGATTTTAGACATAATGGGATAAATATGAAATGATCGAAGTTAAAAAACAGCAACGTGGCGAAACGTGATTAATTGAGAGCGATAAGGTGATCCTATACTAACCGTAAATTAAATTTAAATGCGAATTATTGATTATACACGTTTTATGTTCTTGTTTGACCACGTTTTCCCATTGACATTTAGTTTGCTTCAACGGCTAAAATAATATCTAAGCACTTCCGTCGCGAAAGGTATTTAAACACTTTCATCATATATTATACACCATAAACTAAGAATTATTAAAGTTGACCAGATATATAAAGTCTCAAAATTCGCATAATTTTTCATAAAATCACGATTATCACGATATTCAAAATTCAAAATATTCATAGATCATTTATCGCTGGTTCTCTATCATACGCATAAGTATTAATAAAAAAATAATTTCCAGGCTACAACTTCCACATCCGTGATTGATTGTTTCTCCACGCTGTTGTATCATTACACGAATTCTAGTTATTAAAAAATATAAAGCAAGTAATTCCGATTTACGTAGAAATAATTTACAATCATTATTTACATATCGAAGATGTAGGTACATTTATATACACGATAATGGGTTTTCAAATAAATCGAGCCATCAGATTAGTCTACGAAAAGTCTTCGATGATCAGCTGTTGATTTGCTGAAGCAGAACCACGTCGATATATGTATTTCTGTCGCCCCCTATTATCACCATTCGATAATTTCGCGGAGCAATATATGTATCGGCTGATACAAGCAAAGAGAATGGATGCTCTTTCCCCAGGGGAATTATGTCGGCAAATTATTTCAGACATTATGGATGGTATGCGTCAAAGTACCTACCATGACACAGGAAACAGACTAATATCCGAAACGCATTAGTGTGCACGTAGTTATCGAATCCTGCTAATTTCTATAGAGGTGGACGATTGAATTATCGCTGCTATTTGTATCTTTGAGGCACCGCGAATCACTTAATCTGCTTTCATTTATCGTTTATTGATTCGTCCTCGAATTGTTGTCGGATTAAACGAGTAGAAACTGCGATTTTGATGTGGCAACGGAGAATGCGTCCGATCGTTTTCCTTACCGACGAGATACAACGTTCCTCGAGCGTGGCGATCGTGTTTCAATCGCAAAATCGTCGAATACTCTACGGCCTACGGAATTACCATCATAGGGTCATTCGTTGTAAATTCTAAATACCGAGATTATGTACTTATTTTCTATAGAAGAATGTTATAGAAGAGTATGCTTTCCCCGGTGTACACTAGGTCCGCCAAGATATTGTATGTACGTGCACGTTAGGATACCAATATTGATCCTCTTATCCTGCA
Source organism: Andrena praecox (assembly GCA_963932275.1). Classification (NCBI taxonomy): domain Eukaryota; kingdom Metazoa; phylum Arthropoda; class Insecta; order Hymenoptera; family Andrenidae; genus Andrena; species Andrena praecox. The sequence continues at coordinate 50,859,045 of OZ010731.1, read as the reverse complement.
TCCCTATTTTTGTCTCTGCAATAACGAAATGGGTGGGGGAAAAGGCAGTTGGAGATATTGTTCAGGACTCGAGCGTTGTATACGCCGGCATACATCAGATTCGTGAAATTGAAATGATACGCTTCCATCGAGCTTGCAACTTGCGCCTGATCTCATTCATATTATTCGATTGGTAGTAACGTCAGTCCTTGAAGTCGTTTCTGTGTAACCAGCAAGTGCACGTGGCAGCTCTTTCGACAGACGAACATCGACGTGCTGTTAAATATAATTTTCAGTGGCGATCTTTGTATATAAAAAAAGCAGAGCAAAAGTATTCATACGGCCGTGGCAAACGTTTTATCTCCGATATTTATTCGATATTTATGCCAGACGCAGTTAACGAGATATGAACGCCTGTGCTCGCTGATGCACGTAATTAGGCTTCTTACGTAGATGGCGCCATTAGTGTTGGACTATGAAGTGTTTCCTACTGTAAATACTTAATCCTTTCTTTATGACAGGTGATCTTGTATACCCGATAACTCTTGTAATAACAATCTTACTAGTTACACCGCATAAATTCATTTTAAACAAGCAGATATCATCACTGAACAAACTCGGCAATCTTAAAAAATACTGCACAAAGTTAAATCGTAAACAAGAGTTCGCCACGCCAAACGAGTCGTTGCATTCCACGCTGGGCGATAAAGGGAAGCGTTCGAAATATTATCGGGAACTGATCAGAGAATAGTTAACGTTACCGTTGGTAAGTTACTTTTGGTCGATTATTGGGAATCGCGTGGAAATTCGAATAATAGTTTCGAACGATTATTATCTCCAATTGCCGAGCGCGAAAGCGTATTATCCTGTCGAGAGTAATAAACGTTCACCCCATGATTCATTGTCGCCGTGTATGTCGATTTTTCGTTTCCACGGTGTTGCGTGGCGGAGGAAGGTGCAATTAACGTTTTATTAATTACTCCGAATGTCAGCCGTTAATGAAACAACGATCGCGAGGGGCCGCAACCTGTGTTCCCTGGAGGTGCTCGGTTCACGAGGAGCGACGTGAACCGGAATTAGAATTAACTCGTACGTGTCGCCAGCGATTTTAACGAGGGGCCGTATGCCACGATCGTACATCTCGAACGGAACGTGCTAATCTGCGGCCAGGACATTTCGCGAAAGGTGCTTTTGAGAATTTCCACGGAGAAATGAACGAGGTATCGCACGCGGCGAGTTAATATTTCCCCGCGAATTGTACGCGTCGCTCGCGCCGATGGAAATCCAGTTGAAAAGGCCTGGGGTCAATTATTACTGGTCAACGCCCGCCATATTCTTTCTCCCAGCAGGGAGATCGCGGGCGTGTGAGAAGGATCTGAACGAATCCGTCTCGCGAAATCGAATCGCAAAATTGCGAATCGTGTAGATATATCGAACGTGACGAGCCAAAGAAATATAACTGAACACACACGGGGGAATAGTTTCGCGCCACACGCATACATGGATCGTTTGATGAAATTTTTCCACGAATGAGTTTCCCCAGTATCCCGGGGCTGGTCCGTTACAATATGTACATGGCGATGATGTTTGGGTTTTCCCGTTGAAAACCCAAGTGGCTGCAGGGCTAAAAGCTAAATGGGTCTCTTATCTACTCCTTTAGCCTCGGGTAAATCGAAAATTCCGTTTGAGGATTTCGAGAATTCCTTGTCTGGAGTTAGACGGGACCTGCGATCGTTGGCGATGGGCCTGGCCGGCGACAACAGACCCTTGCATAACAAACCCAATGTTCGACCGCGACACGCTTCAATGTCACGAGTTTCTAATTTTCTCTTCTTCAAACCTCGTTCCTTCCATTTCCGTTATTATATTTAATTTCTCGTTCTGTATGTTTTCTTTCGCAGCGCTTAAGGTTTCTCTCTGTTTCTCCACTTCACGGCCGCAAATTACGTATGGGATTTGATTTTTTCCTCGTTTCTCGTTTCGTTTCAGACCAGGCGTGTACTTTAAGGCAATTTCGATGCGCGAATGGTAGATGTATACCGGTCCCGTGGGTCTGCGACTTAACAGACGACTGCCTAGACAATTCCGATGAAACCGCCGAGGAATGCAAAGGTGAGCGATGGGACGGCTACTCAAATAATATATCCTGCACCGTGCGACAACGACCGGCGCTGACAATGTGGAAGACCTCCCGCGCATCAGTGTCGAATAAAATATAGCCACTCGGGCGTCGGGCTTTTTCATGTTGCGCCGAATGAAACAGCGATGTCCGATCTGTGTGCCGGTAGGGGAGGGGGTTGGGCCAATCAATATTAAGCTTTTAATGGAGGAGGGTAATCCAGAATTTAGTTTTATATTTTTGAAACACATTACCAACGATTCTGAACGATTTCGTGTACACGATATTTTCGTTGGTTACTAACTATTGCTGAAAAAGCCGAAGTAAATATGGTTCAAAGTCTGCTGATTCAACCAACAGAATTTTTTTTTAACATAGGGTAGACCGGAGCGGGGCATGTTTATTTTAAATTTATTAGTTATTCATTAAACGGATATTTTACACATGTACCAAGATGCCCCAAAGGAGTATCAACTTGCCTCGCAGTGGGTAGATAAATTGCTACGCTTTGCTTACATCCAAATAACATTTTTTCATTCATTTTGTATGTATTTTCTCAAGTTTCCATTTACAGTGTATTAAAGAGGAAGGCCCAAAGTATGGTTTAGCATATTTGTTATTAAGTAATTAATTCAAACGAAAATGACAAAAATTGAAAACTGAGAAATGTATCATCTTGCCTCGGTGTTCCCTACCTAGTATGACGATATCAGTCCCGTAATTCAGCTGGTATAAGTGCCTATACGAGCTATAGTGACTTAGGTGTGAAGTCACTCAGCGGGGTCTTACCCGACACCCTGCTGGGTACTGGCCGCTAAACGTGCCCCGCTACTACCTCTTGCAGGACTATATAGAGAAGACTAGGCCAAAATCGGGGCCCTAAGGCCCTAAGACCAGGGCAAAACCGGGGCCCTAAGGTCCTAAGGCCCTAAGACCAGGGCAAAACCGGGGCCCTAAGGTCCTAAGGCCCTAAGACCAGGGCAAAACCGGGGCCCCAAGGTCCTAAGGCCCTAAGACCAGGGCAAAACCGGGGCCCCAAGGCCCTAAGGCCCTAAGGCCAGGGCAAAACCGGGGCCCTAAGGCCCCAAGACCAGGGCAAAACCGGGGCAAAACCGGGACCCTAAGGCCCCAAGACCAGGGCAAAACCTTAGGGCGGGGACGTTAGGGCCCCGGTTTTGCCCCGGTCTTCTCTAAATACAGTCCTGCAAGAGGCAGTAGGGGGCACGTTTAGCGGTCAGTACCCAGCAGGGTGTCGGGTAAAACCCCGCCGAGTGACTTCACACCTAAGTCACTATATCTCGTATAGGCACTATAATTTCGTCTAGTCTGTTCGAAGTAACACACCGGCTAATAAACTCGCTCGAACAGATCTTCGTACCGTTCACCTTATAGAAATCTCTCTTAAGAAGATAGACTTCAAACGCAGCGATGAAGATAAATCGCTCTCCGCGGCTTTGAAAAAGTTTGTAAAGGCTGTGTGAAACTTTGAAATTGAATCTAGTTTGTATGGGGAAGTTGAGCCCATTGGAATATGAAGCATCCGTTATTCACCCCGCGTAAACGAATTTTAAGAACTGCATCATGAACAGCTAGGGAAACAGAAGTGGATTGCAGTCGGAATGAAGTCACTCCTCGCCTTCTTACGCGAACTTACAAAGTGGAGGTTGCCGTCAACTTGCGAAGGTTGCCTCCAATCGAATGAAAGTTTCAGCTGCGAACGGCAACAAAAGGATAGCTCGATTAGAAAGAATTATATCCTTGAAGGCTAGTATCAAGCTTATTAGGTATTATTTAAACCATTCTTCTGACCAGCACTTTAATTTTCACCCAGCTCTCGCCGTTCCAATCATTCAGCGACCACTGAATTTTCCTATTCCAGAGGTTCCCCCTGCAAGCAGACAATCGTGCCACCGGCGGCGCCAAATCTTACAACTACACACGCCGCGGATAGCAATCGCGGGAAACCACCCTTCTGCGACCGGCAGAGTAGTTCTCCGCGCGGCGCTGGGAATCGATCAGAGACTAAATCGCCTCCCGCCCGCCGTAAATTCTTCTGGCCCAGCAGTTCGCGAAACGAACTATTCCCGAAATTAAATCCGGCGGCGGGCCGCGAAAACATATTTCGCAAGTTCGCCACCGCGGACGCGTCTCCCCCAGCCATTCGACAGGCTTCGGCGCGCGTGTGCGCTTATTAAACGAACTATTCAGTTGACAAACAAGATACGTGCGCACGGTATTTACTCGGCCGCCGCGCTGATACGCCGCTACGCAGACGGTAATGCATCCCGCCGCGTAACGCGAAACTGTATTCGAACCGGCGTTAAATATAGCGAGGCCCCTTGGCCGTAAAGCGCCGAGAACTGTGGCCAGGGATTAATCACCGGGGTTTGTTTACGGAAGCTGTTAATACCGCGCGCCGCGGTAATTTAATTGCGCCTTTCAATGGAGTCGTCATCGCTGTCGCGTAAAACATTCGTTAAGCATACAACGATAGTGTTTGCAGCTCCGTTTTCCATCGTCCCCCGGCCCGCAGAAGGATTCATGCTGGTCCGCGGAAACTGTACTGTTGGATGCAAGAACGGCCTCGGGGCACTTGGGCCCTTTTTTTTGCATAAAGCGCATAATTAGATTCTACATTCTTTTCCGCATACGCTCTCTAATATTTCATTGCCGTATCTTTAAAATTGACAGAGCTATGGTAAATTCTGTGAATCGGTGTTGGCCAACTGACCCAGACTCCTATCTAGCGAGGGAAAATCTGCCCAAGTTCAGTCTAAGGGGGTGAAATTAACCCCGGAAAATTCGGCTATTTTCCGATTTTGCGTTATAACTCGCGGACTTCCACTGCACTCATTTATGGTACAAAAGGACTTCTTAGGTATCACGTCCACGGAGAAAGAATTGCTCTGAATAGTTGAAAGATCGAAGTTTAAATCCCGGTGATTCGATCGCGCAGATTCGTTTCACCCTACGCTAACTGGGCCTTGGAAGTTTCGGAGTTTCTTTCTATTCTCGGTAGCCAAGTATCGGAAGTCCGCGTGATTGACGAAGTTGAATCGGCGATCTATTTCTTTAATTTAAGACCTCTGCAGCTTCCTGCATCTGCTGCAGCCGGCTCGCCCGGAGTCGACAAGTAAATCGAGAAAAGTCGAGAGGCTTTAACGCGCTTGCCTGTATCTCCAGCCCTTTGAGGGAGCATCTCCGAGCGGAGAATTAGGATCTTCGTTTAACGGCAGATTAGTCGCAAAGTAAGAGCCATTTGGAACTTCGAACAGAAGCTTTCAGACTCTAAAATTACTTGCACAACTGGGCCCGGAGTTAGTCGACCGTTTCCACTTGCATATTCGGTTGCACAATCCCTGAAATGCTCGTAGAATTACTTCGACGACGAAGTGTCAGTTTATTTAACCATCCTGAACTTCGAGCTTCCAAACCATCGAGCGCCCGACTTAAATCGGCCAGACCTGCTTCCCTGCCGTTTCGTATTACAAATCAAATTGATAGTAATTCCATTTCCACGATCGTCGGAAAAGCCGGAGGCGCAGTTAATCCTATTCCTCCTTGGGCGATCGTGTTGTTTTGCTGTTGAAATGCTAATGTCCACAATCGCCACTGATTGGCGGGCAATATATGGTAGAAGACCCGATGCGACGCAGCATCGGCGACGGTTCTTTCACAATCGAACGTAATTATAGAAATTTCTATGCTGCGCCAGTTCGTTTATCAGCGCGGTTACTCAATCCCGCGGATCCGTTCAACCGATACTGCATATTGGAATAGCATTTTTCGCTGGGATCGCGGTTAAACTGCACGGCAGAACACTGGAAGCTTGTCTCGGGCGAGCATTGCCAATAGATAGCGAGGGGGATCGTTCGACGACAGGCGATCGAACCTGCAAACGAAAAGTTTCAGACCAGAAGTAATGGCGCGTATCGGATGGTTACCGCGATAGCTGCGCGAACCTCAATATTTGCGCGAATTTTCAGCCCCGTTTACCTCCCATCGAGATCCCGCTGTACACTGGTGTACACAGGGAGGCTGTCTTCCCGCGGATGTGGAGTATCGCGGGCGGTCGTAGAGAACGGTTACTGCAATATCCTCTGTTGAGTTTCAGCCACGGAAAAGTGTCTTATCGGAGGATGAATAGCTTTGGGGTGTTAGTACTGATCCTGTTTCTTTCCCCAGAAGTGTTTAGACTTCGAGCAAGCCTGCGCTCGGATGCACCATCTCCCACGAGCAATGGCGGATTTAACGGGAGAATCTAGAAGGCCCCCTTGGGCCCCATCCTAAAAAAAAAAATTATGATTTTATCCAAACACTAGGTGATATTTTATTTCTCTGTGCTACCACACTTAGTCCGGTTTTAGTAAACTACTTCTCCATTCTCACGAAAAATGGGCCCTGCCCGGAAGGCCCCCTAGGGCCCTATCTTAAAAAAAAAAAAATTATAATTTTATCCAAACACTATATTTTCTTTCCATACTTTCTTGTACACTTAGTCCGTTTTTACTAAACCACCTCTTCATTTTCCCGAAAAATGGGCCCCTCGGAACGTTTGCCACCTGGGCCTTTTTCTTTAAACCCACCACTGCCTACGAGATCTCTGCAGACACGTTTCACTTGCAAATGTTCCATTAAATTCGTGCAACATTTTATAACAGGTCTGAGGTCTGGCTCGCAATGCCATTTCTGTTTGCGCGAAACAAGGACAGTTGGCATTTCAAAAAAGTGGCCTCGGAAAGGATAATATTCACGTTGGCCTCCCGATACCATCTATTCTCTCGCGAAGGTGTTCTTCTTTCGACGCAGGGACGAAGCAGGAACAGAACCTGATGGAAGTACGACGAATTTAGCGCACTTCCTTCGATTCAACTTTCTGACCTCTTTCCGCGATTCTTCTATAAATCTTAAATGTCCCGCGGCGATGGACAGCGTCAATGTGGTCCTTTCTTCGGTGGCGTCCAATAAGAGGCGTGTCAAGGTGGTCCATTTCCAGTGCACCACCCTGTAGGAGCGAGCGATCCCCCGGGGCTCGGGGCTTGTATCACGGGTGGCTGTTCCCCAGGAGCGTGTGCCCGGGGCGGGAAGTGGCGATCCCAGGCTGTAGTAGTTGAAAGAGGCACAGTGATCCGCTGACTTACGTTATTTCGCACTTACGTCGGTTCTGTCCGCCACGCGATAGAAATCTGTGTACTCTGCACATCTGTATCGTGTAACAGATATAGGGCGATGTTAACTAATATCGGCTAGGAAGAAGTTAAATCGCTGTTACTTGAATAATAATCGATGTTTTTGTACGCAAATTGCTTCAATGTAAAGAGAAATTACCCACGTTTCGTGTAGCACAAGCCAGAATCGTTGAAACCTACAAATTTTTAATTAGGACTCAAGAAACATAAGACACCCGAAAATATGATTCTGGGCTCTGGGGTTCAAAAATCGATATTCATACTTTATACGTTTCTGTAATTAATTCCAAATATCTAGTAAGTCCGTGCAAATGCGAAAGATCCAGTAAGAATACATTAACGTTTTTTAATCCAAGTATTCTCCTTGGCTATCTACGACCTTTTGCCACTTTTCTTGAAAAACTGCAAGTAAGTGTGTTAAGAAAAGACACTTCCGTATATACGTTAAAGTTTACCCATAATTATACATAAGGTAAGAGTACGAATAACTGGACACTTAAGGATATCAAAGTAGTATAGCTTAAAAATGGACTAAAAATAAACGTTCTTTTTAACAAAAGTGTGAATATTCAGATAAATGTTACTTCTTTCTATCAAATGAGCTACTAAAAACTTGTTTTCAGTGCGTTATTTTAATTAAATTGAGTAAAAACACAAGTAGCTATGTGTACCAGTTAGGGATTGCAAATTTACCGACATTTTCAATTACCGGTAAATCGGTAAAATTTTCAATCAAAACCGGTTTACCGATAATTTACCGGTATTTTTTAAGGTATTGAAAATATAAGAGTAAACATTACAAAAAAACTTTTTTAGAACTCTAATCGAGCATTATAATAAATATATGCAAATAAAACTATTCTGAATATAAAATATGAAATGAGATAACTCAAAATAGATATATTTGTGTAACTATTGGCAATACTCATTAATATGGTTCTTCACCACGAAAACAATGAAAAGAATCTTATCTTACATACATAATTAAATATTTTTTATTTAACAATTTTTTTTCAACAAATAAGCACACAAAATACATAATTTGTCTAAACTTTGGACTCCTGATCGCGATCTAATTTTTGTACAAAATAATCCAGCCACGAATAAAGCACTCTCAGATTCTACACTGGTTGGTCGGATAGTTATTAAGAAATCATATGCCATTTGTACCTATATATTTTCTCCTTACTTTTTCTACTTGAAAATACGTCCATTGTTTTGATGACTTGATTTAGATTTTTAGTTCTCTTTTGGCTTAGAGTTGATTCTTCATGAGATACTTCGGTTTTCGTCTTTATTAGTAATTTAAGATTTTTCACTGATAACGAATAACGATGTAGACCGAAATAACGAACGCATATATGCGCTATATTGATATACGTAATTTATCGAATTACCGGTAAAAATTGGACGAATTACCGGTAAAAATTTTAGGGTATTTTTCGCGATTTACCGGGAAACCGGTAAACCGGGTTACCGGTATTGCAATCCCTAGTACCAGTACATGGACAATAGAAGTCTGATTTGTCCCAGCGTCCCATTTTTGGTGTCTCAATACCTGGTCAATGGGGAAGATGGCGCAAAGCACGGCGCAGAGGGCGCCACTAGTGTTTGTGTGAATGGTTTGCGCGCGGAGAAAGCAAATACAATTTTAGGTTATGTTGAAAGTGTAGCATGAAATTGACTAAAAATAGGACTTGGAAATAAAAAAACTGTTAATTTATGTACAATATACTTGTACTTACACTTTTGATATACAAAAATATGAGAAAACCCAGACACCTTACCGGTTGGACAATGCGGTCAGGTATTGGGACTTCCCTTAAGCGTTCAAAATGCTGACAGGCCTACCACCTGGACGGCTGCTCAGTTATTGGGACAGCGTGTAAAGGACAAGATTATTATGTACCGGTACATAAACACGTATATTTTTAATTAAAAGCAACATTAACCGATCAATGTTTTGTTTTGTATGTCACAAGAAACTTCTTGAGATTCTGTACATACGTTTTCTTCTCAGAAAAAAGGTTATGTAACGATTATTATCACCTTAACAACTAACTGTATTTGTCTTAAGAATTACTTAAGAAATCTACGCAGAATTCAAGTGCACGCACCTCCGATATTTAAAGACTGTTTTATATATTCAACTTTGCATCTAGGGGCTATCTTAATTTTTTATATAAGAGATCAAGTTGCAAAATAGCATATATTCCCAACAATATTGTTGTAAACTTTCTATGAAGCTTAGTAAAAATATAAATGTCATTGGTGTCCAGGTATTAGGACGTGTCCAGTTATTGGTACTTTTACCTTAATACACCAAGTGTGTACCTCGAGTAGACTTATGTCGGTTGCTCAGGCACCAATTGCTACGGAGGTTTTGTGTACCACCGTGCATCGAGGTATCGAAGCGAGCATGCCTCGTGCATTGGGAGTATCGAATCGGCAGAAGGGACACATATACCAGGCGATAACGAGGGGAAGCCCCTGAATCAGTAGCGTCGCTCGACGATTTAAGGGGGAACACCACTGTGACGGCCGGAAAAATGAGCCCATTTTTAAGATTTTTTTAAGGAATAACTTACAGTTTTATTATAAAATTGTTATTACCTATTTTAAATAAAGTAGTTGAGCTATCGACCGTATTTTTAGAATATAACAATAAGTGGTTTCGGCGCACTGGTTCGGTCAGTGCAGAGCAATAATGGCACCGAACCAGTGCGCCGAAACCACTTATTGTTATATGTTATTACCTATGTTTAGAACAATGTCTTAAAAGACTATAAAAAAAAAAGTAATAGAAAAACATGCATAGATTTCCATATACAGTTAATCTCCTACACCCCTCACAAGAAAAACATAGGTCGCTTATCGAAACGATATCTCTGGAACGGCAACTATGAAATCAAATTTTTTTTTTAAATATAATCGGTACGAATGTAGTTTCCGTTGTGCGTACCGATTTTTAAAAAAAATTATTTTTGTAAAAATGGTGCGCTTGGGAAGAAAAAGTTTCGAAAATCGGCAAAAAAATGGATAGTTTTTCGAGCGTATTTCAAAAAATATGTTTGCGATCAAAAAATCGGTACGCACAACGGAAACTACATTCATACCGATTATATTAAAAAAAAAAAAATTTGATTTCAGAGTTGCCGTTCCAGAGATATCGTTTCGATAAGCGACCTATGTTTTTCTTGTGAGGGGTGTAGGAGATTAACTGTATATGGAAATCTATGCATGTTTCTCTATTACTTTTTTTTTTATAGTCTCTTAAGACATTGTTCTAAACATAGGTAATAACAATTTTATAATAAAACTGTAAGTTATTCCTTAAAAAAAAAATCTTAAAAATGGGCTCATTTTTCCGGCCGTCACAGTGGTGTTCCCCCTTAATTCGCGATCCCGCGGTACCTGAGCTGGCCCGCCATTCCTTCAGCCGCCCCAAGCCGACGCTCCACTGGTATCGTTCTGCGTGCAGATTTAGCGCGCACCGCTCAACGACCGCCGGGACGACCTCGTTGCGAACCCGTGGCGCGCACGCAGCCGTCGGTGGAGAAAAATTGCTTCGTATCTCGATTGACCCATTATCGTGTGGGGCCTTCGATTCGCCGAGATTGATCCTCGGCTGTCGAGCGGCCGCGCGTGCGTGCGCGCGTATCGCCATTCATCGATTTTATAAAAGCACGACAATTACCGGGTTTCAAAGATCAGGAAACCGCGCGAGTTATGCGCCCGCGATAACACGCACGCCGCGCGGCCGAGAGTTTATTTTATGCGTCGCGGGGCACGGCGCAGGAGCCGCTTATCGCGGCCGGACAAGTTACGCGGATGATAATTGCAATAATTTAACGGGCACGCGATTATAGGCCTGGGCGCTGGAATCCAAAGGATAGACGGATAGAGGAACGGCGCGGCGGGGAGGAAAAGAGGCCGGGCGTCCTCGCCGGTCCTACGGTTCTCGCCGTAACGATACTTGGGAATCGGCGACTCACGCAGGTTCGCGGCGATCTTGCGTCAGACAGGCTGAAACGTTTCTAACGCACTTTTTCTCCACCGGCGCGGGAATGCGCCTGCCGGCTCGCGGAGCATCGTTCGGCGCTTTCGATCGGCCGCTGTAAACAGGTGTAGAAAGCAGGATGATTTCATTGAAATCGGTGGTAGGCGGGCGCGCCAGAATGGAGGGAAAGAATCGACGGGCCTCTCCACCTTTGTTCTTCGCGTCGAGTGGCACGTCCCGGGCATCGATTCCTCGGCGCGAGATGGACCGGGGCTACGTAATGATCGCACTTAGTTGAGATGTCGATTTCGCTCGAGCGAGGCGTTCCTTTCACTGGCTAAATGAATTATTATTCCATTGTCGATCTCGATTCTCGGACGCCGGCTGCAGCAAGAATTCGTTTTAAGGCAGGATACCACCTTTGACTGCGATTTTGAAAGCGTTTTTCATGAATTTTTTTTGCATACAAAGAATGCGCAGAAACAAAATCGGTTTCAGTCATTCATTAATGTAACTTTAATCTGTAATTACACATTTTTTGAAACTGAAAAAGTAAAAAATAATCTCTTGTAGGTGGCGCCCAAAATACACTCCTTTGGAGAAACATCGTTAGACGGCGTGTCAAATTCCGCTCTGTACGTGGCTCTTAGAAAAGAAACCAAAGAATGTCCCTATTAACAACAATATTGTTCAATGCTGTACGTAGGGATTTTACGAAATTTCGATTTTTTAGAAAATGGCGGCCATTTTAACGAAAAGGTCAATTTTTTAGGGTAAAAAAGTTTAAAAAATTTATAAAATTGCGCACCAAAAGAAAAATAACCACGCTACAGCAAAAGTCCTACGTACATCGTTAGATTACACCAATCGGAAGAATTGTGCAAAGTTTCAAGTCAATCCGATGAAAATTGTAGGAGTAATCTGACACGCTGATTTGGAAAACATCGTTTCGAGAAAAACGCGTTTAAAGTTTTATATAGATTTATATATCTGCTCCAATCCGGTTTTTACACAAGAAAAAGGTTCCGGCCACCTTTCTAATGAATGAATTTCGATTCTATACACTTGAAAGAGTACTTTGAGAACAAAAAAAATTTCAATTTTTTTTAAGTGCAAAGGTGGTATCCTGCCTTAAGGGGATGAAAAGCAGCAGAATTATATTCAACGTTCGAGGAGTGATGCCACGTGACATTGAGACTCCGGGCCCCAAAATTGTTGCATTAATCACAAGCCCCTCTTCAGGCGACGTCGCGAATGTAGGAAGAAAGTGGCATGAAGAAACGCTTGTACAGAGTGTTCCACAAGTCAGAACTCGTAAATCAATTTTTAGAGTCTAGAGTCTAGAAGAAAGTTCACCGTGTCTATTATAATTTTCTTACTGTACTTCGGTACAACTTATTGTAAAGGATGTATAACACGTAATGATCACTGTTTCCAAGGGTGAATCATAACGTTGAAAATTAATGTTATTTCTTATTTTACATCCACATGCTCCGCTCGCTGAAAAGAGACAAAGTCTGAAAGGAATCATTTGTCGCAAACGCACCGTTTCCTAAACAAAAATATTGATAAAATTTGGATGCATTTGACAGTGGGGAAATTTTGCGATTTTATGGCCAAAACCCCAAAAATAAATTTTTGAATTCGACAAAATAAATGCAAATGTCAATTGAAGAACTAATTTGGGCATCAAATGCCTCCAATGTTACTGCTAAATGTTTTAATACAAAGCTCGTATAGACTCGCAAATGTTTATGTTCATGTGAGGTTAGTCCGATCGCGAAGAATTATTCCAGATTTTCAGGTTGCTTCAAACACTTATATTGTGTTATCTAAAGTTCAGAAAATAATTTGAAGGCATGGATTCAATTCCTGGTGGTGCGTAAGATATCTTTTTGCCCCAAAATAATTATGTTTCGGTTCTTAATACGTAATTTATACAATTTTTAAAGTAGTGTTTTAGAAATAACATTTTCATATAACAATCAATTTTCAATACATAAAATAGTTATAAATCCCATAATATCCCGCAATGATTTATCATTCCTATTTTACGTTAAACTTTTTTGATTCTATAAATGCAATTATTAATTGCTAATAGTTGCTAATCTTGTAATTATATGCATTTGTTTAAACACGATCCAGTGTGTCTTGTATAACATACGACATAACTGTGACCGAGACTGTTTCACATGTTATACATTACAAACCTTTTTATTATTTTTTAAACGATTTTATTCAGCTTCGATCCTCTGTCTGATTGTTTGTATTATGTATGTTTGTTTGTTTCATTTTAGCATCTTGTCAAAATGAAATAATACTGACGAAAAAAGAATTATTTACAACAGTACACATTTATTTGAAACAGAATATTCGCGAGCAAGTGCGACAGTTAGAAAAAAAATTAAAGGCAAATAATAATCGCGACGTTTCCATTCACTCCGACGCATTTTCGAACTTATCAAAATTATTTTATAAATTCACGAAATCTGCAGCCCGATTACCTGCTGATAAAGCTCTTTCAGTAATAGTAGAAGCAAAATTGTCTAGGCATCAGTACAATACGATCAGAGCCTCAATGAAGGAAACCAACTGCGATCTGTATCCAAATTATGAGACAGTTCGCGAAGCCAAAATTCGTTGTTATCCACCACGTTCACAAATAATAATAACCGAACATAGTGCTGAAGTTTTGACTTTTATTTTCGTCAGATCCAGTAATTAGTAATTTAAGAAAACTTCCCGATAAAAAATTAAAAGCTTTGTCGTCAGAAGCGATAACCCTTCTTCGATGCCCTGATGTACCATAGGTTTAAGTGTATAAATGTAAATAATAAGAAAATCTTTATCTTTCGTAATGTTTGTAAGTGTTGTTTTTCGGATAATTTAGTTTCTCATATATCAGAACGTAAAAGTGCCAAATTTTATATATTAAAAATAAGTTTCGATGGTTTCACCACGAAAATGGATATAGTTCGTCAATTGGCATTTGCATTTATTTTGTCGAATTCAAAAATTTCATTTTTGGGGTTTTGGCCATAAAATCGCAAAATTTCCCCACTGTGCATTTGTTGAAACCATTTTTCACGTTTTTCGAGAAAATGGTGCGTTTGCGACATATGGCTCCTTTTAAACATTTTTCTCCTTTATAAATGTCCACCGATCCAGAGGTGTAGATTCACCCCTGGGAAGCACTGGTCATCACTTTTTTAACACCCTGTACAATATTTTCCTCCCCCAGATGTAGCACCTCGAAGTCACTCTCATTTAGATTGCCCACAGAAAGTCATGCAAGATTTATATATCAAACCATTGAAGTGACCGTTTTCAATTTCCTTTTACCGAAACTGGGTCTATCGATTGCCCCTTGGCTCGCGCGACTTTTGGATCGCCCTGTATTATGTCGAGGGATGAATTCAAGCATCAAGATGCCGGGCAGCGATGCCCAAGGCGGAGTCTGGAAGTTGCGTAGACTATGCAGAAAAAGAGCAGCAGAGATGAACATCGTTGAAGGAACCGGACGTCAGCCATAGAGGCGATAACTTGGCCCTTTTGCTTTTGCTTCTCGGAACGCGTCGATCATTTGCACACAAACTCTCTCCGTTTCATCCCGGGCCCTTTGCTCGGCTCCTCTTTCGAAAGTGTCTTTGGTAAACCAAAACACGAACACTAAATAGCTCCTTTAATCCTCCTTGGAATCGAACTTTCACACCGATTCTTTATTTCCACTTATCTTGCTCTTGCCTGATATACAATTCCATTCACTTGGTTTAGCAAAATGGTACCTACCCAAATAGCACAAAGACATCTTATGTACGTCCGAAGAACGTCCATTCCGGACGTACCGTTAAGGAACTAGTTCTTGATCAGGCACTAATTTTTGATCAGTTCATGAAATAAACCGTTCTTTTGAGTTTATGTCAATAAATAATTGTTTGAAATAATTACTAACATAAAAATTGATAATTCAAAAATATATGTGTTGTCTGTGAAAGCAGTTAGTATTGTTAGTTTTAGATGATTAAAAACTAGTTCCTAGTCACCTTATTATTCCATACCTTATAAGTATTTAAATTATATATTTATTTTCAACTTTTTAAAATTTTTCCTTGAAGTTTAAACATTAATTCAACTTTTAGTATAAAAAAAGTCTATGGTTTAATGTTTTATTAGGTTAAAAATAAATATTAAAGCGGGAAACCATCTAAACTGATCAGAAACTAGTTCCTTAACGGTACTGTACGTTCGGAAAATGTCCCGAGAAGGTCCATATATCCTCTGTGCGTCCTCGTTAAGTTCTTTAAATGTCGTAGGAAGGTCCTATTTACAAAGTGGGACGTACTGAGGACGTGCTGTGTCAACATTCTCAGAACGTTTTCCGAGTGTCCGAAAGTAAAGTTAAATACGTCCAAAAGGCGTCTTAAAGACGTTTTGCAGATGGTTCAAAAGCGCCTTAAAGACGTCTTCATCAAGTCTGGGTTAGGACATTAAGAAAAAAAATTTGGCGGTGACGGGAATCGAACCCAGACTCCCAGATTATGAAGCAACTGCTTTTCGCAACTACTCAAGACACTTCCTTGCAAATAATATCAATTTCTAGGTATATAACTATTATTAATAGTTTACAAAAATTGTGCATTGACGCGAAATATTCTACAGGACATCATCATTCGACCTCTAGACTCTTTGCTTAAAATTTCACATTCGTCTGAAGACAGATGTTTTAACGACGACTTAAAACAGACGTCTTGAAGATGTCGTATGCTATCTGGGAACATTTCAGCATTTCAGCGTCTTCATTGCACAAAAAAATAGCGCAAAGGCGAGGTTCAGTCGTAAGACTGTTTTGCAACCGCACCTGAATCATCTGCAAAACCTACAAGACGGTTGTTCTTCGAACATCTGAAATTTAGGTCTTCTAAAGATTCACAATACTTACGGGACGAATGTTCTCGGAACATTCGAAATGTAGTCGTGCAAAACAATCACGGGACTTACAAGATTGTTTGATGTTTCTAGAACATCCGAAATTTAAGTCCTAAGAACGTGCGTAGGACTTAAGAAACGGACGTTCCTAGAACATCCGAAATTTAAGTCCCAAGAACGTCCGTAGGACTTAAGAAACGGACGTTCCTGGAACATCCGAAATTTAAGTCCTAAGAACGTCCGCAGGACTTAAGAAACGGACGGTCCTAAAACATCCGAAATTTAAGTCCTAAGAACGTCCGCAGGACTTAAGAAACGGACGTTCCTAGAACATCCGAAATTTAAGTCCTAAGAACGTCCGCAGGACTTAAGAAACGGACGGTCCTAGAACATCCGAAATTTAAGTCCTAAGAACGTCCGTAGGACTTAAGAAACGGACGATGCTAGAACATCCGAAATTTAAGTCCCAAGAACGTCCGTAGGACTTAAGAAACGGACGTTCCTGGAACATCCGATATTTAAGTCCTAAGAACGTCCGCAGGACTTAAGAAACGGACGTTCCTAGAACATCCGAAATTTAAGTCCTAAGAACGTCCTTAGGACGTTCGGATATAAACTGGACATGAAAAGGACGTCCTTGGGATGTGCGGTGCTATCTGGGTACGCTCTTACTCCCACCCACCTTTGCATCTCTCTCGCAAACTTCACATTTCTTAGCTATTAAACTTCCTGCTTTATTTGCCCACTTCGCATTTTCATCTTCCCTTTATGTACATCGTTTTCATTTTTCCACTTTTCCCCTGCATGTCTTAACCATCTTGCAACCTTGCAACGCCAACGGGGGAATGCTTCGTTGGACTTTCTCAGCAACGAGTTTTAACTCTCGGTTCAGCGTGTTTTAGCACATTCGATTACAATGGCGGAGTCTTTGATCTCACGGTACAAATGAGGCGGAAAAGGATGCCGCATTTGGCTCGAAATTAGCCAATCTTACTTTACAAGCCGACGACGGACGACTTTTATTCCGCGGGTGTTCGTTTTGTGCCCAAGCCCCCGGTTGCTTTGTCCCCTCCCGGCATCGTCGCTCCCCCTTTTCACTCTTCGCATACCCGTTTCCTTCGTTTGGCTGTATACCTCGCAAAGCTCGCGCCGACTTGCATCATGCACCGCTCGGAGCGTCTACCGACTCGTGAATTTGCACAGATGCGCGCTGACCGGAGGGAGAATATTTTTATTTCTGCGCAAGTAAAATTTCGGGGTTCCCGTGCTCCGTGCCATTCCTCGACCTTCCTTTCTTCGCGTTCGTCGTCCGTGGATAATAAAGCGAGTAATTTAAAGATACGACGGCTTCTTGAGTTGCGCAGGACCTGCTTCTGCTTAAAATTTCTATTTTCGTGTAAATGAATTTTGAAACGAGCCTTTCGGGATTACTTTTCTCCGCGCCCTCTTTTCGGCAGTTTCTTGCTCCAGCTTCGTTATTCTTGGACACACAGCGAGTAATTTAAGGATACGATGCTCCTTTCGAGCTGCGCAAGTTCTAGTTTCATTTATATTTTCCCCATTCTGTGTAAACGATAAAAATTCTAATTCAATTCGTCCCTGACGTAACATTTTAATAGGATCGAGTGCATTACTTTCGAACAATTATGCAGGTAATAACGATCCCTGTAGAGCGGAGGCTCTATTTTGGAGCATTATCCTCTTTTACTGGAACTATATTCCAAACGGTCTAAATACACTTTGTTCTCCATTATAGGGGAGAGTTGCCAATATCGTACCGGTCACCTAAATCGTACCGCATCAATTTCTCAAAAATTAATGAATACAAACGACGTCCGATGATAAAAAATATCAAGTAAATGCGAAATAAGAAATAGAAACAAAACCTTTCGAGCTTACACCCTATTTTGTGCGTGCTACGAGCATTTAAAAAAATCAGGTATGATTGATGTAACTTTTCACCAGTTTATTTTAGCTGATAATAATCAAACAATGCAATTTTCTCCTGTATTTATGTATTTCTCTAAAAGCGGGTTTAATGTAGAATATTTTACATTCATTTTAAGTACATATTACATTCATTATAAAGTTTAAATTTATATTTATAAATAAATTGATCATGTTTCCTAAATCGTACCACTACAATCGTACCAGTAGGATTTGACAACTCGTGTGTTATATAGGTTATGTACATATATCATATACATAGTTTATTGCGGCCTGTGTGTGATTCATATACATATGTATATGTAACTATATAATAATCATTACTGCATATTGAATAGTTTCTTCTCTATTTGTTATTGACACTATTTTTAGTGCAGGTACGATTTAGGAGACCGGTTGCCTAAATCGTACCGTTTACAGTATGTGACAAAAAGATTAATAACAAATTAATTTGTTCTGAACAAAAGGTTAAGCGTATAGTAGTAGGTGCCTAAAAGACCAAGCTCCAATATCCAATAGTCATTTCCGTTCAAATTAGTACCAAATATGAAATATAACTTAGAATGTCTTAATAGATACGATATAGGCAACCCTCCCCTATCATCTGCGAAAACCAACCACTCCACCGTGGACGTTAAAATAACATCCCATTGGTTCTATAGTTTTCATCCTAAACTCTTCGCTATTATTCCTCCGAAACTCGCGATGCAAACTCTCTTTACCTACCGGCGAATAATAACCGATTAAAAACACTGTGTATAGGACCCAGCGGTAATCCATTCGAAGCGATATAAACACCTAAAAAAATAAACATTTCCGGTCATCTATCAGTTCCCTCCAAAAAAAAAGAGATAATGCCCCCTTGACAAGCCTGTACAAATACTACTGGAAGTAGCAGTATCTAATCACGACCACCCAAGCAAATCAAGCCACCATTATCAGTCCCACATTCCTCCGACCAGGCTAAACCCATACGTACAGAGTCGACGCTAGAGAAAATCCTACACCCGAAGTTTCATAGTGATCAGAACTTTCGGCTTGGGACTGTTCCCTTGTAAGCCACTTCACCGAACAACAGGGCCCCGCTTCCGTTTATGGGCCCGCCAGCTTCACGGCTCCGAAGTTTCTCTACCGTTGACTATATATAGGTAGTCCGCGCCCGGCAATTCCCGTCCACCGAAGAACTTCAATACCGAATCAGCCGAAGTCACCGGGCGACCCATCTGCCGAAACATCGCTGCAGCTCGCCGGTATTCGCGGCGAGGAGTGGGGGCCGCGGTCAGGGCCCGTCGCGGCTACCAGCGTTTAGAGGGCCCATTCGTTTCGGCTGCGTTCGCCGCTCGTGGACCAGACTTGGTCATCCCCTCCACTCGCCGCGCTCGCATGCGACTTTTTTCGTGCTCCTCTTCGGCCCGTTGCCGGCCGCTCGCGGGGCCCCGCTGCCGCGCCTAGGGCTATCGTAATTTGTAGCGCAAGGCTTGCACCGGTTGCATCAGAGTCTCTCGCCGTTTTCTGCGGCCCGCCGACTCGGTTTGGCCCTCGGTGTCTGCACCATATAATTACGGTGAAAGCCAGTCCGCGGCCTGCGATCGCGGCCGGGCATGGTGTGTGCACTAGGGCACTCGCGCACAGCCACCGAGTAGAGCCGAGCGGCCGGCACATCGGCGGCCATCGATTTTGCTCCTTCGTCGGCTTCTCAAGACGAGCAGGGTGGCCCTCGCTCCCTCTCACCGTGGCTCGTCGCCCTCGTCAGCGTTACTCCGTCGCTTTTTCAGCACGGTCGACCTTCGATTGATCCCAATTGAGTTAGAAATCGTTAGCGGGGTCCGATTGGTCCACATCCGACACAAAAGCTGCGAGCAGCCTGGTTCACCGTCGCGCCTTCCCACGACGAGGGCCATCCCGTTTGGGGCTGTGTGCGAGAGGAACGAAGCGTTTGGTGGCATCTCCTACTCGTTGGATCCACACGGATAGAGCGGGGGGGGGGGGGGGGGAGGGGGCTGATAATCGATACGATTGTTCTTGTTCGTTTAACGAGGGTAATAGCATTCGTATGGTTCCTGTGTCCCTAGGGGGGGTCGGTGGTCCGACGAATTCGTCGGTTTGGGCAACCGGCGGATGCCCTTTAAGTTGTAGCGTTGGGAGCAGTTTTTAGAGAAAATGTATGGCTTCCCTTATTTTGATAATAATATAGAAGTGGAAATTTCTGATTTTCTTTGAGTAGAGGAAGTGCAGCATATTTGGAATACTGTTGGTAATTTGGAATACCGAAGTATCTAATAAACTACTAACGCTATTTAATTTGTAACACCGTAGATTATAGGGGCTAATGACCTCTTAACTAATGACATTTGTGGATGAACCGCAATTTTTACATTTTCGACTTAATCTGCAGAGGAAGAAAACGTCAGTCTGCAAAACCTTTTCAGCGCGTATTCAATCGTTCCAATCATGGTTAAAATATGTCAGAACTTTAGTGTTAAACACTTAATCGACTCATTTGCATGTTCCTTCTATGGTTCCGTGCCAGTTTTGCGATAATTTCGAGAATACAAAGTGTGACATGGAATTTTCGGTTTCGATGCCATGTGGTTAATTCGGAATACCGAAGGTGAAGGTAATTTGGAATATTCCAAAGCCTACCGATGCTTTTGTTTCGCGCGTAATGGATACCACCGCGTCAGTTTCATCTGTCACCTGTATAACCTTTTAGGAGCATTTGTGTAAATAATGTCTTATAGACATCTACATCTTCAAGATTGGTAGAAACGTGTGAACCAAGAGCGAGTGCAGTATGTAACCGTTCTTAGCATTTTTATAAATATTCTGGTATACATATCTCCTCAAAATATCTATATGTTTTGTTTAAGTTTATAAAGTGAAGGTAAATTGGAATACCGGTATTCCAAATTACCTGCACCTTAACGAAATCGATACTTCTTGTCATTTTTCATTCAAACCAAAATTTCAGTTACTTTTTGTTTTTTATTTTTACTGACACTCAGAAATATGAAAGTTTATTAGTTTCCCTATGATATTATGTAGTTTAATTTGATCCCATCCTCTGTCGTAATTTTTTATTCGTCTTAAACAAACTGGTATTCCAAATATACTGCACTTCCTCTACGCTGTCCTCTTCAAACTTGGAAAAATATTAAAATAATGTGAAGCATTATTATTTTCTTACTTATTTCTTTCCGATGCCTAATCAGGGTAGAAGCTTCGTGTTACGAAGAACGCAGATAAAATTCGTTAACGGCTCGCGGAGCACTTCGAGGCTTCTTCACCGCAAACCGATGCCCGCATCCATTTATTTAACATACCACTCCACGTACAAGATGGGCGCTCGTTCCTCGGAATTATTCGCGACGTTGGAACGCGACGGCGCGCCTCCCGCACCGACACGTTAAAAACAGCAAAATTCCCCGCTGTAAAGTCCACTGTCAAATTAATGGCGCGGATGTAACTGTTGGTACACGGCTGCCCGTATCTTGGCGGCGGATCCTCGGGGCCAGCTAAATTTCAAGCACCGGCATTGTGCGCCGCCCGGAAAGACGGGATATTACGGGCGGCCGTTTTATAGCGGGCGTTTTACAAGTGCCGCGCACACGAACGCGCTATGAAAAAGTAGTTCGAGATCCCTGTGAATTGGCCTCCTCGCAGGGTGGATGACGTTAAAGGCGAGAGGCCTCTTCGCAGCTCTGCCACGTATCCAAAGTGGCGAGGGGAAGGCTTTCGGAAGGGCTGGCGTAACCGGGGCATGGATCTGCAGCTTTCGGCTTTCAAGCGACGACGGAGGTCACGTGCGCCGATCGCACGAGACACGTAATTGCCAACGTCATCGGTATCGCGGCACTGGTGACGCTCCTCGTTCGTTTAAAAGATACACGCGTAGGTATATTCCCGGCGTCTGCAGGCTGCTCAAGCTTCATTCCATGTATGAATATCTCGTTAGAGGCTCAAATCAATTGGACATTAAGGGAATTCATCTATGTTAATTACATTTTGTCGAAGCAAAATGCGATCTACTTAGGTACATAGAGTCGATTCGGCGATATATTAAATCGGTTCAAAAATTCATTTGCTCACTGTTAAATAATGTCTTTTACTACACCCACTTGGTACTTTCACTAGGAGAGTGGCAAAAAGGTCTTAAGGGGTAACACCACTCTAGAGGCAGAAAAAAAGACCTAACCCAGATAGCACCGCACATCCCAAGGACGTCCTTTTCATGTCCAGTTTATATCCGAACGTCCTACGTCCATTTCTTAAGTCCTACGGACGTTCTTAGGACTTAAATTTCGGATGTTCTAGGAACGTCCGTTTCTTAAGTCCTGCGGACGTTCTTAGGACTTAAATTTCGGATGTTCTAGCAACGTCCGTTTCTTAAGTCCTACGGACGTTCTTAGGACTTAAATTTCGGATGTTCTAGGAACGTCCGTTTCTTAAGTCCTACGGACGTTCTTAGGACTTAAATTTCGGATGTTCTAGCAACGTCCGTTTCTTAAGTCCTACGGACGTTCTTAGGACTTAAATTTCGGATGTTCTAGCAACGTCCGTTTCTTAAGTCCTACGCACGTCCTTAGGACTTAAATTTCGGATGTTCTAGAAACATCAAACAATCTTGTAAGTCACGTGATTATTTTGTACGACTACATTTCGAATGTCCCGAGAACATTCGTCTCGTAAGTCTTGTGAATCTTTAGAAGATCTAAATTTCAGATATTCGAAGAACAACCGTCTTGTAGGTTTTGCAGATGATTCAGGTTCGGTTGCAAAACAGTCTTACGACTGAACCTCGCCTTTGCGCTATTTTTTTGTGCAATGAAGACGCTGAAATGCTGAAATGTTCCAGATAGCATACGACGTCTTCAAGACGTCTGTCTTAAGTCGTCGTTAAAACATCTGTCTTGAGACGAATGTGAAATTTTAAGCAATGAGTCTAGAGGTCGAATGATGATATTCTGTAGAATATTTCGCGTCAATGCACATTTTTTATAAACTACTAATAAACGTTATATACCTAGAAATTGGAATTATAAGCAAAGAAGTGTCTTGAGTAGTTGCGAAAAGCAGTTGCTTCGTAATCTGGGAGTCGTGGGTTCGATTTCCGTCACCGCCAAATTTTTTTTTCTTAATGTCCTAACCCAGACTTGATGAAGACGTCTTTAAGGCGCTTTTAAACCATCTACAAAACTTCTTTAGGACGCCATTTGGACGTATTTAACTTTACTTTCGGACATTCGGAAAACGTTCTGAGAATGTTGACACAGCACGTCCTCAGGACGTTCCACTTTGTAAATAGGACCTTCCTATGACATTTAAAGAACTTAACGAGGACGTACAGAAGATATATGGACCTTCTCGGGACATTCTCCGAACGTACAGTACGTCCTGAACGGACGTTCTTCGGACGTACATAAGATGTCTTTGTGCTATTTGGGAAATTTGACAATTTATTTTGGGAGTATGACAAACGGAATAGAATTTCTTTTCAGAGGGTTTATTTAACACATATTGAAGTACGAAAAACAATTTTTTTATTGTCATTTTTATACAAAATGGCGGCGACAGAGCCTGTCGTCGAAAACAGCTTTTTTGAAAACACCGCCACGGGAGGACGGATTTCTCGGTATGTATGAGTCCGGGAACAAAAAATAAAAAAATTTATAATCTATATACAATTGGCTTTGGAAGTACGTAGGGGGGTTTTTTTTTAATCAATTTTTGTGGAAGTGGTGCACTTTTTAAGAAATGAATTGATTTTTTGCCCTAAACATGAGCATTAAATTGTTTATAAAAAAAAAGAGTTTACATTCAATCAAAAAACGGCTACGTACTTCCAAAGAGAATATTGTTGTGAAGCTACTGTAAAAATTTCAAATCGATCCATGCAATAGTCTCCGAGAAATCCGTCCTCCCAGTTTGAAAGAAGTGGTTTCGACGACGGGCTCTGTCGCCGCTATTTTGTATGAAACTGACAATAAAAAAATTGTTTTTCGTACTTCAATATGTGTTAAATAAACCCTCTGAATAGAAATTCTATTCCGTTTGTCATACTCCCAAAATAAATTGTCAAATTTAGGTATTTTTTTCTGCCTCTAGAGTGGTGTTACCCCTTAATAGCCCAGGAAAATACTTTGATTAAAAAAGCATTAATACCTATATTTTTACTTTTAACAAAGACTTTTACACCGGCCTAGTACGTTGATATTTCTTTTTTAATTTTTCGTCTTTATCATTATAGGTTCTCGAAATCCCGGCCCCCTGTTTTGTAGCCCCCCGTAAGTGCATTATCCTTCCATCAGTCCACGCGCGCCGTTCTGTTTGCTCTCGCGTGACGCCGGCTCGCGTCGGCGATAAAAATTGGGCTCGGAATAAAAATCATTCCCTGGAAAACTTGGCAAACTGAGGAAATCGCTTTTTCCGCCGTCGCTCGGCCAATATTAAATCCGATATTAAATCTACGGCACGCGTTTTGTTCGGTCCCGTGGGCGTGTGCGTCCACAAAGAGCACGATGGCCGAACGGAACGCAATAACACGGAATCTGTGCATCAGAGGTGGCCGAGAAGCTTGATGCTCCCGTTTGCCTAAATAATACCTGTAAGTATTTTTCCCTCCCATCTCGCGGCACCCGGCTCGCAACCTTTACATAAAATTTTCCCTCGCTCCCCATTTAATTCACATTTCTCGAACGCTTTCACGATGGCAAGACTATTATCGAAAATTGCGGGGAAAAGCGTGTTATAATACCAGGCGCCCTGGTTTCAGAATTCGCAATCTCGCGCTCGCGGTCGCCATTATGCAACAAATGGATGCGACAAGCTGTTTATACAATTTTCCCTTCCACTTTCAATTACTTTTTTAATTTCATTTGCGTTTTTCTTAACGCGCCCTCGCGATGGTAGAATACTATTTAAACATCGCGGGGAAGAACGCATTACGATGCAGGCTTATTGAAACCAGAATTTACAATCTCGACATCGCCAGCTGTTTATTTAATTCATTTATTCTTCCGATTCTGTTATCTTCGTTGAAATTACGTTTGTATAGTGGTCTTGGGACAATGGAGCATCGTTGAAAGTCCCGTGGAAAAGTGCGTTACGATATCGGTGCCCCCGTTTCAGAATTCGCAATCGTCATTATAGGAGATCGGCACGATAGGCTATTTATTTAATCTTTCCCTCCACATGCTCGCTCTTATTTCAACGCAGCTTTTTATACTTTTATAATTTGCAATCTCGCGATCTTGATTGCTGCCTCGTAATCTACCAGTACGACAAGCCTGTTTAATTTCTTCTTTTTAATTTTTGCATTTCCTGCGCAGTGTATTATGGAAGATTGCTTTATATAATAGCAACTGGGCGCCCAGGCCTCGAAATTCGCAATCCCGCGGTCGCGGTTCGCCATTATACGAGGAATCGATTCGCGTGTTCGTAGAAAAGCTTTCGGCAACTCGAATGGCAGATATAGGCGCGCCAATAATCACCGTCCACGCTATGCAAATTACGTATCCGTGGCGAAAAGTGTGCGTCCCACCATTGCTTTCGAGTAGGGCTGGGGCTATTTGTCGAATTTTCGGTATTCGAACATTCGAATACTTCAGTTGCTCAATTATTTGGCGAATATAATTCGAATATCCAAGTATTCGAATACTATTCGAATATTTAAGTATTCGAATACTATTCGAATATTGAAGTATTTGTATACTATTCGAATATTTAAGTATTCGAATACTAGGTTCTTTTTTTTTACAAGCTTTTATTTAGTTTCAGTTGTGAGTTCGTTAGTTTGTCAGGGTGAAGTATTGTAAGCTAATTTTGACCCACTTCAACATATCCGATCGGCTTGAAACTTTGCACACATGTGTAATTCCGATGACAATACAATATTTTCACTAAAAAGCATGATATATTTTATGGTGAAATTTTTTTTATTTAAAAACATGTTTTTATTAAAATGGACTAAAAAGGAACCAATAATTTTGATACCGGCCGATCTGACTGCCTGAGAAGAATTCCCTCATAGGGTGGATGTACCAGTAAATGAACACGTACCAGTGAATGGACATTTTATATTAAAATGAGTAAAATAAGTTATTAAAATAAGTAACTAATTAATTAGAGACTTCTTTTAATTTCTTGCTTCATATCCAAACAATTTTTGCAGCACGTGGAATCAATCGCGCTGCAAACATAATTTTATAAAAGTGTTCATTCATTAGCCTTAAGTGTTCATTTATTGGTACTTTTTTTTTATTTATTATTTTATAATTAGTTACAGGGTAAACGCACCAATAAATGAACACTTAAGACTAATGAATGAACACTTTCATAAAATTATGTTTGCAGCGCGATTGATTCCACGTGCTGCAAAAATTGTTTGGATATGAAGCAAGAAATTGAAAGAAGTCTCTAATTAATTAGTTGCTTATTTTAATAACTTATTTTACTCATTTTAATATAAAATGTCCATTCGCTGGTACGTGTTCATTTACTGGTACATCCACCCTATGAGGGAATTCTTCTCAGGCCGTCATTTCGGCCGGTATCAAAATTATTGCTTCCTTTTTAGTATATTTTAATAAAAGCTTGTATTTTAAAAAAAATTTCACCATAAAGTATTTCATGCTTTTTAGTGAAAATATTGCATTGTCGTCGGAATTACATATGTGTGCAAAGTTTCAAGCCGATCGGATATGTTGAAGTGGGTCAAAATTAGCTTGCAAGATTTCACCCTGACAAACTAACGAACTCACAACTGAAACTAAATAAATGCTTCTAAAAAAATGAACCTAAAGAACTTGATTTATAATTCACACCATAATATTCGAATACATCAGTATTCGAATAGTATTCGAATAATAACATTCGAATACTGAAATATTCGAAGTTTATTCGTAGCATTCGAATACTTGTAAAATATTCGAATAGTAAATTATTCGAATAGTCCCAGCCCTACTTTCGAGCACACACGACTCTTAGCTCAGGGATAACTTCGTCCGCGAGATACCAAGATCTCAGATTCGAAGACAGCGATTTATTTCGAATACAGCGATTCATTTCCACGCTTCGTAGCCGATAGCTGAACGAGTTCCAAGAGTACGAATCCCTCGAAAATCAATTTTCCGATGCGATATCCCTTGCCGCGTGTTTTCGCGGTCGAATTTCCTGGTACTGATTTGAAACGGTGTTTCGCTTAATCCGGCGCCACTCAGAGTGTTAACTGTTCCCCATTACGATCAATTGCGACCCTTTGAGTCTCCACCAGCGAAGTCGGTCCACTCGTCGGCGGTTCTCTGATCACCAACCAGTGCACCAGCACCGTGGCCTCCTCTACTTCACTGCTACCAAAGGTGCAGGCATGACAGACGGCGGTGCATGTGCATTCTCTTCGCGTCCCCTAAAAAGGAGGGACGCGCTAGTTGCAAGCCCACGTTCGCCGGGAACCTCGTTCTGTACGCGCGCCTCCTTAGAAAACCGATAGAAGTGTTACTCCATCGCCTTAATACCTCCAGTCGTCGCTCGACTTCCTGTTTCCTCGTGCGCCACCGTTTTCTCAGTCCGCAGTCCTCAAGCGAGCTCTGCGGCAATTCTTTCCAGCAGGGATTGTAACCGACGCCTAACCCTAACCCGAATCCGGTTAAGGGGTTAGGCCACCTTG
Source organism: Andrena praecox (assembly GCA_963932275.1). Taxonomy (NCBI): domain Eukaryota; kingdom Metazoa; phylum Arthropoda; class Insecta; order Hymenoptera; family Andrenidae; genus Andrena; species Andrena praecox. Next base: position 50,831,221 of record OZ010731.1, on the reverse strand, counting down.
GACGGAGCAAAATTGCAGTCATTTTCGGCATTTTTTTTTAGGGAGATAATAAAATAAACAGAAAATTTAATATGAAGCCTGTTATTATACAACTCTCGCCGGAAAAAAACCGTATTTTTTTTCTTACAAAATGGCGGCGGTAGAGCCGTGATACGCAAGATCTTGTGGAGCGACGTTTTCTACGGTGTTCAATCTCACGGCTATACCGTTTGACTTAGAACAAAAAACCAAAATGCTTTATTTTCTGCATGCCTAAAACTATGGAAGCACGTAGCGGTTTTGCGATATCTTGAATATGTTCTGTGCAATTGACACTTTTATAAAAAAAAAATGCCCTTTTTCTCTCCATGGTCACCGTTTCGAGACAAATTAATGTTTCTGGATTTCCCTACGTACTTCCATAGTTTTAGGCATGCAGAAAATAAAGCATTTTGGTTTTTTGTTCTAAGTCAAACGGTATAGCCGTGAGATTGAACACCGTGGAAAACGTCGCTCCACAAGATCTTGCGTATCACGGCTCTACCGCCGCCATTTTGTAAGATAAAAAATACGATTTTTTTCCGGCGAGAGTTGTATAATAACAGGCTTCATATTAAATTTTCTGTTTATTTCTTTATCTTCCTAAAAAAAATGCCGAAAATGACTGCAATTTTGCTCCGTCCAAGGTGGCCTAACCCCTTAACCGAGGGAAGGTTACTGTAACCTGTAGTAACTCCGAAGGAACGGCTCCCAAAGAGTACAGAGAGCCGGTTAACCCGCTCGGAGCGGGTTACAAGTGACATACGGCATTCTACGTCCAAAATCCGACTATGGTTGCTCCGCGCGCGTTCACCGCTGCGATGCAACTGCAATTTTAACAAGAACCGGGTTGCATGCAATGACGTCAATTACTTGCAGGGTTTTGATTCTCCATGTAATTTTTAATCTCTCGAGGAAAAATGTTACGAATTTTCTTGAATTATACCCACGACATTACATGCAAATCGTTTCTTGGTCAAATTGCATCACCGTGTTGGACGAATGGCCTATAACAAATGTAACAATTCTGTAGAAGTTCGAAAGGTAATTTATTTATTTATAATAAAAATAATATTTTGTAACACAACTATTATATATGAAATTTACTGATTTGTAAGAAAATAGTATGCAAGTGTTAAAATGAAAACACAATGTTTATACTATACGGTCATGGAATATGTATATTAAGTACATTTTTCAACTTTAGAAACATGTCACCCTCGGGGAGAAATTTGCAAAATAAAAATTTGTTTATAATTTGTCGTTACATAAATAATTTTACAATTTCAAACAAATATTATTCAAATAGACAAAATCTTCTGCATTAAAATAAAAAAAGGATGAACCTAATGCGATAGATAGTTTTTAAAATAAAAATTCATAAGTACAGGTCGATTTCACAAAAATAGGGAAACACTACGCCCTCTACCGGATTAGGGTAACCCGCTCCGAGAGCGGGTTAACCGGGTAACTCTGTGCCTAGATGCCTCGGGTTACCCGGTTATGTAAATTAGTCTACGGTACTGAGAACCGAACCGGCCTAGGGTTACGGTTACAATCCCTGCTTTCCAGGCACTTTCCACTTTCAATTTTCACCGCGAAAATCCAAGTCGAACGCGGTCGTTGCATTTTTTTATTCAGACCATCGACGGGCCAGCGGTTATCGAATATTGATGGCTATTCGCTTGATAAAGGATTAAGGGAGGCTTTGCACGGGGTGCTGTACAACCGACAGTGGGAGGCAAAGGGAGATAAGTCTCTACAAAAAAAAAAAAAACAGGTCGGAAATGTGCAGTAAAATATTGTGGGGCAGCTTTTAATTCTCCAAGTGACTTTTCGCGAAAGCAAGGCTTTCTACAGAGAAGCTTGATTCTACAATTCTCATTCGTTTTCGACCGAAGCCACGCCCTATTCGATTAATTCCAGGGAATATTCGCCAGGACTGGAATTCTTCGGTTTACGATGCCCCGCGCCCCTATTCGATTCTCACTTTCCCATACAGCACACCTCGTTGCAGCAGTATTGCAAGGACGTTGCTGCAATATTACGTTGTTGCAGGTTGCATTGCAATATTGTAGGAACGTTCCTGCAATATTGTCGTGCATTATTGGAGTGGCAATGATCCTACAATATTGCAGCAATATTGCAATTTCCTTGCCGTGCAATGTTCTGTTGGCAACGATCCTGCAATATTGCTGCAATATTGCGCCCACATCGTCGTGCAATGTTCCAGTGGCAACAGTCCTACAATATTTCTGCAATATTGGGCGCACATCGTCGTGCAATGTTCCAGTGGCAACGATCCTACAATATTTCTGCAATATTGCGCGCACATCGACGTGCAATGTTCCAGTGGCAACGGTCCTACAATATTTCTGCAATATTGGGCGCACATCGTCGTGCAATGTTCCAGTGGCAACGGTCCTACAATATTTTCTGCAATATTGCGCGCACATCGTCGTGCAATACTGTAGTGAAAACTTGTGGAAACATTACAACAATATTCTGAAGCAACTATGACTTTGTTAAAATTTTTCGAAATATGTACATGACGTCGAGTGGATTCGACGGCCTGTTTCATTTAACTGGATACGCACCGCAATATTGCCGAAGAGTTGCAGGATCATTGCCACAATTTTGCCGTTTCGTTGCAGAATCATTGCCGGAACGTTGCAGGACTACATATTCGTAATGTTGCCGCAACTTTGCAAAAATACACACCTGCAATATTGCGAAGGCGGACATAGGACTGAACCTGCAACGTCTCTGCAATGTTATGTTGCAACATTGCCATCTTGCACCGCATCATTGCAGAGACGTTGCTGCTATGTTATTGGTGCTGTGTGGGTTCCGCCGATCCTCCCGTCCACCGTTCCTCGCGTTTCACCTACTCGTCGATTATACAATGTCCATTGTATCATATTTGCAGCCGTCGCCGTCGGCGAGCTGCGGACCGCAAGAGCCTCGTTTCGTATCGCGTCTCCGATTAAAAGAGACGGAACCGCAGTCGCGACTCGACCACCCCTCTTCTCCCGCCCTTCGATCCTCGCCGCCGCGTCCAGCCGATTAACGAAATTTTTCAGCGACGTTCCGCTGGGACGTCCGCGAAACGGAATCACGTGTACCATAACGCGATTTCGCGGGGCGAGCAATCGCGTAGCCGGCTCTGCTTCCTGGATTCCGGTTCTATCCGCTGCCCCGCAGACGGTTGTGCAACTACCGAGGACGCGACTCAGGCATGTCAGAGGGCGAGGGAGAAATGCATAGATCGGGTTCTTATCGATTGCCGCGTCTAATCGACTCCAGACCATGTGTGCATCGTCCGTTGCTCTCGTGCTCCTATCGCGTTTTTTAAATGCAGATACTGCGCTTTAAATCCCCGAACGGGGCCGAGATCTGGAAACGATCGCTGCAGCAATATCTCGCTTCGGGACCTCGTTTCCGTCGCGCTGGCTCTGTAATGGGAAGTTTGCTTCGAGGTTGCTGCGGAGCCTCTGGACTCGGGTGATCGCGCCGCGACTGGCGTCGGCGTGCTTCCGCGCCGAGGAGTTTGCGCGCCGCGCTTCCGCGTCGATACTCTCTGGAAACCGTCGCAGGTATTGTTCCGAGAGTCCTTCGGTGTTTACTTTGAGAACTAACCAGGCAAGGAATTCGATTTCTACGCTTTGCAGGAGGCTTGCGGGCGTTCTATGTGGGCCGAGTTAGACGGGGACACAGCAACCCTCAAAATGACGAGAAGTTAGTTAAGGGGACATTCTACTCTCTCGGCCGAAAAATCGGCCACTTTTCGGTGATGGTTTTTATAATGAAGTAAACACTTAATGTTTTCGAATTTCTGGGGGTGTATTTTACCACTCTTGAAATACAAGAAAAAATCTTTGTTGTTTGTTTATTTCATTTGTTTACACAAATATTTCGCAGTTAAGTTGGCGGCATCAGAATTGCTGGCGGTTGAAATTTCGGACGACTGGATCATCGGAAATAAAAAAACCAAACGTATTTTTAATTCGCAGGAGTATGGTTATCGCGCTTACCACGAAAGAACAATTTTGGACCAAAATTATTAAAATGGCGGTCAATCAAAGTTGAAAGTACCGAAAAGGGCATTTCTTTTCTGTTTAATAGATATATAATGTGAGAAAATATTAAAAAATCTTAAGATATTTGTGCTAAGCGGGAAAGCCACTAATGTGTAGAATAACATATTAAAATTTTGGATTAATTGGTCATGGAGTTTTTTTTTATCACATCCGCCAACCAAGAAAATGGTGTTTCGAGAAAAACGCGTTTAAAGTTTTGAGAACCAGGCCGCTGACGCTACAAATACCTATAACATTGAAAATACATCTAATTTCGCTCCAAAAATTTAGGAGGATATTGTAGAAGGTGCATTCTTCCGAATGCAGCAAAAAAAAAAATCGAAATTTTTGAGGCCGAGAGAGTAGAATGTCCCCTTAAAGTTTTGAGAACCAGGCCGCTGACGCTACAAATACCTATAACATTGAAAATACATCGAATTTCGCTCCAAAAATTTAGGAGGATATTGTAGAAGGTGCATTCTTCCGAATGCAGCAAAAAAAAAAATCGAAATTTTTGAGGCCGAGAGAGTAGAATGTCCCCTTAAAGTTTTGAGAACCAGGCCGCTGACGCTACAAATACCTATAACATTGAAAATACATCTAATTTCGCTCCAAAAATTTAGGAGGATATTGTAGAAGGTACATTCTTCCGAATTCAGCAAAAAAAAAAAAAAAAATCGAAATTTTTGAGGCCGAGAGAGTAGAATGTCCCCTTAAACACAGTACAGATCCCATAATTTTGTGGTGTTTATTTTGCAGAAAATTCACCAACCCATGGAACGACTCTTACATTATATAATTATCAAAACTACCAAGCTATAACTCCATTTTCGGCTTAAGAAACAATACCTATAGAAAATTTAAAGTAATATTGACACATCGTTGACCGGCAATTTTAGGCAGAATCTAATCCGTCCCATCGGCCATTTTTCCATAATTGAAAGAATTAAGTCGTGACCGGTAGGGACGAATCAATACCGCCACGGTATCGGAACAAAAGTATCGAGCAGCGATATACTGAATTCCAGAAAAACGTTAAAAAATTACAACCCTTTTTTATATGTCTATTTTACTGTATAAATGTTTATAAACTGGGATGAGACACTGTTATCTCCAAAGAAAAGCGTTCACTTTTAAACGATTTTATTTATTCTATCGAACGTAATATCACGGAGGTGGGTCTTAAGGTATTAAAAAACCATGTGAAGCAACAGCAACAAGAAATAAAATATACCCAGTAGAAATAAAGCTACTTTTCTTTAACAATTAAACTCTTCAAACTAAATTTACTCAATTTCAGATCATTGAGGATAGCTTTCTGTCCAACTTGGCCCATTACACCTAAAGGAGCATTTTTTCTAAACTTCGCGCCAGTGAAAGTGAATATCCCTTTTTTTTTAACATCGAAATGTCCTTAGCTTGAGCTCGATTACGTTTCGCGAAAGGCCCCCCGGGGTCCCAGGGTACGCGAGCCTCCAGCGTTTCACGTTGCGCCCAACCGACCCGTGTTGGGTTTAACCGAGACGTTGGCTTCGCGTATCTGGGTTCAGCCTAAATAGGTAATTCAACCTCCAGGTATAACCTGGTCGGATGTCGCTCGACTGTACGCCAAACTGGAGTATTCGAAATGGCGGAAAGACGCGGGGGAGGAAGGGTGTGCGGCACCTTGTAACTTGTTCACTTAGAGGGGGGGGGGGTGTATGATTTGCTGGTAATACGAGAGGGGTGAGTGTAATATTTGCCGTGGGTAAAACGAGTTAATTTGCCTGCAAACCAGTGGAGAATCGTCCGGTCGATCCGTCAATTAATCGATATTAAAGCAGATACACCACCCTCGTTCCGAGCTATTCGACGCTTTCGAGCTTCTGCACGATGTAATGGACACGATGGAGTTCGAGCTACCAGTTCGTTTCAAATAAGAGGTTTATTAATTCCACGTTACGAATTTTATAGCGATTCTGACCGTTGGGGAAAAATGTCTCGGGCCTTTATAGGGTAAGCTTTAAGGGTAGCTACTAATAGGCAAAATGGAGCATTTCTTTTTCAATTAATTACAAAGAAATAAATTGAAGCTGAGTCTTGTTCTTTGACACAATGTTTAATAACATCCTGATGTTTAAAAAGACCTGTTTGTTTCGCCAAAAATATGCATTACAAATGTCGCTACGGAAGAGCAGCTTGTAAATTCTACTTTAGAATACCTCTGGTTTTGCACTGAACCTATAAAAGAAGAAAATTATGAAAATACAACTACGAAATGGCGATTTTTAAAAATAGTGCGTTTTTCGGTAGACGCAGATGAGATTTTTGTTTCTTTTCATAATGAATAAGGGTTTTTATTAACTTCGATTTAGGTTCAGACCGAAGCTACACATTTTGTGAACATGCTCGAATTTGATTGAAATCGATTGGAACCTCCGTTTTCGAGTTACCTACCACTGCAAAACGAATGAAACTTTTTTAAATTAAAAAACCCGACTGCTTAAGAAAACATTGAAAAAATTAAATTAATAAAAAAATTAAATTAAAAAGCGAACTAAAATGACAAAAACAAGACTTAATCTATTTATACATGGTATATTAATTATCATAAATAGGATAATAATAAGATGACAATTTAAATTAACTCAATTGGCTGCAGGCGGAGGCCTTAAATATTTCGATGCTCTTCTACCCCAAGCATGACTAAAGCAACTACCGCAATGACTAAAGAAAGTGCTTCAAGCTGGTAACAAAAAGAGGTGGACAACATCAATGCAAATTCATGCTTATATGGTGACATTTCAACTTCAGTGTGTTGTGTAAATTATATGTAATGTTCGAATGTACAAATGTTCGAATGTAATTACATCAAATCATTTGCATCAAAAGATTTAAGGCCTCCGCCTGCAGCCAATTGAGTTAATTTAAATTGTCATCTTATTATTATCCTATTTATGATAATTAATATACCATGTATAAATAAATTAAGTCTTGTTTTTGTCATTTTAGTTCTCTTTTTAATTTAATTTTTTTATTAATTTAATTTCTTTAATGTTTTTTTTAAGCAGTCGGGTTTTTTAATTTTGTAATTTTTTTTTATTTTTTACTTTTTAGTTATGTTCAGCAATATTGTGTGGCAAGGACCGCAGGTACATATGTCCTGTACATATGTCAAGGTCAACAACGTCATTGGGACTGGCTCCCCTTTTGTCAATATTTACCGTTCCCATTATTTTTATCTCACAATTTTGAAAATTATATAGCCTATGACATTCGGAAGGTCAAGACCATTCTAAAGACACCTCATTTGTCCAAATCGGTGTATCCGTACAGGCTCTAGAGCGTAACATGGACATACATACATAGCCTGATAAACACAATACCCTCCTTTGCGTGCCGCAGTCGGGTAAAAAGGCTTTTACTGATCCATCTGTAGCGTCATATATAACGCATATTTTTGACTAAACAAAAATGTTTCTTTAACCTTTAGGCTGCCGCTATTTTTTCGTAAAAACAGGGGTCCTTTATTTCCAAAAATTTTTATTTATGAGTAGTCAATAGGTCCCATAGAGTCGAGGGGGTAGAACCGTGCCAATATAGTGGCTATAGCGGCAGCCTAAGGGTTAAAGCTTATGATGTTAATAAACTTTCTGTCGAAGGATAAGTCTCAGCTTCAATGAATTTCTCCATAATTAATTGAAAAGGAAACGCTTCATTTTCGACCGAAACGACTGCCGAGTACCCTTAAATATATATCGCGAGTACGATAACGCGAGGTTTGTAGGGTTTCGAGTCTCGGCGACGTTTTCGCGAGAAGTGGTTCTAGTGTTTGCTAAGGTGGAAAGCGAGACACATTTATAAGCTCTAATAATTTCAACGACGAGTATATTACGCATTACCCAAGACACATCCTCGATATTAATAGACCCGAAGACGTTACATTACCCCGAGCTTATCAAAAGACTCGGCCTACTCGGATTATTGTTGAAAACTGCAGAGGAGCCCCGGCAAGGCTTCGAGAGCAGCCCGGGGCTCGAACAATGGGTTTGCCGATTGGAAAGGGGACAGCGGCTCGAATAGATTGGAGCATCGGGAGATTCAGCGCCCATCGATGATCGTCGATCAATGGGGCCGTTTCGTCGTGGCCCGCCGATTGCCAGCGAGACGTTTCGGAGCAGAGCCTCTCCACGCTCCCGTCCCTCGAAGCAAAAGGCATTCCGACGCTCTAATCGCGTGCGGATTGCGTGGCCAATCGACGGAGAACGGTTTCATTGCCACTTTATCGTGCGCGGCTCTATAGTCGCGTAACTTCGCCGCGGTCCTTGATCGCCGCGTTTCCTGAATCAGCGAAATAGCGACTTTCTGTTGCACGCGCTGAAACGAATAACTATCGCGTTCGATTCGTTCTCTCTCTGTCTCTCTATCTCGCCCTCCCCTATTCTCTGTCCCTCCGCGGGCGGTTACGCCTTGCATCGCGTGTCCGCCATCCCCGGGGGCCCATATATAGGGCCCGTTCGCTCGGCCGCCGACTTACAGCATCTGCAGCCGCCGGCGCGAGTGCATCGTCGGTCTACGGAGGTCTCGTGTCCACGGCGAACCATTGGGAGAACGTTTCCTTCCTCGCCATCCCGTCGTGTTCGCGCGAAGTGCCCAGGCATCGCCGATCGTAACCCTGGTGCCATTCAGTAGGAAGATTACCGATATCCCGAGCTACGATCGTCCCACGGTGTTCGTCCAGTGATTTCCAGGGGGGGACAGAGGACTGCTCGAACCGCCGCGAGAAGAGGAGCCAGCCCCCCCCTCCGGAAGGTGATCGCGAGCCGAAGTGACGATTCCCTCGAAGGGATCTACCGTTCACGACCGGCTCCAGTCGATGGTGGTCCTGGTCGAGTAACCGGGGCGAGGGAGAAAGTACGAGAGGATCCTGACCCGGAGGAGGAACGAGCACCTATAAAAAAGGCAACCCAGTACGGCACGGCGGATCGGGAGACTTTATTCTGGCGAGATAGCACAGGCCCGACGGAGCTCCGGGGGATGCTCTGAATAGCCAGGCTGTCGGGGTGTTGTTTTTCGGTGGTATCTGCACTCTTGCCTCGTTGCCTCGACCTGGCATAGTTCCCGCGGCTCACCGGTGAGATCGCGTGCGCGTTTTATCGCGGCGGCCGTTTCGCTGGTACCCCACTCGAAGCCACGGGCAACGGCGACGGGACGGTTCCTCCTGCTGGCTGATATTAAAGGGGCGAGGCCAGGCCGGGTAGAGCGAACCCCGCGCTGGGAGCTTCTCTGTTGGATCAGGCGGCGGTCAAAGTAGAGACTGGCCGGAAGGTGCACGGAGGCCCGGGGAACCCGGCGAACACAGACACCCGCGAATACGCCCTTGCACGCGCGCCCTTCGCGGCCCCGATAATCGCCAGCCGCGGCGAGCATGCGGTTCGTCGGCGGCGCGACGCGCCTCTTGGACGCGTCCCAAGGCAGGTGCACGCTGATGCAACTCGCGTGCGTCTCGCTCCTGGCCGTATGCGTCGGAGCTGAGTTCTTGTACGGCCAACCTGACTTTCCAGGTATACACAAGTGCAGCGAGTCGGAGTTCAAGTGCACGAACGGCAGGTGCATCCCTGCGAACTGGCACTGCGACGGCGACAGGGACTGCCCCGATGGCTCCGACGAGGACCCAGCGGTTTGCAGTAAGTCCATTTCAATATTCTTTTCTAAGCGGGCTCAAGGGCGAACTTTTGTTCTACTGCGAGGGGCGGTGGGTCCCCCGTTTGGTTCACCCTGCTACGACCCCCCGGGTCCCTTTTGACCCAAGTGTTTTCAGCTCCGAGGAGATATAATCTGTCTGTGGTCTCTCGATGTTGGGTTTTATGTGTAGACGAGTCGGTGGTCGTAGAAGGGTTGATTCTGTTGGTAGTTTTCAGTTACCGTAAACTGGGGGAACAGTGGCAGCTGATTAACATTGTATTAACACTCGGAAGACGAATGGTGGGTGGACAGTGAGGCGAATGCAGGGTCATTTTGAACCATAGCAGCATTTCTACTGTACACGGGTTTCACGAAGGAATTGAATATAAAACGAATGAATGAATTAAAATTATAAAGATATGTAGATAATCGCATATAAATAAGTAACAAAGAATGTGGGATCAGGAACCCCCATAACATAAGAGGCGGATACGGGAGGACGAGGACGCGGGAGTCGGCGGTAGCCGAGGTGGTTAAGGGGACTAGGCAGTCGAAAAATCGATTTTTTTTATTGCATTTTCCGAAAGTACTATCTTTTCTGAATAAAATGCCGTTTGGGTTATATTAAAATTCGCAAAATTGTTGATTTGGCAGCGGAAAAGATCAAGCGGTAACTTCTAGCGTTGCCTTCGCCCAGAAACTTTAAACGCGATTTTCTCGAATCTTTTTTTCTCTTGGTTTTTTCCTGATTGCGAACGAATGGAGGTTCAGATCGACTTGAAAAAATTACAGGATGTGTAAAACATGTGCCATTCCGCCGCAAACCTCTGATATGGTCATTTTCAGAATTTCATAAAAAAAATTGACGAGTCACCGGATTTTAGCAGCGCACAAATAAGAACGAATTTGTTGTTTTTATAGGTTTGCGCGGAAACTATGAATCCAACAAACAAGAATCTCACCTTTGAAATCGGATTACGTCACATTTTAAGACCGATATTAAAGCAAAACGACAGAAAAACGTTAAAATGTTTACCCGTCGGCAGCGCCATTTTTAAAGCACATATATATTTCTTATTCATTTTTTTTCGATCTGTATGGTAGTAATAAACATTGGGAAAAAGCATATATCTGGATGTGATTTCATTTGTTCACAAATAAATAAAGGACAGAGTCTCTTTCTCACGAAAAACGACTGCCTAAGTAGTCCCCTTAAGGCCTTACATACGTCTAGCAGCGCCAAAAATGCGCTAAAAGAAATTTTTTTTTAGTAGGGATAACAATAGAAATTAATAAAAATAAATAGTACACATTGTTTATTGGTATTTAAACTTTATAAAAAAATTTATTTCACTTTATTTTTACAAAAATTACTATATAAAAAATCACGTGATTCACAACACTAAGAAAAAAAAGTTGCTCCACGGTCGGCATCATATCTTCAATAAATGTTGATCGATCTGCAAAATTTAAAAAAATTCTTGTAAAATAAAGTTGTAGTTATAGTGTGTCGAGCCGGAATTTTGAATTTCGAAAAATTTAGCAATTTATGGCAGTTTAAAAAAAAGTATGCGTTTTACGTCATAAATTTTCCACTTTAATTATTTTTATAAAATTTTTAAATCAAAATATAAAAAATCCGGCTCGACACACTATAGAGAAAACGATTTCGAATATTTTAAAAAAAATCGCATCAAAAAATATTAAAAACTGTATGAGTTATCATGCAGACCGTGGCGGAAAAAGTAATTTCGAGAAAAAAAAATTTTATATAGTAATTTTTGTAAAAATAAAGTGAAATAATTTTTTTTATAAAGTTTAAATACCAATAAACAATGTGTACTATTTATTTTTATTAATTTCTATTGTTATCCCTACTAAAAAAAAAATTTCTTTTAGCGCATTTTTGGCGCTGCTAGACGTATGTAAGGCCTTAAGGCGGCTGGCCAGCGCGCAAATCTAGAGATCGCGGGTTCGAGTCCCGTTGAGGCGACTTCCTTTTTTCCGTGATCCTACAAGAAATGCATAAAAAAATATTATTTATGTACATTTGATACATAAAAAGGCGTATCGCCTGTGTGGCTTTTACAAATGAATTTGTAATTGTCATTGCCGACAGAAATATAACATCGTGATCGACTTTGTCACAGTTTGATCAAAATGGCCCTGCATTCGTTGTAAAAGGGTTGAGGAAGGAGAAGGATAAAAATTGTATGCATTTCGACACTTGTAGTAGAATTACAAAAGACGCGATGGATTCTTAAAGCAAATGTAACAATGATAATTTTTATATTATATAACAAAATGTCCCAAAGCATGCCAATGTTCCCCCAGTTAATGGTAGCCACAATATAGTTTTAGTGGGTTTTTCTGGGGACGCTGTTGATACTTGTTCGAGGCTTCTAAGTGTAACTCGTTGCGCAGATGCTTGTGCATTCCATAAGACTGATTACTATTTAATTACCCATAAAAGTGCGTAGATAAGCTTTGCACAGTCTCAAACTACTTGTAGCCATATTTCTGTTTAACGAAAGATACGAGGAAACAGTCGAAAGAGGAGTTGGCTCACGCCCGAAAGCCTCGAACGGTATTAAATGCAAGAGTCTCGTTATACAAGGTGTTTTCAGAATTATGCGCACAAATTTCTTCGACTAACTTAAAGCACTCCTGTGATAGTACCAATCTGAAGACCACTGAGAAATAACAGGAACAATCTTGAACCATAATTGTAAAACACCTTGTGCATACAAATTTGTGTATTAAATGTCCTAAGTGCCTTTATCCAACATTTTCTTCCCCGTAAACGTTTAAAAATGATATCACGTACAGTGCACCCGAAGCATACAACCCCCTCGCCCTCGAAGCGTTCCCATCTCTCGCACGCTGAACCAGGTTTCAGCGGCCGACTGAATAAGAGCGCATACGTGTGCCAACACTGGCCATTTTATTCCCTACCCTAAAGCCAGTCATAAACACATTCGTAACGCAGCAAAACGCGACACGCGCTTGCCGGTCGAGGAGAATGGAGCGACGTGCCCGTAAACGGTTCGTTTGTCACGTTTAACGACCGAATTATTCGCCGGAGTAAATCGAACGGGCGAGCGGAAATTATTTCGTTTCGAGCCGCGTCGCGGCGCATGTTTTATTTAAATAAATATCGCCCGGGGGGGGGGGGGTGAAACATTAATCGACGAGCTGTTCCCGTTCCGCGGATGCGCAGATATAAACCCCAGCGCCGCGTCATCCTGATTAGTACGGTTGATATAATTCTTATCGCCGATGTATAGGTATGCGGCGTTCGCGCCTATATTGTTACCTACCAGGTAGCCGAATCGGCAACGCGAGATAGCGTATATTTAATGATAACAAAACAACAACACGCGTCGCACCGGTTTCGCCGCCGAATCCAGTGAGTATTAATATTCGCGAGCCGCGTTCGGTAATTAATATTCGATTATAACTGGCGGGTATGGAAATACGGGGATGCGTGCGCGGCCGCTGATTACTTTTCTGTGTTGCCGATTGTTCTGCATTTATCGTTGCCGGGCCGTGATTAATTATTCGCAATGCCGCCGCCGTCGATTACTCTGCTCGAGCTCGTTTCACGTGTCGCGATCCGTACTTAGTTAGATTATTGTACAGTGCTGTGACGTCAGACGGAAAGAAGTCTTTTCTGGCATTACGTGGCAAACGAACCGTTCTCTCGCGGAGATCGTGTCAATGAAACAGCGCGGAGTCGCACCTGGGAGGATGTCTTCCCTCCCTGCACGCGCGTCGGCGCTGCGTTAAGCCGGGCTCCCACGCGCGCACAAGTTAAGGCACAGTCAACTAGGCAACACGAGTTAGAGTTCGATAATTACATTGTAATTTAATAATTGCCGCCGAAAGTTTCTTAATTACACTCGAACGAAACGGGCGAATCCACTGCTAGGTCGTCCGCAGTAATAACTTCTAGCAAAACAGGCCAATCCCCTGGCGAGCGTATTTAAATACCCGGAGCTTGTTTCTCAACGATTAATCACCTGATGAACAACGTAAAACACCACTTTGTTGCGCACTACGTTTGGAAAGCGAGCTTCATTGAAGTGCTTGAATGAACTGTGCGGTGCATATAACTACTCGAGTGTCAAAAAAAAAGGAGTAAAAGTACAAGTTGGAGTAATGTTTGACCGTCTCGGTAATATCCATTCAAATTTCAGCAGCCCCGGTAGATTCCAGTAGAGACTCTTGTTATTAACCTTTCGTTACCCGCGCCCTATTTTCTCACATGGTTGCGCGTTGTACTTTTTACAACATCGCGATTCTACATTTTATTTTTTATTTTTGAACCTGTTCTTTGCTTTTTAATTCCAATTTTTTTTAAGGTAAGAATACGACTTTCCTTTAAAAATAACTCTCATATTAGAAACTATAAAGCGATGTAGTTGTTTTTAAAGAAGGAAAAAGACGGGACAGAGTAAATGACTAGTTTTATAAATAAGTATTGTTTTATTCACTTCCATTTGTCTGGTGATACATTTCACACAATAGTTCCACTTTGGAATGTGTTCTGCCAATGCACTTTTACACCCTTATTGCGCTTTCTACGAAACGACGACTTTTTCTCTTCAACGCTATCTTCCTCGACAAAAACCGGAGTAAAAGAGGCGTTGATTTTTCATAAACTGCAGAAGGTATAGCTGGAGAATTAGAAAAGTGTTCAGAACCGATCTGTCGCTCTCGGGCAGAAAAAAAAATTCACAACTGTTGTACTTAAAACAACCCGGGTAACGAATGGTTAAAGTGTTTCCGAACCGCTCGAATCGTTCAAGTGCCCGAGCCGCTTCAGCGCGCGTGGGAGCGCGGCTTTACGCCCCTTGCGAATGCACCATGACTCTGCCCTGTCGATTGCGAAATTTATGTCTGGCTGGCGCGGGAACGTGCGGGCAAACGAATTTCCTCGCGTCGAGACTTTGGGAAGAAGAATCGAGACGATCGCGATTCCAGGCGACTCTGGATCGACCCGTGTAACGCGACTCCCTGCCGGCGGAGGTATGTGAAAGTGCAACTTTTCGGACCGGTTTCGCGCAGGTGAGGCGGATTGATGCACGGACGAAAGCTACCGTTAGCTCCAAGACGCTCTGGGCCAATTCTGGTCGCCCTTCTCTCGCTCGAATTCAGGGAGGACCTCGAGTTACGTTGACCCTCTTGAAGATCCCTCGCATCGGCTCTCTCGTGAAAAGAAAATCGGGTGGTAGGAGGTCGAGTAGCGATCTCATTCAAATTCCGCCGATTCCTATGAATGGCAATTCGCAGATGCTCGGCGAGCACCTTGCATAAGATACGAGCAACTAAGGTAAATGGCCCAATGGTGAAACAGTTAAGGAAGCAGTTGAGATATTTGCAATTTCTTTTATATTTAAACAGTATAAAATTATAACTAAATATGATTATTCGAAAGCGTAAAATTTCTACTTTCAGATAAAGTAACAAGAATCTACATTTGTTGAAGGAAATGTTTTAAATTAATTAAAACATGAAACTGTTCATATGGCCCAGTAATTAAATGAACTTCATAGCGTGTCCCAATTATTAAATATATATTTAATTTAACTATTTCTATCAGGTAATGAAAATAAATCAATGTGGTAATATTTTGGGGTGATGAAAACATTTTATTTATAATAAATTTTGACTTTATATGTCCGAAAAAAATTTAGAATATGTTAAAAAATGATTAAAAGTATATTATAAAATTTTAGGTTGTGTTAATATTATGACGAGTTTAAGATGAATTATTCTAATAATTCTTAAACAGTATTATATTTTATAGTTATTATTAACGTAAATATATAGGATCCAAAAAATACTTACTTTAGTGCTTAAAATAAATGTTCAAACCAGTTCAAACGCCATTAAACGCGCGTTTAATAACTGGTCCGTGTCATGCTTTCGTGAACTAGTGGATAAACGCACCAATTTCAATATTAAAAACAAAAGAATAACAAGAGATCCAATTAATTTTCAATTCTTCAGTATTAATTTAATCCAAAACAACTGTACTATTGCAAAAATTATAAAATAATAATTAATTACAACCTTAACAAAAATATTCTCTCGCTTGCTTCAGCCAATTAGGTAAGAAACGAAATTGAAACTGTTGAAGCATTACTGTACAATAATATTTTTCATGATATAACTATTCAGTTTTGTAAGCTTATAATTGTATCTATATAAAGCTAATACATTTTGCAATTATATTTCGAGCAGTTTAAACGTTGCAAATTAGTAAAACTGTTATTATTAACAAAATTTCTTCCCAATATTTAATTATTGGGCCTTGTTTAAGCACTGGGCCATTTACCTTACTGGCGCAAGTTCAGCAGCCGGTATGATGTTCCCAATTTTTCTCGATCAACAATCCACGATCCCGCGAATGTCTCTGCGAAAGTCTGCCCCCTTATGCTTGAACTTAACATTCCCCAACGAAATTCTACAACGATTTCGAAACTAGAATCAACGATCACCGGTCAGGCGACCAATCGAGCGCAGCCGAAGGGGTATGATAATCTCTCGTCGACCTTACCGCTGCGTAAAGACCCGAGTCGCAGTTGCGCTCCGCATCCGCCCGCGATAGTGAACGCGCGCAGCTCCCTTGGATCTGCGAGCCAGTGCACATTCTAATCTCCTAGAATTACTTGGCCCGATAGAATTATGCGGCGATTTCGACACGGGGGTCGGCGAGTCGGTGATCTGTAATCAAGCAGCGCGAATAGAACCGTAATCACGGGCCTCCTGACCTGCGCTTAAGCCGCGGCGCCGATATCATCGGCTCGTAATTAAATAGTATCCCGCGTCGACAGTCGCGTATCGCCGATACGCGTACACATGATTCGGCAGCGTGACCCAGATGCTAGGTAGCAGGCACCTACGTACATAAATCAATCTCGCGAGCTCCTATTCGTCGGTCGCTTTTACGCTTTGCGCTACACCCGCGGTTAATGGAATAGTTTCGTAATGACGTTCGATACGTTTGACGATAGAACTTAGGCGCAGGTATGTAGATGCGCCGTGACACGCCACCGAGGCTGGCACGAACGAGCTACACACGGCCAATCATGTAGTTAACCCGGTGTCGCTTGCCGAAGTTATTTTCATTACCGTTCGAATACCTTTGCGAGGATTGTTTGTAATTCAGCGGGCGCTGTCGCTTTATCGTTCGGCCGTTGGAGCGGCACGGGCTTAAATGCACGCGATCGCGATCGGTACACGGGTTTCCAGCGGCAGCGAGTGCCATCGGTTCTGATATCTGCTCGTCCCCGACACAGCTGTGTTAAGGCGGAACACCACTGTGACGGTCGGAAAAATGAGCCCATTTTTAAGATTTTTTTTAAGGAATAACTTACAGTTTTATTATAAAATTGTTATTACCTATCTTTAGAACAATGTCTTAAGGCAGGATACCACCTTCGCACTTAAAAAAAATTGAAAATTTTTTTTGTTCTCAAAGGACTCTTTCAAGTGTATAGAATCGAAATTCATTCATTAGAAAGGTGGCCGGAACCTTTTTCTTGTGTAAAAACCGGATTGGAACAGATATATAAATCTATATAAAACTTTAAACGCGTTTTTCTCGAAACGATGTTTTCCAAATCGGCGTGTCAGATTACTCCTATAATTTTCATCCGATTGACTTGAAACTTTGCACAATTCTTCCCCGTGGTGTAATCTAACGATGTACGTAGGACTTTTGCTGTAGCGTTGTTATTTTTCTTTTGGTGCGCAATTTTATAAACTTCTTTAAACTTTTTTACCCTAAAAAATTGACCTTTTTGTTCAAATGGCCGCCATTTTCTTAAAAATCGAAATTTCATAAAATCCCTACGTACATCATTGAAAAATATTGTTGTTAATAGGAACATTCTTTGGTTTTTTTTTCTAAGAGCCACGTACAAAGCGGAATTTGACATCTAACGATGTTCCTCCAAAGGAGTGTATTTTGGCGCCACCTACAAGAGATTATTTTTCACTTTTTCAGTTTAAAAAAATGTGTAATTACAGATTAAAGTTACATTAATGAATAACTGAAACCGATTTTGTTTCTGCGCATTCTTTGTATGCAAAAAAAATTCATGAAAAACGCCTCCGAAATCGCAGTCACAGGTGGTACCGTTAAGGAACTAGTTTTTGATCAGCTTAGAGGGCTTCCCGCTTTAATATTTATTTTTAACCTAATACAACTTTAAACCATAGACTTTTTTATACTAAAAGATGAATTAATGTTTAAAATATAAGGAAAAAATTTAAAATTTTGAAAATAAGTATAATTTACTTATTTACAAAGTATGGAATAATAAGGTGACTAGGAACTAGTTTTTGATCATGTAAAATACATGGGAACTAATTTTTGATCAGGTCAGGAACTAGTTTTTGATCGTCTAAAATACATGGGAACTAATTTTTTGGTCAGGTGAGGAACTGTAAATACATGGGAACTAATTTCTTATTAGGTAAGGAACTATTCAATGTAAATTATCGGATACTAATTAAAAAGAAAGTACCAAATAAACTTATTTTTAGTATTATACCATCTAAATTTTTTTTTTTTATAATTTTAAAATGTCCTAACCTATTTTTTATTCAGGTGATCAAAAATTAGTTCCACAAGAAAAAATTGGAACTAAATAATGATCAGTGACTTTTAAAGCAAAATGATACATATAATACTAAAATTCTTGCTCTACATTGTAAAGTAAACTATTGTAAGCAAAATGTATGAAAATAACCTTTAATACCGCAACAACCAGCAAAGAAATCGACTGTGGCGTCGGTGATGATCTATTACTTCGAACAGTAAGAGATGGCGTTCAACAGGGCCTTCTGTCAAGTGGGCCACCTTACACATTTATTTTCACGAAAACTAACAATACTAACTGCTTTCACGGACAACACATATATTTTTGAATTATCAATTTTTATGTTAGTAATTATTTCAAACAATTATTTATTGACATAAACTTAAAAGAACGATTTATTTCATGAACTGATCAAAAATTAGTGCCAGATCAAGAACTAGTTCCTTAACGGTATCCTGCCTTAAGAGACTATAAAAAAAAAAGTAATAGAAAAACATGCATAGATTTCCATATACAGTTACTCTCCTACACCCCTCACAAGAAAAACATAGGTCGCTTATCGAAACGATATCTCTGGAACGGCAACTCTGAAATCAAATTTTTTTTTTTTTTAATATAATCGGTATGAGTGTAGTTTCCGTTGTGCGTACCGATTTTTTGATCGAAAACATATTTTTTGAAATACGCTCGAAAAACTATTAATTTTTTTGCCGATTTTCGAAACTTTTTCTTCCCAAGCGCACCATTTTTACAAAAATAATTTTTTTTAAAAATCGATACGCACAACGGAAACTACACTCATACCAATTATATTATAAAAAAAAGTTTGATTTCAGAGTTGCCGTTCCAGAGATATCGTTTCGATAAGCGACCTATGCTTTTCTTGTGAGGGGTGTAGGAGATTAACTGTATATGAAAATCTATGCATGTTTTTCTATTACTTTTTTTTTATAGTCTCTTAAGACATTGTTCTAAAGATAGGTAATAACAATTTTATAATAAAACTGTAAGTTATTCCTTAAAAGAATCTTAAAAATGGGCTCATTTTTCCGGCCGTCACAGTGGTGTTCCCCCTTAAGGGGTTACCGTTAGGCCACCTTGGACGGAGCAAAATTGCAGTCATTTTCGGCATTTTTTTTAGGAAGATAATGAAATAAACAGAAAATTTAATATGAAGCCTGTTATTATACAACTCTCGCCGGAAAAAAATCGTATTTTTTTTCTTACAAAATGGCGGCGGTAGAGCCGTGATACGCAAGATCTTGTGGAGCGACGTTTTCCACGGTGTTCAATCTCACGGCTATACCGTTTGACTTAGAACAAAAAACCAAAAAGCTTTATTTTCTGCATGCCTAAAACTATGGAAGTACGTAGCGGTTTTGCGATATCCCTGAATATGTTCTGTGCAATTGACACTTTTATAAAAAAAAAAAATGCACTTTTTCTCTCCATGGTCACCATTTCGAGACAAATTAATGTTTCTGGATTTCCCTACGTACTTCCATAGTTTTAGGCATGCAGAAAATAAAGCTTTTTGGTTTTTTGTTCCAAGTCAAACGGTATAGCCGTGAGATTGAACACCGTGGAAAACGTCGCTCCACAAGATCTTGCGTATCACGGCTCTACCGCCGCCATTTTGTAAGAAAAAAAATACGGTTTTTTTCCGGCGAGAGTTGTATAATAACAGGCTTCATATTAAATTTTCTGTTTATTTTATTATCTTCCTAAAAAAAAATGCCAAAAATGACTGCAATTTTGCTCCGTCCAAGGTGGCCTAACCCCTTAAGGGGCATTTTTGGGAACGTCGCGCCACTGGAGTTGTCACGTCGCATGTAGATCAGTTGCCCATCGTGGGAACGAATGATTAGCAGTGAATAGGATAAGTCGATGTCAATAGGTGGGCCGATGCATTTCAGCGATGTTTTGCAACGGCGAGGTCTGCCCGACGTCGAGGATAAGCTACTGACTGTTGAGCGTGCCTATCGATTACATAGCGCTGTTTTGCTCGACTTCCGCCGCACGGATTTCCTGTAAACACGACTGGCGACTGTATGAAGAGCAAAACGTATCTTTTAGAATTAGATATCGCGCGCCGAGAAGGAGGAGGATGGAACTTTCTTCTGCAGAGTTGAAAAGATGTGGCTCAAGGGGTCTCCCTATTTCGACGGCCTGAAACGGAGCGCGATATCTGGGATTTTTTTAAGAGAAACTCTCAAATTCTATTCATTGAAAACTTTATGCCTATGTTTGTACATATTTAGGCAACATTTAAACAAAAATTTAATTAAGAAAAAAGGGTACCTGAAACTTTAAACGCGTTTTTCTCAAAACGATGTTTTTCGAATTTGTTGGCATCTTATCTGAAAAACCGATCACCCGATTTACTTCAAACTTGGCATATATCTTCAGTAGATGTCCCATTCTCGATGGTACTAAAACTAAGTCGATTTTGCAAAATAAGACTTTTGCGACTTAAAAACCCAGCGATTTTTTTTTTGCAGAAATCGATGTCTGTTTTAGACGCTGCCCATTTTTGTTTTAATTTTCAGTATTTCTCATTTAATCCAGTTCGGACGATAGCCACACTCATACAGATTACACAAAGTTTTAAATTTTTCTATTTCAAACAACTACAACGGCTGATTTGATGCTAACAATGCGCATATGATTTTTGTAAGGCGCTCTATTTGATGCACTATAACTCCGGATGTAACCATTATTTTTGCATACAATTTGTTTTTTCATATTCTCTAAAGATTGACAAATGAAGCCACAAAGCTGGAAGCAAATATATTTAATGGTTTTGTTTTAAAAAATTCCCGAAGTTCGCATTATTTTTCGTCCGTCGAAGTACTTAGACCTCTTAATTTACTATGCAGAGTGTCCCGTAATCAGCGGTGTGCGTGTAAAGAGGGGATAATTATCGAAACTTCCTGCCTTTTATCCCCAGAGTCACAGGAAAAGGGTAATTCGCGTTTACGCAAATATCTATCGCGTAGTTAAAAGAATCAAATGGACCCTCGAGCAGCTGGAAAGTTTACTCGATCGCATCAGAGCTTCTGCGAGAGCCTCTGATCGATCAAAAAATAAGCGCACCCGAGGGAGCTCGTGTCCTTATGGCCTCATCCATGTTCATAAACGAGAAACGTGGAAAAACAGGGGTTTCCCAAGTCTGCGGGGTGTCAGAGGGATCCATTTAATCGAAACTTTTAGATGCACGCTTAACTCGACTAGTGCTGAAAATAAATCTCCTACAAAAAAAAGGCTGACATTTTATCCATGTAAAACGGCCCCTTTCGACCATGCCGCAAATTACCGGCCACTCTGCATAGTTCCATAGAAAAATCGGGATCAGCCGTGAAAGCGAAATTAGAGTTCGGAGAATCGAGAGAAAAGGTAGATACAAGAAGATATCGGGAATCGAAACAACCGTCCCCGTCATATCAGACGGCGATGTCCCCTTAAAGAAAGCCTTTCATAAAGGTTTTCATTAGCGGAGCGTTCGACGGCGTCTAAAGGGACGACGTAACGTTTCGTAGCTCGTTACTTGACCTCTTCACTATCCGCATTTGCAAACAAAAGCGTCGATGCAATTGCCTTGGCGACGTCGAGGCGCGTTCAATTTCCATAAATCCTCGACCGGCGTAACTGCTAGGAAGGATTCGAGTGCCGTGTTAAGTTCCGCCGGTTCGCTCGGCGTCGACCTTAAAATTCTTAAATCGTTACGGAAGTATTGGCCCAACAGGGTCCTGCGGCGGTCGTCCATTACCGCCGCGGCGATTTTAATATTAATTCGCTCGCGCCCTACGCGCGACCCTTTCGTCCGATTTCAATCATTGACCGTTTCCAATTTCGCGGTGGCAATTAAACGCCGGTGTCCGATGGAAGACGAAAAATCGACGGGGCAGGCATGAAGCGCGCGGATGCACGTGAAAAATAATGGAAAAAGGAAACCGGGCGAAGCAAACGGAAAAGATTGCCGATGCTCCAGTTTATTCGCTCGCGTGGCGGTTGTTAGAGAATATTCGGAATCATCGCCGCGCAAAATGCTCGCTCTGGAAATACGATCAACGCCCGGGCCCATATTTTCCCGTAATTATCCGAAGCGTCGGCGTCCGGGGATCGTAAATCGTCCGCCGCGGAATGCCCCCTGATTTTTGTAGTCGCTGCTTAAAATCGAAAACAACGGCGGTCGAAGCGACGTGTCAAAGGCCAGCGCGCGTTACCATTGCGTGGAAACGAGGTGACGTTTTATTTCGAATTTACAGGGTAAAGACTCTGCTCGATATACCGCGGCAGACCCGTTTAGCCCTTTAAGGGGTAACACCACTGTAAATTTTTCGGAAAATTTTTTTTTTTTTATTTGCTTATAAGATGCTTTGAACCTTTTAGAATATGGGGCAAAAACTGTATTACTTGAAACAAATTTGTTTCCTTGAAATTTCGAGCTCTTCCCCAAGCGCATCGGACTGCTTCGAAACGACTACCGGCGTTAAGGGGTAACACCACTGTAAATTTTTCGGAAAATTGATTTTTTTTTATTTGCTTAAAAGATGCTTTGAACCTTTTAGAAGATGGGGGCAAAAACTGTATTACTTGAAACAAATTTGTTTCCTTGAAATTTCGAGCTCTTCCCCAAGCGCATCGGACTGCTTCGAAACGACTACCGGCGTTAAACGCGTTTTTCTCGAAACACGATTTTTCAACACGGCACGCAGCATAACTCCAACAATTTTCATTCTTTTCATTCGAACTTTTAACAATATCTTTAAAATAACATTTTCAAGAGAAGTACGTACGGGATTTTCGATAAGTTAATTTAAACATTACTTATTAACAAATGATTGCCCTCTTTTTATAGAAAATTGAACGTTTTTCATTCAAATGCTCACCAATCACACAAAAATCAATATTTTTAAAATCCCCTACGTATTTCTCTAGCTATAAACATGTAGATTTAAGTCATATTTTTTTTTTTTAAATTCAAATTTGCACCAGCTACACTGCGTGCCGCAGAGCGCTAAAACTTCAACATGCCTCGCGAGAATGGCTTCAGTGCCGCCATTTTGTAATATTTCTCAATAACTTTTGTTTTTTTTTAATAACAAAATATGTGCTTAATAACTTCCTCCAGTATAGTTATTCTATTACCTTTCCTTCCATCCAAGAAAAATTGCCAAAAAAACGCTATTTTTCAAGCTGTTACAGTGGTGTTACCCCTTAAGTGGCGTCGGCGTGTTTTCGCGCCCTGGGATTTGCACCCTCTGCGCATAGTTTCCCGCGCTTTCGCGTCGAAATTTTCTGGGAAGTATATATCGAATGTATTATCCAAGAGTTGCCTCACGTTCACTTCTGTGGGATCGGGAGCCCACATAAGAGGGAACCCGGAACATAAAGACTTTGCAGAAGTTGGTTAGGCGAGTGACCAGTCCGCAGAGGATCCGCAAGATCGCGGGATCGAATCCCATCGCCCGAAACCATTATCTCCGTGACTTTCACGCATTGGAGAAATTAAAAAACCTATTTCTACACTTTTAAAATAAACCAAGCCTGTGAATTCTCGAGGATCAACCACGCCGATTGAAACTCCCAATTACAATTAGATCACTCGATTCTTCTCTGAAAGACCAGCAACGGCAATGAAAGCGCGCCCCTCCTTACAAATCCCCAAACGCTCGGCCTGTTTACAGGCGCGTGGAGGACGCGCTTTATTCGAGGGTAGAGGGTAAGACACTTGAAAAGAGCGGAGATAAATAAAAAGCTACCAGGTGAAAGACGGTGAATGATAAAACGCTTGCATCAAAAGGGTCGAAACCGTGCAGCGAAACGGAGTTCGAGTGCAGCCCGGGGGAGTGCATACCGAAAAGCTGGCTGTGCGATCATCAGCTCGACTGTGCTGACGGCCAGGACGAGAAAAATTGCCGCAGTAAGTTATCGATAAGTCTCTATAGGTCGTGCAGCGCCGTGGAACGAGCCAGCGGAGGAGAACGAGGGAGACACCGGCAGAGCGCGGCAGTCTGAAAACTACGGAACAGGCGACAGACGAGATTATTAGGAGTGGAAGAGAGAGAGAGAGAGAGAGAGAGAGAGAGGGGGGGTGGGATTCCAGTCTTGGGAATCGCAAATTGCATCCCTTTAACCGGTGAACTCGTTTCCCATCGAAACGAAATTGCGGGCTAGCCACTGGAAGCGAAATAAATTACCCGGGAAAGTAAATATCAGGTTTTCTAAGACCCGCGAGCTTGCCGAGGAAAATCTCGGGGACCTGGTTCCTCGCCGATCTTTCTCCGCACACTCGCGATATCGTGGCTAACGCGGGCCCCGATAACGCGCGGTGTGTGCGGCCGCCTCCAAAGCCACGCAACGACCTCGCGATCCTTTGGTCCTTGACTGGTAACGTGGTGCTCCTTTTCGCGACACGATGCCCGCGCTGTTACAGCGATCTGCATAATCCAGGGTGTCCCGCGGACCATTTTAGCGCTCGCTGAGCTCGCGAGTTTGTTGCGCGTCGGAATATATAATCGCGGGGCGGAAGATCACAGATCGACGGAACCGCCTATGGCATCCTGTCGCGAGCGGAAGGGAAACGCGTTTTTCAGGGCGATAAATATGTAGCATGTGCCGAAAGGCCTTGAGCGCGGCCGAAACCAGAATCGCAGGGAGTTTTCTGGAATAATGACGAATACAAGAGAACGGAGCCACTGCGTTTGCCATTTTGCGGCCGGTTTGGGAGCATCCAGCGTGTTGCTGGAAATAGGTAAAAAGTCGCGCGTAAATGCGAAAGCGTCGTGAAGTGGCGTTGGAAATTGCGCGAGAAGTCTCTCGGATGCAATAGACCCTGGGGGATGCGATTCGCGGGTCCCTAGGTATCTCCTCCTCTCTTCCCGACGAAAATAGAGCACGACGACGCTCGGTCGGAGTTACTGCACGTGCTAGGACGGCGTCCCGTCACGTCACTGTGTGAAAATCGGTCTAATCGATTGTCATCTTGTAGGAATGAAGAATTGCACGGCGGAACAGTTCACGTGTCACTCGGGGAACGGCGAGTGCGTGGCACTCACATGGATGTGCGATGGCAACCTGGACTGTTCGGACGGTTCCGACGAGGCTGAGTGCAGTAAGCTTCTGCACGGGGGCTCCTTTACGCTTGTGCATCACCTCGTAGCTCTGCTTTCCGCCCGCTCCCTACGCTTTCATCGTCGTAGAAGAAACACGTCGCCGACGAGTGGAGGACGCCCACAGAGCGGAGCGATTTTGAAATATAAGGCCTGATCGGTACAAACAACACGTAGAATATTAATCGTCGATCTCAACAGTTTTTACAAACGATGGATTTAAACCAGGGACTCCTACCGGTACGTAAAATACCGGTATTTTTCGGTTGTATCTTCGTCTGAGACTCAATACCGGTATAACGCTCATACCGGTATTTCGCTATACCGAAACCGATATCATACCGAAATAGATAAATACCGAAAACAAAAGGTTACCGGTAACCGAAATAAATACCGGTATTTTTTCGGTATTCTTTTCAGTAACATGGTAGGTTTCGGTGTTCACCGAGAAGAGTACCGAAAAAATACCGGTATTTATTTCGGTTACCGGTAATTCCGAAAACCGATTGCTTTCGGTATTTATCTTTTTCGGTATGATATCGGTTTCGGTATTTATCTTTTTCGGTATGATATCGGTTTCGGTATGATATCGGTTTCGGTATAGCTGTATTGGCGAAATACCGGTATGAGCATTATACCGGTATTAAGTCCCTGATTTAAACGCTTAAATTCCGAGTCAGTTTTCGGTTCGTTTGTAAAAGCTAGATCTAGATGAAGGGAACAAAAAAGTCTCGTTCGAAAAGGTACGTTTTTCGTTGCAACGTGTTGCCTTAATTGTTACGCTTTTTCAACAGCCGCACAGTGTTACGCGTGTATGGGCGTTCGGGACAAAACTCATAACTTCTGAACTAATCAGTTTTCGTCCTAAGTACCCTAATACTTTTTTAAAGAGAATATAAAAATGCATCGATTGGTGTATAAAAAAATGTACAGTTCCATTAAAAGAATTAAGCCGATCTTGATTTTTCAGTGAATAAAAAGTTTTTTATTAATATTTACTTTTGCAATTTGTTGTCAACTGAATACTGACTAACTTTTGTTCGAAACATTTTTTGGCCGGAGCGGTGAACGTCTTAATAATGATTTTGGCTATTTTTTCTGTTTCGTGCAAATTCGTGCAGTTGAAATTGATGTTAATATAAAGTTTAATGATCCCTAAATTTAATATACAAAAAATCAGGGAGGTATTTTTGGTGTTTTTTTTTTTAAAGTCCCATCGAAGTTGATAAACATTTAACATAAAGAATTAGTACAAATTGTTAGTATTGTAAAAAACTGACTCGGCAGTTTTGAAGGTATGACAGTATTAAACACAACTTATAAAAAGCAAATGAAAAGCATAAACATTCAGCCAATGGCACGTGTTTGAAAAAATGCACCGAAATTTGTAATGAATTTCTAGTACCTATCACTTTTGACAACAAATTAGTAAATTCAGCAGAAGTTATGGGTAACATTGAAACCTACGTTCCTTTATTAACATTATAAGATACAAGAATTTGTGGATCAAACACTTCGGATTCTTGACTTTTGTCCATTATGCCGCGTTTACACCAAGGCGAACACGAACAAAAACATTGTTCGCGAACGTTTTCGCCTGTTCCTGTCGTGTCCATACCGCCGCAAACAGAACAAAACGTTCACATACGATTCGTACGCTGAGGTTTGTTCATGTTTGCGGCTGTGTGGACACGACAGGAACAGGCGAAAACGTTCGCGAACAATGTTTTTGTTCGTGTTCGCCTTGGTGTAAACGCGGCATTACGCGTAACACTGTGAGCCGCGGTGAAATCGTATTAAATCCACTTTTTATAAAAACTGTTGAGAGTTTACGGCTAATATTCTGGGATTTGTTCATACCCGTCGAGCCCCACAGTTTAAGACCAGTTTCATTGAAAAATCGCTCGTCCAGTTGGCGTGCGCCCCTCGTAAGCCCATTTTCCAAGCCCAGCGCTCTATCATGCCCTTGTTCATTCCTGTCGACCATTCGAGCTTCTCGTGTAGCTTACAAGAAAGCATTCTTGCGAGGGCGATCCCGCGCTCGAAATTATGTGGAAATTGTGCAATGCATTTTTCTCGCGCGAAGCTTCGTTTTCGAGAAAATTCACTTCGGCGGCTGGGTATGTGTACAGTTGAACCCTTAACTGATCGGGTGGAGTAATAGTAAATCGTAGATGAAGCGCAGATTAAGTTCGTATCAGTAGTAAGCTGAGTTTCTTATTTACTGTAATTTTATTACGTTCGTTGTGTGCCGCCCTCCTTGGTTAAAATGTCCTATCGAAACAACGGAGAAAACTGAAGTTTCATCATCGACTTTCTGCCGTTCTTGTTTCTCTTAATTCAATTTAAAAAATATTCTCATCGTTCCGTAACAGCCTAATAGGGTAGATGTCCCAATTACTGCCACCTTAAGATTATAACCGAACTTCATTTAATCATTTCGCGTGTCGTGTAACTTAAAAATTGTTTCAATTTGAAACATAATATTATTTAACATCTCTTTCATTAAAAAAAATAGTCTTATGAATTAAATCAGAAGAATGTATTAATAATTAATTAAAATTCGCGAGCGATCCTAGTGTACCTATAACTGTCACCTGAAAAATCATCTTATCCTAGGTACATATGAGTACATATATTTTTTTATTTTAATGTAAATCAGAATCTCCATTTAATAATAACTATTTTTCGTACCTTTCTTTTTATACGTTACGCTTTTATTGCATATAATAAATCAAGTGGCAGTAATTGGGACACTGGCAGTAATTGGGACATCTACCCCATAGCTTTTTGTAATAGGTGTACCGGTAGATAATGTAATATTATCGTAGCAATTAATTAAACGTGTCAAATAGTATATTTTAACTGAGAAGGACACTGTAGTGTTCGTTTCACCCTGTCAGTTGAGAGTCGTTCGTTATGTAACGGGGTCCATGACAGACACGCTTCTTCCAAACTGTAGATGGAACAGAATCAACTCGTCGCTTAATTCCGTTCCAACTACAACCCGCTCCACTTTAAAAACACCATCTCCGTAGACACGCAACAATAGTAGAATCTTATTAGAACCCCGTTTGAAAGCATGCTTCCCGCTTCGTCGTCCATTCCAAGCGAAGATTCACATCGACGTGGAAAGGATACGTTTCAGTCATCATCCGCATAACCGTAACCTTCTTCCTCGTCAAAGTGAATCACGCGTAAAGGAATACTGATCCGCCGTTTTATTCATGCCGATTAAACTTCATTGGCCTGACATCACCAGGCGGCAGAATACTCCCGAGTTGCCATGAATATTTAACGCCACGGTGAATTTGAATAATAGCCGTATTCATCGGCACTCCTGTTCGCGTGTCCCTCAAACGCGCCGGACGTTAAAGAGACATTTTCGCGTTACGAAAGAAGCGCAAATATATCGGCTCCTCTGCCGCCGCGCTCGAGGGCCACGGGCACTCGCGAATTTATCGATTCGACACGTAGCTCCCCAGTTCGCGGCGAACTCTGAACGGCTGGGAAGTTGGGACCCGAAGCGCCTCGCCGGCGGAATTGCTATCGGGCGAAATCGTTGAACAAAGGAGTGCCGATGGGCTGTTTAATGCTACGTCGGCGGGGCGGTGCTCGTCGCGCGCTTATCAGGGTGGATATTAAAAGTTGCCGGCGCGAGGGTGGCGGAAGAAATACGACGGCGGAACAGAGTGAAACGTCGCGTCCGCTTCGTATTTCGAGGATTAACGCGGAACATCGCGTGCCCCGTAATCGCAGCACGCCGCATGCTTCTCTCTAATTAATAACTGTTGCACGTACGCGGATCCAGCATCCGCCGCTCGGATATTGCGGCACCCCCGTTGTCCTTTTTATTACGCTCTAAATATGATTATTGCAATTACGAGGGCCGTTCTCATTCTCTGCTAATTAGTCTCTTCCGCGCGACCGCATGATCAGGGAGTAACACTCGCCACCTCTCGATTCGGGCCCTTCATCCTACTGCTGCATACCTAATTCTGTCCCATGTACTTCCCGAACTTCTACTTTCACGGGTATTTCGCATTTTTTTTTTCCTCGCATCCTTAGAGTTTAAGAGGGCCATTTTAACTTTCAAATTTTAAGAATAATTCGAAGTTTTCCAGGTAAATATTAACCAGATTGAGCTGGAATAATGTATTTTAGTTTCTTCCTTTTCCCTTGCTTTAATAAGCGACTTGAACGTTTCTTAAGCAATTTGTGGAGTGCCATTATGGACTTTTTTGTTTTTTAAATTGAAAAGTAACTTTGGAACTGCGTCGTGGCAGTGTGTCTGCTGTAAATATTAACTTCCTCTGCGTAGAATAACGTGCCGTCCTTCGGCGAATTTGGCATTGGGATATCACTTTCGCTTTTACAAAACGCTTGGTCGAGCTTCCGCGGGGAGAGCTTTTTGTCGGACGTCTCGTGGACAGGATCGCACGAACCGCAATGCCCACGGGCTGTCGATCACTGTTCGATCTTTCAAGTGACGCAGAGATTTGTTCGCCGTGGCGATTCGCGTGTTGTTAACGTCGATTACGCTGTTTCCGTCGATTACGCTGTTTCCGTAGTAATTCTGTTCTGTTTCTCCCTTTGACTCCTTCGCCGGCCTCCCGCACACTCGCCCTTTGCTGTTCCGTCTAAAATCGTCTAAATTCTACGAAACACAACAGGACCCAGAAATTTAAAACTACACCTTGCATCTCAGAATAAAAGAAAGAAGAAAAGAATCCCGAGATTCGGAGTACACTTGCCGATTTTCGAGCACCATCTAATCGTCCTATACGATATACAATGCATGGAATTCTCTATGTTCTATTCGGCTGGAAACGAGATTGAACCGCAGAGGGCGAAGTGCGAAAAGAAAGTTCAACGACGTTGAACCGCTCGAAAGGAGATCGTCCCTCGAACCTCTCACTTTGCAATTCCGCGATCGTGTGTGATTGTTGAGTTTTAGCAAACGACCCGCGCCACGTAAGTATCGTCTAGGGATTGCAAATTTACCGACATTTTCAATTACCGGTAAATCGGTAACATTTTCAATCAAAACCGGTTTACCGATAATTTACCGGTATTTTTTAAGGTATTGAAAATATAAGAGTAAACATTACAAAAAAAAACTTTTTTAACTCTAATCGAGCTTTACAATAAATATATGCAAATAAAACTATTCTGTTAAATGAGATAACACAAAATAGATATATTTGTGTAACTATTGACAATACTTATTAATATGGATCTTCACCACGAAAACAATGAAAAGAATCTTATCTTACATACCATAATTAAATATTTTTATTTAACAATTTTTTTTAACAAATAAGCACGCAAGAAACATAATTTGTCTAAACTTTGGTCTCCTGACCGCGATCTAATTTTTGTACAAAGCAATCCAGCCACGAATAAAGATTCCACTCTCAGATTCTACACTCGTTGGTCGGATAGTCATTAAGAAATCATATGCCATTTGTACCTATATATTTTCTCCTTACTTTTTCTACTTGAAAATACGTCCATTGTTTCGATGACTTGATTTAGATTTTTAGTTCTCTTTTGGCTTAGACTTGATTCTTCATGAGATACTTCGGTTTTCGTCTTCATTAGTAATTGAAGTTTTTTTTCACTGATAACGATGTAGAGCGAAATAACGAACGCATATATGCGCTATATTGATATACGTAATTTATCGAATTACCGGTAAAAATTGGACGAATCACCGGCAAAAATTTGAGGGTATTTCTCGCGATTTACCGGGAAACCGGCAAACCGGGTTACCGGTATTGCAATCCCTAGTATCGTCTCAGAGCGGCCGATTTTTCTCGCTGCATTTCGACCGATGCGAGCCGCGCGCGCGCGTCCCTCGCGGCGATGATTTCAGCCGGTTGTAGCTGGTAGAGAATGACGGCAATCGGCAGGTAGCAGGTAGCTTTTTACTCGTACGCCGCAGAGCAATGTTAAGGAAAGTCGCCGCGGCGGCACGCTACGTCGCGCTTCTCGTCGATCAAACAGCGGTTAATTACCCTCGCTTAATTACAAGGGCCGCGCTGAGAAACTTATTTCTTCTCTGCCCTGCCCTCTTGAACGTGCAAATAGTTCGCCGTGTAATTTAAACGCGGCTGCCCCGGCGGCTCCGCGACCGCGAGATCTTCTCTGAAAACTTCGCAACGCGTATGCAGATTTAATTTAAGCGATTAACGCGACGATTCTCGTGTCGGACGAAGACGCAAGCTCCCGGTGTACGTTCGCAGCTCGGGCATTTCGTAATACTCGCGTTGGTTTCTGTATTTCGCTCACGGAGACGGCTCTGTAACATTCATACGAGCTAGCAGCCGCGATTTTTTATCATGTAAATGTCAGTGTCTCCTGTTTGACCCTCTGCATTGAAGAGACACGTTGCCTTAGACGCGCCACTGAAAGAAAGAAGCACGCGAATGATCTGTTAAGGGGTCGTTCTGGTCAGATCGCCGATAAATTCAGCGATTTTCAGGAATTTATTGCGAAGACAGGAATCATAGTAATGGAATAAAACTTTTTTCTATTGATTAAATTACATTTCTACAGTAAATAAAAAATATAAAAGTTATAAAATTATTGCTATTAAAATGGTTTTAACGGCGATTTTGATGATGTGTTTCAAAATTCATGCCTCGCTCGTGCATGAGATTTCAGCAGTTGGACTTATCTGAAACCAAAAATACAAACAGATTCTTGATCAGTATGACTGTCGCTATGGCCGGTACTAGAATCAAGTATTTCTGTTGAGTCTAACCTACTTTTAAAATCGAAAATAGCACAGAGAACACAGCCGAAATACATTGATTCTTGTATTTTGACCGCCATTTTGTTAATTTTAAGGATAAATCATTTATTCTAGTACGGGCCATAGCGACAGTCATACTGATCAAGAATCTGTTTGTATTTTTGGTTTCAGATAAGTCCAACTGCTGAAATCTCATGCACGAGCGAGGCATGAATTTTGAAACACATCATCAAAATCGCCGTTAAAACCATTTTAATAGCAATAATTTTATAACTTTTATATTTTTTATTTACTGTAGAAATGTAATTTAATCGGTAGAAAAAAGTTTTATTCCATTACTATAATTCCTGTGTTCGCAATAAATTCCTGAATAATCGCTGAATTTATCGGCGATCTGACCAGAATGACCCCTTAAGTACTGAAATCCTCTACGCTGCCAGAAAGGAGCGCTCAGACGACGAACTTTCTGCCCATTCAGTCGCGCGTCCAGTAAATTAAGAATTGTTTAAACACGGAGGCTTGAGGTAACTCTAAAAACAATTCACTTCTTTTTCCACGTAGCAAATTACAGTTTTAAATCGTCTCAACTCTTTTAAATTGAAAGTGAAATATTTGACGATATTTTTGGCAGACGCTTGTTAGCCTAGGGGCGCCAGATCTGAAAATCCGCCTCTGGTAATACTTACAATTAGTTAATTACCTTCTCTGGCTTTTCCTCGCAAATCTACAGTTCCACGATCATTCCCAGTATTTCTTTAAAACGAGCTTTCACTTTCCCCGCTCGAAGTGACGCACCTCCTCGGAAGAGGAGAGAGCGCGCTTGATTGTTTGGGAAATTGCACTTCGACTTTCAAGTCGTGCTTCTTTTCCAGTACCTACCGTAGTTATGTCTCTGTGTCGTGGTCGTAGCGAGTGAGAGTTGCATCGTGAAGGTAGACGGTCCCCCGGTACCATTTTACTCTGCTTTCCTTACCGTGAACCACGCTTTCCTCAGACGAGACCTGTCGATCCGACGAATTCACGTGCACGAACAAGCACTGCGTCGAGCAGAAGTGGGTGTGCGATAACGACGACGATTGCGGGGACGGCAGCGACGAGCAGAACTGCAAGCCAGTCACCTGTCGCCCTGGAGCAGAATTCGCCTGCTCCGGGAATTACTGCATAACGTCTCATTGGAGATGCGACGGCGACTATGATTGCCCTGATCGTTCCGATGAAGCCGGCTGCAAGGTATGGTAACTTATAACGGACAAGTGTACCGCGTTTGCCATTTCCTCCGAAATCCTCTGAAAGTCAAAATTGCCTCGGTCAACAATTCTCAACCCTCTGAAGCGTTTCCCATTGGAAGCATGCTGGCCCACCCTAAAATTGGTTCCTATTCTGTTTAGCTTAAACGTAGATTCTTTAGTTTTTTTTTTAGCAGCGTAATTACTATGTCGGACTGAAATTCCAAAAATTCTGAAACTCCGTGAATCCGCAAGGGATTTTGTCCTGATTACAGCGCAATTATTGTTTGCTGCCCAATTTCAGTCTAAGAGGGTGAAATTAACCCGTGATAATCCGGCTGTTTCTCGACTTTATTTTGCGACTCGCGATCTGGGAGAGATAGAAAAAAAGTTCCGAGACAAAAGTTACTTCATTTAATTATATCTATTAAATGGTAAACGTTTGATCAATTGGTGGAAAAATTAGAAAACAAATTATAAACGAAAATATTAATAATGTTTTCTACAATTCGTTTTTTCAGCCAACGTAAATTACGTTATAATCGGGAGGAAATCCTCTGCGTATTCACAAAGTTTCAGAATTTTTTGAATTTCCGGGTTCGGGATCGAACTTTCTAAGTGGCGTTAGCTTTTGATCGGCGGTGCCTGGGTCTAACGTTGACTAGCGTCCTAAGTAGTAAATAGTAGTAGGAGAAAAGCTGAGAACGAGGAAATAAATCATTCTAGGAAAAATAATTTTTAACCCTTGTACGTCAACCGGGTGATTTTGGCCGAAAATCGAGTCACGAATCCTCATTCCTCCTTTCCTATGTATTATTTGCACTGAAACTCCTTGATATCTTTAAATACCTAGTAACCGTCAATGATAAATACTTTTTTAAATTTTTCATATTTTTTCTCGTAGAAATTTGATAAGTTCTTAAAATATTAAACCGTAATAATTAAATGAACCGAGTTTTATTTCTGTGCCTATGCTCGTTTCTTGTAAATATATGATATTGGGCCAATCACACCCAAATTTACTTATCCGCAAAATTTTACAAATTCTACAAGAGTTAAAATGTGAATAATAGAATAGCCACACGGGTGAAAACGCACCCAGGCACAGGCTCCTGCGCGGTCGCCCTAGGGATTAACGCGAATGTTTAAAACTTTCAGGATTATCCGAACGGCAGGCGGCCAAGTCATTGCAGCAAGAAGGAATTCGATTGTGACGACGATGTCACTTGCATCCACCAGAATTGGGTGTGCGACGGGGAGAAGGATTGTCCGAATGGCGCGGACGAGTCGCCCCTACGGTGCCACAATGTCACGTGCAGGCCTGATCAATTCCAATGCGAAGATCGTCATACCTGCATATCAGGCACGTAACAAATGTATCTCTTAAAGGTCTAAACACACTTGTCAGTTCCGTGTCAGTTCCGTGTCAGTGTGCTATTGGTAAGAAGAAGAGGGTATTGGTATAGTGCCTATACGAGCTATAGTGACTTAGGTGTGAAGTCACTGAGCGGGGTCTTACCCGACACCCTGCTGGGTACTGGCCGCTAAACGTGCCCCCCTACTACCTCTTGCAGGACTGTATTTAGAGAAGACCGGGACAAAACCGGGGCCCTAAGGCCCTAAGACCAGGACAAAACCAGGGCCCTAAGGCCCTAAGAGCAGGACAAAACCGGGGCCCTAAGGTCCTAAGACCAGGACAAAACCGGGGCCCTAAGGCCCTAAGACCAGGACGAAACCGGGGCCCTAAGGCCCTAAGGCCAGGACAAAACCGGGGCCCTAAGGCCCTAAAACCAGGACAAAACCGGGGCCCTAAGGCCCTAAAACCAGGACAAAACCGGAGCCCTAAGGCCCTAAAATCAGGACAAAACCGGGGCCCTAAGGCCCTAAAACCAGGACAAAACCGGGGGCCTAAGGCCCTAAGAGCGGGACAAAACCGGGGCCCTAAGGCCCTAAGGCCAGGACAAAACCGGGGCCCTAAGGTCCTAAGGGTCTAAATACAGTCCTGCAGGAGGTAGTAGGGGGCACGTTTAGCGGCCAGTACCCAGCAGGGTGTCCGGTAAGACCCGGCTGAGTGACTTCACACCTAAATCACTATAGCTCGTATAGGCACTATAAGAAGAAGAAGACCTTAAAGGTCTGCGCACACATATCCGTTCCGTCTCAGTTCCGTGTCAGTGTTCCGATACCTGTGCGCAGACCTTTACTCGACGAATCCGTGGGAGGAAAGGAATCTGGTAAATCGCGCGGATAGCAGGCAAAGCGATAGCTCCAACAATCGAACGATCTTCCGGTGATTCTGAAATCTAGACGCTAATCGTTCGAATGTCCCAGGTCACCTGTACTGCAACGGCAAGGTGGAGTGCTCCGACGGCAGCGACGAGAAGAATTGCACGAGCAAGGCGCAGGCGTGCGACCCGTTGACTCAATTCGAATGCAGCGAGGGCTCGTGCATCCCCATCGAGAAGGTGTGCAACAAGAATCGGGATTGCATTGGCTGGGAAGACGAGAGCGCTGCGCTTTGCGGCGTGAACGAATGCCTGAAGAACAACGGCGGATGCTGGCAAATCTGCATCGACCTGCCGATCGGTTACAAGTGCGACTGCAGCCCGGGCTACCGGCTGATTGATAATCGAACGTGCGATGGTAAGGAGCGCGGTAATCGCGGAATACAAATGCATCATTTGACGCGACCATGTCCGGGACGGAAGGAAACATGTTCACTTCATGTTTCAGATATAGACGAGTGCCTGGAGCCAGGCAGCTGTTCCCAGTTCTGTTTGAACGAGAAGGGTACCTTTAAGTGCAGCTGCGCCGCGGGCTACCTCAAGGACCCCAGGAATCACACTCGCTGCAAGGTAGCGGAGGGGCACGCGAGCCTTCTCTTCACGAGGAGGCACGACATCAGGAAGGTAGCTTTAGACCGCCAGGAGATGACGGATATAGTGAACAGCACGAAGATGGCGGCTGCCTTAGATTTCGTTTTCCGCACGGGCATGATCTTCTGGAGCGACACGAGCGAGAAGAAGATCTACAAGTACGCGGTTATTCATACGACACGCCAGTTTGTAGAGCTGCTTCGTTAGCCGTTTCTTATAGCATTGTATGATCCCCGTTACGTAGAGCTCCGATAGACGAAGGTAACGAGCGCGCTGTTGTCATTGACGACGGCTTGACCACGTCGGACGGCCTGGCCGTGGATTGGATATACAGTCACATTTATTGGACCGACTCCGCTAAGGCCACCATAGAGCTGGCTAATTTCGAGGGCAACATGAGGAAGACTCTCATACGGGACCGTATACGGGAGCCCAGAGCGATAGCTTTGAACCCACTGGAAGGTTGGATGTTCTGGACCGATTGGAGCGACGAGGCTTGCATCGAGAAGGCGGGCATGGATGGCACTCACCGAATGGTAGATTCACAGAGATATAATTACGCGTGCTTGGAGTGGCCGGGCGACGCCGGGACCAGGGCCGGTTCAAATGTTACGTTTGTTGCAGGTGATAGTGGATCACGATGTGAAATGGCCAAATGGATTGACCTTGGATTTAATAGGGAAAAAGGTGTTCTGGGTAGACGCGAAGTTGAACATGATAGGGTCGTGCAACTACGACGGCTCGGGCAGGCGAACGGTCCTTTACTCCCCCGACGCGCTGAGGCATCCGTTCAGTATTACCACGTTCGAGGATTACGTGTATTGGACCGATTGGGACAAGGAGACTATATTTAAGGCGAATAAGTTCACTGGCAAGGAAGTCGAAGCTGTCACGTCGGCTCGAACTCTGAAACACCCGATGGTCGTTCACGTGTATCACCCGAACAGACAGCCGGACGGGCTGAACCAGTGCCAGGCCGTGAACGGCCATTGTAGCCACTTGTGCTTACCGGCGCCAAGGATTAATTCCAACTCGCCCCTTCTTAGTTGCGCCTGCCCCGACGGCCTAAGACTGTTGCCCGATGGCTTGATGTGCGTGGAGAAGGGTAAGCTATACCGAGTTATCCGTTCCCATACGTATAAACGAGCCACATGCATTGCATCGATATGCACGCGTCGTCGGAAGTCAGAAGAATGACGTCAAAACTGAATCGAACGTGCTGCATGAGACTAGAATAGATTAACGCGGTGTTTCCCAACCTTTCTTCAGTCGCGATCTCCTTGTATAATATTCAAGTAACCTGCGACCCCCCCGTATAAGGCAAGGTGAAGAAAACACATTAAAAATAGGTATTTCAGAATATAATTCTAACTTAATAATATTAGAAGAGAACCCCAAGGAACCGCGGCGACCCCCCAAGAAAACACTTCGCGACCCACAGGTTGGGAATCACTGGATTAACGCTTGCGATAGAAATTCAGATTTAAAGTGGAGCATGCCAGAGATTTCACTATCATTTCCATATTACTACTTCATCGTCGGCTTGCATTAGACGCGTCTCTCCAGTTTAAATGTCGTACAGTTATTCCCTCGGCGTATCACGTTTATTACATTGTCATGTATTATATTGTTTTGCATCGGTGTTGCATGAATATGGGATATTCCAGTAACCACAACTGTAGCACCCACGACGCAAGAAATTATTAAGCCATTCAAGAGACTCGAAACCTTCAACATTACCACTACTACTGTCCGTAAGTATATTCGCACGACTACCATCGCAGTTACATCTGTTACAATCTATGGATCATAAACGTATGGCTTTTGCTTATACATATGTACTTTCCGATATACTTGCGTTGTTGGTAACGAGAGAGGACCTGTAACGTCACGCATATGCGAGCCCCACGATTTCCGCATAAAGGGGAATGATATTTATATGTTCAGAAATCTTATTTTATTTTATATATCGCATCCTAAAATCAGCGAATGGGAAGATTTTGACGATGATAGTTTGCAGCGGTGCGCCTCTGTGTCTATGCTTGTATGTTGTCATCTCTTTCGTCTTATGGAACAATGTTTTTGTAGATCCAACAAATTCAGGGGACGGAGATGGGAAAGGTCTGGCCGCTGAATCGACAGACGCTGGTTTAGTCGCTGGTATAGTGATAGGCGTGGCGACCTTAGGGCTGTTGCTCCTCGCATTAGTGGCAGTATTATGCTATAGGCATTATCTTCACCGTAACGTAACGAGTATGAATTTCGATAATCCTGTGTACAGGAAAACCACGGAAGATCAATTTAGTCTTGAAAAGAATAGGTTTCCGCTCCCCACTGCTACGGTTGGAGAAGAGGTAATTACACTATTCGACGTATCGTGTGACAAATAGAATCGTATTTGTTGCTTATAATACAGATATACAGTAGTGGTAAACGGAAAGTTTAAACTGCGAACGGGAAAAGAATTAAGATAGTCCCACTGGGATTGCCTGGAATATAAACTATCGATAGCAATAATATTACGTTTGTTACGCGATTGCGCGAGAAACTGTGTCTTAAACTTTCTTTGGACCATCGCTGTATTTAATAATTTGTAACGTATGGAGTACATTCTTTGACATTTTAATTTCAATAGGCTCAGGAACCCTTAACGAGTCCGGGAACTAATGATTACGTTTAAGACTCAATCTGTCAATGATACGGGCTTAGCAGGCTATCGAAGTAATATCGACCAAGTAAAACAAAAAAAAGAAAACAGAATGAATCATGTAAAAAACCGATGAAACGCAACAACGTCGAGCGAGCCTGTCCAGTAGTACGCCTGCGTTTGCCCGCCTGCCTGCCAACTCAGCTGTGATTATGTTTATTATTTTGTTTTTGTACCGTGCCTACTTGTTTACAAATTTATGCATCGTGTCATTCAACTAATATTATACGTACATGCGTGCAACGTTTAGATTTGCTCCGAGGCATAAAGGGAGAAATGTCTAGGTGAACTGTCGATTGTTGCCAAATAAGCGTTTAAGCGCGAGTTTTCGAGTAGCTCAATAAGGTATCACAATTCCTACTTTCTAACGTTCTCTTTTCGGTTTACATGCGCGGCATGTAATACATAGCGCCATTTATCATTCTAACGTGGGGCAACGTCAACGTCTACGTTTAAATTTATATAAATATAAATATATATATATAAATACATATATAGAATATTTTTATCTACGTGTAAGATCTTTAACTTGTTATTGTTTCACTATTTATTATTTAAGAAATATACTTTGTCGAGAATAGGCTTTCAGTTAGAGGTACTTGGATACTGTTGCATTATTAAACTCACATGTATATAACACACAAATGTATCGTAGGAATAATTTTGAGAAGCATTAGTAACGATTATTGAATTGTCGAGAACTTTGCGTGACCCTTTAGGAAGTTTGTTAAATTATTTATAGTACGTTTCGAAGTGTGTCTAAAAAAATGTTTTATAGTGCCAAAAGGTAAGAACGTTTCAGAAGTTTTCGAGTGTATTGGTATTTATGGTAATCGGAAGTTTTCTCCCAATCCGTCGCAAACACCTTTTCGTTCCGATATCGCGTAGATGTAAGAGTAACGATAGTTATATCCAATCCCAGTAATAATTCGAAAGTGTGCCGCTCAGGCATTTGTAAAATCTGTAACTGATTTTTGTACATGGAAACAGATTTCTCCTTTTATGTCACTTACCCGACGGATTTACGAGCAAGTGCTTCGAGCACGTTTACAGAATTTTTTAATAGCTGCCTGTGCGTCGACGCGGGCGGCCCATATCATAGCGGAGACACTATTTTCACGGATGATCTGTTAACGTTATGATTGTAACGAGATAGTTTGGAAGCCAGTTAGATGTAATAAGATCAGCTCAATGACACTAAGTGTGACGGCGTGTCTGTTAAAGTAAAACTGTTGTTTAGGTATTTCAAACGATTAAAAAAGAAAAACGAAAAAAAGATCAGTGTATATGTATAGAACTATTGCCACGGGCTTAAGAGTTTTACTTATTATATACTTTATGATTATTGTATTAAATAATTAAATGTGAGACAGACGTTCTTCTAGATAAGGTTATTAAGAAGTATAATAATATTAGGACGATCCAAGAGCTATGTATATTAACAAGTAGCAAAGTGTTTGTTATTGATTCTTAATTTATAGGCAATCCCGAATTGTGAAATGTTGATGTTGCTTGCAACGAGTTCGTTTCTCATGCGATAAAAAAAAAATGTATGCATTCAAGCATTAATACCGGTATCTACGAGAAGGATTTATATATTCAAAAAATATATACGATATATTTCAATAAAAGATCATTTCGAATTTTCTGCGTAGCGTACACTAACGATTTATTAAGCTTAAGTATTGGGAGGGGCGTGAACAAGTGCTTGCTACTTTTTAATAATGCACATGTTCTTACCTACGAGTGCAAGGAAGCAAAGTCCAAAATTAAAATGATAGAGGCTCGGTGGTGATTTTAATCAAAAGATAGCAAGAGTGTGGTGAGTATCGGTTGCAATTAATTGTGTGAGTCACAAGGCATAACTTAGCCAATCTATTCGCCAAACTCGTGTCAAACATTATTTCTATGCAATATATATTATCACTACACGCGCATAATATAAATATATATTATATATATAATTTATTATAATGATTATTGTATAAATAAACATACAAAATAAATCACACTACCGTCGTTATTATCGTACCTACAACAAGTTGCAAATTGTATAATTTCTAAAAATTGTAATTCGAAAATACAGAATAGGGTAG
Source organism: Andrena praecox (assembly GCA_963932275.1). Lineage (NCBI taxonomy): Eukaryota > Metazoa > Arthropoda > Insecta > Hymenoptera > Andrenidae > Andrena > Andrena praecox. The sequence continues at coordinate 50,790,065 of OZ010731.1, read as the reverse complement.
ATGTCCCGATTAACGTGCTCGGTCCCAATTACCGTGCTTTTGTACTTAAAGACGCCGTACAAAAAAACTCGCGTAAATAAATAAGGAAAGAAATTTTTTTAATTAAGTTAAACTATTAATGTATGTGTTACAAACGAGAAAGTTGCGTTTTTAAACAACCAAAGCATAGTAAAAAAAATTTCAAAAATGCATATGAAGATTTCGATGGATTTACCTAAATCCTTACCGGAAACGGTAAGGAACACGTACTTTACAGAAGTGAATAAATTGATAATTATCATGATTTGCACTCATGTAAAGTGTTTATTATATCATAAAAGGTTAAAATTTTATTAAAAAATAGCCAAATGAGCACTTTTGTAACGTTTTCGTATTTTTAAAGTGAATACGGTAATAGGGACAGGAATTTAACGCTTGTCCCTATTTACCGTGCCCCTCGGTGCCCACTGGCTCCCTCTGTAACTGCTAAACCTAACCTTACTTTCGTTTCCCAGAACGGGTGAACAGGAATTTATATTTGCATATTTTGCTCTTGTAATGAAGAGGTCATATTAAAATTACGTAAAAAACACCTCTCGTAGAGCAAAAAAATGTTTTGAACAGTTCAAAGTTGAAAGACATAACCTAACCGCGGGAACGCTATTCGAAAACGGGCACGGGAATTGGGACAACGCATTTTTTCAGGGCACGGTTACTGGGACAAAAACATGTATTTTTATTTCAATTAACAAAATATGAAAAATTAACATTTTCAACCCGAAAAAAATGCCTTAATAAAGAGAAAGGTTCAAAATACCAATATAAATTTTCACCAAGCACAATTATAGTGAGAGAAGTCAGTTATTAATTCCGTCGTAAGCAAGTCGGCGTCAGGGCACGTTAATCGGGACATCTACCCTAGTGAATAATTATTATTATTATTATTATTATTATTATTTACGGGAAACCCTTTTAAATTACAAGAAATACTATGAATTAAAACAAATTAAAGTATAATGAACAGGTCGCAACTTAAACTAAACGCACTTAATCTAGTATTGGATGGAGGAAGATCGACTATTCAGAGATCGTCGGATAATTCCCCTTCCGTGTTTATAAGCCACGTCCAGTGCTAAAAAATTATTTCACGTTCCCTCCGATGAGTTCGAACCGACGCATTCGATATATCGAAAGCGATCGATAGAAGAACGATATCTCGCAAGGTAGAGCCCGAACGAAAATTTCAAACCTATCCAACGGTTTAAATAAAATCATGAACAATGCTCCCAATTACCCTTCCTGTATAAAAATTGTAAGTATCTCGCACGTAACAGAAGCTTTATACTTTAACCGTGCAGAAATGCAAATTACGAGAGAGGTTAATATTTCTTTCCAGCCGTCCACAAATCCAAAGCAAACCGTGGCAAGCGCGATGTTTTCCCAGAAATTTGACATTAAGGAAGCACTGACATTGAATAATGAGTTAATATCATTAGCGAATCGAATATTCGGAGACGAAGAATGGAGTAACTCGATTACCAGTCAAACGATCGGTACGTATTCTACTTTTCATTGATAGCGTTCGATTCGTTCCCTTCGGAACGTTATCCTACCCTCGCTTTTCATTAACGCCACTCGTTTTAGATTTCGTCGAAGCTTCTATGGGCAAGTACGTTTGCGGATGCGCTACGTTCGTTAAGATTCAAGTGCGGGATGGGCCGTTTCACGAGAATATGGGATACTGTCACGCGGAAGGAGCCGTGAAAGGTTTAGCGATACAGTACGCACGAGCTGTACGTTCAACATTTGTTACGGTTCGACGTCTACGTTAAGAAACTGATATTTTTATAATCGTGCGCAGGGTTCTCTCACGGACGCCTTTAGAAAAGTTCTGTCCTGTTTCGGCGAGACGATGCGAACGGAGGTGGAGAAGCTGTTTCAAAAGTTACCTAATTCGCACGCGAATAATATCAAGGAAGGCGATTCGCAGTTGTTTCTGTCTACTATCGAAGCTGATTTCCTCGAGCCATGCGCGCAATCCACCCCATTTGTAGATTGTAAAAATGGGGAAGCGAAAGACGGACCAGGTTCTTGGAACACTTTGTCGTCGACGAACTTTCGGCGGAGCAGTCGTTAATGTTACGCGCATTTCAGAGAACGCATGTTATCCGAAGAGTGCGCACGACGGCGGAGAACGACGATCGGCGCCGCGAGCAATGATAAAGTCATCTTTCGGAAAGGACCTTCCGATAGAGCAAAAACTGCACTGTATTCCATCCAAGAGTTCGAACGATAAGAAAGCCCAGTTGCAATCGAACGTTACGAATCTTCCGAAAGAAGCGGAGAATGCTGGGAAGGGACAGGACCAGAAGAAAGGTAAAGGAATTAAGGGGGAACACCACTGTGACGGTCGGAAAAGTAAACCATTTTTAAGAATTTTTTTCAGGAACAATTTACAGTTTTCATGGAAAATTTTGATTATCTATCTTTAGTACGCTGTCTTAAGAGACTATACAAAAATATATATAGAAGAACATCCATAAATTTTAATTTATTAAGGGGGGAAGCCACTGTAACGGTCGAAAATAAAGGCTATTCTCAAGACATTCTTTTATATTGGAATGTAACTTTCTACGAAAAATCTTTATTACCAACTGAAAATACATATATTTGACTAATATTTTATGCTCGCAGATTGACAAAATTTTCGGTTGTATGGCCACAGCATACGATAACGTTAGGCTCTGCAAAAAAAAAATTACAAAACGGATGCAAGTGTAACTGTTCAACATTTGATCCAAATTGAAAAATTCGAACGGTTTCTTAAAGTATATTACAATAGCTTCAGTTGCACGTACGGATTTAAAAAAATATTCATTTTTGAAGAAATGGCGGACTTGAGAAGAAATCTTGACCAAATAGTATAAAAAATCAACATGTTTTTTCAATGTTACTATTGAATGAATTATTCGATCAAAAAACTGGTACGTGCAACTGAAGCTATTGTAATATACTTTAAGAAACCGTTCGAATTTTTCAATTTGGATCAAATGTTGAAAAGTTACACGTGCATCCGTTTTGTAATTTTTTTTTTGCAGAGCCTAACGTTATCGTATGCTGTGGCCATACAACCGAAAATTTTGTCAATCTGCGAGCATAAAATATTAGTCAAATATATGTATTTTCAGTTGGTAATAAAGATTTTTCGTAGAAAGTTACATTCCATTATAAAAGAATGTCTTGAAAATAGCCTTTATTTTCGACCGTCACAGTGGCTTCCCCCCTTAATTAATCTTCTAGACCCCACCACGCCATTTGGTCGAATGTGTAACTACGGAACAGCAGGTCCGAAATCAAATTTCATTTTTTTTTTTATAAAATATATGAGTGTAGTTTCCGTTGTGCGTACCGATTTCTTAAACAAATTATTTTTGTAAAAGTGGTGCGCTTTAGACGAAAATTTTCGAAAATCCGCGAATAAGATGGATAGTTTTCCGTGGGGTATTTAAAAAAATTGGTTTTCAATCAAAGAATCCGTACGTACAACGGAAACTACACTCATATAGTTTATAAAAAAAAAAATGAAACTTAATTTCGGACCTGCTGTTCCATAGTTACACATTCGACAAGCTCGCGTGGGGAGGTCTAGAAGATTAATTAATATATTAAAATTTATCGATGTTCTTCTATTTATTTTTTTTGTATAGTCACTTAAGACATCGTACTAAAGATTGGTAATAAAAATTTTCTATGAAAACTGTAAATTATTCCCGAAAAAAAATTCTTAAAAATGGCTTACTTTTTCGGCCGTCACAGTGGTGTTCCCCCTTAATGATGCGTTAATATAGAAGCTAATTTTCAACTGGCTTTTAGCGGCGAGCGAAGAAGAATTTTTACGAATGGAGCGAAAACGGAAACAGATGGAGAAGCAAGCAGAGTTCAAACGAATCATGATAGAGAAAGGGCAGCAAAAGACTGTCGAGTGCAAAAAGCCGTATCCCAAATATTAACGAAGCGGTGTGAAATATGTAATATAGGTTTAATGATTGCGAAAACATTTTAATTGTAAAGCGTTAAGATAGATATGTCAATTATATATACTTTCATAAATATTTTGTGTAAGTAACGATTCGACAGCCGGTGCCCAACGCACGTCGGGTATTTACTATAGATTGAGGTTAGGTGCTCCGCGAAATAGGAAACTGATCGTTTCGAACGTAAAGAAGTCGAAAGTAAAACAAATACTTTTGTCAATTATACCTGCGCTTATGTTGCTTTTCTTAAATCGAAGAATACGAAAGAAGCTTTTAAATAAATCGCTGTTGTTAAAGGAGCTGCGAGCATGGATGAATATTTTAAAAGTTACGAAGAATTGAATGTACGTATAGATGCTTTTTATGATGTATTTAAGTGTAACGAATATAGTTTCTTTTTCACGATATTTACAGGTACATCGATTGATGTTAAGCGACAAGGCTCGAACTCTTGCTTACAAGAATGCGATAATGAATTCTAAACATAGATTCGACGACAAGGTCGTTATGGATGTTGGTGCCGGAACAGGTAACGATTTATATTCAATTTGAATTTATTAGCGAAATTTAATGGCGACAGTGTAGCTCGAAGGTATTGGTTGTCTCTAGGAATATTATCAATCTTCTGCGCGCAAGCTGGTGCGAAAAAGGTATACGCGATAGAGGCGAGCGACATGGTAAAGCTTGCCGAAGGAGTCTCGCGGGAAAACAAGCTGAACGACAAGATTACAGTAATCCACAGCAAAGTAGAAGATATCGATCCGAATACCATTGAGAAAGTTGATGTAATTGTATCAGAGTGGATGGGCTTTTATTTAGTACACGAGGGAATGTTGGACTCCGTCCTCTTTGCTAGAGATCGTTTCTTAAAAGAGGATGGCATTCTATTCCCGTCTGTTGCTAAACTGTACGCGTCACCGTGCCAATTGCCGTCCATGTACGACTTTTGGGACGACGTTTACGGAGTCAGTATGAAGTAATGGCAATATATCTTATTGGAGAAATTCAAAAAGTTCCGTTTACCACGGTGTGTACTTAGTATCTTTGTATTCTTCGTCTTTCAGATGCATCGGAAAGGAATACAGAGAAACAAAATCGATGAAACCGGAGATATTGCTCGTGGACGAAAAGGACCTTTTGTCCGAGGGTAAATTATTGACGTGGTTGGATTTGCAGTGCGCCGACGCACAAGAATTGAATCATCTCGGAGGCGAGGAATATGTTTCTGTTTGCAATAAAGATGGAAGGTATCAAGGAATTTGTATTTGGTTCGCCGTCGAGTTTCCGGACGGGTCGGAATTATCCACGAGTCCCTCCGATGAAGTTACTCATTGGAAACAAACTGCCATCGTCTTACCCGCGGACATAGAAGTAGGAGAAGGTGAACCTATTGCCTTCAAACTAGACCTAAAAAGAAACTCTTGTAAGCCTAGGCAATATAACATGGAAATGGTGTTGTTGGATGCGTTGGCGACTGAGCACGAGGTTCCCTGTCACTGCCATATGACAAAGTGCATTGTTATGAGAACATATATGGAGGAACGGACGGATGATGATCCCGTGAATTAGTCATATTTCAATTAAGTCTACATATATATTTTTCTTAAATAAAAATTGCATACATTAAACAAGCGTGTTGTATTTGAAAATTTGAACACTCGATACGCGTGACAGTTGCGACATTACAATCGAACATGTGTACTTGGAGAAACTAATTTGATTTAAATTGCATTAATTTTTTAAAATGCGCTTTTACTCTTACGTCCCACGATTCTAGCATCGCTGTCTGAGTTTGGGACACTCCGGGATCTAGGACTTGCAATTGCCAATCAATTAATAAATTAATGAGCTACTTTATTTCTCGCAGCGGGACGTTGGAGGAGAGGTAAAGTCTCTCTGCTAAATTCAAATCTGCAGCTCTTCTACGTTTAATTTACATACTTCTTGCGTCCCAAAACGCCGACCTCTGTGACGTTGCTTTTGAAATTTGAAAAGATTGTAGCTATAATTGATTAGTTATTAACAAATAATGAGCGAGAAAATACGTCGACGCCTATAAACATAAAATAACATATAATTTGTTTAAATTCTTCCTCAATAATTTAAAAAAAGAACCGATATATGGATATTTTTTTCGATATATCGAGATGCGATATTGATATATTTGATACCATATATATCGATATTTCTAAAACTATCAACATCCAGGGTTGCCAGATCAGGCCTGATCATTTGCCGGAGATTTCAATTTCGCGGAGTGTGGAGGGATGGAGTGGGGGGAGGGGGGGGGAGCAAATAAGGGCCAATAGAAAAACAGGCATCTAAAATTCATTATAATAATGACTTATTATAAAGGAGTAATCATAATAATAGTAATAAAAGTATTATGAATATTTATTCGAATTCATTACAGATTTTAATAGTTTTTTATTTTTTTAAATGCGTTCAAAAAATGTTTGACAATTATATTTCAAATTGGATTTTATTATAAGTTCTCTGCTTTCACTAAATCGACATTCATTCTGTTCCTGTTATCTGTCCAGGTCTGATACATAAGAGAAAAGATTCTTTCGATATTGGCCGAACTGACAGAAATAGAGAGAATTCGTTGCACTATATTAAATAAAAAAACGCTAATTCCGATAGATGGTATGCTGCAACATACTCTCTATTCTGCCGGAGATTTTTATTGCGCCTGCCTGAGGCCTGACGAGGGGAGGCCGCGAATGGGACGAGCGATTTTTTAACGAAACCGGGCAGAAAATGTTGAGGCCGATGTGTATAAACAAAATCCAGAATATTAGCTGTGAATGGCCGGTCATTTTTATAAAAAATTATGAACAGTAAAATTATGAAGTCGTCGAATCGATTTTATACTTCATTAAGTGGTAGATCTTGATGAAAGGAATACAAAAGTCTTATGTGTTATTGGCATAGTATCAATGATTTAACCAGAAAATTCAATTTTTGTTATGACGACTTCATAATTTTACTGTTTAAAGCCATTTTTTATAAAAATGGCCGGCCATTCACAGCTAATATTCTGGAATTTATTTATACACATCGGCCTCAACATTTTCTGCCCGGTTTCGTTAAAAAATCGCTCGTCCCATTCGCGGCCTCCCCTCGTGAGACAACGGTTTAAAACCTGGGACTCCGGCTGAATGCCGGAGATCTGGCAACCCTGTCAACATCCCTAGGCTGGCACTCCGGCGTGTTTCAACGCCCATTTTAGTTTACATCATTCACCGCTACGCGCCGCTAGTTTTTCTGTTCATAAATGGAACAAATTTTTAAAATACCTTCTCACCAACAAATGAACTATTTAACTGTTGAAAATTCTTTTATAACGAATCGTGGTACCCCTCTGATAGGTTTAAACGCTCAGAATAGAAGAAATGCGATAAGCTCGCTTTTATAGCGCTCCGCATGGCTCCTGATGGCTCCGCACTTCAAATAGGAACGGCGGTGGTGTTTATTAACATTCATTTCCCTTACAATTCAATGTTTCAGCTATAACACTGGTTTTATTATCAATTAATATCATGTTAATATTTTTTTAGACTGCGCACTAATGAAACGTAAAATATATGTGATTACGTAAATATAATGTATCAGGTGTTAGAAAAGTAAGAAACTAATATGGCTGCTTCCATGGTTAGATCATACGTACAATTTAGGTAAGTTTTTCTCCGAAGTACACTCGTGGTTAATCCCATATTTTGGTTACACGGTATAAATAACATTGACTTTACTCGCAGCACTGTTTCATTCGATAACAATAATACGCGGAATTTTAACCGTTATCTGTAACTCCAAGCAATAGCCTTCGTACATGTAAATTCTGAAATGTAATTAGTTCCTCGTACATTGTCTGCTATAAAATACTATCTACGTTAAACTCTCAATGAGCGACGCGGATGTTTCTCTCGTTTAATCACTTTTATTTCGTTTCAAAGTATAGTCCGTCCAACGACCGCCTGACCGATATAATTTATTTACAGTTTACTGAAGCAACTTCTAGTGGACAATGCGCGGCGCGAACAGAGCACGAATCATGTTCTACAGACCCTTTGCGCATCGCACATTCAACGCCAGTGTTACCGTGCGACGCCGGTGTGTTTAAAGAAAAGGATCGCCAAGGACAATAAGGTATAATCTCGACCCGTTCGCGCGTGCGTCTAGTAAATTCGTATGCTCGCGCGAGAAAGATAATAGTAATGTATTTCCAGAGAGTCAGAACGCTATTGAAACACGAAGACTTAATGAATTTCGAGTCCAAGAGGTCGACGCAGGTGACGAAACCGTTAGTGGAAGTATGGAGCGACATGACGGTGAAAGACCTAGCAACCTCTGCTCGAAGGGACGTCGACGACGTCCTAGACGCGCTTTACATCGTCGATAAAGGAGCAACGTACGAGCAGAACGACGTTCTGCAGGATTTTACTGTGATTAACGAGACTGTTAAGAAACTAGGCGCCAAGGTTAAAAGCGTCGCGAGATCGGGCGAGAATGATTTGAAGAAAGCAAAATACAGCGATATTGTAAGAAGGTAACGCGGAGATAATATACAATAAACCATTCGCAGCGGCGTAACTTTTGATGACCGTATTACGAATTCCACACAGCCCGCCGGACGAGTCGAAATTGGTAAAACGACACCCAGTCGTGACGATTATGGGGCACGTCGATCACGGTAAAACTACTTTGCTGGATGCGCTGCGTAATACGTCGGTTGTAAAAACAGAATTTGGTGGAATCACGCAACACATAGGTGCCTTCAATGGTTGGTATTAAACCTACGTTTAACCCTTTCCGTACTACGGGCGACTATGGTCGCCCTCCACAAAACTATTTTCTTTTCCCAATCTCTTCAACAATCAACAACAATCCGCATCCCATAATAATACAATTGTAATAATAATGAGAAATATAATGGTTATAAGGCTTTCAATTGAAGCTGTAACACTTTGGGCGCGGGGTCCCGTTCAGTAGAGGTCACTCGGCGGAGCGAACCGCCGTAGCGAGATGTGTACACTCGTGGCGGGAGGTCTCCTTCAGTGGTAGTGCTCCCGCGGACCGGACCGCCGTAGCGAAAGGGTCAAAGACACTTTATATCGATCCGGCGACAGTAGCATTAATAATAGAGATGTACCGACTAGTGGCCGACTAGTCGGTTAAGCCGACTATCCGGCCACTTTCGTAGTCTGCGACTAGTCGGCAAAAATGGCCGATTGATCGGCTCCCTTTTCGGGAATTTTTACCCATTTTTTCGTTCTCCTTTTCTAACAAGTTTTATAACTTTGCTATTAGAGATGTACCGAATAGTGGCCGACTAGTCGGTTAAGCCGACTATCCGGCTACTTTTGTAATCGGCGACTAGTCGGCTTCTTGGGGGCCGATTAATCAGCTAGTCGGCTAGTCGGCCAAAACCCTAGTCGGTACATCTCTAATTAATAACCGTACAAGTTATACATTATAGTGACGTTGAATTCCGATGACCGAGTGACATTCTTGGACACTCCTGGACACGCTGCCTTTACGTCTATGCGATATAGAGGCGCTCACATGACAGACATCGTAGTACTGGTAGTAGCGGCTGATGATGGTGTTAAGGAACAAACTTTGCAGAGCATAGAAATGGCGAGGAGCGCAAACGTTCCGATTATTGTGGCTATCAACAAAATTGATAAGCCCGACGCCGATATTGTAACGTTTGCTTTAATCTTGAACGTAGTAAAAGCGATAAAAATTAATATTGGCGCGCTACTGGATCTGCACATTTCTGCTTTAGAATCGGACCCAGAACATGCTCGCAGAGAATGGTATTGCGGTGGAAGCGCTCGGTGGCGATGTGCAGTGCGTGAACGTATCCGCCTTAAAAGGAACTAACTTACAAGACCTGATAGAAGCCGTTGTTTTGCAAGCCGAATTAATGAATCTGAGAGGAGATCCGGAAGGTCTAGCGGAAGGTGTCGCTATCGAATGTGCTAACCATCTTGGTCGTGGAAAATTAGTCACGGCCTTAATTCGACGTGGTACTTTAAGAAAAGGCAACGTTTTAGGTAAAAAGCAACCGTTAATCCTTGCGAAGTAAAATCTTTCGATCTAACGTCCGCTCGTGTTCCTTCTCCGATAGTGTCCGGTCTAGCTTGGGGGAAAGTAAGAGCTATGTTCAACGACTCTGGTTGCCCAGTCGTGGAGGCCAAACCATCGGAAGCTGTGCAAATCATTGGATGGAAAGAGTTACCCAGCGTTGGAAGTGAAATATTTCAAGTAGAGAACGACAGAGAGCTGCAAACAGTTCTGAAGTTTAGGGAAACTCAGCGCAGCGATGCTTTGGCTAAAGAACACGGCGAAGCCGCTGATAAGAGATTAGCGGAACATCTTACGGTAATGTAGTATCCGATAGCTATGGGGCATTAAAACTTTTATAAGCGAAAGATACACATATTCGGTTACTTATACGAGCTCGAACTGTTTCTTCTTAATTGTAGGAATATAAAAAGATTCTAGCGATAAAAAGGGAAGTTGGAATGTTTCACCCAGTAATGAAAGCATTGTACAACAAAAAGAAGTCTCGGGTCATTGAAGAAGAGGAGCTGCTACCTGAAGTTAATGTCATTATAAAGGGTGATGTAGCCGGAAGTATCGAGGCGATATTAGATATTTTTGATACATATGCACAGGATAAAATGTGCCGTTTAAACGTTGTCCATTATGGTGTCGGGGCGGTCACCGAAACGGACTTGGAATTAGCAAGAACATTTAATGGTAACGTAGCGTCGCGTAAACGTTGCCCGTATGTTCCAACCGAATCTCTTAAACTGTTCGTGTACTTGCAGCAATAATTTATCGCTTCAATGTCAACATCAACCACAAATTGGAAGAAGAAGCCAATAAAGATGGCTTGATTATTCGAAATTATAAGGTTATATATAAACTTGTCGATGACATTAAAGAAGAAATTAATAAGAAATTGCCTGAAATCGATGCCGAGGAAGTATTAGGTACTGGTGACGTAACAAACACAAAAGTGGCAACATATCTACACTAGGGTGGCTCTTATTTACTCTTGGTAAAAAATTTTTTCAAGATTTTCTTCGGGGCACCCTCCAGAATAGTTCCAAATAATTAAAAAAAATCTGTGTAAAGTTTCAGCTCGATCCGATAACGGGAAAGGGTGCCCCTGGGCCGTTAAACATTTAAATCATTATTTAACAGCTCGCGATGTCGATTTTATATAAGGTCTTCCAAGTTATTGATTAAATCAAACAATATGTCAAACAAAAGTTGTAGATCCGGGTTACTTTTTGGTGTATTACTATTTTTCGTGCGGCAAACGGTTTTCGAAAAAAATCCGAAAAACTAAAAAAAAAAAAACTTTTTTCAAATTTTGAAAGTTTAAATGCTTCTAAAACGCTTTTTATTTATGAAGGTAAACAAAAAAAATGGAATTTTTATTTTCGAGGACTATTTTTTAAACATTTAAAGGGGGGGGGCATGTACCGAAATATGCAAACAAGATAAAAAAAAAATTTCTTATTTTCCGTGTTTGATATGTGATGAATGTTTCCTGAAAAGTTGGGGTCGAAATTCGCAAAAATATCGGAGATATAGACGTCGGGTAAAATGATCATATCTGATGTCTATATCTCCGATATTTTTGCGAATTTCGACCCCAACTTTTCAGGAAACATTCATCACATATCAAACACTGAAAATAAGAAGAATTTTTTTTTTTATCTTTGCATATTTCGGCATATGCCCCCCCCTTTAAATGTTTAAAAAATAGTCCTCGAAAATAAAAATTCCATTTTTTTTGTTTACCTTCATAAATAAAAAGCGTTTTAGAAGCATTTAAACTTTCAAAATTTGAAAAAAAAGTTTTTTTTTTTAGTTTTTCCGATTTTTTTCGAAAACCGTTTGTCGCACGAAAAATAGTAATACACAAAAAAAGATGCTCCTTGTCCGGATCTACAACTTTTGTTTGACATATTTTTTTATTTAATCAATAACTTGGAAGACCTTATATAAAATCGACTTCGCGAGCTGTTAAATAATGATTTAAATGTTAAACGGCCCAGGGGCACCCATTCCCGTTATCCGATCGAGCTGAAACTTTACACAGATTTTTTTTAATTATTTGGAACTATTCTGGAGAGTGCCCCGAAGAAAATTCAAAAATCGATAATAAGAGCCACCCTAATCTACACCTGCAAAACGTCTCTCATTGTTTTCTCCCTTTCTTGAATGCAGGCGAAGCAAGCATACAGCAGGAATTCAAAGTCACGGAGGGGAAGAAAAAGGTGAACGTGGCGGGTTGTCGTTGTACGAAAGGTGTTCTCCAGAAATCTGCAATGTTTCATTTAGTAAGGGGAAGTGATACTGTCTACACAGGTAAATAAATATATAACAGTCGATACATTGGTCTATCAATCGATTGGTATTTTAGAATCATACAAAACTTGTTTCCCATTCGTGTTCACCGAAGATCGAAAGAAAAGTAATCGTCGCACGAAGTCTGTATCGATCGTTGCTTCAACCTTATTCATTAATCCCCCACTTCATTTCACTCCCCCGACAGTCAGAATAATACTCGCTATAATCCGAATACTTTGTTACAGGAAAATTAGCGTCGATGAGACATTTGAAAGACGAGGTGTCTTCCGTAAAAGTTAACGTCGAATGCGGTCTTAGATTAGACGATCCAACCGTGTCATTCCAACCTGGAGACGTTCTTGTCTGTTTCAAACCGTATAAAACGTCTCAGACGGTCGACTGGGACCCTGGATTCTAACTTAAAAAATATATATATATATATATATATTTGTACATAAACGAGATAATTGACGTCTAATACAAAGTGAGAAAAAGAAACAAAGATATGCGGCGCGAAACATTCCATCCTCCTTTCCACAGCTGGGAAAACCAAATCAATTCGTACAAAATGCATTTTTACAAAGTGTAAGTACAAATTCCTTTATTATTGCCTTCGTGACGCAACATCGCAGTTCTTACATGTGTGCCAATGATGGAGGTTTAGTCTTCTGTAAAATTAGCGGATCCTCGTTCCACGGATCGATGGCCGGGACTGTATCGTTTCCTTTTGTATCTTTACTTCAGAGTCGTGTAGAACCATCGTGTTATCGCGACGTTCGAAAGCAGCCGATTTTGGCGAGCGCGTTCAACAATCAGTGGCAATGTCACCTAAGGGGAACGTCTTGGTTCGAGAAGACGGACGTAAGCTCGTTTCCGTGGACGTTAGGAGGCGTAAGTCTCTCGAAGGCGGCGCTGAAGGTGGTGGTACGCAGTCAGGACGCCGCGTTTCTTTTTCTGCAGACGGCACGGCGCCGATTCCTGATTGGCTTTCGCGATCTTCGTGTCCAAAGGCTCGATGGGAGTGTTGTCGTCCGGATGTACGAAGAAGGCAATGGAATGGCGACCTCGGCCGCAGTGCTCCGGGATAACAACACGGTGTCTCAAAGCCGGCAGCTGATCCTTGGTCCAGTCCGCTAGAATGTCGCCGGTGTTCACCAAAATGGCACCTGGGAGATGCCCGACTCGTCCCCATCGTTCTCCGTATGGAGTCTGTATTTCCAAACCTCCCTCGCAGTCCTGGAAACATACATCTCCTCTAAGATAGGTGCAAAAATAATGTTTCGCTGTGTTGCTTTCAAGTTATTCCGAAAAGTGTACACAATCAATACACTTGATGGCTAACTTGAAGTTTAAGGGACCGGATGCTTGAGCGTGGGGCTTATAATCTATGCGGTTCGAAGCTTTTCGGGAACGTCACAGAAGTACCCTGATCTCGCGTTACCACTGCAACTAGTTAGGAGAAGAACTAGTATGGACAAGAGCATATAAAAACAGCACAGCAGTCTCGATTGAAGTTGCGAGTGCGAAAGAAGGCTTGGTACATACCTGCGCCAGCAAAGTGAGAGTGCCATAGTCGCAGTGAGCCCCGCAGCGAGCCAGTCCAGGTTCCGGTGCGCCGAGAGGTGGATAGTAAAGGAGGCGAAGGGTCGACTCGTTGCCAGATTCCAGCATGTGGGAGTGCTTCGTGAGCAGGAAATCAGGGGATTGCTCTAGGCCCACGGCCAGAGCCTACAAGGCACACATCATCACACGTACATTAGTCTCTAGTCATACTTTATACTACCTAACGACGGCTGTAAAGCAACCGAAGAAACCAATCGCGCTAGTTTTGCCTGCCGGACAGATTGGTTTGTAGGGTTACCTACTGTTAGAGAGCTGCTTACATTTATTGAACGACCCTCTCAATCAACAGCTTCGGGATCGTCGCGAGCGATGGCAGAGAAGCGAAAATTCTCATACCGTGACTTCACCGAAAAGGAAAGAGGAAGTAAAAGAGCAGGCGACAATTGAAAGTAAAAAGGACCACCTCTCTACTCGACGCGTCTAACAGAGTTTCGTTCGGACGACGAGCAAGCCTGTTTGAAAGAGTGTAGGGCTCGCTCAATCTGTCTTCTCTCTCTCTTTTTTTTCCAAGAAGAGGCTTAAAGAACTCGGCGCCAGAGCCAGACGACTTTAAATATTTACATGTCCTCTAAACAGCCGGGATAGACGAAGCCTCTACTCGTGGATTTCCATGTAAAAAAATTAAAAAAAAAAAAAAAAAAGAAAAAGAAAAGAGAACGCGCGGCGGGAATAATAATACACAAGGCCTGGCTCTTGCGCGAGGCACTTTGGCCCGATCGTTTCAGTCGAACGCTCTTGTTAACAAAGGATAACTGGAAACGATCGTCGATCCGCCGCGCTCAGAGAGAAAGAAACCATCGGGATAGAAAGAAAAGGCCATTACAGTTAGGAGCATGGCAGAGAGTTGCTTGAAATCCCGTGCGAGTTCGTCGACCGCCGATCTGAAGCCAGGCACCTCCTCGTCTGGGAGGATCCCTCCGCTTCCGGTCACGTTGAACACATGACGAACTTCCTTCTCGTTGGTGTATCTGCGTGAAAATTCGAAAAGCTCGATAACCCGTGGGCTGCCCGGACTACTGGATTCCCCAACAGATCTAATCGCCGATCACCAAGATCCAACGATCGTGTGATCGCGGTGATCTCGATTTAATCGAGGGATCTTCACCGAACATTATCGGCGGTTTCTTCGTATTCTTACTTGGACGGTCCTGGCTTAACGTAACCGTGGCTGCCCTCATTGCTGCGCTCGTATTTCGCTCGCGCCTCGTCCGGAAGCTCGCAGAACGCATCGAAAGCTCTGTAGCCAGCCTTCATCTGCGGGCACAGAGGAATGCGTACCATTAGTGAAGTACACAGCCAGCAGCTTCGGAAGCGTACAAAATTTCCACGTAATCAATACTCTCATTCTTTTAGGCTGCTTGAAATAATTAAGGGACCGAACCATTGCACTGGCATTTAGATTACAATCCCTGTGTTAAATATTTATGACACACCTGTAATTTACTAAGAGTTGTACAGTACCGCGTCGAGCATACAATGCTTCTTTATCATTGATATACGAGATAAGTTAAGATGCCTTCGTCGTTGAGTTGAATTATTATTTATATTCTCTGGAACCGAGATGTAAAGAAGCGTTTCGTTTGCTCGACACCTTCCAGTTTCTCTCGCATTCAAATGAACCGTGACTAAACCGCAGCTGGTATTTACGTCCATTCTACAGCGGCGGCGTAGATAAAATGGGTGAAAAGGAATAATTCATCGTGGCACGCGGTGTCAGACTCAAAGGGATGAGATAATCCTTATCCATTCGACCCTGAGCGGGTAAACACTGGAAACCCTCCTTTCTTATTAAAGAACCATTGCGTTTGCGAGGACAAGGTAACTGGAATTCCGCTCGGTTCGAACTCGTTTCCAATCGTTGATACGTTTCTTCAGAGGGCAAGAAAGAGAGCGCCAGGTTTCGGAAAATTCGAGCGAGTTATAAGAAGATAAAGATCGAAGTGCTGCGTGCGGCTTCTCGGAACGTTTGAACTTTTTAAGCGCTTGATAACGATACAGAGCGGTTTGATGCGCGCTTAATTGGACAGGTCATTACGCAATTAAGCTGTCTGTTCGGTATCGGAAGCATGTCACCTTGGCAGGTGACATACCCGAGTTATCGATAAGCAGTGACGTTGAAATTTGTCATCGCGATGATGCGTGCCACTTTCGTTATCGAGGCGCGCTCGCAAGCTTGTGAACTGCGAAAATTGCGCGTACACTGCGGGTAACGTAAAGCTGTCCCCGCGATACTCATTGAACGTCGCATCTGCGTCAGTTAGCTCGCTTCTAGTTATTCCGATTGAAGGAGCTCGGTAGACCCGGTTGTTTAAATTCTAACTTTTTTATCTGATAAATGAAAAGTCCCTATTTCGAGCGACTCGGCTTCGCGATGTAAAAAAAAAAACCATAAATCCTCTGTTTCGACGTAACAAGTTGCCACTAATAACAGGAACCATCGACCGTTTAACGACCCACTGGGAGACCCGGCAGATCGCTAAATCACTCGAGCAGGTTTAAAACTCCTCGACTTTCAAAACAAGCTTCCGCCACCTACCTGTCCCGAGTTTCGCCATTCGGGACGTCGGTTTCTTTCTGTATAACATGAAATTTTTATGCGAAGAGGCTCCGAGGCGACCGCAGCTGCTAGAGAGACCTACTTGCAAACTGAAAAGTGTCGCCATCACTTTTAAATAATTAATCGGGCCACTTAGAGCGGCTCTAGGCTTACGTAATTGCTGCGCCTCGCACTCAACTTTTATGCATTCCTTTTCGAACAAAATCGCGACGATGGGTTGCTCCGTAGAATCCATTTTCTCTTTAAAAACCGAACGGGGTGCCTCGATATCATTTCGTTACGATAATCATCATCAGGCGCGGATTTTGTATATGTATAGGCAAGTTTCGGGCGGAAGGTATTGAAAAATGTTAAAACGCAGAGGCTTGAGACAACTTTGAAATATTTAATTTTAATTGTATCAGTTCGTTAGTTCTATTATTTTCTTGTTTATTTATCTTTGTACTAGCTCTTCTTTTCTTTCACTCTGTTTCTTTCTTAACTTTATTATTTGTATATTGTAAATTAAAGGGTCTTTACCCGTGGAATAAATAGCAATAATAATAAAAACAATTCACTTTTCTTTCATCTAGAAAATTAGCGATAACTCATATGTGAGTTGCCACACTGAAATAATTTTAAAATTGTCCCAACTCTTTTAAATTAAAAATATTTGATGCGATATTAATTCGCGGAAGGTGCGGCAGACGCTTGTTAGCCAAGGGTCGCCAAATCTCCAAATCCGCCCCTGATCCTTCTCTTCATCCCTACACTCTCCAATCGATTCATCGAAGATTCAAATTTCGATACAGATTCGTACTAGGTCAGGACCGGATTAAGATTTTTGGGGCCCGGGGCTATCCAACCTTCGAGGGCCCCCGTGGTTGAAAAGCGGGGGGGGGGGGGGGGGTAACAAAAATTTAAACAATAACGAGTTTAAATTGCTTACAAGGGGACACTAAGGTCGACGGGAAACGGATTTTCCTGAACCTTGCAGTATTTGAAGATGTCGGCTCCGAAGTTAATTTGGCAAAGCAGTAGGGCGCGCTTCTCAAGATTTTCCGAGAAAATTGCATTTGAAAATCGCTTTACTCGGAGATAAGCAGTTTGCGTTATCCTGGTAATTGGTACGTTTCACTGTTCAGAATTAGTTCTGAGGGTGTAATTGTGTGCATGATATTAAATCTAAAAAGCTGTTTCCTTAGGAAACATCTTTTTTGAATGAGAGGCGAGACTTTACTTTTCAGATTGAACAATTTATGTATTTATATAATCTCCCTAATACGTCTTGACTGGGTCGACTCTTATTACAGAATGAATTAGGGTAGATGTCCCAATTACTGCCACCTTAAGATTATAACCGCACTTCATTTAATTATTTCGCGTGTTGTGTAACTTAAAAATTGTTTCAGTTTGAAACATAATATTATTTAACATCTCCTCCATTAAAAAAAAATAGTTTTATGAATTAAATATGAAGAATTTATTAATAATTAATTAAAATTCGCGAGCGATCCTAGTGTACCTATAACTGTCACCTCAAAAATCATCTTGTCCTATACTCGAGCTCATTTTAGAAGGAACTTATTTCGCGCATGTTGAAGAGCTATTCAACTATCGCGAGGTCTCTGTTCCCCCACTTTACCATGCGCAGCCGAAAGACCATTGGTGGTGGCATAGCCAATGAGCGCCAACATGCGCAGAACCGATCTAAACTCGTCGGTCGGCAAGTTCCTTCTAAAATGAGCTCGAGTATAGGTACATATGAGTACATATATTTTTTTATTTTAATGTAAATCAGAATCTCCATTTAATAATAACTATTTTTTGTACATTTCTTTTTATACGTTACGTTTTTATTACGTATAATAAATCAAGTGGCAGTAATTGGGACACTGGCGGTAATTGGGACATCTACCCTATGTCTACTATTTTCGTTGTTAACATAAATAATATACATTTTGTTTCTTAAACATTTACATATTTTCCACGACGATGAATAAATATTACAATAAAACCAACAACTTCGTGTAATTCCATTTGAATTTCCCTCCGAAGCTTCGTTCACATCGTAGCAGGATAACGGCAATGCGACATCTCCCCTCTCATTCAAAAAAAGATGTTTCCTAAGGAAACAGCTTTTTAGATTTAATATCATGCACACAATTACACCCTCAGAACTAATTCTGAACAGTGAAACGTACCAATTACCAGGATAACGCAAACTGCTTATCTCCGAGTAAAGCGATTTTCAAATGCAATTTTCTCGGAAAATCTTGAGAAGCGCGCCCTACTGCTTTGCCAAATTAACTTCGGAGGCGACATCTTCAAATACTGCAAGGTTCAGGAAAATCCGTTTCCCGTCGACCTTAGTGTCCCCTTGTTAGAACTGAAGGCTTAGAACGGGCCCCCCCTGGAAAGTGGGGCCCAGGGGCTACAGCCCCCCCTTTAATCCGGGCCTGTACTAGGTAGCATTCAAACGAAAAGCACAGGGAGCCCAGCGAAGTCCTCAGCAAGGACCAAGGAAACGGTCCGCCGACTCTGCAATTTCACGCGCAACGCGTCTCTGGAATTATCTCCGAGCACGTTTGTAATTCTTTATCGAGTATTGCGTAAGAGAAGAGACTGTCTGTTCCAGCACACGATGCTGCGGCAGAGAGCGCGCAGACGGTGGCCAAGGAGGAGAGCACTGGTTTATCCCAGAGGCTGCCGATCGGCAACACCTACTCCGAGGTCTCTCCGCCGGCTGTTGTTCGGTTTCCACTGACGTCACCCGGTGTTTCGTGTTATCAGCCGCGTGTGCATACGGCCGAACGCGGCAATTGGCTGACACAGGCCCGTCGCTTTTAATTATCCTCGCCGGAATCGAATTAACAGCCCCCTCCGCCGCGGAGAAGTCTAGACGCGGCGAGCCGAGGCGAGGCGTCTAGGAAAATGCCGTCCTCCGTTAAGCAATCGTAGGACACCGCGCTCCGATGATGACACTGCCGATGCCCAGAGGAAAGTTACCGCGCAGAAGTAGCTCCCGTTCCTCAGGAGAAGAAAAAGGATCGCTCAATCGCGAGTAATTCTACTTCGCGGCGAACTTGCGCGTGTCTCTGCTTGCCGGAGGCTTCGGGCTCGCCGGTTCGTTGGGATCCCGCGCGAACGGGGACGAGCCGGAAAAAAAAAAAAAATTTGGAAAGTTCAGTTGCCCGAGAATTCTTCCGCGCGACTGTAAACCGTAATAAGATTGCCGTTACTATAGTGGCGTCCACGATGGTTGCTGGGTGACATTTAAATGCCCCCCTGGTCGCGATATAAACCAGGGACTTAATACCGGTATTTCGCCAATACAGCTATACCGAAACCGATATCATACCGAAAAAGATAAATACCGAAACCGATATCATACCGAAAAAGATAAATACCGAAAACAATCGTAACCGAAATAAATACCGGTATTTTTTCGGTATTCTTCTCGGTGAACACCGAAACCTACCATGTTACTGAAAAGAATACCGAAAAAATACCGGTATTTATTTCGGTTACCGGTAACCTTTTGTTTTCGGTATTTATCTATTTCGGTATGATATCGGTTTCGGTATAGCGAAATACCGGTATGAGCGTTATACCGGTATTGAGTCTCAGACGAAGATACAACCGAAAAATACCGGTATAATACCGGTATTTTACGTACCGGTAGGAGTCCCTGATATAAACAGAGTGGATGGAAAAGTTTTTATTTAAGCCTGGGCGCCTGTGTTCTAGCCCTCCGCGAGATTACCTCCTCCCTCTGTGATTCAGCAATCTAAATTGTATTATTTTCTCGCGGCAAGGTATCTTCCCAGATAGAATTGTTTTGCCGTGGCCGTTTTCGTCGCTCGGGAATCTTTCCGTTCGACGGGGCTCGGGGCTTAGAGAGCGTGCCAGATGTTAGGCGTCCCTGCGAGATCGGTCGCCGAGTGTAATATAAACGCGTCCGTACCAAGCGGATTCGCGCACGCGATCGTTGGCGTAAAGATACACGATAAACGTGCGGGGCCCGTTTATAGTGCAGCGCAGTGCGTAATGACCCTCGCGTGAATTATTATCGCGCGAAAATGTAACGAGCCGGGGACGATAAGGCTTTCTTCCTGGACGGGAGGACTGAGGGCGCGGGCAAGGCCATCGCAAGATCCACAACGCGGTTTATCGGCGAACCCTGGGCAGCTGGTCGGAGCAGCGACTCGAGATATGCCCGCGAGAGATCCTCGCGTAATCCCTGAGCAATCGGATTTGCGAGTCATCCCGCGTGAACCGCCTCTTGCCTCGCCTTCGACGTGTTTTTCGGCCCGGCCGCGTCCGTTGCCTTGACTCCTTTAATTCTGGTTCCGAGCGAGACCGTAATTTTGTAAGGCGACCGAGGACACCGGTGGGCTCGCCACGAGGCGAGGCCGACGTGGATGTAACGCGATCAAGCGTAAGGGAACTCTGATCGGCGGGGTCGCGTTTGACCCTGTCGAAGAGGGTCCGCTTAGGTACTGGCAACTCAAATTGGGATAGGGTAAAGGACCCAATTACTGTCACCTACCCAATCACTGTCACCCTAAGCTGCTTTACTTAAAATTACGAATAAATCTTGTGAAATGATACGTAAAAAAAATTTAGCATACAATTGAAACTGTTATTTATACGATACCAAAAACAGCACTTAATTTTTTCTTCGTTAATCTGGATAAAACGATCAAAAATTTTAAGCGGATATTAGGAGAGTGAAAACGATGACTTCCTTACTAGCGAAAGAGAAAACACAGGGTTAAAGAAAATGCTGTAATTGTAATATTTAAGCTATTAACATAACAAAATATAATGTTTTAGATAATATAAGTATCATAGAAAGTAAGAACGATCGGAATTCAACGATTCATTAAGTCTTTTTATTTATTAATTGGGTGACAGTGATTGGTAGAAGCGTTTCAAGCATTTTGGTATTACTGTCGTAGCAGTAGTTGCTCATGTACATGAGACGACATAACCTTAAAATGAGATAAACAGTATTATAGGTTAGCTGGCAGTAATTGGGGCGTCAGTAATTCGGTCAAATACATTTTTAAGGGTGTCAGTAATAGATCCCGAAATATATTTTTGAAATTGATGAATTTATACATAAAAATCAAAGTTTTAAGATCCATCAAATTTTTTTCATCAAGTAAACGTATGAAAGAATAATAAATAACAAGAACAACATATATATTTAGTCTATAAGTACAAAACTATAAGATAATGTCAGAATCAACGCTTAAAGTGTCAGTGATTGGGTCCTTTACCCTAGGTCTGTTGCGCCGGGATGAGTTGAGTGTATCGAGTGCCCTGGACAGCTTGTGTCTCGAGTATCCTGGATACCCTTGGGTACCTTGAATATCCTAGGCCAGCGATGCCCCGATGGGCGGCCCGAGAGTACGAGCATCCATCGCATTTTCCAAAGCTCGCGTGGAAGGGGGTCTCGAAACCAATGAAGTTGCAGGCGTGTAACGGATGAGGAAAACTCTAGTAGTGTGCGTGTAGGCTCGTACCCGTAGGCTTATATGACTGGGACTCTTGGAGCCCCAGTGTTCTACATTTTAGGAATTAGGAAAATAAACAGTAATTGACTAATGATTAAACAATAATATTATGTAATTGGACGAAATAGACTTGAACATTCCCACTTACACCTCTGATTAACAAAAAGTTTGTTATTAAACGATTTTTATTCAGCTTCAATCCTCTGTTTGTGTGTTTGTTTGTATGTATGTTTGTTCAGTTCAAATCTAGAAATTCAATTTTAACCTACTTCCAACTATCCAATAGACTTGAAACGTTGCAGGCATACGTAATTTGGATGACAATACAAAATTATGAAGAAAAAGAAACCCCCCAGGGTTTAAAAAATTATCCTGTCATCAAAAAATAGAACCCATAACCGCAAATCCAAACGACTTGAAATCAGCCTACATATAACCAGAAGTCAAATCAATTTAATCGCAATGAAATCAGCATGTAACGGTTACATGCTGATTTCAGGGTACGAGCCTACACGCACACTACTCGAGTTTTCCTCATCCGTTACATGCCTGCAACTTCATTGGTTTCGAGACCCCCTTCCACGCGAGCTTTGGAAAATGCGATGGATGCTCGTACTCTCGGGCTGCCCATCGGGGCATCGCTGTCCTAGGCAATCGAGTATCACGTGTAGGAACCCAATTGCGCCGGAATAAATACCTCGAATGTCCTGGATACTCGGAGTATCCCCAATATCCTGAATACCGAGTTACTGAGTTCACCGAGTAGGGGAGACCGGGGCTAGATGTTACAGGGGCAGGTTGTTACAAAGCAGTTTAAATTTCTTTCGCTTGGACTATCACTTCGACGATGAAGTGGCTAATGTGTTTCAACCATACACAGTTGTGTATGTTGTTTGTTTGTAGTCGGTTCACGCGTCGTCACTTTATTACAGTGTTTTGTGTTTTCGGTACTAATAGTAACTTTCCTCTTTCTACTTCAATCTTTTCTACCGAACAGACAGATAAATGTATGTAAATTAATATTACCACGTTTGAATCAGTGTTCCTTTAGCTACAGATTCGTACCAAGAACATAAGAATACACCAAACTGGTATGAACTTATAGCTTTTTATACAGAATGGTGTCAACCGGGGCAAGTTGTTACACACGACAAGGGGCATGTTGTTACATACGAAAAGGCTCTTACATTCAAAGAAAGGCTCCACAAGGTGGATTCAGTGCATAGAGTGCAAAAAGTGGGCACATGAGAAGTGTGCAAAACCTAAAAATCACTTTTATGTGTGCATTAACTGCGAGTCCCCGTTAGGGATTGCAAATTTACCGACATTTTCAATTACCGGTAAATCGGTAAAATTTTCAATCAAAACCGGTTTACCGATAATTTACCGGTATTTTTTAAGGTATTGAAAATATAAGAGTAAACATTACAAAAAAACTTTTTTAGAACTCTAATCGAGCATTATAATAAATATATGCAAATAAAACTATTCTGAATATAAAATATGAAATGAGATAACTCAAAATAGATATATTTGTGTAACTATTGACAATACTCATTAATATGGTTCTTCACCACGAAAACAATGAAAAGAATCTTATCTTACATACATAATTAAATATTTTTTATTTAACAATTTTTTTTTAACAAATAAGCACACAAAATACATAATTTGTCTAAACTTTGAACTCCTGATCGCGATCTAATTTTTATACAAAATAATCCAGCCACGAATAAAGCACTCTCAGATTCTACACTGGTTGGTCGGATAGTTATTAAGAAATCATATGCCATTTATACCTATATATTTTCTCCTTACTTTTTCTACTTGAAAATACGTCCATTGTTTTGATGACTTGATTTAGATTTTTAGTTCCCTTTTGGCTTAGAGTTGATTCTTCATGAGATACTTCGGTTTTCGTCTTTATTAGTAATTTAAGTTTTTTTCACTGATAACGAATAACGATGTAGACCGAAATAACGAACGCATATATGCGCTATATTGATATACGTAATTTATCGAATTACCGGTAAAAATTGGACGAATTACCGGTAAAAATTTTAGGGTATTTCTCGCGATTTACCGGGAAACCGGTAAACCGGGTTACCGGTATTGCAATCCCTAGTCCCCGTATGAAACGGACGACGATAATTAGTGCAACTGATTTCAGTAGTTTTTTATTATTTTTAAAATAGATTTTTTATTCTATATTTATTGTAATAGATTCTTACCATTAAGAAATTTACTTTTGTCCAAGAAAATATAATTATATTACTCATAATAAGCCTCGTTTCGTAAAATTTAATCCTGTAACAACTTGCCCCGTATTGTGTAACAACTAGCCCCTACTCGGGGCACGTTGATACAACATGTCTCGACCTTCAAAATGGCTTGTTTCAAGGTCATGGTTTTCGTTTAATTACATGCGATAGCGGTCATGGGTAGAGGAAAGAACGTACTTTAAGTGACAATCATTGATGGTATTGAATATGGAATGCAAAAAAAAAATAAAAAATAAAAAACTGAAAAATGTAACCACTAGCCCCGGTCTCCCCTATCCTAGGCACCTTGAATACTCAATCTATTCAAACCCCAAACACCTTAAGTCCTCAACCCAGACCAAACCCCGATCACCTTAAGGCAGGATACCACCTTCGCACTTAAAAAAAATTGAAAATTTTTTTTGTTCTCAAAGTACTCTTTCAAGTGTATAGAATCGAAAGTCATTCATTAGAAAGGTGGCCGGAACCTTTTTCTTGTGTAAAAACCGGATTGGAACAGATATATAAATCTATATAAAACTTTAAACGCGTTTTTCTCGAAACGATGTTTTCCAAATCGGCGTGTCAGATTACTCCTATAATTTTCATCCGATTGACTTGAAACTTTGCACAATTCTTCCCCGTGGTGTAATCTAACGATGTACGTAGGACTTTTGCTGTAGCGTTGTTATTTTTCTTTTGGTGCGCAATTTTATAAACTTCTTTAAACTTTTTTACCCTAAAAAAATTGACCTTTTTGTTCAAATGGCCGCCATTTTCTTAAAAATCGAAATTTTGTAAAATCCCTACGTACAGCATTAAAAAATATTGTTGCCAATAGGAACATTCTTTGGTTTTTTTTCTAAGAGCCACGTACAAAGCGGAATTTGACACGCCGTCTAACGATGTTCCTCCAAAGGAGTGTATTTTGGCGCCACCTACAAGAGATTATTTTTCACTTTTTCAGTTTCAAAAAATGTGTAATTACAGATTAAAGTTACATTAATGAATGACTGAAACCGATTTTGTTTCTGCGCATTCTTTGTATGCAAAAAAAATTCATGAAAAACGCCTCCAAAATCGCAGTCAAAGGTGGTATCCTGCCTTAACTACCCCGAGGTTCTCAAGTACCTTCAGCAATCCAAAGAACAATTTCAGGTACTCCAACTACCTCAATTACTCAAGTACCACTACAGAAGCTACAGAACAAATCATCGAAAACGATTCCAGCGCGCGGGCTCGATCAAGTAATCTTACACAAAGCTCAAGGTGCTCGGAACCTTCAACTACACCCGGTGCAGCTGGAGCAGCCGCGTCGACCTTAACTCCATTCGCTTTACCCGACCGGCCGGACGGCTCCGATTTTTAACCACGATCGTCGCTCCCCGTGTCTAATTACGCCGAGCCAAGGGCGGCGCTATTACCCGGCTCGCTCCTCGATCGACCGATTACACGGGACGAGTATCGATGGAAAATGCGTACCTTGCATTCCGGAATGCCGTGGTTGACGAGCAAGGCCAGTCCTTTCTCGGACAGCGCCCTTACCAGCTTCGTAGCCACTTGCTTCACCACACCCTTCTGAGGACATCTCTCAGTCCCTGGAAGAAGAAAAACGGGAATACGGTGAGACAGAGCCACAGGGCGGCGCGGGGCGAGCCGCGGGATGCTCGCCTCCTATCTACGGTCACGTTTTCTTTACACATCGGGGCGATACATACTACGATAATCCCAGCCCCTCCCCCTGTCCGAATATCGATTAATTCTTTCATTGAGGGAGCACCCATTCACAGATACCGCGTTATCGCGAAGCGTAAAGAGACGGGACCGTCTGTCCCTGATCGCGTGGGCGACGCGAACTCGGTGCCCGACGTCACGGCTTGCCTCATCCTCTCGCGATACGTGGCCAATGTTCGAGGAAAAGATCTCCCCGCCCCTCGGTAATGTATATTCCAATGTAAACGCGCGATTATCAGGGCGACGGTGACTAATTCGACGCACTTCCGCGGTAATTATTAATAGGTATCACGTTTCCGGCTGATGACTCTGTTGCGAATTTCCCTTCCAGAGGACTGCTCGCGCGAAAGAATTTCCAAGATATACTTGCTGGATATCAATAGCACTGTAGAAGTATTTCATCAGATAAAGATGACGCCCCTTTTCATTCGAAGATTAAGAATTAAAATTTCAGGAACCTTAATGGGAGCTCGAGAGTTTCGTAAAAATCTTTGTTCTAATATATATATATATATATATATATATATATATATATATATATATTTGATTGCTAAACAAATTTGTTTCTTATTAATTTAGCTTAGAAACGTTGAAATTCCTTCCGAGCGTATAATCCTTCGTAAAATCGAGTGGAAAATTTGTAAATTTTTCGCGGAGTACTTGTCGAAGCGAGCGTTGAACGATGGAACGAGGCTGGACGGTCGCTCTCGTTTTTCGCCAGATGCTGATAACGAACGTTATCGCGAATCACGCACGGTGCACTCGGTCGTCGGTTCGCCTCTCCTCGGCTTACAGGCCCGATCTCGCGTTACAGCGACACGCGGCGACGATTGCTTTCTCGCCACGTTTTTTTTTTTTTTTTTTTTTTCTTAACTCGATTTCACTTCGCGACACGGCAGACCCAGATAACCCATCTTCAGAGGCCCACGACTCCTCTGGAACGCCGCGACTCTTCTATCCCGCGTCGGGCTCGCGAGCCGGACGAGCACCTATAATTTCAAATTTCGCGCCAGGCGGCGGAGCTTTGAACGATTCGCTTTATCGCTCCAGCAGTTCGCAGGATCGAATGTGCCGCGTAACTTTGGATTTTAATAAGAACCTGTATCATGACAATGTTCATAATAAAATGAGGCTTTCGTAACGTTCGTTATTAAAGGTGGAATGGTATCGACGGAACAGCAGATATTGAAGCAGCCTGTTTTTTTAACGATAACAGTGTTTTCGAAATTTACACCACAATTTGCTGTACATTTAAAAACAGATAAACGATTTCGCCTGTTACCCGTTTGTTGCCACGTTATCTCGAGCGCAAACATGGCAGAGCGACATGCAGGATCGCGTTTAGGGTTTATACAAAAACCGACTTTTGAAAAAACCGGTTTTCGAATTCCACTATTTCCAAAAAACCGGTTAAACCGGTTTTCGAATTTTCACAAAAAATATAGTTAAAATAGTAAGTGAATATTTGTACTTATTTTAAAAATCTCAGTTTCCTTAATATTATGGAATTAGGAAAATATAACAAAATAAAATATACTCTATCTATAAAAAACCAAATAAAAAAATATATAATAATTAAAGCCCGTACAAAATATAAATATTTTAAAAGGTGTTACCAAATTATATATCTTTATTCCTTTAGTATTTTTTTTGTTGAGAATATGATTTTACAGTAAACTGTTACCTACTACATAGTTTTCAATTAAATAATTACTTCATTTCTGCATATTAATTCTAGTATTTATATAAAACCGGTTTTTTAAAACCGACAAACCCTAATCGTGTTGCGCTGCGCGAGGTTGGAGGGACGTATTTAGTTTTCACCCGAAATGTCCTATGATCTTGCGTTTCCCGGTTAGTTCGGTATTTCTGCGACGCCGCATGGCAAACGGGCAAGGGAGAGGAGAGCGAAGGAAGCTGGGAAGCGAGAAAGAGAGGGAATTTCCTCTTTGAGCTTCTGCGTCCTCGAAGATAACCGTCGCTGGGCGTCGAGCCAATGTTGCAAAAGTCGAAA
Source organism: Andrena praecox (assembly GCA_963932275.1). NCBI lineage: Eukaryota > Metazoa > Arthropoda > Insecta > Hymenoptera > Andrenidae > Andrena > Andrena praecox. Next base: position 50,761,977 of record OZ010731.1, on the reverse strand, counting down.
CTAAGGACCCTCTTTCTGGAACAGCTTGTAAACTCTTCTGCTTCGAAAGTGTGTCCTTAATCAAGACAACTACGTACTTCGAGAAGATGGGATTTAAAAATTCCATTCAACAAGGAGAGAAAGTTGTAAATTGTGCTTAAATTGTTATTGGGACCGTTACTTAAAAAGTTATTTAAAAGACGAATATTAAAGATCGATGGCTGCTGCGTTAGATTAATTTATTTATAACACATTTATCATGTATGTATTAATAGAAAGTATTTAATCGGCGTTTAGAGGATGACACAGTAGCTTCTGTACAGTTTATACTTTAAATACGATGTAGACTGGCAATTCTTTGTTCCCGGAGAATTATTAAGCAGCGTGGAATGACTCGCAGCGTTAAAGGGGATTAAAGAATTTCACCTGAGCAAACCTTTTCACGCTCTATCGGAAGAGCCAACATTTTAAGCTACGTCGATGAATTTTCCTTATCGAAACTTTATCTGTTATCGCGAAAGAGCGTCGCGTTAATTTCTGCTTCATTGTTCTGTGTTAAATCGCCGACTTTACATTTCTCGGGTTATTTCCTCTGCCGCGGCAGTCGAGCAGTTGCTTAACGCTGCATTAAGATTGCCATCTTCGAAATATTAATTTCGGATATTAAAACCAATCGTGCCTGCTACTCGAACGATTTTATCGCCAGCCGATAGTGGAGTAGAGGTGGAGCGGCTTTTTTTTTTTCCAGCGGTGTACGATCACGAACGGAGATGGTGTGAATGAGACTTTCTTTATCTCTGTCGAGGTTCCGCGGAAACCCTTCTCTGCGCGCGTTCGACTTCCTGATATTCGAGTCTCGTATCTATCAGTATTCAAGTGGCTGTTCCAGGAAAGGACGCCGAGTGGAAGAAGCTTGATCCTTAGCCCGAGCAGGCCGAGGATAACGTAAAATTTGCATCCACAATGATTCAGTGGAACCTTGAACGATATAGCGCGCTAATTTCCGCGGGTACGAAACGGTCGGGCAAACGTGGAATTATTTAACAGGCCTGGCGAATGGTCCCACAATCGGTCAAGCAGATAAGTTCGGAATGGCGCCGAGGAGTGTTCAACGTAACGGTGAAACGACACGTGGAAATGAATGATTACATCGGTCGAAGCTAACGGGTTATATACAATTTCCTGAGCACGCAATGATACAAGTTCGACGACATAGATAGGGTAAGGAACGAAGAAAAAGAAATGGAGATAAAGCTGCTCTGCCATTGCTCTTCTACTGGTGTTTCTCTTCTGTGAATTGATTAAATATAACTTTCCTTCGAATGTTTCGATGGAGGTGCTGCGATACTCGGGGTGCTCGGGTAGGCATAGGCACTAGGAGTTTCAGTTGACATGAGCCGAATATTAGGAATTTGAGTTGGAATGAGCTGAATATTACAAGTTTCAGTTGAAATGAGCTGAATAAGGTGAAAGCACTAGTAGTCGGCCACCCTCTAGTAGTCGACCACTTTTATTATTTAGCTTAAAGAAATAAGTACTGAAATAAAGAATTTATTAAATGACAATTTTATATTATATTTTGAATTTCTAACTTTACAATACGACAAAAAGCGCCCTTCATAGGCAGGGACTCCTACCGGTACGTAAAATACCGGTATTATACCGGTATTATACCGGTATTTTTCGGTTGTATCTTCGTCTGAGACTCAATACCGGTATAACGCTCATACCGGTATTTCGCTATACCGAAACCGATATCATACCGAAATAGATAAATACCGAAAACAAAAGGTTACCGGTAACCGAAATAAATACCGGTATTTTTTCGGTATTCTTTTCAGTAACATGGTAGGTTTCGGTGTTCACCGAGAAGAATACCGAAAAAATACCGGTATTTATTTCGGTTACCGGTAATTCCGAAAACCGATTGTTTTCGGTATTTATCTTTTTCGGTATGATATCGGTTTCGGTATAGCTGTATTGGCGAAATACCGGTATGAGCATTATACCGGTATTAAGTCCCTGTTCATAGGTAAACAAAATAAATGCTTTTAAAGTGATTTGTAAACTAATTTTGATTCTACATGCGCCATTGCTGTTTTCTAACCCGAGAAACATAAGTGTGCTTTGAATAGAAACGACAAATGTAATTCAGTTCTATACATTTTTTACTGGAAAATTATGCTATTCCACTGAAAAAGCATCAACAATTTTATATGCGCTTCAAAAATTTAAAAAAAAATGAGATAATTTATTTATTTATGGGAGGTCGGTAACTGGATCGTCATTCCCTTTCAATTTTCAATAGTCGACCACAGCGGTCGACTTCTGAAGCTAACTGCATTCACAATGAATGCTAATAGTCGACCACGTTTATATAATTTATTTATAGAATACAAATACCTACTTTAAAAACTTAAAATTTGCTACTGCTTCCTATCTTAAAAACGAAACATTTAATTTACATTGAAAAAAAAAAAATTTCTATTTCTTATTAAAATTTTGATAAAGTTTTTAAAAGAACTTATTTTAGTTACGCATTATTCCTGTCATTATTAATTATTTACTGATGTTGCACATTATATTTAAAAATAAATTTTTGTTTGTAATGCGCACATAACCTATTTTGAATTTCATATTAAAAAGGTGGTCGACTACTAGCTATCGGACCGGTCGACTTTTAGAGTTAAGCGGTCGATTATTAAAGCATTCGGACACTTTATTTTTAACGCTAATTATTTATTTTCCCCGAACTTTCCTACTAACACAAAATATTTAGTGATACATTAAATACATTTAAATTACTTCAATACATTTTATATATTTTATAACATTGATTGTTTATTTTTTTTCAGTACTTTTCATTCGAGTTTAGCTTTAAGTGGTCGACTACTAGTGCTTTCACCCTATTACAAGTTTGAGTTGAAATGAGCTGAATATTAGAAGTTTGAGATGAAATGAGTTGAATATTAGAAGTTTGAGATGAAATGAGTTGAATATTAGAAGTTTGAGTTGAAATGAGCCGAGAACTGGAAGTTTCAGTTGAAATGAGCTGAGTACTAGAAGCTTGTAGTGAAATGAGCTTGAGTACTAAAAAGTTTGAGTTGAAATGAGCCGAAAAGTAGAAGCTTGAGTTGAAATGCGTCGCGTACTAGAAGCTTGTATTGAAATGAGCTGAGTACTACAAGTTTGAGTTGAAATGAACCGAGGATTAGATTATTTTGGTAGCACTTGGTGTACTTGTAGTGGAACAAGTATCTAGAGTATATTGAGTACTTCAGACACGTACAGTACTCTAGAGTCCAGGTACCTCCAATAGGTTGAGTACATTAAATTACCTAAATATATTTCTCAGGCTGGATCTATAAGAAGCGAAATATAATGGTGAATCTACTCTTCTATTACTCTTCAATGTATACCTTCTTCTGGTTTATTAGCAGTCTTTACGAATGAACAAAGTGGGAGTAACATATAATATTCCTAGAAGATCCAACACCGACTTTCTCCATTGAAAAGTGTAGTTAACCGCAAAACAATGAAGCACAAAGGCGACAGCTAATTAGCTTCCCCGAATGAATAATCAGAGGCCTTCGAACTGGTTAGTGATTTTCAATATTTCCACCGCGACGTGTTCATGACTCATTTCTTATGCAACGCCGAGAGCTCGAAACTAGAGGGCCGTGCCCACAGGAATTTCACTTTCGGGGCAGCAGCACCTGATTAAAAGAAGCCCCGTGTCGTTCAACGCCAATCAATCGAAGCTGACTAAAATTAAAACTCTGACTAAGTTCCACGCTTCGTCCGATTCCTTGCGCCTGGAGCAAGAGATCCCGACTCTTCCACCGACAAACACGATTATCCTCAGCAGGAAATCGTTGGACAAAAAGCCATGACTAACGCAGGTCTCGATGAATTAGCAAATACCGAGAAAAATCCCGCGAAGCTCGCGAACGGCCATAGGTTCTGCAAAGATTAGCGTCGCCGAAGGCGAAGGTCTTTCGTCACATGCGCTCGTAAATCGTTCCCCGTTCTGCTCCCAATGATCGCGCGCGATCGTCACGGCAGATCTACCGTCGGAAATCCACGGCAAATATCGCGACTCGCAGCGAATTCTCCCGCCCCCGCGCCCCTGAATGCCCGCCGCGCTCGTTATCCGCGCGAAGACACGTGGACGCGGTGATGCAAGCGCAGAAAAATGTGGCTGAAACGCTTTCAATCGGCCGAGCGCATTCGTATCGCGCGTACACTTGCTCGTGCCGTCGAGCGGCTTTATCGAAGAAGGGCGAGGGAGGGTGATTTATAGGAAGAGCGCAGATTCTATTGTCCCCCGCTTCTGATTTGCCACTGTAATTAGCAAAGAAGCGATACCCTGGGTATCGCGACTGCCTCGAGAATCGAACACCTTATCTTGTCACTTACTTTTGCATTGCGGGTGTGGTGGTGAGGATGACGATCGTGACGCAAGGCTTTCCGCGGGGACCGATCCACTTTAATTAATTAACTTTCATACGCTACGGCGAGTGCGTATGCATACAGCGAAGTGCAATCGCGTTGGAGGTTCAAGTAGGGGAGACCGGGGCAAAGTGAACCCCGGGGTAAAATGAGCTTCCTTAATTTATTATTTAACAATAGAATATATTTACAAATTTGGGTGACGCAATAAATGTGTGTAATACTACAATGATAATTATGCACATTCAGGTATCGAAAAATGGAAATTCATTTAAAAAATGAAAAATGAAGTTTTAGAGCCTTCCAATTGGTTTTCTTTTCAATTTAGCTTTTTGGATAAATGAGTCTTAAATGTGTTATTTTAACTCCTTTTTTTCTGCGTGTTTATAACACGCTTATACACATACATGTACACGCGTTTGAGAAAACATTAATCCTAACATTATTAAATAATTAATTTTCCACTGAGTACACATTCGGGACAAAGTGGCCGGGGTAAACTGAGGTGCAAAGAAAAGATGCGCGAGTGATGTGCGCAATAACCTAACCAACCTGTCAGCTAGCTGAGAAACGACGCGGTGTGGTGGTTGCAGCGTCCTCGCAAATAATTATTGTCAACATATCAGGTAATATAAATTCATATTTTTCATTACGTCAAAAAATTAATTAATTTCTTTCATTACGTCAACAAATTAATTCATTTCTTTCATTACGTTAATAATTAAATTAATTTTTTTCATTACGTCAATAAATTAATTCATTTTTTTACCTATAAATATTATAACCTACGAAACCTGTTACACGCATAATTAACTATAGGTTATTTTTTCAGAATAGAATGAGCAGGAGTGCAATTTATGGGCTCATGAAGACTGCGTTAAGCATCTTATTAAAACATCGTTATTTTTATGTGAAACCTGTCTGCCAAAAATTCTTGAAGCCCATTTGAAAAAATAATTGTGATAGAAAGATATATAATGTTTTTGTTAAAAAAATTATTTGGATGTAAAAGTACGTATTTTATTAATAATTATGTATGTATGTGTTTTAGTTATAATATGTCAGACTGTTCATGTAACCAAAGTTCCTTTAAAAACTCATTTTCTTCTGAAAATGAGTTTACACAAAGTACAAAGTTTCAAAGTACAAATTATTAATGTTAAACTTGTATTAATGAAATATATTTTTGAAAAAATAGTTTAAATAGTTTAAAACTTCTAATAAAGTTAATTTTATAATTATATATCCTTCATTAAAACACGTATTTTATTTCTGCTCACTTTACCCCAGATAGTAGCTCACTTTACCCCATATATGGGGTAAAGTGGTCGATTTTGCATTTTTTTTTTCAAACTGAATTTTAATATACTTCGAGTTTATTTTATGTATTGCTATTCAGCATTTATCAATAGTAATGTTCAAATTATATTATAAATCTATTTGCACACATTTTTATTGAAAGGGAAAAATTTTATTCGTCTTCAAACTTTTTCCGTCTCACTTTGCCCCGGTCTCCCCTACGGGTATCTTCCGGAGATGTATGAGTATTTGGATATTTTAAAGATCTTGGAGTCCAAGGTGGAGCGTATGACTTGTTGGAGTTGTTGGGGGCTTAAAAGTCGATATCAGTCGTTGACAAAGATGAATAAGAGTATCTGTGACTTCAACAGCCCCTTGATGGTATTTCTGTCGTGACGCGTGCCCCGTTCAGTCGCGGCATTACCGCGAGGAATATTTATTAAAAACGCTATAAGTAGAGGAAATGTCCGGAGCGATATGGTTAGGTAAGGCGATAAAGTGTCCCCGTAAAAATGCGGTTTTCCTGAAAACGGAGCCGCGAGACGATAAAACTGGGCAGCTATCAACTTGCCCGTATCGCGGCAGACTTGAATATTCCGCGGCGATTGTGAAAAATAATGTATCGCGTGCGAGGCAGAGCGATACGGTGGAGCGTGCATATCAGCGACAACGTTGAGATGCAACAGGCTGTCGCGCGGGCTCCTATCAGTCCAGGTGAGCTGTAAAGTCGGCTTTAATCGGGGCGAATGTATTATTCCCCTGGACGATGACGGCAGCCAGTACGTATGTGAAGAGCTATCGCTTGGTAACGGGATATTCGATCGTTATACAGCGGGCGAAAGTATCGGTGAGACTGCCGGTGCCAGGAGAAACTAGCGAAAATTTTCTCCTGGTCGCGTGTGCACCCTAGAAACTCGGTTTTAAGTCGATACTCGATCGCCGATAGCGATCTCGGATCGCTGTGAACTGTATGGCACGGCGTATACGTTGCATTGCCAACGATCGGGCAACCCTGAACCCTATCGCGATCCCCTGGGCCATTTTTTACCCTTCCATCCGAGTTTTCGCTTCTTCGAGGACTCTTCTAAATTTGCGAAGTACATAAGGAAGCTGCTAAAATGTGTCTTTCTTATCCCGCAACATCACGTTAAACGAATGGGATATAATCAGGGCTTGAAACCGTTATTATAAAGATTTAGGTTCTTGAAAGAGTTATCAGGAACCTTTATTCTGAATAACCGTTATAAAGAACCTAAATATCAGACTATATAAGTATAAGTTACGGTTCCTATATAGCTGTATAACTTTTATTTTTTAGGTTCTATATAAGTTTCAAACGGTTATAGAACCGATTCAATAACTTTTATTTTTTTGGTTCAATATAAGTTCCAAAGCGGTTACAGAACCGATTCTTGTAACGATTGTACAGAATTTTATAGAAAATGAAATGACAACATATTACAACTATAGACTATCGTGTATAACCAAATTGTTTAAAAATTATTATAAATAAGTAAGTAAATATGTATTATGTACACATTTGTACATACGTATACAATTCTTTTGTCATATGAAGTGTTCGTTAATATAAATGTTTGGTTGTTATACCGATGAGGGTCTAGCTAAAAATGATAATTTATAATATCTATTCTGTATTATAACAAAAAGTGCAATAAATATTTAATACCATAGATCGAAACATTTATTTGTCAAGTTCATTTTCTCAATTAGGGGCCACCTCACCATCAGGATCATGATTCTCACAACATATTAAAATATCATTCAAATCGGGGAGCTAGACCCTCATCGGTATAACAACCAAACATTTATATTAACGAACACTTCATATTACAAAATAATTGTATTCGTATGTACAAATGTGTACATAATATATATTTACTTACTTATTTATAATAATTTTTAAACAATTTGGTTATACACAGTAGTCTATAGTTGTAATATGTTGTCATTTCATTTTCTATAAAATTCTGTACAATCGTTACAAGAATCGGTTCAGTAGCCGCTTTGGAACTTATATTGAACCTAAAAAATAAAAGTTACTGAATCGGTTCTATAACCGTTTGGAACTTATATAGAACCTAAAAAATAAAAGTTATAGAGCTATATAGGAACCGTAACTTATGCTTATATAGTCTGATATTTAGGTTCTTTATAACGGTTATTCAGAATAAAGGTTCTTGATAACTCTTTCAGTCAGAACCTTTATATAACAGTTTGAAACAGTTATTTTCGAGCCCTTTTCAAGCCCTGGATATAATATTTGTGGTGACACGTGTACAAGATAGCTCTTCCCCAACGGACCCGTCAGAATTGACGAAAAACTCGGTGCGGGAAGCCGCAGACGTAATAAATATTGTCTTAGATTGCCGGGATAGAGCAGAAAATGCAAAAACAACCGCGTCCGCGGCTGCGCTTCCGCGAAGACGTTGGGTTCATGCTCGATCTGTAATTTGTTTTGCAAAGTACACACGTACTGCGCATTTAAGCCTGCAAACACTACGGAAGCGAGTGGCGGGTTTCAACGGAGCCGCGTATTTCCGTAGCCCGCCGAGAAGTGTGTCATAGGGATATGTGTGCATGGATATTTGCGAGACTCGGGATAAGTCATTGGTATTAGCGCCGAGCATCGAACTTGGCTCGCCCTCTCGAGAGCTACAGTAGCGGTCAAAGGAAAGTTTAAGCGGTGGTTAGTAAACGCGGATAAGATAGTTCTGTAAGAAAGGATTGTGTCTTGAAACTTATATACATAGTTTCTATATTTTGTGAGTGAGAATGAGTTATATTATATTAACAGAGCTTTCCTCCATTTCGACTATGCACCATCTTCCTTCCAGAGGCGTAACTAGAATTTCATTCAAGGAGAGGCAATAAATAGCGAAAGCGAATTTTGAATTTATGTACGTGGCTAGGAATTAATATAACAGGGATCGTGTAATGCGGGATTACCTCACAATTTAATTTATTCTTATTTTCTGATAAATTAATTTAATTTCGGACGGACCACTAATTTATTACTTTTGAGACGAAGACGACGGAGACACGGAGATGGCAGATTTCCCAGATTGGTGTTCCGCGGATATAAAATCTCGAGTTCCGCGAAAAGGAAGCTTATAATAAAATTCAAATATTAAAAAAATGTGTAAATTATTCGACGAGAAACATACAACTAACCGCAAAATTAGAAACGGCGCGGTGTCGTCAGCGCACCGTACAAAAAAAAAAAATAAAGAAACTGTTCAGGTGCCGCGAAATTTTTAGCGAGTATGGAAAGGCTCCGTGGCGAAATTTAATTGGGAAACGCTGATCTCTACAGGCTCGATCGGCGGTTACGCACAGATGCTTCACCTCGCGGCAACGGGAAAAACAGCTCCGATAGAGCGGAGACGATAAAACGCTGATCGCGACGAATGATAACGGTACACGCGACTACCGTGTGAAAACAAACATAGTCGGAGCGTTGCGCGTGATATTGGCAGAGTTCTGCCTTTCTACGCCAGATAGATCACACCGCGAGGGATCTTTGTCTCACTTTCGTTCGGGCACTCGCGAGCGCATTACGTAAAAGCGACTCGTTGCATGGAAATAACAAGGGAGTAAGGAATTTCGATAATGAAACAGTAATTAGGTAAATGAGAATTGAATAGAGGAACAGATTGCAGATTTCCTGCGCGGAGGAAATGAGACTCTGCTTGCGGCGTGGTTTAACTAACATGATACGTAGATTGCAAATTAGGGCAGAATAAGTGCATTGTTATAGAGAGTGACTAAGAATTATGGAAAATAGTTCTGTTCAAATGCGTTTGGTCCTTTGTGTACTATAGGGTCTATAGGCACTAGGGTGGAGTGAAAAAAAACTTTTTTTCAATTATCAAATTCTAATAGTGCGGAAAAGTGTTCTACTTGGCCCAATAAAACGTGTAAAAAATTTCACCTCGATCGGATAATTTCTTCTGTGTGCACCAAAGGCCTTAACTTTCAAAATTTTAGTACAAAACTTAAGAAAGTGCAACTTTATTCAGCTGGTGGATTCTACCTTTTTTTTTACCCAGAACTATATTTGTTGCGTAAATGAAGCAAAGAAACACCCGTGGCTGGTTTCGGAACGACAGGAATGGCCTGTCGGCACTGTAAACTATCAAAAAATGCAGCTCTTCGCTGACTTTCCTAACGGAACAAGTGGCCCAAGTCGGGCTCCTTGTTTTTTGTATTTTATATTTTTTTAAATAATTTTATTGTTTTTTTTTTATGTATTTTGTATTTTATATATATTTTTTTTTCCAAATTTTAAGTTTTGTACTAAAAGTTTGAAAGTTAAGGCCTTTGGTGCACACCGAAGAAATTATCCGATCGAGCTGAAATTTTTTACACGTTTCATTGGGCCTAGTAGACAACTTTTCCGCACTATTAGAATTTGATCATCGAAGAAAAGTTTTTTTCACTCCAGCCTAATAGGCACTCTTCGCCTATTAGAACAGTCTTACCAATACTTCTGCCGTAGCAACTTTTGTACAGGAAATAATAGGGGAGACCGGGGCTAGTTGTTACATTTTCCATTCTTTATTTTATTTTTTGCATTCCATATTTGACTCTCACTTAACCTTTCTGAACTCGCGTGTTGGTCTCACAGACCGGCGAATCAAAATTCGCTCATTTTCAGAAATCATTAATAGCCGGTCCCCCATGCTTATTTTTATTTATATAATTAAAATATATATTCTATTTTAATTGTTTTGTTCATAAACTATAATACAATACTTATTATATTTTATTTTTTGTTAACATTTTTTTAGTTTATGAAGGGAAAGTTGATTTTTTATAATACACCCGCGGAATGTAGCTTTAAGTTCAAATTATTGAAGACTGTTTCGGAAGACTACTAAAGAAAGAAATATATATTTTCCAAATTAGTTTGTGCATTTTTTTTTATTGTATTATAACCCTGAATAAATATTAAAAATTAGTTTTATGGAACTATACAGAATAAATATCATATCTTGAACGCGTAAAACACGGTCTCGCAGACAGGCGCGAGTCATTATGCAATGAAAAATCAGGCGAGTTCAGTAAGGTTAAGGTACGTACTTTCCTCTACCGATGACCGCTGTGTCATGTAATTAAACCAAAACCATCACTTGTAGGTATGTAATGCATTGTGTATAGAATGCTATGAGCTCATACCAGCTTGGTGCATTCTCACGTAATTGTTATGAATCTGTAGCTAAAGGAACACTAATTCAAACGTGGTAATATCAACTTACATACGTTCGGTAGAAAATATTGAAGTAGAAAGAGAGAAACTATTAGTACCGAAAACACAACAACTGTAATAACGTGGCAACGCGTTAACCGGCTACAAAAAAGCACCATACACATGTAAGTACTTGAAACACATCGGCCACTTTATTTTCAAAGTGATAGGCCCAAGCGACAAAAATTTAAACCGCTTTGTAAGAACCTGCCCCGGTCTCCCCTACTTGTGCTAATAGTAAAATGTCGATTATGTGAATCCTGCCCGGCTACTGTAAACGTTTCCAATGTAAGAATTCAGAAATAAAGAGCAGTGAAACTAGTGAACTTTGCTTTCCCTTGCTAAATAAAATATTGCATCTTATCAGAACGTGTATCAAATAAAGAGGAGCAGTAAAACAAAGTATGAAGCGGAAATCGTTTCCCAAGACAGTCGGGCAACCAGTGCTCCCGGTAGCGCAAATATCAGCCAGCTGAAACGCGATTGCGACGATGAAAGTGAACTCGAAGATCGCGGTCTAAATGATTAATTTCACCGGTGCTGCAACCACGTACAAATCAGCTATCGACTGGCGACAGCCATTCTGCAATCCGATTGCCGACTTCACGATATCCCTTGGAGAAGCTTCTGTCACGTTGCTTTCGGTGACGTATCGTCGTCACGCCTCGCGTCGGTGAAACGTGACGCCACCGAAACAAGCATTGTTCGGAAAGCATCGTTTCCATCGAAAGCGCGGACGTCAACCATCTTGACAATTCTGACGGTCGCCGAGCGTGCAATTCACTTGAGCAATTCGAAAACCAGTTGAGGAATTGAGCATTGAGAAAAAACGGAGGGCTTCTAACATAACGAGGGTTTACTTAAGGGGGTATAGGACTATTGAAATCTCGAAAAATCGTTTTTTTTTATTATTATTAATTCTGAAAGTGCCATGCTTTGTGAACATTTACAACAATGTATCGTGAGGAAATTCGAATAATTACGGAAATTATAGCGCTGAACGCAATTGAGTGCACCGTCGAGTAACGGCCTCGCAGAGCGGTATTGGCGTATGGGACTTAACTTTGAAGCCGTTTATCTCAAAACTACATTTTCAAACACGGTGTAGGGGTAAACAGTGTAGTTGTTGGCCACCTAAGTCAGAGGTTCACATAAGCGTTGAATTATAAGTCTTATTTTGCTATCTTTAAGAACACAATTAGTGTTAATAGCTTTAAACGACTCTAATAGTCTAGAAATAGAATTTGTTTAAAGAAAGAGTAGATGGTTCCACAAAAATTTTACACAAAATACGTTTTCTATGAAAAAACATAGTTATTGGCCAGCCGAATGCAATGATTGGCCGATCGTATGGCAGTTATTGGCCACTATTTCATAACCTATATGTAACATATATCCTACCTAATTCTTAATGCTCTAAGACCTAATTATGAAATAATGTAAATGTAAAAAAATGAATTGATTCTTTTCGCCATGGTTTAAAATCAAAAATTCCTAAATTATATTCATAAAATGAAACTAAATGTAATATGATAGTATTACATTATTAAAATATGTCAACTATAATACCTTTTCTATTTAAATGTTTCTATATTAGTTAGTATTGTAGTATTGCACCTCCTTTTACATCGTATTAATAGCATTTTCTTTTAAAACATAACCTTTTGCAATCACAACCCTGAAACGGCCAAAGCATGGCGAATGATGGCCAACAACTGTTTCACTGTTTCTATGACTGTCAGCTACCCATTGGCCTCGTGGCCAATGACTGTCCTAAACCATTATTTACATCACAGTTCTTGGCCACCTATAATTTTTGCAATAATGTATAATTTTAATGAATAAATAATCCTTTTTTATAAAGTTTAAACCTTTATTTGTCTATATAACGAATATGAAAGTTCTATATATATCATAAGTGCATTAAATTATCTAAGAATTGCCTGATGTAACCGTATGGCTATTCAATTGAATCACTGTAGTTTTCAAGCATCGATTTCAAGTTGTCTATTTTTTACACGTAGTATAACAATGATTAGCGAAATAGTGATTGCATTCGACGCATGAAAGAAGAAGGTATCTGAATATGTTCATTATAAAAGGCATAATGTACACTGTTTCTTAATATTCATGCTTTTTTAAAAGAAGGCCAATCACTGCCAGGTGGCCAACAACTACACTGTTTACCCCTACATCATAACTCTTGAACGAATGAATATTTTCACTTCAAATTTTAACTGGACCTGTAGAATTCTTTTCCCTATCGTGTGGAATTTCCGCATCAACATTGGATGTTTGTAAACACATTTTATAACTGATTAAAGACGATTTTTTTCAATAAAAGTGTGAAAAAAACTTAATTCGTGTGTAACTTTTACAATATTTGATTGAATTAGCCACCAAAGTTCCACACGATATGTATTAGTGTAGAAACTAATCATCCCAAAGCATTTTGCTTTTAGATAATCGGTTCACCTGAGACTATGTACACCAATTACAGTTGCGCGCTACGCGGGACCATCTTTAGCGTCAAATAAATTCAATAATTTTCAACATTCTGACAATTTTTTTATTTTACATTACTCGTTAATGCGTAAATAAAAAACTGTGAAAAGTGCCAGTATGGTGATTATTTGGTATCTAAGCAATCCATCCGACAAGAAACCGCCGATTTCAGTCGTTCAATAGTCCTATACCCCCTTAAGGTTCCTAATATCGCCACTCGCTATATCTCGCAAAGTAAGCTCTAAAATTTATCGGTTATGCACTGAATTAGTACCTAAACATATGTAGGAAGACATACTGTAATTACAGCATCATGTGATCAACAATTACAGAAAGGGAAGGATTTTAGAGAATCTTAATAGTGTAAAAATTTATTGGACTATCACAATTTTACGTCACATTCGGAGAAGGTAAGTCTAATAATTCTGTGAATGCAAGAATATCTACTAGAAATACCTAATTGATGGTGTACTTAAGAAATTAAATCGATTCAAATGTTTTTCCTAATGAAAATAGCGTTTTTCTTTTAACAGTATGCGTGTTCTCAATACCGCCTACCGGAGAACAATGGTTTCGATGTAATGTTTGTTACAGGTGAGGTCACGAAATGTGCGGAGCAACCGAAATAAACTTTATTCGTCCAATATGTACATCGAAACGTAAAAAATAAAATATTTTAAAAATCTATATTTTTATATTTCTATATTATTCTAATAAAAATAAAATCAAAGATGGATAAAAAACATTTATAGAGCAAGAAATAATAAAAGCACATGTGAAAGTGACTTTAAAAGCTCATATATACATGAATTAATCAACATTTCTTGAGTAGGCGATATTAGGTACACTTTTTTCAGGACCCGATTTTTGCATGTCTCACGTTTTTTGAGTCCTAATTAAAAATTTGTAGGTTCCAACAAGTCTAACTTATGCTACATGAAAGATGAATAATTTCTCTTTACTTTGTAACGAACTGCATGCAAAAATATCAGTTATTATTCAATTGACAGCGATTTAACTTTTGCCTGGCGATATTAGGTACAGTCACCCTACATAGAAATTTTCGAAAAATCGATTTTTCGATTTTTATATTTTCTTGAACATCTTGACAATATTCCCTGAAAGTGTCAAGTTAATCCGACCAAAATTGACAAAGTTATACGCGTGTAAGTAGGTATCTAGGTGTTCCTCGGTGTAGCGCTCGGACCCAAAATTTTAAACGCGTTTTCCTCAAAACGATGTTTTCCGAATTGGTTAGCATGATATCTCAAAAACCAATCACCCGATTTACTTCAAACTTTGTGCATATATTCAATAGATGCCCCACTCTCGTTGTTTCTAAAACTAAGTCGGTTTTTGCAAAATTAGACTTTTGCGACTTAAAAAACCAGCGAATTTTTGCAGGAATCGAAATATTCCTGTTTTAAACGTTGCCATTTCTTCTTACTCTTCAGTATTTCTCATTTAATCTAGTTCAGACGATAGCCACACTCACACAGATTACACAATTTTTCAGCGTTTCTATTTCAGACAACTACAACGGCTGATTTTATGGCAACCATGCGCATATGATTTTTGTAAGGCGCTCTATTTGAAGCACTATAACTCCGGATATACCCACAATTTTTGCATACAATTTTTTTTTTCATATTCCCTAAAGATTGATAAATAAAGCCACAAAGCTGGAAGTAAATATATTTAACGGTTTGGTTTTAAAAAATTCCCAATTTTTTCGTCCGTCAAAGTAGGACGAAACCCCTAACTAACACTGTAATCAAAGCGAAGCTTTCTTTAAAGACGCTACACGCGAGTCGCAAGTTCCCTAATTACTCAATTAAGCGAAGATGAAATTGTTACCTAATTAGAGGAGATAAAGCTTACTTATGCGGGGCCGAATTCCTCAAGGCAGTCCTCATCTATTTGTTTTCTTTCCCGTGGAACTTGCCGCACGGTTTTCCCGTTCCCAACCCGACCGACGAGTTACCATTTCGTTTCGCAACGCTCGCGTCCGGTCTGCCTTTCAGGATTTCAATGGCGTTATCGTCGTTGCACGCGAAATGAGCCGAGCCGAGGTAAAATCGTACGCGGCCCCGTACCTTTCCTCGCAGGTAGGTATTCACGGCCAGTGTCCGGTGGCGAGGGCCGTTTTGGGGATACCGAAACCTTTGTAGCTTGTAACACCAATTTCGTACACAAATTTTAATTTCAAATAATTTTTTGCCCATCTCTGGTAACATCCAAATGGAAAACGTACCTACCGTCGACCTACGTTCGATCGTCAACCAGATTTATTGGAATAACGCCCGACGCTAGTCCAAGAGGAACCGCTCAGCGAAATACAATTGTAGTAGGGTAGATGTCCCAATTACTGCCAGTGTCCCAATTACTGCCACTTGATTTATTATATGTAATAAAAGCGTAACGTATAAAAATAAATGTACAAAAAATAGTTATTATAATAGTTATTATAATAGTTATTATAATAAAAAATAAATGTACAAAAAATAGTTATTATAATAGTTATTATAATAGTTATTATAATAACTATTTTTTGTACATTTATTTTTATACGTTACGCTTTTATTACATATAATAAATCAAGTGGCATTATATGTAATAAAAGCGTAACGTATAAAAATAAATGTACAAAAAATAGTTATTATAATAACTATTATAATAACTATTATAATAACTATTTTTTGTACATTTATTTTTTATTATAATAACTATTATAATAACTATTATAATAACTATTTTTTGTACATTTATTTTTATACGTTACGCTTTTATTACATATAATAAATCAAGTGGCAGTAATTGGGACATCTACCCTAGGCTACGTCATCTAGCCGCGTCCATGGTGAACGATACTTGCGCAGCCACGAATTTTGCAACTGCTACTGCTGCTGCCTACGCGTTTTCTCCAGATGCCGATCCCTCGACGTCTCCTGGCGCATACCGGCTTTCCACGGCACCGAAGCCAAGGGTGTCAAGCTCGGCTCTTTAGATAGGTTCGTCCAGGAGACAGAAATACCAGTTGGAGGATTTTCACAGGAAACAAGCTGATTGCGCTCACCGATTTGTCTATGCTTCCTCCGCAATAATAGCTCCGTTTCCACCGAAGCACAAATGAAAATAAAGAAGACTCTATTCAGAGCGTGCAAGTTTCTCTGACAGAAGTGAATTCGGATTTCTCTAATTTCATTGTCTTCGGAAATGACTAAAGACCACTGTGTGTGCGCACAGCCAGTCCAACATGGCCGCACTGCGCTGGGGACTCGGCGAGCCGCCGAAATTGCTGCCGGAAATGCGGTACGAGAAGAACCGTGTCCTCGTCGTTGCGGTTCGCTGCGCTGGGTACGGCGACGCGGTTATTATTATCGCGTTTCGTGCTGAATCCCCGAGGCAGCCGAGTTATTTTATAAAACAGAGCTCGGGGCAATTCAGAGGCAGAAGTCGCCGCTGTCGGGCGGAATAACGAGGCGTACGACAAAGAAAGCGGGAGGCTTCCGTGAAAAAACGTTTTGAAACGCGCCTCACGGTGTTTTCCCCGTTACGAACGCGAGACTATCGACCGAATTCTTTCGTGATGAGTGGCGCGGAACCATTAAACGACCGTTGGAATTGTTTTGCCGTATCGACGCTGGGCGAAACGGAAAAGCAGGCTTCCCCCTTTACACGGTTAACAATGGTGTCCGAAGTCCTGAAACGTTATCCATTACCCGACTAAACAGGTCTGAATTAGCAGCATTCGAACCATCGCACAGTGTTACCGCGTAATGGACAAAAGTCAAGAATCCGAAATGTTTGATCCACAAATTCTTGTATCTTATAATGTTAATAAAGGAACGTAGGTTTCGATGTTACCCATAACTTCTGCTGAATTTACTAATTTGTTGTCAAAAGTGATACTAGAAATTCGTTACAAATTTCGGTGCATTTTTTCAAACACGTGCCATTGGCAGAATGTTTATGCTTTTCATTTGCTTTTTATAAGTTGTGTTTAATACTGTCATACCTTCAAAACTGCCGAGTCAGTTTTTTACAATACTAACAATTTGTACTAATTCTTTATGTTAAATGTTTATCAACTTCGATGGGACTTTAAAAAAAAAACACCAAAAAATACCTCCCTGATTTTTTGTATATTAAATTTAGGGATCATTAAACTTTATATTAACGTCAATTTCAACTGCACGAATTTGCACGAAACAGAAAAAATAGCCAAAATCATTATTAAGACGTTCACCGCTCCGGCCAAAAAATGTTTCGAACAAAAGTTAGTCAGTATTCAGTTGACAACAAATTGCAAAAGTAAATATTAATAAAAAACTTTTTATTCACTGAAAAATCAAGATCGGCTTAATTTTTTTAATGGAACTGTATATTTTTTTATACACCAATCGATGCATTTTTATATTCTCTTTAAAAAAGTATTAGGGTACTTAGGACGAAAACTGATTAGTTCAGAAGTTATGAGTTTTGTCCCGAACGCCCATACACGCGTAACACTGTGCATCGGTGGGAATAACTACTCGATTGAGTCGTTAGTTAGTACTGCTACGTGCGCAAGGAACGTCTTTCCATATAGAAGGAGCGCAACCTTAACCTCAAAGCCACGGAATAATTACCTATCCTTGTCTCACTTTAATTAACAAACTCCTCATTATAATACCACGAAGACAGCGTTATTAATCTAGCTGAAGCTTGCGACGCGGCGTGTCGCCACGGCTAGAGAGCCGATGCAGGAGAATCGGAAATCTCAGATGGAGCTAGGGTACTCACGCGCCGCGGCGCTGGAATGATTTTTCTGGAGCCCGGGGATCCACCGAATAATCAATTTTAATGCAGCGGCTACGTAACGCGCGAGCGATAAAAATGCAAGCTCCTCGAAGGTCTATTCTCGGAGCGTGTGCACAAGCGTTCACTTATCCGCATCGTTGCGTATCGTGGCCACGGGGGACAGGCACGTGCAAACGCGCGCGGCGGACACTGGAGAAAAAAAAACGGTCGCGACGCGCGCGCCGCGATCCTACATGCCCGCGCAACACGAAAAGTGAACGGCGCCCCGTGACGTTTATCCGCCAGCGATGCTATCGCCGGGCGAAAAAATGCAGCCCGCACGAGCGACGTTCCGTAACACATCGGGCTGCAACGAGACGCGAGTATAAGGTAAATGTCCCAGTCCTTAAACATGGCCCAATAATTAAAAATTGAGAAGAAATTTTATTAATAATAATAGTTTTACTAATTTGCAACGTTTAAACTGTTCGAAATATAATTGCAAAATGTATTAGCTTTATATAGATACAATTATAAGCTTACATAACTGAATAGTTATATCATACAAAAATATTATTGTACAGTAAAGCTTCAACAGTTTCAATCTCGCTTCTTACCTAATGGGCTCAAGCAAGCGAGAGAATATTTTTGTTAAGGTTGTAATTAATTATTATTTTATAATTTTTGAAATTATACAGTTGTTTTGGATTTATTATACATTGAAGAATTTAAAATCAATTGGATCTTTTAATAATTTTTTGTTTTTAATATTGAAATTGTTGCGTTTATCCACTAGTACACGGTAACATGACACGTACCAATCATTAAACGTGTGTTCAATGGTTGTTTAACCGCGGTGTTACAGACGTCAGTGTTCAGTAGTTATAAAATTATAAATATTTATTGTACCAAAGTTAGTATTTTTTGTATCCTATATATTTACGTTAATAATAACTAGACAAAAATATAATACTGTTTAAGAATTATTAGGATAATTAATCTTATACTCGTTATAATATTAACATAACCTAAACTTTTATAATATACTTTTAATCATTTTTTAACTTTCTCAGACATAAAGTCATGCCGAAGGTAAAAAAGATAGTTAAATTAAATACATATTCAATAATTGGGACACTGTTAATTAATGACTGGGACACGCTATGAATTTTATTTAATTACTGGGCCATATGAACAGTTTCATGTTTTAATTAATATAAACTTTTGCTTTAACAAATGTAGATTCTTGTTACGTTATGTGAAAGTAGAAATTTTACGCTTTCGAATAATTATATTTAGTTATAATTTTATACTATTTAAATATAAAAAAAAATTGCAATCATCTCAACTGCTTCCTTAACTGTTTCGCCATTGGGACATTTACCTTACCGCCACGGAAAAAAAAGGGGGCGCGGAAAGTTTTCGATGATCCTGACTATAGGAGGTCACCAACGAGAATGAGATTTCGAGTTTCCAAGGAGGAGATCGCGATAACGTCGAATTACTCCGAGGACAATCGGACGAGTTTGCTGGTGGCGTTAAATCGCGGGGGGGAATCTGGAATTGGCTCTAAAATAACATACAGTGCGCGCGGTGAAAGAGCGCTTCCGGGAACGGTGCCATCGCGGACCGATGGTTACCGCAAATTGCTAAATCGATCACGATTCCTGTTCTTGGAAGGTAAGGGATAAAAGTACCTTCGGAGAGCATGGCGTAACGCGCGCGATTCGACTGTATGATTTAAGATAAACGGCGGAGAGGATGTTGCCGAGTCACCGAGGCGGAGGAAAGCCGCGATGAATGGCGGCGGCTGGCCGATTTCGAATTGTACCGACGCGTTAGACGTGGTGGCGTTCTCGCGATGAAAGTAAGATCGCGGGATGCGAGCCTCGGGGACAAAGAGCGGGACAAAGGAGGGTGTCGGGGGGCGGCGAGCGCGTGCAATCCGGGAATTTCATCCGGGAAGCCGTGGTGAGAAGGTGGCGCGAGAAAATATCTGCCTACTGAATGCAGGGACTTAATACCGGTATAATGCTCATACCGGTATTTCGCCAATACAGCTATACCGAAACCGATATCATACCGAAAAAGATAAATACCGAAACCGATATCATACCGAAAAAGATATCATACCGAAAAAGATAAATACCGAAAACAATCGGTTTTCGGAATTACCGGTAACCGAAATAAATACCGGTATTTTTTCGGTATTCTTCTCGGTGAACACCGAAACCTACCATGTTACTGAAAAGAATACCGAAAAAATACCGGTATTTATTTCGGTTACCGGTAACTTTTTGTTTTCGGTATTTATCTATTTCGGTATGATATCGGTTTCGGTATAGCGAAATACCGGTATGAGCGTTATACCGGTATTGAGTCTCAGACGAAGATACAACCGAAAAATACCGGTATAATACCGGTATTTTACGTACCGGTAGGAGTCCCTGACTGAATGCAATTGAGACTGAATCGACCCAGCGGCATTCTCGCGGGAACGAATTGTGTACGAGGCAACAAGTGGCTGCCGTCGAAAGAGAGCGCGCCAACCTACCTATATACATATCTGAATCGAACAATACGATATGGCACAAAGAGATCGCTGATGACTAAGGGCTTCCCACTTGAGAATTTCAATCAACTGTACCCTCGCGACGATTTACATAATCGATCGACTAACAGCCGCCGATGCAACGATATTTCCGTGTGGATCGTGAAACATTATAAAAAGCTGTAGACGCCAGGGACCGTTTAGTTAGACGCCAGTTGTTGCTGTGTCCGCGAGCGTTATGGTCGTTGGCCTGTCGCCCGTGCTCGAAATGTACGCTGGCGGGGCAGGGAGAGACGAAAGTAACGACCGAGCCGGACCGAGCGTGTAGGACGACACGATAAACGGGGGAACGTTTCGTGCGCTTTATAAACTGGGATTGAAACGCGTCCGTGGCTTTTTCGTTCGCGCACGCCGACCCATTATTCTCGGGACGGTGTTCGACCGTTTAAATCATTGCCCAACGCACAAAGGCGCGCGAGACATTTCATTCGAGCGGTTTCGTGCGCCTTGCATACACGCGCATATACGGCGGGCACGTTCCCGCTGGCCAACCTTCGCGATCGGTAACTCATACGCGCGCGACCATGGGAACCGAATGATAGGCATCGTCAAATAGTCGGCTAGTGCCTTCTTCATTACAAAGGCTCATCACGGCCGTTCAGAAGGCCCCGCGAATATTATTTGCATACCCGAATATCGTCAATATTATGCTTGACAACAGGCCCGCTGCAAGCGCGTCAATGTGTTTTATCAATATTAGCGAGCGAAGCGGCTTGTTTGAGCGCACGCAAGCTTCGCCCCGTCCCGCTCCGAACATGTTTGACCATCATTTTAGCCGTCGTGCTCGCGGAGAGATTGGGAACGGCGCGCGAGAAAGTGATCGATAAAACAGTGACCGCTCGCCGAACACTTATCTCGATGTAAAGGAAAAAAAAATTGCGATAAAGCATCTGGATGAATGTGCCTGGTAGATATCATTCTTCTGCCGCTCGTGAATCATTAATTACGCGTAATCTTGTGACGTGCAATCTTGAAAGCATCGATATCTCTCCATGCATCTTTTCAATTCTATTGAAATTGAAACGATATTCATTGCTACAACGTCTACGACAATGAATACTAACAATGAATACAACAGCAAAACTAACATAAAACCCAAATAAAAAACCATGTGAAAAAGTAACACCTACAAGTTTCGAACCCTGGTCACCCCGATGGTAGGCCCCAACGCTACCGCCTAACCCCACAGTCGTAATCAGGGAAAGCTCGCTTAAATTGTGAGGTAGCCCAGGTGCCAAATGTTTGCGAAATTAATTTCTATGGTACGATTACCGTTAAGGAACTAGTTTCTGATCAGTTTAGAAGGTTTCCCGATTTAATATTTATTTTTAACCTAATAAAACATTAAACCATAGACTTTTTTTATACTAAAAGTTGAATTAATGTTTAAACTTCAAGGAAAAATTTTAAAAAGTTGAAAATAAATATATAATTTAAATACTTATAAGGTATGGAATAATAAGGTGACTAAGAACTAGTTTTTAATCATCTAAAACTAACAATACTAACTGCTTTCACAGACAACACATATATTTTTGAATTATCAATTTTTATGTTAGTAATTATTTCAAACAATTATTTATTGACATAAACTCAAAAGAACGATTTATTTCGTGAACTGATCAAAAATTAGTGCCTGATCAAGAACTTGTTCCTTAACGGTATCTGCCTATTGTCTAAACTAAACGGTCACTGAATCGTAAATTATCGAAAGAAAGACGAGTAGTAAATCACGGGACACCCTGTATGAGTGGAGGAGGGTGGCAAGGGAGGGGCCCTTCTTTGTGAGGCGGGCTCTGACCTCAGCGGATTGCCGGGCCCGAGGTAGGCGCCTCCGACTATGAAACCGCCGAGCCGTTGCCCCGCTGCTGCTGTTTGCTCGTTCTCTGTCTGTCTGGCCAGTTGCCTGGCCTCGTTGCCAAGCAACCGTAAAAGCGTCACCCCCTTTTTGAACCTCCCAAAATTCCTCGCGCTTTTGGTCGTCTGCGCGGGCGAGTCGATTAAGTTGCGCGCCGGAGCGTCGCGCTTTCCACGTGGGAAAATCGCGTCACGTTAAAAATACGCGCGGAAAGGCCAACGGTTTTCGATCCCTCGCCCCACACGGGTGTAAGTATATTTAGAAAGCGTCGCTAATAAGTCACCAAAGCGCGAAGTCGGCCGCTGCGATAAAGGCAAAGTTCACGATTTCCTCGGCGCTGGCATTTAACCGCCTCGAAAGAAACCTGTTCGGTTTCACGAGCAAGGGAACACACATCCATATCCGCGCGCGTATACGTGTGACTAAAAGTTCGTTTTACCGTCGATCCTGTGCGCTGAACGTCGATTGATCAGCGACCAATGCAACCATGAACTTTCCGCGCAGAGTCATCGCGCATATCGAATCATTCAAGCATCGAGCGGAAATTATGTAGGTACTTCTAGCATCGAGCACGCCACGTGGGATCGCGATAAAACTTCTCGGTGCTACGATTTCAACGCCTCGCGTGGATACTCTGCGCGGGTAAGGTAAACGTACCGATTATGGAACGCTTTTCGGCAGGGATATTCAATTATCATGTAATTTAAATAATGTAACGTATTAACTTGGAAACCTTGTACCCCATTTGATAGATAAATGTTTTGTGATTACATAATGAGCCATAAAATTGTTATTTATTAAGAGTAAAAAATAATATGTTTAAAAAACTAAAGTAAGGATCTGTACGTGTTATGAAACACCGCTTTCGTACCATGACCCGGTGTTCCAGATTCAGTGTCCCTATTTTGAAACAGTCATTCAAGTTGTTACAAATGTACCACTTTAAGTAGAAACAAAGATTGAATTGAGTTTTTAGCATCAAAAATATTCGCAAATCAAAATTATCATGAAAATAGTATTTTTGCGAAGTACTAAAACTTTAAAAACTCATTAGTGTTGGTTAGTGTTTTTAAATATGACAAATTATTTCAAAGCAATAATTTTTTAAGAAAATATCTTTAAACCAACTTTAATCTTAAAATACCTAAGTATCTACAAGGCTTGTAATAGTAATAAATTAAAAATAAAAATTTGCGCTTACAAGTTGTGCATGACATGTTTATAGGTTAGAATTTTAGTTTCATATAAAACCTTCTAATTTGGTATACTTACTCTTATATGCTTGATATACTCGTATAAATGGAGTTATAGGTATTATTTACATCGCTCTAATATAATTATAATAATTAAATTTCGCTGATTTCAACTGTTCCATAACTACGGACATTCGAAAAATTCAAGTACGCTATATGAAACAGTCATTTAATTATTAAAAAATACATCGGAATTGGAAAATTTGTAAAAATAAATAAAATCTAAGGTTAATATTATCATATGCACCAATAAGCATATTCGAAAATAATTGAAAATTGTAAATATCCTTAAAAGAATCAGGCTCACATATTAGCGTTTTTCGTGCACACGGAAGCTAATATTTTTTTGGCGAGTATCGGAAGTAACTTACTTAATTTTTTTTTTTAAGTTACATATTGCATATAAATCGTCATATCTGTAAATCTTGCAAACAGAAATGTTTACAAATATCAATAAAATTTTCATACTTATTTTTATATTTTGTGAGAATTTTTTACTTTACTATTTGTGGTACTGTTTCAAAAGGGGGACGTAGTTAGCAAGGTGTTCCATAATCGGTACGTTTACCTTATCGTTTGCCATGGACTGTTAACCGTGGTCGGATAAACGCTCACAGGCGTTCGGGGCGTACAGTTAAGGGGCCAATCGAACCGTGGTAAATGATGGTGGCAAGGGAAGGGTGTCGATAGAAATGTTCGTAAGTTGCCGAGTGACGGGCCGCGGTTGCGACAATTCGCGATTTTTACAGGGTACAATTAGCGCGCGACCGATTTCGATGATCGGCGATAACCGACGACAATGGAAAGGACGAAAATGGAATTGGACTCACCCATGTGAGCGAGGTCGATGATCGGCACCTCGCACTTGCTGAGAAGTGTCTCGCAGGTCTGTGTTACAATCGGGGCACTCGTGCAGCAGCTCATCTTGCTCCGCGGCTAGTTACTCGTCGAAATGAGATTTCTGTCGGTGTCCTTCTCTCTCGCCTCTGCCCTCGCGTTCCCTGTCCCTGTCGGTGTTCGGCTGCTCTCGCAATTTCGTATCTTGTCCCCGATCTTTCCGTCCCGATCGGTTCCCTTTTCGTCCGTCGGCCTCTCGGTCTTCTCTGCTACCCTTCTGTCCCTCGTTTTTTCTCTCCTTCGAGACCACTCTGCCTCTCTCTCTCTCTCTCTCCCTCCCTCTCTGTCACGTTCGTGGATATGGACCGGGATGGAATATGCGTGCGCTGGACGGTCGCTTACGCGTGTGCACACTACCACTCGCCACGTGGGAATTCGCACACCCGATACGTTCCCGGAACGAGTTTCACTGGAATATCCAAGAAGAAATCATGCTATCACTTCGCACGAGACGTCGACTCTTTCGTCGTTTGGTGGCACAGCCTGACGACGCTTCCAGCTCGATGGCCTTTCAGCGGGGTGAAGAAAACCGCCGGGACCCTGGGTGGCGCTGCCGGTTTTTTTTTTTTTTTTTTTTGTTACAAGACACACGCAACGAGTCGCGATGCACACCGGCAACCCTAACGGTAGCCGTAAGAGACGAGTTTATTGTGGGGCTGGTGGTGCGACAGGTGAACGTACACGCGATCGTGAACTGGTGGGCACATGCTACGATATCGACGGTGTGGACGACCGAGAACCGAGAAGACAGATTGCGATAACGCGACGATCTTTGCAGACAGGCGAACGCTCGTTGACTGAACCGTCCGCGTTTGCCAGCCACCGGAACGCGCGCTTACTGGCGCGACGCTGGCCGAAGTGGCCCGAACGGGCGCGAGCGCTGGCGGCTAGAGCCGAAGCGACCGCGGAGTATCACGATCGCTGCCGAACGCGTGAATTGGAGAGCATGCAGTTCGCGCGCTTGGCAGACGGGCAAGTAATCAATCTCTAGGGGCTTGCGACTTTTATTTTACTAATCCTAATTTTATGTAGGGTAGATGTCCCAATTACTGCCACCTTAAGATTATAACTGAACTTCGTTTAATCATTTCACGTGTTGTTTAACCTAAAAATCGTCTCCGATTGAAACATAATATTATTTAACATCTCTTTAAGGTAGTTCCTAACCAACTAAGTTAGTCAAATTAGAGTTGGGTAATAAACGATAAATGTATAGTAGTATGATACTATAGAAATAATAATAATAATTTTTAACATCATGTATATATATATTGTAAACAGTTCAATGTTAATATAAATAATTGTAATACGAAAATAGAATATTAAATTGGTTAGCGTAGTGAATTGGAGCAGCAGATCTGACAACATCGCATTCATTCGGAGCGTCTTTTATAACCAAAATGTCAGAAAAATGACATTTTGTGACAAAATGACATTCATATGAATTTGAATGGTCGTCCGCTATTTAAATGTCTAAACATATCGATTGTGCGACGTTGCCACGTTGATTGCTCTACGAAGTTTCTAAAAAATTTTCACGTAAACCTATTTTTTATGGGCATTTACGAAGAAACTATGTGGTCAGTTTTGCAGAAATTAATAAATTCATTTACTGACATTTCGATGTACTTTTGTGCCAATGTTGGTATATTTCTATAATATGGTTTTCCTGTTTCAGAAGAAAAACTGAAACTATAACCCTCTTTTTTTGTTTCCGCCATATGCCACTGTGTTAAAATGCATCAACTTTAATTAACAATTTCTCGTTAACTATGTGGTAAATCGATTTTAAACTTTGTACAAGGGTTTCTTGTATTCCAAATTAGTTTAGTACGAAATTTGAAAGAATTCTGTAATTTAGTACATTATTCAGGAACTACCTTAATTAAGAAAAATAGTTTTATGAATTAAATATGAAGAATTTATTAATAATTAATTAAAATTCGCGAGCGATCCTAGTGTACCTATAACTGTCACCTCAAAAATCGTCTTGTCCGTATGACTGCCACCCAATTACTGTCGGTCCTAATAACTGTGACCACATAACTATAGTTATAACTAAATATGACAAACCTACTAAATTTTAAATAATTTAATACATATACGTACCTTATATGTCTTATATCATATTATAATTTAATATATGTGTACATTTAATATATATCTACTCGAGCTCATATTAGAAGGAACTTGCCGACCGACGAGTTTAGATCGGTTCTGCGCATGGTGGCGCTCATTGGCTATGCTACCACCAATGGTCTTTCGGCTGCGCATGGTAAAGTGGGGGAACAGAGACCTCGCGACAGTTGAATAGCTCATTCAACATGCGCGAAATAAGTTCCTTCTAAAATGAGCTCGATAATTTAATATCACAGCATCACACGCTACACGTGATTTTGAGGTTGAGAATTTGAACTTTGACAGATGACAGTTATGCGTACTTCACGTTTTTTTGTCCCGAATACTGCCAGCAGTAATAGGGACAAGCCCAAAAATTTTGTCCCTAATGATGTCACCGTTAATTATTATAACTTAACAATAAATATTATGTATTTTATTCGTTACATCATTAAAGTAATTTTTCTAGACCGGAATAATTCATTTTATGCAATAGACAGAGGTTGAATAGTAAAATTGCGACCCTTTCTTTAGAACGATTTCGCCATCACTTCCTACTAACGTCGTCGCGTTTTTGACGCTCAAATGGCACTTTCATTTTTCAATATTATTTTTTAAGCACTAGGTACATACGAGTACATATATTTGTTTTATTTTTATGTAAATCAGAATCTCCGTTTCATAATAACATTTTTTTGTACATTTTGTTTCATATGTTACGTTTTTATTACATAAAATAAATAAAGTGGCAGTAATTGGGACACTGGCAGTAATTGGGACATCTACCCTACATTTTAATAATTCTAAAGTGTATATATATATATATATATATATATATATGTATATATTAATATGTGTTATTTATACTATAAAGTGTAACGTTTTGTAGTCAAGTTCTGATACTTTATAAGCGAAAATTTGGGAGGAATAATTTGTTGCGGTTGGCATTGAATCGAAATATGTTTCTAGCTTAGAAGACTGTCGGAGTAGTTTGTAGACGGAATGCAGAACGTAGAACAAATTTCTATTCTACTTTAGTTCGTGTTGTCAGAGAATTCTGTTTAATCGCTTACACTCGTTTGAATTATTTTGCTCGGTTCTAAAGTATTCCAAGGCTAATCGATATGTCTAGAGAGTATATCTAAGTCTTACAAGAGTTATATCGAGTAGAAAAGGCGTAGCTTCTGTCTACTTTTTACAAACCTGCGTTTTCGCGGGAAAGAGAGCACGAGGCAGGAGATAGGCGAGCTTGCGTTTACCGAATGTCCGCTTTCCACGATGCTTCGAACCGTACTGCACGTCCATGGACGATGTTCAATTACTAAGGCAAAATTCGCCGATCCCCACCACTTGCCACGACGTCGTGGCTTACCTCTAATCGTCGCAATTAGTAATTCGTTGTTATCGCCGACGCGTAGTTCGCTAAGTCCTATGTCGACTTGATCCGGGCATTGAACGAGGCTCCCTTATCATTCATAATTTATACAGCACGTCCGATTTAAGCGTGCGCGCACGATTAATCCTCGAACTATCGAAAACACGAAACAGTGGCTCGTACAAAAGTTGTTCCTACATCACCGCGATCCTCGAGACCCAAAGCTCCCCGAGTACTCGACCCCAGCATCCCTTTCCAAATCAAACCTTCATCAAACGATCTCCCATCGTCCACAGCTTCCAGCTACAACCACCCCCGGCGCTCTTAATCCAAACATACAAACCGATCTCCAGAACTCCGCAACTGCCCACTATGAATTTCCCCGAGCTCCCAGCAGATATCCTCCACGGCAAGCACCGGAGGTTCCTCCGCGCATCTGTTTCGTTCGCCAGTCGTTCCTCGAAGCAATCAAAACCATTCGGCGCATACGCTTCCACGCGATCAATTCCATATTTTAGATATCCCGTAAATCCTGGAAGTCGACGATAAAGCGTCGTCGACGACGGAAGGCGAGACCGGACGGTGTCTGGCACCCCATCGTTCCTTTAACGCTGCGTTCCATCGCCCGGTAGAGGCTTCTTGGATATCGTGTGCTCCTCGTGGGCGCTCGGACGGATTCTGGCCGCGTCCAGGGCCGCCCGGGCTCGCTCGGGGCAGCTGGAAGTGTCCACCGGCGAAGAGGAACTGCAATCGCCTTTTGCGCTGCTCTTATTTCTACAGCGACCGTATTTCATCGATGACCCGCGCCTTATCTTTCTCCCGCGGCGCGCATCGGGCCCCCCGGTTTCTTTCATCCGCCGTGTGGTCCCCCGGTCCGAGGGGGATGAGCTCGTGTCGCATCTCTCCGTCTCCGAACTGAATTCAGAACGACAGACCAAGGTTCGCTTATCTTAATTTCGCCCTTCCTTGCCGTGCGTCCCGTTCGCGCCGGCTTATCCGCCAGCGGGACGCGACGGGCGAGAGAAATCGGTCGTCGGTGACCCGTCGCCCCCTTATCGTCGCACTCGTCACGCCGAGACGTCGATTATTAATTGAAATGGCCCCGTTGATTTACGAGCATCGTCTATTTGCGTCCGGCCCGCCGCGGATTTATTATTGAATTTCGATCGGTTCGTTACCTTGTACCGACCAACGATACGCTGGTGGAGTCGTCGGCGAAGGACGTCGGCGGATGATACAAACGGCAGGTCCCGCATAAGAGTCTGCGTATTATCTGGGAACATAGACGAGATCGTTCCGAGAATGCCGGGCGTTAAAAGATTTAACGGCGGCCGGGATGGCTGGGAACGAAGCTTGGAGAAACAAACACTGGGAGTGGGATAAACCGTGTTTCTCGTTGAAGGAACTTGGGTATACTGTTCTTAGGATATTATAACGGCACACCACTGAGAAGCTATCTGAACAACCTGACATGTTGTTTCGCCAAGCTTTGCACCACTCATAGTAGTCCAGTGAAATTAGGATTTGTCTTCGGAATAATTCCCAGCAAGCTAAATTTTGGTATGGGCCTTTATTTGGTCGTTTTAAACAATATGTCGAAAGTCCCCATCGATCCGAGTGCCGCTAAAAATTTTACAGAGGGTTGAAAAAAAAAATAACAGTTTTTCGCGAATATCTCGTTATCTAGCAGTTTTGCGACTAAAATAGGTCTCACACAATTTATAACCTAGGAAATTCTCTACAGAAAAGGTTGTATGAGTTTATTTCGTAGGAGTAACCATTTTCATGTGTGCCGGGTTACCAAGTTTCAACCCCCATACTTTTGACAAGGGAAGATCCCGAACCCGGAAATTCAGAAAATTATGAAACTCTGTAAATATGTAGCGGAAGTCCTGCTGAGTACAACGCAATTTCCTTTGCTGCCCAAATTTACTCTTAGAGTGATTGAGTAATACATACCTATATATCCTCTACTTATCCCCAAAGATTAAAGTTTAAATTTGTTCACTCGAAGGGGGTGAAATTGACCCCTGAAAATCCGGCTATTTTCCGATTTTGGGTTATAACTCATGAACTGTAAGAACTGTAAGAACTATAATTTATCAAATGTTAGTCCTAATTAAGAGAAGTAACTTTTTCCTGAACACTTTTTTTCTATCTCCTACAGTTCGCGCGTAATAATACCAAATAAAAAAATTTTCAGGGGTCAATTGCACCCTCTTGGAGTGAATTTGGGCAGCAAACGAAATTGAGTTCTACTCAGCAGGACTCCCGCTACTTATTTACAGAGTTTCATAATTTTCTGAATTTCCGGGTTCGGGATCTTCCCTTGTCAAAAGTATGGGGGTTGAAACTTGGTAACCCGGCACACATGAAAATGGTTACTCCTACAAAATAAACTCGTACAACCTTTTTTGTAGAGAATTTCCTAGGTTATAAATTGTGTGAGACCTATTTTTGTCGCAAAACTGCTAGATAACGAGATATTCGCGAAAAACTGTTATTTTTTTTTTCAACCTTCTGTAAAATTTTTAGCGGCACTCGGATCGATGGCGACTTTCGACATATTGTTTAAAACGACCAAATAAAGGCCCATACCAAAATTTAGCTTGCTGGGATTTATTCCGAAGATTGGGCAGATTTCCGTCTAATTTCACTGGACTATAGTGCTGATGCGTGTAACCCCGGGTCCACACCAAGGCGAACACGAACAAAAACATTGTTCGCGAACTTTTTCGTCTGTTCTTGCCAAGGCCACATCGCTGCGAACATGAAAGAAACTCAGCGTACGTTCACATACGGTTCTTTTGCTGAGTTTTTTTTCATGTTCGCAGCAATGTGGACTTGGCAAGAACAGACGAAAAAGTTCGCGAACAATGTTTTTGTTCGTGTTCGCCTTGGTGTAGACCCGGGGTAAGAGACCTGCGTCCGCGTAGTACCTTCGTCATTAGAAAGGCAAGGAAGACTTGAATGATGACCAACGTGCTGGTCATAACGTACGCCACGATGACGATCCTAAGCAGAACGGGGCTGACTACTTGGGCGCATCCGTGCGTGTTGATCGTTTTAATCTCGTGGTCGAGGATCTCCGTGTGCTCGCAGGGCGCCATGGCGCGCAAATTGCAACAGCTGAAGGGCACGCCGCGGTCCCTGTACCCCTCGTCCGACACGGGGCTCTGAATCGCCATCTCCTCCCTCGAGGCATAGTCCACCCCCTGGTCAACGGACAGCCCTTTTACACCGCGAACATTGCACCGTCCGCACACTTTTCTACCGTGTCGGCGAGTTACCCTTCCTGAACCGTGGATTCACCTGCCAGTCGAAGAGGAACCAGTCTGCGTAGGAGGAGTGGCCGCAGCACTGGAATATGAACTGTATCTCGTCGATCGCGTACTTGTACGAAGCCGCGCTCGCGTACAGCTGCATCGAGGTGTTAAATATTCCGATCAACGACTCCTGTCGAACGCTTATGTGATAACCGATGGAGGCTAGCGTGGCTGCGTTCATCATCGCGCACAGCGCTATCACTATCAGCAGGCACTTTAACGCCCGCTTCGTTTCCGCGCAGCAACGTGGCACCTTACGTCTGAAACGGAGGGTAATTGAGCTTGGTTACTGGTGGTTCATTCCACGCCAACTCGATCACTTTTTCCCCTCGATGTCTCGGATTTTGTTCAAACTTGAATATGTTGTAGCCCTCGTGAAAGTATGGGGGGTTTAATTCACCATTTTGTCGTTTTCGAATTTGTTTAAAAAATATAGGGCGTTGAGTTTTGCGATTTTTGCCTATTTTCATGAAAATGGGTTGTACTTGTGCATTTTTAACTCGGAAACTATTTGTCGGATTTAGTTGATCCTAACGTTATTGTAAACTAGAAGGATCGGCCTTCCTGAATATTTTTGGTCCCGGTTAAAAAATCATTTTTACAATAATGAAAATTATAAATAAAGTTTTATTTTGCAAATTGAGGCTCAAGGTCACGATTTTAAAAATTCGAAAAAAATACCACCATATTCGCTGAAGAATTTCCTATAAAATCAGCCTTTCTCTTGTTGGTAATTTGTATATTCAACGTCGCAGGAAGCTGTTAAAGACAGCGGCGCGCGCCGTTTCAGGTAAGCGAGCCGCGCGCTCCGCTATTACGGTCGCCAGACCGTACCGCTCGCACCCTCTATTACTTCAATCAGGTCTAACAACGGTAGAAACAATAACGACAGCTCACGTATTCATCGCGAGGGTGTCATTTATACCTGCAGAAGAATTTTACTAACCCACTCTTGGCCAAGATGGTAATAAACTTATATAGCGCTACACATTTCTGCTTAGGCATCGTCCTTTAAAGTCTTTAGTCTTCAGAGAACTTTCGCATCGTGCGCGTCTACTGTTTCAATATCTGTTTGTGGATTTCCGAAAATGGTGCGTCAGTGGTGTTGCAATCCCTTCAACAAAAAGGGACATGCACGGTATACATATACACTTCGAAGAGTATCATTGGAAATGTGTCGTTCATTTCCATTTCTTACTGAAAAGACGTTCATTTGCAATAATTGTCGCGTGAAATTATATAAGGAAAAGAAGGAACAGCCTGAAAGTGCAATAGCAGAACCCGGGCCATCTGGATTGTCGCGTATGCAGACAGAACCTAACAATAGTGACAGTTCAAAAAGTAGTCATTCATCCTTAATCGATCCAACCGAGGTAGTGAGTTCCACCAATATATTAATGGCATCCGTAGGTGAGTCTCCATTAACAAGTAAAACTTTAAAATCTAGTAGAAGAACATTAGAAAAAATAGACCGCGCCCATAGTATTGTGAAATCAAATTTAGTAGATGCACAAAGTAGTTCAAGTAGTGTTGTGGAAGATAGTAACGAAATAGTTAAACAATTAAAGGATAAATTTATTGCAGAATCGGACAATAGTGGGAAAAATCCGTATCCTTACAGTCCTACCGAACTCGTGGAGTATTCGGAAAATTTGTCGGGAATTTGAAAGTTCATACCACATGGCAAGACAAGCAAAGCGATTGCAAGCCGAGCACGGAGTGATGTCAACTCCAAATCCTAAGCATGGTCGTCAATTACCACAAAGCACAAAGACATTAATAGAAAATTTTTACTGTAATGATGATATAAGTAGAATAATGCTTATTCTCGCTATTCGAAGTGATCATATCCATGCCAACCTTCCTAATCCATCCTTATCCACTCCTGATGGAAAGAACCCACCACCTTCTCGTGGTTTCCATCGAGCAATGGCACTTTTTCAACAAATAATCAACGAACAGTCAAGCTGGTACTTACAAATCTGATTATTATAAAAAAGTAGCATTGGCCAAGAGTGGGTTAGTAAAATTCTTCTGCAGGTATAAATGACACCCTCGCGATGAATACGTGAGCTGTCGTTATTGTTTCTACCGTTGTTAGACCTGATTGAAGTAATAGAGGGTGCGAGCGGTACGGTCTGGCGACCGTAATAGCGGAGCGCGCGGCTCGCTTACCTGAAACGGCGCGCGCCGCTGTCTTTAACAGTTTCCTGCGACGTTGAATATACAAATTACCAACAAGAGAAAGGCTGATTTTATAGGAAATTCTTCAGCGAATATGGTGGTATTTTTTTCGGATTTTTAAAATCGCGACCTTGAGCCTCAATTTGCAAAATAAAACTTTATTTATAATTTTCATTATTGTAAAAATGATTTTTTAACCGGGACCAAAAATTTTCAGGAAGGCCGATCCTTCTAGTTTACAATAACGTTAGGATCAACTAAATCCGACAAATAGTTTCCGAGTTAAAAATGCATAAGTACCACCCATTTTCATGAAAATAGGCAAAAATCGCAAAACTCAACGCCCTATATTTTTTAAATAAATTCGAAAACGACAAAATGGTGAATTAAACCCCCCATACTTTCACGAGGGCTACAACATATTCAAGTTTGAACAAAATCCGAGACATCGAGGGGAAAAAGTGATCGAGTTGGCGTGGAATGACCCTGGTAGGATGGCTGGGCGTCAGTTGGAAATGAATTTGGAGAGGTTTGGGGATGGCTGAAGGAGCTTTCGAGCAAGGTAAAATCATTTTATGGCATTAGGCGCCGTCCTTAAATTACGTAATGGTAATTTTGGCGATTTTTTAACCCCCTTGCACACCGGTTTATATACCTAAGTCATTTAAACGTTGTTTTTTTAAAAAATATTACGTAAGGCGCTACCTGACTCCCTCTCCCCCCTTTGTAAGAAAATGTAAGAAATTCACCCCCTCTCCCCCAAAAAAGCCTTACGTAATTTAAGGACGACCCCTTATGTAGAGCAGAAAGTTCGGCAGTTGGAGGTGTCAGTTGTTTCGAGGGACTCGATTATAATTGATCGTGAATTTGATATATTGATCGACAACACTTACGAGCGTATATTACGAACAGTGATCATAGCGGTGGGCAAGCCCAGGCTGACGTTTACCAAGGTGAAGACGACTGGCCTCAGGCCGCCAGCGAATCGAATGATCTGCCACTCGGCGAATATCTCTAGGATCAGCATGAAGAACCGTTTCGCCTCGAAAATGGCCAAGGTGACAGCAACGCCGTAACCGAATCTCAATTCCCATCCACAGTTGCACGGCACCCTCGCCTTTCTTCTGAATACCACGTTGCTCCTGCGGCTGCTCTCGTTGCTCGACATTCAACGATCGTTCCCGTCCTCGTGGGATTGTTTCCTAGCCACCTCCGTTCACCAGAGCCTCGCCGTCTTACCTGAAAATGTCTTCTGACCAGTTCTAGCTTCATTCTCCATTCAATTTCGTGGGCATTGCTTTGCAATGAATCTCTTCCCGGGAGCGGATTTGTTTATAGGCCAAGCAGGCTGCGCTAGGGCGGCAAATTTAGGGCGAAAGAAATTGAAAAGGGTAGCGAAATCTTTTTATTTCAGCTGTTTTGACTGGATGAATTCGCAGAAAAGTCTGTCTCCTTCAAAAAGACAGAGAATTCCACGAGGTAGTTACGAGGCATCCACTTTGCCCCATTATTTATTCTACAATTTGCGACAAGGACCCGTGGGACCCATCAGAGTCATGCGACACAGATGCTCGACCGTGATGCACGTTCATTGAGGATAATTTCGACCGGAAGCCGGAGTCGAAGGGAAACAATGTTTCCCAAGGTCGGGGCGCAATTAGTCGATTCGTGACCATAATTGAAGCTGCTTCCTCGAGCCACGCAACGTGACATTCACCTTGCAGAAAATTTCGCAAGCGAACTACCGTATTCCATGACCAAGTCGCAGGGATATTTTAAATCCACAGAGCCAACCTGTTCAACCATCCTAATGTTTGTCACAGTGTCGCGTGCAGAGGAGTGCCAAGGTTAATAAACAGTACGCCGAGCGGGGTTCTTCTCGCGCCACGGTCGTTCAATCTCCTTAAGATACACTGACTGATACATTTGATTAACGGCAATCTTTTAATTGGAACAGCCGTATTTGCCTTGCAAAGAGTCTGCCGCGGGTTAACGTGGCGCGAGGTGGCGACGGTGCGTCGAGTTTCAAGGAAAAGAAGTTCAAGCAACTTTGCGATCTTTATCGAAGCGCGCTTCGCAGCGGCCTCGCTACGCAGGGACACTCACCAGACGCCATGGTGCGAGAGATAAGGCAGCCTCTTCCCGAAAGTTCCCCGAAATGCTCGACGGTTTTATGGATTTGCTTGAAGACTCACGGGTTCCATGGCCCGCGGCGATGGGCCATTGTCTTTCTTCCACAGCTAATTTCGCCGCGGTGAATAATTTATTACCGTGAAGCTAGATACAATCAGGGACTCCTACCGGTACGTAAAATACCGGTATTATACCGGTATTTTTCGGTTGTATCTTCGTCTGAGACTCAATACCGGTATAACGCTCATACCGGTATTTCGCTATACCGAAACCGATATCATACCGAAATAGATAAATACCGAAAACAAAAGGTTACCGGTAACCGAAATAAATACCGGTATTTTTTCGGTATTCTTTTCAGTAACATGGTAGGTTTCGGTGTTCACCGAGAAGAATACCGAAAAAATACCGGTATTTATTTCGGTTACCGGTAATTCCGAAAACCGATTGTTTTCGGTATTTATCTTTTTCGGTATGATATCGGTTTCGGTATTTATCTTTTTCGGTATGATATCGGTTTCGGTATAGCTGTATTGGCGAAATACCGGTATGAGCATTATACCGGTATTAAGTCCCTGGATACAATACGCGCGAAAGTCTCGCGACTTCTCGCCTCTGTATTTACCATGGACCTAAGAATTAAATGGACGGAGTACAAAGTCTCAACATAGACGAGGGGGTCGAGCCAGTCGATCGGGAGGAGAGAAGTCGTGGTGGACGGATAAAAGATTGGCGGAGTAGTACGCATGCGTCGCGCTTTATTTATTGAACTGAATTAAGTTGCTGCAAATATTGTCTAGACGTACAAAGATTGCTGGTTACTGATTTCGCGATGTAAAAAAGTCTTGTTTTGATGTATTTTTGAATAATGCATCTTGTTAAGTGGATAAGTTTGAAAACAATAACGAAAATCATCAACCAATCACCGATCGTCCACCACCGCATGCGCAGTATCATGCACCCCCCTTTACTTACAGGAGCTTAGGCCCCGCAGCTTTGTGCTCCGTCCATTTAATTCTTAGGTCCATGGTATTTACGCGAGGTAGGTACAAAACGATTACTTAAGAGCTACGGCGTTAAAGTAATGGCATTTACTTAGATACGTCCTCGCGGGTACTCGGGCGCCTAAGTTGGTCGCTTATCAATTATCCTTAATTCCTAAATTGAGCTTCGTAATTGCTTGAACGCAGTAAATAAGGACAAGGCGTCGCACTTGGTGCAACGCAGTGATTCGGCGTTTAATTCCGCGCGCCGGCGGAATCACTTAACGTTCGATCGTGAGTACGCTTCGAGTATATAGAAGCTGCGGCTGTGCTCGACAGGGTGAGCACGGGATGGGCTGGCTCCCGTTCAGATGACGCGATATTTGTATATGTCGACGTAAGAATTCTTCACCCCGAAGCTCCAGAACGCTAGGAAAGGTAGGTGCTCCGTCAGATAGATCGCTAGTCGCATGTTTCCATTGAAGAACGCCCTGAAGAACCACGACCACCAGTACGTGGGAGGCAGCAAGTACTTGTGGATGAACAATTGCAAGTTCAACAGGCATCTGCCGTACAGCGATAGATTCGAGGTATCTGAAAGTGTCGGTTCATTTAGACTTTATGTTCATTGAAAGATCGAAGCTTGCACGGCGAAAGAGTTACCTATCTTCAAGGAGTGATTATTGTTCGTGGCAGCCGAGGACGCCAAGGTGAGGGTGAACACGATGAAGGCGGTTGCGTCCATGTAAGGGTTTATCGGCCAGAGGGCTTCTATTAGCACGTGACCCATCTCATCGAAATCTCTGCTATCTTTGGCAAGGGACGGTAGGAAAACATCGTCGAGCAGTCGTCTGCAAAGCGCTCTCGCCTCTTCGACGCTTCCACTGCACAGGTTGTACCTAATTCAAACACAGGGAGTCATATATTCACGATAATTGAAGTCATTCGTGAGTTAGGGTGACTGTACCTAATATCGCCAGTGTTCCTAATATCGCCACTCGCTATATCTCTTAAAGTAAGCTCTAAAATTTATCGGTTATGCGCTGAATTAGTACCTAAACATATGTAGGAAGACATACTATAATTGCAGCATCATGTGATCAACAATTACAGAAAGGGAAGGATTTTAGAGAATCTTAATAGTGTAAAAATTTATTGGACTATCACAATTTTACGTCACATTCGGAGAAGGTACCGTTAAGGAACTAGTTTCTGATCAGTTTAGAAGGTTTCCCGCTTTAATATTTATTTTTAACCTAATGAAACATTAAATCACAGACTTTTTTTATACTAAAAGTTGAATTAATGTTTAAACTTCAAGGAAAAATTTAAAAAAGTTGAAAATAAATATATAATTTAAATACTTATAAGGTATGGAATAATAAGGTGACTAAGAACTAGTTTTTAATCATCTAAAACTAACAATACTAACTGCTTTCACAGACAACACATATATTATTGAATTATCAATTTTTATGTTAGTAATTATTTCAAACGATTATTTATTGACATAAACTCAAAAGAACGATTTATTTCATGAACTGATCAAAAATTAGTGCCTGATCAAGAACTAGTTCCTTAACGGTAAGTCTAATAAACCTGTGAATGTAAGAATATCTACTAGAAATACCTAATTAATGATGTACTTAAGAAATGAAATCGATTCAAATATTTTTCGTAATGAAAATAGCGTTTTTCTTTTAGCAGTATGCGTGTTCTCAATACCGCCTACCGGAGAACAATGGTTTCGATGTAATGCTTGTTACAGGTGAGGTCACGAAATGTGCGGAGCAAACGAAATAAAATTTATTTGTCCAATATGTACATCGGAACGTAAAAAATAAAATATTTTAAAAATCTGTATTTTCAAATTTCTATATTATTCTAATAAAAATGAAATCAAAGATGGATAAAAAGACATTTATAGAGCAAGGAATAATAAAAGCACATGTGAAAATGACTTTAAAAACTCATATATACATGAATTAATCAATATTTCTTGAGTAGGCGATATTAGGTACACTTTTTTCAGGACCCGATTTTTGCATGTCTTACGTTTTTTGAGTCCTAATTAACAATTTGTAGGTTTCAACGATTCTAACATATGCTACATGAAAGATGAATAATTTCTCTTTACTTTGAAACGAATTGCATGGAAAAATATCAATTATTATTCAATCGACAGCGATTTAACTTTTGCCTGGCGATATTAAGGCAGGATACCACCTTTGCACTTAAAAAAAATTGAAATTTTTTTTGGTTCTCAAAGTACTCTTTCAAGTGTATAGAATCGAAATTCATTCATTAGAAAGGTGGCCGGAACCTTTTTCTTGTGTAAAAACCGGATTGGAGCAGATATATAAATCTATATAAAACTTTAAACGCGTTTTTCTCGAAACGATGTTTTCCAAATCAGCGTGTCAGATTACTCCTACAATTTTCATCGGATTGACTTGAAACTTTGCACAATTCTTCCGATTGGTGTAATCTAACGATGTACGTATGACTTTTGCTGTAGCGTTGTTATTTTTCTTTTGGTGCGCAATTTTATAAATTTTTTTAAACTTTTTTACCCTAAAAAATTGACCTTTTCGTTAAAATGGCCGCCATTTTCTTAAAAATCGAAATTTCGTAAAATCCCTACGTACAGCATTGAACAATATTGTTGTTAATAGGGACATTCTTTGGTTTCTTTTCTAAGAGCCACGTACAGAGCGGAATTTGACACGCCGTCTAACGATGTTTCTCCAAAGGAGTGTATTTTGGCGCCACCTACAAGAGATTATTTTTTACTTTTTCAGTTTCAAAAAATGTGTAATTACAGATTAAAGTTACATTAATGAATGACTGAAACCGATTTTGTTTCTGCGCATTCTGTGTATGCAAAAAAAATTCATGAAAAACACCTCCAAAATCGCAGTCAAAGGTGGTATCCTGCCTTAAGTACAGTCACCCTACGTACAAATTTCAGACATGAAACCCGCCGAAGATAATGTTTATTATACTTCGTAGTTTCTAGGTAATCTGTTTCTTTATTTCGTAAAGAATTTTGGTTTCGTAATTGAAAGGTATAGATTGTCGAAGGGAGAGTAAAATTGAGACTCCAGGGTACGAACTTGTCTTCCATTCCCAGCATGCTGCCAACAACACGCCAGAAATGAATCAGTCCCTCGAGCTCCTCGGAACTGTTATTCACCCCGAGTTCGTCACCGGCCACAAGGGTGAATCCCATGAAACCGAACTGAGCCAACGCCATATCCAGCTGGGACACCCTGCCGAGGCCAGCCTCCGAGCTTCTGCGAAACGCCACGCAGTGTTTTTTCCTCACGATCTTCAGAGAGTCCAGGAACCTGCAAAAAGGTCACGCCTGTTATGAATGAATATGTACAAGGCTGCTAACGAATTCATTGAACTGCGAGGAACCTGATTTCGCTTCTCTTCCTTTCACTACTCCGCTTCTACTTTTCGAAATCTATAATTCTGAGGACCATTGGCGCACCCACAGGGGAGCTCAAGGCGCCCTGGCACCCCCCTAATGAAGGGGGCTTTGTAAAAGAAAAGAAAACTGGATTTTATTCTTTAAATACATTTTTATAATCACCTAACGATTTTATTAAACAGAGTTTCATTTATATTCGGAGATTCTTTAGAAAGATATTCCATCGTAAATTCGTGTCGATCGTTTCATAGAAAAATGTGATCGGCGAAGATTTCAGTAAAAAGGTCGACTATAGTATTTTGGGTTTTCCCAGACTTCGGATCACATTTACTCAGCGCGCGCCTGCCCAGAAATATATGCAGCAAGATACATCGATTAAAATACCGAAGCTGCACGCGTCCGGCGATTCCTCGAATGCCAATGAACGAACGCGTCCCATCGATCTGCCTGGATCGCGTATTTCCGTCGCGCGGGACAATTTCGTCGGGGTTCGTTGAAAAATCGAAATTCACTTTCGGCGAATCCCTACGACTACATATAGATATACATCTGTTGTCTAAAACTTTTATCGAATAACAATGAATCATTGATAGGAGAGTATCGGCAGATTTCGCGTGTACCATCGTTATTAATAGCGTGGAGTGACAAGAATAGAAATCTATTTAAAGGAAGCCTTATTCTTAGCAGATATCACGTTTCAGTTTAAATACAGACCACGCGGGGAAGGCTTGCTATTTTTATCAAATCCTTTGTTTTATCGATGCCCGATTTTCTTCCAGATTTTAATTTGTCCAATCTTTATAAAACTCCAAAGCCGAGCTCTGTTTAAGTGAACAAAAAAAATTCTTTCCGAAGCCGCCATTTCATTATTATTTAAAATTATTCAAAATTCTTACGCTACATTGGAGAATATATATTTTCCTTCAAGTTGAAATTAGAATTTTTTATTTTTTGTGTTCCAATCGCTGTTGGTACTGGGCGCCAGCTGACGATGCATGACGGTAGATAATACTGTAATACTTCGCCATTATGAAACTTTAAGTAATAAATAATGTATGAAAATAAAGTTGAAATGTTGCCTAACATCTCCCAAAAAGATCCCGATATTTAACCCAGAAATTATCTGGGAAAATAAATTTTAAATTTACCCAGTCTTTTAGGCCTGCAGGAAACCGTCAGCAGGTGAAAGAAAGATTTAAAGCAAATAAACGACAACAAAACGTTTTTTAGAAGAAATAGAGTGAAGTAAGACAGATTAATTCATTGACTTACTCTTGCTCAACGCCAGCCTTTTTCCCGTACCAGGCAAAGTTGTGCAGAATGGTGGATGCGTATCTGCGGAACGCTACGCAGGGCACGCCACTCTGTCTGGTGAACTTTAAAACATCCTTGATCGACGGCACAGCGAACAGAGAAAGCAATCCGCACAGTTTGGCGATCATCATGGTGAAAGTGTTATTGTAAAACATCCGCTGGCCAAGGTAGAACTTTTTCTCGTCGAAGAACGACGGAAGTTCCGGCTGCAACCACTCGAAGTCCATAAAAGTGTTTGCTCCTTCTTTCAGGAGCGTTTGCAGCTTCGCCTCTACATCTACAAGAAACAGCGGACGTGTATGTAGCAGAAGCACACTCGGAATTTAATCGTTGGGGGAACCGAGTTGAAGGGATAAAAATATTTTTAAATCGAATTCAATAAAATTCATTAGGGGATTATAAAAATTTATTTAATGAATACAATCGAGTTTTCTTTTCTTTTTACAAAGCTCTTGAATTACTTCAGTCGTGGTTACATTGATCTGCTGTTTCCTTTTTGTTTGGGAGGTACCAGGGCCCCTTGTGTCCCATCTAGGTACGGCACTGGTATGAAGCACGTGTGTTTATACTTCGAAAAGTAATTTTAAGTAATTTTAGTAAATTTAAAGTAATTAAAAGGTGGAGATGGGTACTAGCTCTGGTGGAAGTGTGCACACTGATGTTTTCCATGGTCGTTGGAATATCC
Source organism: Andrena praecox (assembly GCA_963932275.1). Lineage (NCBI taxonomy): Eukaryota > Metazoa > Arthropoda > Insecta > Hymenoptera > Andrenidae > Andrena > Andrena praecox. Next base: position 50,719,515 of record OZ010731.1, on the reverse strand, counting down.
GTGGATCGTAATACAAGTTCATAGGGAACTCTGGGGCACGATATGGGTGTTTCTCAATTTTTGGGACTTGATTCAGATGAATTGGGAGTTGGGAAATTCGAAAGAGGTGATATTAAATTCGAGGGAACTAATACCGACGTCTCCGGAGTCTAAAGGGGTTTTGGAAATCTATGGGGTATTCTATGCGGTTCTGAGAATAGCAAAGGATTTTCGGGGGGCTCAGAGCTTCCACCGTATCTGAAGGTTTTAGAACTTTTGTAGCTTCTATAGGTTTTTGGGACTTGCTAAGGTTCTTGAGGGTTCAGAGGTTTCAAGAGTTCTAAGTCTATTCTTCTAATGCTTCTATACAATCGAGTTCATTGGAGTTGGAGCACGTTTGACCGGGTCTGACTAATATGGTCTGTTACTACTGCGCTGTAAGCTCACCGTTCCTTTACCTTTCTAAAGCCTATGGAATCGTTGGATCCCCTGGGATCAGTGCCGGATTAAGACCTTTACAGGCCCTAAGCACTTGACAGATTTTGAGGCCCTCTTATACAGGGTGATCACTTCAACGCAATGTACATTTCTTAAGGGGACATTCTACTCTCTCGGCCGAAAAATCGTCCACTTTTCGGTGATGGTTTTTATAATGAAGTAAATACTTAATGTTTTAGAATTTCTGGGGGTATATTTTACCACTCTTGAAATACAAGAAAAAATCATTGTTGTTTGTTTATTTCATTTGTTTACACAAATATTTCGCAGTTAAGTTGGCGGCATCTGAATTGCTGGCGGTTGAAATTTCTGACGACTGGATCATCGGAAATAAAAAAACCAACACATATTTTTAATTCGCAGAAGTATGGTTATCGCGCTTACCACGGAAGAAAAATTTTGGACCAACATTATTAAAATGGCGGTCGATCGAAGTTGAAAGTACCGAAAAGGGCATTTCTTTTCTGTTTAATAGATATAAAATGTGAGAAAATATTAAAAAATCTTAAGATATTTGTGCTAAGCGGGAAAGCCACTAATGTGTAGAATAACATATTAAAATTTAGGATTAATTGGTCATGGAGTTTTTTTTTTATCATATCCGCCAACCAAGAAAATGCTGTTTTGAGAAAAACGCGTTTAAAGTTGTGAGTACTCAATCGGCGCGGTGGAAAGAACCAGGCTGCTGATGCTACAAATACCCATAACATTGAAAATACATCGAATTTCGCTCCAAAAATTTAGGAGGATATTGTAGAAGGTGCATTCTTCCGAATTCGGCCAAAAAATAAAATTGAATTTTTTGAGGCCGAGAGAGTAGACTTAAGGGGACTAGGCAGTCAGAAACTCGATTTTTTTTGGTTGCATTTTTCGAAAGTACCACCCTTCCCGATTAAAATGCCGTTTGGTTTATGTTAAAATTCGCAAAATTGAGGATTTTACAGCCGAAAAGGTCGAGCGCGCCATAAACCGTTTCTGCGCGCACACAGGTAGACTAGATTCCTCTTTCGAAACTTTAAGCGCGTTTTTCTCGGAATCATATTTCCTCTTCGTTTTGCAGTGATTGGGAAAAAACGGAGGTATCAGTCGATTTGAAAAAAATTCAGCATATATAAAACATGTCTAGTTACGACCTGGACCTGCGCATTAGTCTGTAAAAACTCCTGATTTGTCAAAAAAAAAATAGAATGGCACTTTTCCCTGGCGAAAAATGACGTTTTTTTAAAATTTGCCGTTTTGCAGCCACCATTCCTATAATTTTGATTCTTTTCCTATTTGAATAGGTGCAGGGCAGAATAGGGGCCGCGGCAAAGTATAAATTTCAGAGGATATTTCACAATTAAATTTCTTACGGCCAGAATCACTGCAAAATTACAGCGGCTCCAAAAAAAACGCCTACATATCAGACGACTGTAGCGCTGTCATACATATGTATATAATATTCAAATCATTTCTTTTTTACTGTTTATAGTATTAATAAACATTACCCGAACGTACTAGTCACAATTTGTGTTCATCTGCTTGTAAATAATTCGCAAAAAATACTTGATTTTCGAGCGATCTGACTGCCTAGTCCCCTTAAGTTCAATCTCAATCATTCCTCGGTCGTCAATTTTCTCTTGTTTTCTCTCTCTTTCATTTGCTCCTCTCTCTCTCTCTCTCTCTCTCTCTCTCTCTCGCTCGCTCTGACCCGCTGATCTCTCCACTGTTTTCTTTCTTTCTTACCTTTCGCACACAGACATGCACATAAACACTTAGCAATATTATTACTATATAAAAGATTTTAAAATTTAGAAAATTTCTATGATGCCCTCCTCTCATCTGATGCCCTAAACACGTGCTTATTTTCTTTATACGTTAACCTGGGCTATAATATCCTAAAAAATACCCACAACCCTTTGAACCTTTATACCCACAGATCCTCTGGAACCCCGGAACATTGAGAATACTTCTCTAAGCTCCGAAAGCGTTTGTACAAATTCTCCAGAGCTCAGAAGCCCACGAGATTATTAATACTCGTAAATTACGTTACTCACAAGTTATTATGGTCCACGGAGATTTGTAAAACGAGCCTGTATACATGACACGTACGGCATGTGGGTGATCTTACGATTCGATGCGACAGAATTCATTTGGTATTCAGAGCCAACGAAAGTGGATACATCTGTGCAGTGGACGCGACGGGAATAAGAAAATCGACGGGCGCCCGTAATGAGACGCGAGCGAACAATGCGTTTACCCGTGTTAAACACACACTACCGGCATGCTGGGGAAAAAAATAGATTAAAGGATGAAACCATTATACACCACGTTACTATTAAAAGAACTTACGACGCGCAGAGAGAATCGTCTTTCTTAAGTCATTCTCATTGCAAGATTAATTTACTTTATTTATTTGCGCACTTAGTATCTGCATCTACGTCTTCGTTAGATCTAAACGCTCCGCTGATTTCGATATTAACCCTCTAGGGACGACTGGGACTCCAGAGTCCCATTCAGATTAACACATTTTTATTTACGTTCCATCAATAAGATCGAGATTTGATAGGTATTGGGATCCCTAGAATTTCGATACGCCAACTAGTGGCAGAAAATTGAACTACTGAGAGTAGGCCGAAATCCGTCGAAGTCCATATGATTAACAGTGTTTATATAGACATGTTGTGAAAAACGAGTGTTTTTGAATTTTTTTGACCACTAAATTTTTACTTATTTGATTAATAAATACTTATTCGGAATGTTTGTTGGGATCCGGGCCTACTTTCAACAGTTTGCCAACTTACCACCACAGCGCTGAAATCTAAGCCACGCCTCCACTAAGTTTCCCAATAGTGACCTTTAGTAGGCAGAGAAGAAACTGTTGTATCATCAGAACCCGAAATTAAACTTTTTTTTGTTATATTGTTATAAACAAATTAAAAAAAAAACTAACGAGTAGCTTCCAAATCCGAAGTATAAAATAGACTATTTTAACGCTCAAAAAAATTCTACGTTAAGTTTAAAACATCCCCGTCCCTAGAGGGTTAAATCTATACCGGCGCCTGTATTGAATGTACCGCCGCGTAAACCCATCCTGAAATATATTTCGCGGCATCAAGTTTCTGCGCACGCCTAGTAGAAAGTTAGATCATCGAGATTATGTCACTGACGTCCTTGCGGGCCTCAAAGGTCTCGCTTTCACGGAGCTACGTTTCGATTCGTTCCCCTATCAATCCTCCTCTTATCTAATAATATTCTCATTCAGTGGCCAATAACGCGCAATTGCGAGATCAGCAACGTAGCAGTGCACTCGCATTCTCGGAGCGGCGAGATGCGCTGCATACGGAGCTAGCGGCGAGGAAAGTAAGCCGAGGCCACGCGTTTCTATTCGCACTTTCATTAGGTGCTGCATGTTTAGAACCTATGTGCAGCCTGGTCGAGTAGCGAGACGTTTAGCGACGTTCCGCGACAACTGGCGATTCCTGCCAGCCCACAGTGTAACGAGTATATAGGAAAAAAAAATCAAAAATCAATTTTCCATTAAGACACTGTTATTTACGTGTAATTGATATGTTAATCATATTTATTCACAAAAAAAAAATTTTTAACATAAAATAATTCATTAATATATATTTTTGTCCATAATAAAAGTAAAACAAATAAAATATATATTTTTTTAAATATATTTAAACACAAATTAATAACTAACATATGAAACAATTATAAAAAAAATTAAATTAATTTTTTAAATAAATTAATAATAAATATTTTTTTTAAATAGATAATAAATTTTAAGTTATTCATTCTTATACGTCTTCATCACTATCAGTTGAATCTGAAAGAATTGGAAGCTCAGTGTCTTTTAAAACTAAATATTCTAGCACTGATTGGTTTAGTTTTTTGTTCTATTATGTGTATTTTTTCTTATGTGGGAGCAGTCAGGAGCAGACAAAATTTACACCAAATTAAAGGACATGAAACGAACTAATTGTGGTAAAAAAAATGAAAGAACCGATATGTTTCGTGTTTTTTTAATTCTCTCCACAATTTAGAAGATGAGACAAAAAAAAGTAATAATTTGAGCCACTGGTACGTATCCATATCTTTAAATGCGAAAATGTTTAATTAATAAAACGAAAAAGGGATATATTTCGCTTATTTTCAAAAAGAAAAGAAAGAGAAGAACTTATAAATACAACAAAAATGCAGTGGGTAAATATTTCCTATGTGTAGTCTGTGGCAGGTTGCGTTTGGTTATTCGACTTTGAATGTGAGTACTAACCTTAAATCCGTTATTTATGTTACTAAGTTATGTTGTTCCTATGTCGGAGGACTGTTTACTATCAAGTCCATCAAATGAAATACAAAATTTCAAAACACAATTTTTTGCTTTTTGAACACGGGCCGTGACACTGTGCAGCCGCGCGAACAGTGCAGTCAATTGCGAATGCAATTGATGAGTCCTTGTAGAAAAACAATGTAGGTAATACCCAATTAGCTAGGGACAAACAGGCTTTGCACTTACAGTGCTTGCAAAACGGCACATTCAGTTTTCTCTACAATTAACAGGTGGCACCTACAGGCTTTTCTACGAATACAATTCTTTTTTTCACGAATCTGGACTACATTAATGCAAAAAATAGATAATTTTGTGATGCGTTTGGGCGATTGTATACTTAAGCATATTTAGCAATCAAAGCAAATTAAATTTCGTAAATAATTTAAAGTCAGGGAAGTTGTCTCTCTCTCTCTCTCTCCTGAAAGATTCGATTTTTGGCACTTGCAGTGTTTTCTACAAGGACTCTTCAATTGTATTAATTAAAGGACTATTGCCGAGGAATTACTGGTGCTAAAATGCAATTAAGTGCGGCGCAGAGAGTAGATCCGGGGAGCGACACAGATACCATGACTGAAAGATACATATTGTACATTTATAGCAGACACATTTTCATTGAGTTTCCAATTTATACGGCACGCCGGGTGATTCGTTTTAAACACCGCGTACGTTATCGATAAAATCTAAGTGTTCCTAGCCAATCTGGAATTATGAAGTGAAATCACTGGCCAGTTGCGAAACTCTCCTGCGAACGTCCTTCGTCGGCTCCGGAGGAGCACCGACGCCTAACCAGCGTTTCTGCTTCTTTGTCCGCGCGGCTGCTAGTCCCGTGGTTTCATAGACGAACGAAAGTTGTAACGGAACGAAGTAGCCTGGCACGGAACCAGTATAATCGTGAAGTCACGCTCGTTAGGAGAAGCGACTTGTTTGAGGTAAAAGCGAACATCCGGGTTCGTACGCTGTATCTTTCACTTCTGAATTCCGCGCTGTGACGTCGACGAACTCGGAGATATAAAATTCTACGGGAATCTCGAAAGGGAGGTGGCTTGAAACTCCTTCAACGCTCGCGTCATAAATACCTGCCGCGAGACCAGTTTACCGGCAAAATTAACCCTGGCGAGCAGGGACGGATTTGTGTAAGACACAAAGGCCTCGCACAACTTTAACCACAATTCACTGTTGGTCTTTTTCCTGTTGAAAATCAGCAGCGACTCATACGTGAGTTGTTGTATTGAATTAATTAGAAAATTGTCTCAACACTTTTGAATTAAAACGCTTGATGATATTCCACGGAAAGAGCGGCAGACGGTTGTCGGCCTAGGGGTGGCAAATCTCAAAATTCGCCCCTGCTGACGAATACATCGTGTGCTATTTAACTGCATAAAAAAACAGTTCGTAGAAATGGCGAATTTCCGCTTCCCAGCCGAGAGGCCCACTGTATTTCGATCCTTACGATCCTTTCGAAAATCATCGTTGAGTACAGGATTTCAATATTTCAAAACTTCCACGTACCACATAAATTACACACTCAATAAAATAAATAATTGAATTGCACGTTAAATACGATTTCGGTAGCCTCTGATATTCGATGCTCCCAAAGTTTAAGCGTAGGCACATATCGATGGCTCAGTGCGCAAATATTGTATGTCCAACTTTTGTGAAATTTGAGTTTCTACAGTCGGTGTAGAAAGTATTCGTGCAGCGACCAAGTTTGAAGTAAAACGTTGCATATCTATGTCAGTAATAAATTTTAACGGAAAGCAATGATTAATCAATATTCTTTGATGTTTGTGGAATAGATTTTGTAGGAACAAAATTTTATTCCCTTTAACATTTACAAAGATGTTAACAAAAAACAGATAAACGCGCAGAAATGGAGGCGCAAAAAGTATTGGTACAGTTGAATAAAAAATTAATAAACAATGGAAATAAACCAAATATATAATGTTTTAATAATTTGTGGGATTGCCTTTTGATTTTATAATAGCTTCGAGGCTAATTGGTATGGAATTTACTAAGTTGGATGTTATAGCAGGCTGTATTTTACTCTACTCTTCTAGCAGAATGACTTTCAAACTTTCTTTAGATATAATATTATGATTACGTATCTTTTTGTCCAGTTAATCCGATAGATGCTGTATGGGATTGATATGTGGTGATTATGGCGTGATGAATTCACTAACGCTAACAAATTCAAAATATTTGGTTCCAAAACAGACTTTACAGTATGGAGAAACAAGAATACAGCGTTTAGGAAAGAAAATTTGCGATCCATGATGAAATACGGCGGCGGGTTCTGTATTTGTCTGGGGCTGTATGAGTGCAGCTGGAGGGGAAGCTGTACATTTCATCGATAGTATTATACATTATAGAGTTTATATTGACATCCTGAGCAAGCACATGCATGCTAGTGCAAATAAAATGGGACTTAATTACAATTTTATATTTACTCATGACAATTATGATCCAAAGTATTCTGCATATAATACTAGGCAGAAGGTTTCATATAGCCCACCAAAATATTTTAAAACGCCGCCATAATCACCACATATCAATCCCATACAGCATCTATCGGATTAATTGGACAAAAAAATACGTAATCATAATATTATATCTAAAGAAAGTTTGAAAGTCATTCTGCTAGAAGAGTAGAGTAAAATACAGCCTGCTATAACATCCAACTTAGTAAATTCCATACCAATTAGCCTCGAAGCTATTATAAAATCAAAAGGCAATCCCACAAATTATTAAAACATTATATATTTGGTTTATTTCCATTGTTTATTAATTTTTTATTCAACTGTACGAATACTTTTTGCGCGTTTATCTGTTTTTTGTTAACATCTTTGTAAATGTTAAAGGGAATAAAATTTTGTTCCTACAAAATCTATTCCACAAACATCAAAGAATATTGATTAATCATTGCTTTCCGTTAAAATTTATTACTGACATAGATATGCAACGTTTTACTTCAAAATTGGTCGCTGTACGAATACTTTCTACACCGACTGTATATATAGGGTATAAACGAACCAGTAATTGACCGCATACCAGTGAATGACCATTGGGCAAAGAAATGTCAATTATAAATTTATATGTTTATAAATGGAGTGTAGTTGCACTTTTAATACCCCATATTTTTATAGTTACGCGTATTCAGCAAACATTAATAAGTACAATTCTTATTAAAAGTATTTCAAGAATGTATCAAAATGCGGTCATTTACTGGGCTTCTACACGTTTTCCATTTTATAATTGATTTTTTAAAAATTACGATAAGACTAAGTAATTATTTTTATAGAAATTTCAAGAAAAATAAATTTAAATGCAATTTCAACAGTTGTTTTGTTGTTATACATAAATATATTCAAGTATTAATCTCAAAGGTCCATAAATGCAACAATTCGGTCATTCACTGGTTGGTTTACCCTACAACAAATAGTTCTCGGCTGTTTCTTTATCTCTATCCCTACTAATATATAAAAGTAAAACGTTGTCTGTTTGTTTGTCCTTCTTTCACACCTCCCCGTTAAACAATAACTAACTAACTAACTAACTAACTAACTAACTAACTAACTAACTAACTAACTAACTAACTAACTAGATTAGATTATAGGCTGCTTATAACTATGCTCTCTTATAAAAAAGCAAAAAACAACAATGTTTAACCCCGTTTTTCTCGAAAACACTAAAAGTGGACATACAATATTTGTGCACTAACAAGGGGACACTAAGGTCGACGGGAAACGGATTTTCCTGAACCTTGCAGTATTTGAAGATGTCGCCTCCGAAGTTAATTTGGCAAAGCAGTAGGGCGCGCTTCTCAAGATTTTCCGAGAAAATTGCATTTGAAAATCGAAATATTTTCGCAATTAGCTTTCTTCGAGTTTCAGTTTATTTTTTTTTTTTTTTTTTTTTTTTTTTTTACTTTCCCTTTTTTACTTACATGCTAGTATGACACGAGCCAGGGTGATATTAATCATAAAAGCATGGAAAACAATAATTTTTACCGCACCTAGCACACTATAAACGATTTTCAAATGCAATTTTCTCAGAAAATCTTGAGAAGCGCGCCCTACTGCTTTGCCAAATTAACTTCGGAGGCGACATCTTCAAATACTGCAAGGTTCAGGAAAATCCGTTTCCCGTCGACCTTAGTGTCCCCTTGTAAGCCATCGATATCTCGGGAACTTCGCTTTCTCGTTCACCGTACACACCGTACCACGACCATCTTGCTTGACCTACGAAAGGTCGCAAGCGGGACGCTGAACATCGTGAAATGACACTGACCTGGCAAGTCTCTATTTTCCTCGTGCCTCTTAACGCGCTCGATATTCTTCATCTTCGCATAGGCGATTCACGGAATCATCTGCCACGATCTGCCCCGTGTACAGTGCCCGCCGTCAATGCACTATAATCAATGTCACTTGTGGACCTTATATTGCTGAGGCGATAAACACGCGCGAAGTGACCGAGAAAAAATTATTGTTATCCGAATGAACGTTTGCCACGAATAAGAGGCGCAATGTATCTCGCCCGTTGTCCCCGATTGTACTAGCTGCGCATAGTACAAGAGTATGAAAGAAACAGGTCCCCAACGGGCATCCAGAGAGAAAGGTTCGTCTCTCCTACCTTTCACTTACTCCTTCCTTCCCTTCTGCCATGGAGCATTGCTACACTTAACGCGCGGTGCATGTGCAGCACTCGGACGGCCCTCGCGTCGCGTTCCCATCAGATCGTGAAACATCTTCGAATTACATTTGCCTTTTATTTTGTTGCGCTAATAGACTCCATTCGCGCTGTTTCCAACCGCGTGGAACGAATGCTCCGCGTAAATTGAGGGTTCAGTTTGACGGTGTAGAATGTGAAGTAATTACCCGGTTTAATATTTTTCCCGCCATTTGTCCAGGTTCGTAGCTCAGTCGGTACAAGTTTTGTACCGACAGAGCGGGAGAACTCTGTCGGTACAAGTTTTGTACCGACAGAGCGAGAGAACTCTGTCGATAACTGGCGATTCGATCATTCCCTACTGAGGGCTTAATTACCGACAGAGCTTGGGACGCCCAATCTGTCTACCGAGTGTCGAAAGAAAACGATGCTCGTTGCGCGAAAGAGAAAGTTTCTTCCTTGCGTTTATGTTCTATCGCCGTACACGCCGGTATGTATGTACACGAGACTGCTTGCCATTGCACGTTGGTGAAAGTAGCTGCCATGTTTTCGACATCGCTGGTCGCGTTGCCTCGCCGTACACGTATTACAGGTGCTTCTGATCGAATGAGGTAACACGGTGCATCCATTATGTTACACAATGTTGATCGACGATATCGATCTATTTACGGTGCGAAACAATTACGAGCCACGTTCTTCGGCGAATGAGTATTATCGGGATCGTTTAAACAATGACGTATAGGGATTAGTGGTGCTCAGTTTTAAGGGAGTACTAACGCATTGGGCTCCTCGCGGACCGGTAACTATATAAACGTCTTCGGATGTTCTCGAATCTCCTTGGTAAGCTCGTGACAGCGCTGGGTAGTAATAATTAAGTAGATGTCAAGGGTAGATATTGTAGGTAGGTCTTTAGTATTACACAGCCAAATGTTTGAGTACTTGAAGTATGTTACATATGCGGTATGGCGCAAGATGAAGGAACGTTTCGTAACCGTTTTATGGAAGATTTTCTTAGATCCCTCATTTAATCAGTCGCAGTTGTCACTTTCGATGACGAATCAGTTTCTCAATTGTAGGTTCTACGACTGCCAGGATGCTCGGATTTATAATCGAGTATAAAAGTTTAAAGCTTGTCGGTGGGGAAACTGTTGAACGCGTGCTGTGTGCGGGCTATCTAGAATTCAATGCATTAGCGATACTAGCCCGACGCCGGTGCGGCGTTCGCAGCACGTGGGGCGCTTGAACGCGTTTCGTGTGTTTAACATAGAAATTTTCATAGAAATGAAGAGCATGGGGCGAGCTTTGGAAAAACCATGTATTATAGAATAATAATAGATTACATTGTTCGTGGTAATAATGATATAATAAACCAGAATATACCTGACAATAATAATAATAAGAATCTAAAATAACACGAATACTGAATACATATTATTAACAATAATGAGGAGGGACTTTGAGGGGGGGGGGCTTGTGTTGGCAAACTGGAAGGGGCCAAGCCGCTCAGAACTGCGTTTCAAATAAAACGAGAAAAAAAAAAAGGAGAAATAAAAGAGACACGAAGGTAGAGAGAGATAGCGGAATAGCAATTCGATAAAATGAATAAGATCTCTGGATCGATAAACTGACATCTTCAACGCGTCCCGGTCGCGATTGATTGAGCATTTAAAAAAGAATTGACTAAACAGCCCGCCGCGAAACGATTCCAATCACGTACAGATCCGCTCCTCCGCGAAATGTACATACACGCTCTGTTGTACGCAAAGAAATATCGTTGTTTCCAGTCGACGGAGCAAGGCAGAAGGCGCGGCAGAGAGTAAAATGAAGTGAAAGAAAAGCAAAACGAGATACAATGAGGAATGTCAGTTGGCCTGCGGTTTTAAGACTTACTGCTAAATGAATTACAGTTTTAAAAAAAGCAGCGCGTCCAAGGCGCTGGTTCCATATAAAAGGTACTATTCCGTGCTTTTTGAAAAATAATAAAAATAGAGAATTTGCTTGTCTTCTCTCCGATTAATAAGCGCGAAAGGTCTTTCACTTGCTGCACTGTTAAAAAAAGAAACAATGGGGGGGGGGCGGGGAAGCCTGTATATACACACACACATACACGCGCACGCACACACATACATATACATCTAGCGGCGTACCATGAAAATGTTTCCATGCCAACATTGCTCGTCGGGGCGCGGAAATTTCTCACGGGACGTAATTCACCGCGCCTTTCCCTTTCACACAAGCCGAAAAGCGATAGAACGAAAAGAAAAAGTAAACAGAACAAAAAAGGATCGAGTAAACTTCTCTTTTGTTTTTTCCACCCGAGAGCCAGCTCGTTTTGGGAATTGTTCGTTGGGCTTCCAGACATCTGGAAGAAAGAAATCGTTTGATCGCACCCTGGTCTTGCGGATTGGTCCTTTCCCGCCGGCGCCACGTATCGATAATAACTAATTACTCACGAGCTGAGATCTTAATCTTACTAAACGAAAGCACCTCGAATACGCTAAACGAAAAAAAAAAAAAAAAAAAAAAAAAAAGAAACGAAGAGGAAAAATAAAGGAATAGGAGTGGTTGGCTGGAAATTAAAAGAAAAATCGGAAGAACGACACGGGAACGAGGGATTAGCTGAACTTGGAAGTTAATTGGCTCAGTTACACGGGACAGATTACGCTGACACTTGCAGTTATTCGGTTCTTTCTTTCGAACGTTCCTCATCCTTCTATGGAGTATAGTTTGTCGTGTTAAAATACGAAAGCATGTGGTCCGCGTCGCGGAAACGCACGGCACGACCGTGGCCTAACAACGCTGAGTAAATCGGTCGGACGATGTCGTACTCGCGGTGGCAGCGAAATCCTTTGTTCGTTTAGAATGCAAAACGGCACGTCGAATTACTTCGTCTTTCTTTTTTTTTTTTTTTTTTTCTTCACAGAGGCCTCGCATTATAATTCGATGGAACTAACGCGCCGAAGTGGCTCGCGCGCGTCGCGATATTTATTAATTGACCGTTCAATCTCCATTACTCTAGATCAATGACGTAAAACGTGCTACATCTGTTTCCTTTTTTCCTGTCTGCATGTATATACTTTTTTTTTTTTGTGTGAATCATCGAAAGCCTCTTAGGCAATTTGAAACGGCCGCGCGTGATTCAACGAGAAATGCTGGTCAATCAATAAATCCTTTCTTCGTAACGTCCCTTCAGATATCACTGTGTTATACGATTCGTGAAGGTTTTGGCAGCTCTGTGTTCGCAGCTAACAGATTATGGCGTATTATAGAGTGCAGTGATAGAATCAACGAGTGTACCGGGTAGGCGAGCACTCGCCCGTTGTTCTCGCTGGCCTTAAAACGCGTATTCGGGGTCCCATTTCTACGCGCGAGATCTTACGCGAGATACGATAAAATAAAAGAGGCGTAGAGGTCCTCATAAGGAAGCACTGGCGCGCAGACGGGGGATCCCCGAGTACGATTCTTAAAAGCTACGCTGAAACGCTTAACTACGTACTATGATCCGCGGCATAGTACCTGACGCGTATCGACTCGTGCCACTCGGTATATGTAATTCGCAAAGTTAATCCCTCTCGCTTCGTAGGAAGGTAAGTACGCGATGATCAGCCGTTCCTCCGTCGCGAAACTGTCTTCTCGAGCTAATCTACGGGACCGACTCAATTATACATACATACGTCACGCGGCATCGGGACATCCCGGGTTCCTTCAATCTCAGCTACGGTATATTCGGAAACCGTTGCCATTTCGGGCGCGTATCTAGTCAAATCCGAAAAGCGGGGGCTCCAATTCGTTTTCGCGCGGCCGGCATAGGAACGCTGACGGTGTCCCAGAAACTCGCTTCGACAGCGTATCACTGTTTCGTAGTTAATACCAGTTTTCTTTTTCACTCGTAGATCATCGACACGGCTTTGCTGGAAGCAGTATCGTTTGGCGGACGTCCAGTGATCATTGTAGTTTGTAACTGGGCACGTGCAATAGCTAATTAATCCGACGAATAGTCCAGCCGTGATAATTGCGGTAGTATCTCTCATCTTCGTTTGCGAAACACTCGGAGACAATAGGCATTATCACTTTCCATCGGCGTTGGGATTGTCGAGGCCTGGTATCCGAACAACCCTCGCTGCGACCCGCCTTGCCGGAATTACACGAAGGAAGACGAGTGGATTCGTCAAGAACTGAACTGCGGTCAGTGAGAGCACGTCTCGATAGTTTGGTATGATAGTTCCTCTCGGACGTGTCGTGTGTTTTCAGAGTCCCCCTCTTAGCGTCTGCTTCATTCTGACTTTTTTCCCCTTATTGGTTAATGTTCTATCTATTTACATTGGATTCATTGCTCCTTAGCTGCGAGCCGGTACTTTGCACCAGCTACGATCTAGGCTATCACGAGACCACGGGACTAACTTCGGCCGCGTCTTTGCAGTCTTGAATTGATATCTGAGCTAGCTCGGTTGCCACCTCTTCCTGAGTAGTCGACTCCGACTTCTTCAATATCGTGTATCCGTGTTGCACTTCATCATTCTCGCCGTTCGCTTTAGCGTTGTTCTTTGCTTGGCCGTTCGTTTTCCGCTTGCCCGACGACTCCTCGCCGGACATACCCGGATGGATCTTGAACACGCTCTTGATTATGCTGTTCACCGTCGTCTGAGAACGCTTCGGGCTGTCGTTCTTCTGGTCGGAAACGAATCTGATACGGATCGTTCGGTTGTTCTCCGTATTGTCTTTGCGCTTGTTCACTTTATAGCTAATAACCTTCGACTTGGAGCACTTCTGCTCCGACGGGTTCTGACCGTTTGGAACGTCCGCGGCTCTCGTCTCGCGAGCTTTCTCCTCCGACGGGGCTACATCTTCCACGGAGTATAACGCGTCCCGCCCGGTGGTCGACGTGGAATCGAAGCTGCGAGTATCATTCGGCTTCCTGGACGACTCGTGCGCGTCGCCGTCGAAATCGTTCTTCTTAACTTCCTCGTCCAAGTCCGTCACTTGCACGCTCCTCGTCTCTTCAACGGAGCCCCTCTCCGCGGGTGTCTTACTGTTGTCCGTAAACGCGTGGTTAATGGCGTCCTGTCGGTCGTTCAACGCCGACTCTCTCTGCAGCACCTTCACCGGACTCTTCGGTTTCGTGCCGTTGTCGGGCGTGTCTTTGCTCTGGCAGTTTGTACAGGAGGATTGTTTGGAATGAGTGGGCGAGTTCATCTGTCTTTTGCTCGCGTTGTTCTTCTGAGCAACGCCCATGTGCAGTCTACCTAATCGGAGGACCTTAATCGACGAGGAGGTTTGAAAGTTGAACGACGTCGTCGGCTCGTACTGCAGAACCGGCTGCACGTGATTCAGGTGTATCTGCTGCTGTTGCGGCTGCATCCTGCGCATGTCGACGTGCATCGTGTTGTCCATTCGTTGCTGGTAAGTTATGAACGATTGGAAAGGTGCCCCTAGATTCGCGTTCATTCCCGGATTCACGTTCGCGTTCGTGGTCGGATTGTAGCCAAGGTTCGCGTTCGGATGCACGCTCGAATTTACATACTGAGGTACCATCTGCCTGGGCAGCTGCTGGAACTGGTACTGCGGCGTCGGATACGCGGGGCAGTTCTGCATGCTCTGCACTATGTTCTCTCTACCGCGCTCTCTGTAATTGTAACGGTCCTGCGCGATCCGAGGAACGTTCCCGTGATATTGCTGCTGCATTATCTGCCCAGGCTGGTACATCTGGTCGTTTTGAGGCATCACTGAATTCTGAGGCTGATGACTGTAACTCTCGTAATGCATGCCGTCGTTACTCATTGCCCTACCGTACGCTATGCTCGAATGATATTGCGGCGGTTGGGATACGTAGTCCTGCTGCTGATGATCTTGGTACTGGGGATACTGGGGGACAGGCGGCTGCGCGTCGATCCAAGTCTCCTGTTGCACAGGGGGCTGCTCCATGTCTCGTTTGGCTTGCACCGCATTCCAAACCTCCTTCAACTCGCCCGTGATGTCGCGATCTTTCAGTATCGTGTACTGCCGCGTGAACATTACTCCCGCGTTCACTGTCTCCACAAAGTCTAGTAAAAGCTCTATCAAACTGGAACGCTTCTGTAGCAAAAACAGGCCCATGTAGGAAATTACTCTTCGCGAATACTGGCCGGCATTATAATTCTCTGGCAAAAGTACCTTTGGGTCTTGAGCATTTTTCCCATTCACTTTGAGAACCTCCGGATTGGCCATTACCGCGAACACAACGGCTTCCTTCGTACGTGGCGGCCGAACCCTCATCCCTCCGTAGAGCGGCACAGGCTGAGAAGGCTTTAAAGGCATTCCAACCTTCTCCCAAGATAAAACGTTTACGTAACATGGGACTGTGGTACCCTAGGATAGCGACACGTCTTATTATTAACACCAGCTCCGATTAAAGTAACAGAGGCGTAGTAAAAGGTCAAAGCATATCAATAAATCGCGTTGCAGCGTGTTTAACCACGAAAGAGTTTAGGCTTCTCGTGAGCGCAACACCTTTTCATTTATAATTTGCGCGACAAGCATGTACCTGTATGAAATCTTGTATACACATGTGAGGTTGGGGAGGGTTTTTGAATAGACGAGTGCCGTTGCGCCTCATTCTCGGCACACCACCCTCTGTCATTGCGTCACTGGAAATAAACGTGTAGTCAGACATACGCTCGTGCCATGGCAATTAAAAGCGACGCGCGACGTAGACGCTGTTCGACGTTCGTGATTACTATCCGAGAAATCACGGAAGCTACGCGACAGCGCCCAACGACGGCAGCGTTACTTCGCTATTGTCATCGAAAACTCTCCGAAGAGTTCGGATCTACTGTGTCGCATAATTCTGGATGGTGAAGTCCTACCTGTGAAAAAAAAGGCGTCGAACGGCACTGTGGATATCGATTAAAGCGAGGAGGCGAAACGATCGGTTACCGAGGATCAGCAATCGCGCGAGCGTTACGGCACCACCGTAAATCGGAGCAGTAGAAGGGGCGGCTGAAAATTCGTAGCGACAAATGTGGCGGAGCGTATTCGTCAAACTGCATGCTGGCACGCTTTTTAGCGTACTGCTGCGCTCGGAGTGCGGATGAACGGGGGAATCATCGAGTGGAGCGCACCCGGGGTCGAATTCGGTGGGAACGATCGGGCACAGGGACGGTTGCGAGTATCACGATATCCCTGACGCATTAGGGACCCCTCGTAGCACGACCCATCCGTGGATTGTCAATATAACCTCAAAAGCTCGTCGGGCCTACACGCCAAATGCTCCAGCGTGCGCGAACGAAGAGGCGGTCGGAACGGAGCAATACGTTACCGAGACCACGTGCAATCCTCTGTCACGCAAACTCACCCCGCGATGCTGTTTCACGCGTAAAAACACTCAAACAAACAGGGACACGACGCGATACATTATCGGGCAGCTTCGGTGGAGAAGATCCATCGCTCCTTTTGTTTATTATTTTTCCGGAGTCTGCGCGATTAAATCGGCAACCAGCGCCGCCACTGCCTCGCGCGCACGGCTCGCGAACTAGGGCGTCCAAGATGGCCGAAAGCGGAAATCACGTTTCAGGCACCGGTGTGAAGTGGGCTGAAAATCCACTAGATTCAACTTCATTTTCGTTTACGATATTATTCTCATAGACTTATATAGACGGAGCAGAAGAGGGGACTGTAAGATCGGAGGGGAAAAGGCAGAAACCATACAGGCAATTCGGTAGCTAGGTTCGGATGTATTCGGTTCTTGTCGGTTCAGCATTAATGGCTATGTTCGAAACATAACCACTGTTGGTCAACTATTACTGTTCTAAAGCATCGTAGTGGTCGTTGTATATAATCATATATTAATTGAGTGTAATAATGACTTATTGCGTAGTAAGCGGTTGTGCAAATCGCAGGAAAAATAAAAACTGCGAACAGTTGGAGAAAGAAAATATAAATAATGATAGTATTCGATTTCACATGTAAATAAATAAATATACATACATAACCAACAATTTATATATTATATATATAATCTTAGAAATTCAAATGTGTTGCTTGATTATCGAATAGATAATATGTTTATAATAAAAATATTTTTTTTTTTCATCAGTTATGTCGCAGCAAATGAGCGATATATATCTATTATACTATATAATTATTTATGCATATTAATTATGTTTATGAACTTTTAAGCTTACAAAATCTTTAAAAATATAAATATTATTGCATATATCTATAAGTACGATTTTATTTAAAAAAAGCTTCATTCTATTTACTAATTTTGTTATATATATAACCTACATGATATACGAAATTTTGAATTATGTATAAGTATAGCTAACCTTTTCGACTAAGTATCCCTCATAGATATATATAACGTCATTGAATTTCCGAATAGCCCCGAGGAGGAACGGAGTTACCCGATTTGCCTGTATGACAGTCCCCTTACCGCGAATCTTACAACCCCCCTCAGACACGCTCCGTCTATATATGTCTATGATTATTCTCACTTATTTTCTGCCAAGGATTCGAGGGAACCTGTGTTTGTTTGTTATATGCATAGCTTGAATAATGTTCTAATAGTTGCTGGCACAGCGAGCGCCGAAGAATTTGAAAAATCGAACGACGGGTGGATCGATACAATCGAGTAACAATCGAACCGGCCAGGAGTGTGATTTGGCGGAATCCATGGATAGGAGGTATGAGATTTGCTGTTCGAATACCGGTTTCTAATGATGTTTTAATAATATATTCATTGCTGGCTGCTTGAAGTAATGTAGCAGACGTTAGCGTGATTTGTTTTTCGCGATAGTTTTGCGCGAGTGAGAATTGAATTGATTAATTTCTGTGGATGCGTGATCCGTGGCCTAACGCTGGTACTGCTACCGGAAATGCACATCCAGGAGAGTAGTAAATGTAGGTAAGGCAGAGAACAATCTATACGAATCATAGTTCACTAATTATTGGTATAAGATAGATATTCCTATATTCTTTTCATCGCAGTAGCTACATCGCGTGTCGGTTCTCCAATAGTAAGGTAGGACCTTCGATTTACACAGCAGATTTATTCCCTCTAAGTACAGTTTACATAAAACCCGTCTAAATCGAAAGTATGTAACACTAGCTGACCCGTCACCCGGTTTCACCCGGGAATTATTATTATTATTTATTATTTTAGATAGCATATTTATAAATAGCCTATAATCTAATCTAGGGCGTATTTAATGTATATTCCAAATTTCATTGAAATCCGTTCAGCCGTTTAGGCGTGAAAGAAGGACAAACAAACAGACAACGTGTCACTTTTATATATTAGTAAGGATTTACAAACAAACTGGAGGAATAGATTCCATAACACTCAATGAAACAATTTACATAATTTTTAACATGAATTCGCACGATTTACCTTTATATAGAGATAAACACTTAAGAATTGTATTATTTTTAAACACTGCACGGTAGATTGCAAATCGAGGGTGTACATGTTTATTTCAAATATTAGTCATCTTACCACAAAACTACACTTCACTCGAACACCGCTGCGTCCTTCGTTACACACCCGCGACATATTACTCTCATTAACATCGCCACATATATTCACCAAACCACAGTAACGCATCGAACAATGTTTCGAATTCTAGAAAGTATATACAAATCATTACCCCGTTAAACTTCCCATTATATTCATTACTACTATTTCACGACTCGATAAATACCTCCCGCAACATTCATCCCCGTAATTCCATACAACTCCACGGCAATTGTTCCGCCTAAACGATCCACGTTAATCTCACAATTTATCCCGGCATAAACACATTTTCAATCACCGATACGAGCAATTAACTTGCAATTACCTGGTAATCAGCAGCCGTGACCCGACACCACCGAATCGATTATCTCCGCGGGAAACAATAAAACTTCGAATCACATTATCCGAAATCGGCGAAGAGCTTCATCGGGAGGTGGACGAGCTCGGTGTCGCACCTAACCGACGCGATTTACAGGGTGTCGGTCCCCTATCACTCCATCGAATTAGTCGCGGCAATTAGCGGGATAATAATTACGGTGGCCGTTCACGAATAAGTTATCGCCGGTTTATTCCCCGTTGGGCGATCTTCTGCCGATCGTTAGTGGCGCCACTTGTACGCGCTCTCCGGGGCCCGCTGTAACGCGGTGGTATCGGGGGAGAATCGGGCGCGGGGCACACCGGCTGGACCCACCGTATCATTATGACGCCTCGCAGGCAACTATCGATCCCGATCGATGATATTAATAGTCGCTAACTACAGTCTTCCACGCCGCTCGCGTTCTACAGCGTGCTCCAACGCCTGCAACGATTTCTTCCCCCTGCTGGTGCGCGCTCAGCATCCTGGGACCCACGGAATCGTTGTTCGAGTTTCTCGCTGTTCCGCGCGCGATAATCGCGCCATAAATAAATTTGCTGCTTATAATAGAGAGAGAGAGAGGGAGAGAGAGAGAGTGAGAGAGAGGGGGGAAGGGGTAGGACGGAGGGGGGAAGGAAAACTCGATGAGCTTCTGTAATAAATTACGGGCACCGTGGGACGGGGACGACTGGCAATTACGATCCGAGCGGACGAAATTTAAGCACGTCCTTTCAGCTGCAACATTTCCATGGCGTTTCTATATGTAGATCGAAGGAAATTTTTGAGTGGACTAGTCTGAAATAGAAAATTTAAAAATTCGCGGCTATCGTCTGAACTAGATTAATTGAGAAATACTGAAAAGTGAAAAAAAAATATTGCAGCGTCTAAAACAAACGAAACAAGCAGAAAAATTGTCCCGAGTGTGAGCCACCCAGTATTTCAAAGTTGATTGAAAAAAAGAGGTGTGCCAACGAAGGGTTAAGAAAGATATTCTATTTTGAAGTGTGTCTGAATAGTTTTGCCCGGCACCTTATACATAAACTATTTCTGTGCTATCTGGCATTGAACAGCTCAATTTAAGCAAAAGTTGCAGATACGCCCTTTCGAGTTAAAACAGCAGCTTCGTCTTCCCACCCTTCCGCGAATGCCGATCTCGCGCACGCTCCTAGCGAACCACGATTCGCAGAGCACCCTGTACATAGCCAACCGAGGAACATGGCCGTTCCTTCTGGTTCTGTATTCTCGCGATCCAGCGGACGCGTGAAACGGCACCTGTGGAAGCTGCCCGTCATCTTGCGCGATAGAGAGCAGCCACGGTATCGCGATCGTACATCACGCGCACCGTTTTAATTACGGTGTTCCCGGCTGCTAAACAATTATCCACGGAACGGATCGTTGCGCGCGCGCGCGCGCCGCGATCGGTTTCCCCCCTTTTAATTTCCAACGGGCTTGTGTACGTGGGCCCTCAGGTGGCAAATGAGGGGAAGGGTCTCGGGGGTGGGACCGCGGGGTCTCGTGTAATTTCCATCGAGTGGGTGGATACCCATTATTTCGCATTACAGACACCTTACGGGGCCCCATCGCTCGGCCGAGTCGCGACTTCGCGTTACGTTCGCACGTCTTCCTCCCTGTTAACGCTTCCTCCTCGCCCTCGCGACTTCGCTATCCCCCATCGGCGAATGAGGGGGAGGAACGCGATGGTTTCGGGTCGCAGAACGCATCAGACACGCGAAGGACAGCTCCAGAGATCGTGGTCGTTTTAATTTTCTAATATTATTATTATTATTATTGTTAACGGGAAAACCCTTTAGTAAGCAAAAGATACACAGCATAAAGCAAAATATACATGTAAACAATACAAAATAACTTAAAATAACTTAAAATAAAATAAAGTAAAATAAAATAAATAAATAATCGGTGTGAGTACTTAATATAACATTAACGCATCAGATCAAGTGACCTATACCGTAACGAACGCCCACACAAAAGTGATCGGAGAATTATCTTCGATAGGTATTGTTACTCATTGGTGTTGAAAAAGAGGGGTGCTAGGAGGATTCAGAGAGTGAGTACACGTGGATCTAAGGGTGTCCTAGAAACTACGATGGGGTTGAAGCGTCACAGTAAGTCAGGGGTTCTTAACCCTCTAGGGAAGACTGGGACTCCTGAGTCCCATTCAGATTAACACATTTTTATTTACGTTCCATCAATAAGATCGAGATTTGATAGGTATAGCGACCTTTAGTAGGCAGAGAAGAAACTGTTGTACCATCAGAACCCGAAATTAAACTTTTTTTTTGTTATATTGTTATAAACAAATTAAAAAAAAATAAATAAAAAAAAACTAACGAGTAGTTTCCAAATCCGAAGTATAAAATAGACTATTTTAACATAAACAAAAAGTGGTTTCGGCGCACTGGTTCGGTCAGTTAAATAATTTAAAAGCTAATTTGCAATTTTAACAATTATAAATTTCCGACGTTTCGGTCTGCGGTTTAGACCTTTTTCAAGGAAAGATATTTATAAAGTATACTGCGTTCGCTTTAGAGTCACACGTTTGATGCGACGTGTAACACACGAGTCGGTTGTAGCATGACTGAGGTAAACATAACTTGGAGGACTATTTAAAGGTGAAACAAAACTGTGGCTAGAAACGGAGTCAAAAGAAAGACCATTAAATATTAAGAACGAATTTAACAATTATTGACAGAACAAACATTTTCAACCTCACAACAACTGTGAAAATACCACTAATTGATGTTCATGTGGTAAAGGTCAAACGCATTAGGATATATGACCAAATGATTACATAATATAATTTTATTATGTATAGATGAACTGGTTATACTGGCCACAATTGAAGTGAAGACTCTATTGGAGGAATTACATCATAAAGCCTTATTGCTTTAGTAAAGTTGCGTAGTACTCTTGTATTTTAGGTGTTTCATACCTAAGGTTTACGCTTGGTTGTTTAATCATATGCAACGTCTCCAACAGAATTCTGCGACTCCAATTGGCCTCTCTATCAATAATTTTAACATTATCGAAGTCACATCTGTGATCAAATTCCAATGCGTGTTTCGGTAGGGCAGTATGTTGTGGGGGTGGTAGGAAAATTTTAACGCTCAAAAAAATTCTACGTTAAGTTTAAAACGTCCCCGTCCCTAGAGGGTTAACCTACATTCCACATAGATTCCACAAATCTGTTGATCGATATATTCGCAACTGTACCCCCATATAGCAAGTTTCCTGTAGCATTCCAAACTCTGCATTCACCGCACCTGGAGAGCAGTCCTCCGAGCCGGGTACAAGCTTCGCGAGCCCACCAAAAGGAACCCCTGTGACGAAAAGAAGGTTAAGAACCCCTGGACCAGGTGCACGTGGAACCGTGCACGCGCCCCCGCTGGTTCAAATGAACCGTGGCGGGCTCCTTATGAAAATTAATTGACATATCGATCGGTGGCGATGCGTGCGCACGGCGAGGGCTTCGTGCCGGCCGGGGCGGCCGATAAAAAAAAAAACCGTCGCGGGGGAAGAAAACAGTGCCGCGGAAAAGTTAGGCGCGACTGACAGGAGGAGGCTGGAGGATCGAGGGCCGCGATTGACGCAACGAGGACGGACGCGCGTAATTACGGCGCACGGGGATGTAACGCGACCTTTAATCGCGGCGCGAGATGAACGTCGATGAGGGCGACCACCGAGCGTTATGCTTTCGCGTCACGAAGGGTGGAAGGGTCCGCGGCCGTCGTAAAAATCGAGGCAGTCGTAATTAATTCACACCTACGTGGCGGGCGTGGCGTAAATCTTGCGTGCGCTCGCCGAGGAGAGAGGCTCGTACGTCGAATGAAATTCAACGGCGAATCGGCGCGATAATAAAAACTCGCTCGTCGCGCTTGGTCTCGTTCTCGCATTTGTTTATCGCGTCTCGTGCCAGGAACGACGAGCACGCCTGGGACAGCCGCCTCTCCGCCGCGATTAGGAGGAGCAGGCCGGATAATATAATAACCGAAAGGAAGAAAAAGGCGGCGTAGATATAAAAATAAATAGTCGAAGGAACGGAGAACCCGACGTGCCACACGCAGAGACCACGCGAGACGTGTTTATAGTAATGAGCCTTGTCGTTATTTGTCCAGCGAAAGGGATTTATCGAGATACCTCGGTGAGATCTTGTTGCTCGATCTTCTTCTTCTTCTTCTTCTTCTTCTTCTTCTTCTTCTTCTTCTTCTTCGTCGTCGTCGTCGTCGTCGTCGTGGTCTTCTCTCCTTTCCCGTCCTCTACCCTCGATGTCTCCTTATTTCCTCTCCGCCGCTTGCTTTTCTTTCCTCTCTACTTACGGGTCTAGTGATGGCCATTCAATTCCACCCGTCGCTGCTTTTCGAGCGACTCGCTGGTATGAAGGGTTCGAGTCGTCGCGGGGATCGTTTATAAAAATTCGAGGCGGTCAGATGGCCCGGAGACGTTGGAATTTCTCGATTACTTGGAACGCAACGGAGATTGGCGATGGGTATGGATACGTTTCGCCTATAGCGATGAAAATGTAGTTTTAAACCAGTGCTAGTCATTTTCAGCGGCTGCTTAAACGTTTGCGCCAGCTTCGGAGGGTTTTCTAGCGTTTGGAAAGGTTTGGAGAATGCCCGCGGCCGTTTGTCTTTGAACAATTTCTCCGCGCTTCGAACGACTCGACGCGTCTCGTGCCCATCGCTAGCCTCGAGGCTGGTGGGTCCGCCGGGTTCCCTCGAACGGACTAAACTTTCGCCTGGTGATTATTAGTGGTGACGAATGCTGACAACGACACCTTGTTAACAAAGGTAAAGATCGCCAACGAGTTAAGATCGGGGGAACCGCTGTGTTCCTTTTAGTAGAGGGGTCTTTTTGTTGTACCGCTTTTTCCTTGAATACGCATCTCTCCTCTCCACTCTCACTGACTATGCTTCGAATAACTACGGCGCCTCTTCTCATTTAATTAAAAGAGCAGAAGGGGCAAAAAACTTGTGCGAAAATGTTGCAACACTCTTGGAGTAAAATGCAATTTCTCGTTCACATCCGTCGGGTGTTTTCTTAAGTAAACCAACTAAATGAAACTACAGTAAATAGCCTATCGTGGGAAATAATTACACGTTCATTCCCTTAACAATTAACAAAAGCTGTACAACGCTAAACTCAAATCCACCTTACTGTTGATTATTTCTCTGACTCACTGTATAGGGGAAAGGTGGGATAGTTGATCACAGTTTTGTTTTTTTATTGAAATAATAATAATGGTTTGCTTTGTTTGTATTTAATTATGTAAGTTGTGATTCTTAGAGTATTCTCAATATACTTTGACAAATTTGAGAGCTGAAAACTAATTTTAATGACAGAATTTTAACATTTTCTGGCAGTGGCGTTATGCACAAGTATCCCCCACTGAAGGGGAGACTTGATCAGTGAACTTTCAGAGTAAATAACACATTAACTTTCTAAAATATATTTTTTATCTTCGTCAATAACATGAAATAAAGGGAATATCATAAAAAGAAAGTAAACTATAACAAACTTGAAGGAATTACTGAAAAAATGAAACCGAAGAATTAAACTCTATGACATAAAACAACATAAATGCATTCTTAAAAGACATTTCACTTAGATATCATCTGATTAAGATGATGATAAAGAAAAGATTTTCCTTCTCACTTTCTTAGCCGTATTTTTCTGTTTCATTAGCCGTTCTATGGTTCTTTATTGGAGCATTTTCAGCTGTTCAAGTATCCCACCTCACGCACTGATCATGTATCCCTCAATGCACTCGATTTGAAAAAGATGAAAAATTAAACTTACCATAAATATTTAGATAAATCAATAAATAGCATTAATTGACTCGAAATTGCCGTTTTTACTTAGTATATTTCAAATCGTTGAAAATGCAACATTTACTCGAAAAGGAGGAAGAACAAGCAGACCGAAATATTTACTTTTTGGCTGCAAATAAGATCGAAGCTTATAACAACATTATTCTATGCTCCCAAAAGAAAACTGCAACGTGAAGTGTTGCGATGATGTAAACATTATCACGCTAGCGTGACAGCAGGCACAAATTGCCAATATATTAAGTAAAAAACTGATTTGATCATGTATCCCCGCTGATCAACTATCCCACCTTTCCCCTATCGCTTCCACGTCCCCAAAATTTACAATTTCCTACAAAACCGAAGCGCAAATTATAGGAAAACGAAACGCACACGCGCGACTGAAAGGCGCAAAAATTTCCCATGCAGAAACGACACCTCCGCTGGCCCCGGCCCCCCGAAAACACAAATCATCCGAATCGTCACGCATTAAGAGCGTATTACAGTGATTGGAAAGTGATAACCGTAATAACCACGGCACGGAATACCCGTTGTACAGGCGGGTCGAGGAGGCGTCGACCGATCAGGGAATCAGCTTTAAATCGCCGATAATTTCTTTCTCCATCCTCGTCCTACGTGAGGGGGACGTGCCGTGGGTATCGAGTGCCAGGTACCGGGTGATCGGCTCGTAAAATTTTCTGACAACCATATTATCCGGATCTTCGAATCGTCCGGTTTGTTCACCAAAAAACCGCCACCACCCTTCTCACGCCCCCTCTCAAATAACACCGGGGAAAAAAATCTTCAAAATAGATGTCAACCGAAGAACGACAGAGAACGATCTCGAAGGAGGACTCTTGGCGTGGTATTTACAAGTCCGGGAATAAATTCGAGCGGAGAGGAGCGACTTCCGCGTGAGCTTCGTACAAATCACCAGGATTGTCGCACATTACGTGGCGTATTACAGTGATCCGCCGCGAGATAGCCTTAATAACGTGGCAACAAAGTACATGTATATAGGCGGGCAGTCGAGGCGTCGACCGCGGAGAAAATCATCTTTAAACCGCCGATAATTTCTTCGTTCGTCCTTTCTCCGGCCCGAGGGGGCGGTAAAAGGGTGGCCGGGGGGGCGGGAGGGGCGGGAGGGGCGCGAGGATGAGCGGTGCCCCGGTGCAAAGTATATCGAAAGGCGCGAGGGTCACGAGGCGGCACGTTCGGTGCCCCAGCCACGGTGTGATCTTATTATACGCGCGAACCGATGATGACCGTGTTTAGGTGTTGGCTTGCCAGATTTAAGAATACACCGGGGCCCCTTCTGCATCGACGATTATGGTAACGAGGCCTCTTTAGTCACGTTGACGTACACCTTATTCGCGCGTTCGCGTTCACGCCGCCTTACACCTTCCACGTGCACGGGCGTGTGCGTGCACGGCCGTCCGTATACCGGTTCCCCGGCGGTTTATCCGTAGCCTCCTTATTGAAACTTTGTGGTCACCACGATGGCGGACCGGTCGCCTCGGGAACTGTCAAAAAGCGTTAGACACGGGGTCGTAGCGACGCGTCCGAGACGATTCTCGATATTTCGTCGGGAGGATCCTACGGTTCGCGATCAGCCGGAGCTTTGATCCTTGGTCGTTGGAGGAGTCAATTTTTAATAGCTAGAGACGCATTCGTTCCCTATTTCGCTGGGAAGATTGTGTCCAGACGCTTGGAGGCGCGACGATTGGCGAGAGGTCTCCCGGGAAGGGATCTCCGGCTTGAGAGGGAACGGGTATCGATTCTATAAAGGGTGTCGCGAACGTATCCAGCTATCGTAGAAGGGATCGCGTATCTGCGTGTTCGGAGAAATTAAAAAGAATTGATTCACGAGGAAGGATGGTTGTTCAGGGTAAACTGAGGGGCATGCCGATGGCTTCGCGGGGGACTCGGATGGAGGTGAGCTTCTGTAATTATTCTTCCAGTGGGATCTAAGATATTTTTGCAATTCTTTGATAGCTCTATGTTTGGTAACTAATTTACTAAAATATGGAGGGAACATGATAGGGGAAAGGTGAGATTCAAGTCGCAAGGTTCCCTTTTTTTGCGGGAGGAAGTTAGTCGATCCGTTTCCCCAAAGTTCCTTCGATCCTCGACGTTGTTTTCTCGTGATCTGGTGTCGTCGGAGGTGTCGCGAGATTTCTCACGAATTCAGGCACCAGTTACCAGAGGGGTTGCCGTCCGCGAGGGTGTAGGGAGGCGTTGGACGATGCTGCGGGTACGCGCAGACGCGTTAATGGCCGCGAGAGAGCCGAGGCTTCGATGTCATTTCTTGTTTGCGATGCTCTGTTGCCGGTGTGAGATATATCGGGCCTAATGACAGGCCACGTAGCGCCGACGTACGCGAGCCTCGCACCCCGGAGCTTCTTTCTATTTCGAGTCAAGCGGACCTTCCTCTTCTCTCCTGCCCTGCAGGGGTTGGCCGTCAATTTTCCTCGCTTTCCACCGTCGTTCATTAAAACCTGTGCTTCGACTCCATCGTCGCAACTGTCAGCGACTACTCGAATCAGGTGTACCCAATATTCCAAGATTTCTACAGAAATACCTTGTCGCTCTTCATCTGTAACTTCAATCCCACCAGCACAACTATATCAGTGAGTAGAGCGCACTCGGATCAGGTGTACCCAATACTCCAAGATTTCCCCGGAAATATTCCAGCACGCTGTATTCCCTCCAACCGAAGCACTCCCCCTCCGTCCCCGATTACCCAAAAGCTAGAAACGATCCAGTGCACGTCCCCACAAAGGCAGCGCCCGTCATCCGCCGCAAAAGTGTCCTGAATCGTCCAGCTGATATCATCGACCAGCCTGTCGCTGGAGCAGCAGCGGCGCGGATCTGTATCTGGTGCCGACGAAATCGGTATTTTTGCTTAGGCGACGGATAGCCCGTGTGCCGAGGAAGATCGTATATCGCGTTCGGCGAGCAGAGGTGGTCGGCTGCGGCGGGTTTCCTCGCGCTGGCGGCATACCTAACCGCGAGCGCCGTGTCTTGCCATTTTCCAAGCTGGCTGCTTTATTATTGGCACGGGGCCTTAAATCTCGCGGCCGCTCGTAGGCCGTGCTGTTCGTCGAAGCGTCCGCCATGGCAGCCGAGTTGTTGCTGGCCATAATACATTATGCCTACCTAAGGCTGTTACTGGCCACCTCGTGCTGGCGCGTTAAGTTATTAGAGAATCAATTACTCCTTGCTATTGTTTATGACGGCCCAAGGGTCTGACGTGCCCTCCCGCCCCCTGCCGGCCCGCTCCCCCACCCCCCCACCCACCCCCGGAACCCCCGCGCCACTCTCTTCTTTTCCCGTCCATCCCTTCGTCCTCGTTTCGCTCCCCGTGCCATCCTTTCTCCATAGCCGTTCATCGTACTGTCGGCGCTCTTCCGACCGTCTAAACAGGCCTCGTTTGTAGCCCCGCTCACCGAACACCGAACATCCATCGAGCCGTTCCCTTAACGAACGATCGTCGATCACGCCTCGCTGCCGCGACAATCGCGGAACATCCTTCCCCTCCGAGGAGAGGAGCAAAGGCTCGGCATCGACGTTCGAGCCTCCGTGAACTCCGGGTGAAATCCAGACGATGTTCCTTTTAGAACAGATCAGCCTGGCCGTCGTGTTACGCTCGCCGGCGAATTTCCCAACGAATGTGGAACGACAGGGACAGGGTCTCGCGCGGTGGCGCACAGGGGAGATGGAGACGGCGCTGGAGGACGAAGGCTGCGATGGGTGGTCGATCGTGCATGAATGTTTCATGGCTCCTAACTATCCACGAAACATGATCGATGGCCGGTTAGCACTCCACTACGCCGAGCCCTTATGGCGGGGGCCCGCGGCCTGTCTTCGTTGCGTGCGTGTGATTACACAGCCTCGGCCGTCGGGGCCCGCCCGTACGTGTCCCTGCGGTGTGGTTGCGCCGGGCGTAGTTCATAAATACGCCGCCATTTGGCAGTAAATCTTGGTAGCCACCGAGAGAGCGGCGGCCGAAGGTGGTCTCTCTCGTCCTCGTCGCTTCTCCGCCGGCCCTCTCCGTTGTTAATTACCGTGTTTTAACACCTAGCCCCACGCCACTTCTCGCCCCCTCGCTCTTATTCCCTGTCCGGCGGGGCCCGGCCGACAGGGCCGTCTTCCGCTGAGCTTTCTAACCGGTGCATCGGGCTTATCAACTTCAACGGCGCGACGCCATAGATTCCAGATGGACGGGTGTATAAGCCAGCGGCAGTGGGCGGGCAGTGTAGAGGCAGGGGAGAACTTGGGAGGGTGGTTTCGGGGGATGGGGTTGAATAGATTTGAGCTTGCAGGGTAATATTTTGAACTTCTGTTATTGCTTCCGAACTCCCTTCTTGGGTACTCTTATTTCTTCCTTATTTCTTCTACCCTTGTTGTTGGTCTTTGATAAGGGACACTGGATCATTTAGATCGCGGTAATCGCACTGAATTTGGTTTATCTGTTCGGGGACTGAGGAGTGTTTGAGTATGATTAAGTTGAGGGGTGGATCACTCGAATCGACTGGACGCAGTGATTGATTTCCCCGAGCATAGGTAAGTAGGTGGGAGGACAATCGATCAGGGGATCGATCGCGGGATGCCCCGGCCCTGGGGCGACGAAATCACTCGTCCCAGAAGCGACCGCGCCCAATGGGAGCTCGGATTTCAGCATTTTTCGCAGCAGCCCGTCGGGCCCGCCGTTAATTATACATTTGGCAGATATTACTGCTACCAGTTCCTCGTAAATCCCTTCCACCGAGGCTGCCTCGGTATTTTAGAATAGGCCCAAATAGAAGTGTGGCACTACTCTATCCTCCAAGTTCCCACGCCTTGCTTCGCATCTCACTCTACCACAACCCCTGATGCTGTCCAAATCATTCTCATCAAACGCATATATTTTAAGAATATTTTTAGTTTCTTTTATTTCAGACGATCCTGTCACGAGTTCTGATGGCGCCCATCGAGAGCTCTAAACTCTATAGTGGTACAATGAAATGCCGTCTACCTAACGCAAGAATTGACAAAGTTCAAACAATAATTTTTTTATTTCTTCTTCAAATATGTAGTAATAAAGTCCAAAAAGCTTTTTTACTGTATGTTGTGCAGTTTCTCTTTTTTTTTTAATTCACGAAAATCGCGTATTTTTCAAGCGTTCTGTCAGGGGGGTATCCTTAATGAAAGTTGGTGTTTCTTCCATAAACTTCGATACGATGAACAAGCCCCTCCTATCCCCTAAAACTACTAAAATCGTATTAATCTGAACGTTAACTACCTGAACGGCTAGATCTTGACTACCTATTCCACGGTAGGTACTCGCTGGAATTTATATTCCACGCGGCTGGTCTCTTCTCTGGCCATTAAAGAATGCCAGAAAAATTCTTCCAGGAATCCTGGCCCTCCTGATAGCGTTCTGGACAGCCGGCATTTATCAAGACCAACGGGCGTCTCGTTAGCTATATATGCAACGTATTCGCACCGTCGTGTCGGCCGACAGATAATAACTGTGCCTCCTGTATCTCTAATTGTCCAGGAGAGGGTAAACGTAGAGGCGGTGGCACCTAGTTGAGGCCTCTTCGCGGTTCCTCCGCGCGTCGGACGGAAGATAAGGATCGGGGTTGTTGGCCACCTCGGTTCAACCTCCGGCACCGGCTACGAGGAACGGGCGCTTTCGGTTAGACCGAGCCACCGAAGAAATATGGCGGTTGGGAATTAATATGCGCCGGATGGCATACGAATAGCGTTACGCAACTATAAGTCAACCCGCAAATTGATAGTAAATTGGGGGTGCTGACGGAGAACGCGTCCCTCTGGCTCTTGCCCCTCCTAAGATTCAATTGAAAGGAAACTTGCCACCCTCCACTTCAATATTCCCAAAACGCTTAAACTGCCTCGATCTACGTTCCACATACATAGAATACCGGTTTCTGAAAAAATTTTTCACACGTGTTTGTTGTTATCGGCAATGGCCCACGTTGAAGGGCTGAAAACAGCCCCTGAAGTTCGGGGTAATAATCGAAAACATATTTTCTGGAATATCTCGAGAACTATTAGGCGGAGAACGATTATTTTTTAAAAGATGAGTCCAGCCTCCTGCTCCGTTTTTAGAAGATTTCAGAAAGTATGTTTTCGACCCCCGACTTTAGAAGCTGTTTCCACCCCTTCGACATGGATGTTTGCCGATAAACAAAGAATAGATACGTGTCAAGTATTGTTCACTATTCTGCAAATCTGTGGATTCTCATCAAAATCGACGTGCGCGGCTTCGACATGCTCCCCTGTTAGATCCAGTATTACAAAGAACGCTCCGATTCCTCAGCCTAACCGAGGGTGCAAAATTTGGTAAATAAGGTGATTTCACAATTGCCCCGCGACATATCGATAGGCCCGATTGTCGTGGCGCGCTGGCGCGCGAGAAGAAGGGCGTGACGTATGGTACCCCGGGGTCCTACGATACGAAAGCGCCTCTCCCCAAACAGCACCACCACCGTGGCTGCTTATATTATTACCGGCATACATATTTATGCGTGGAACACGCGAGGCCTCGATGCCTGGTGGAGGGAGGTGAACAGAAGAAGAGACGAAGCAAGAGTACGAAGCGAACGAAGAAGGGTTAGAGAGAGAGAGGGGGGGCGTAGGAAACGAAGAAGAGGAGAAAGACGAGGAGAGCGAGGAATGCGCCAGAGAGAGAGGACAGCACACGTTGGTTCGGTTGAGTTAGTTATTACTGAATCAATTACCCGCTCGTATTTATAGAGTGTAGCGTGTTTCTTTTCTGTTCCTCTCGACGCTCGCCACTCACTAGCCCTTCTTCTTCTTCTTCTTACCTCCTCCGACCACCCCGGCCACCCCCTCTTCGCCTGACGTTGTCTTCCCGCGCGACTCTTCGACCGGATCGAGAAGAATCTCCGCCGCGAAGATTGCGTCGAGATACCAGCGGAAATTCATGGTGTTCCACGAAACATACGGTGTCCGTCGCTGGGCGGACGCGACTCCTGCGCGAGGTCAACGGTTTCCTCTGCACCCCGCGTTTTCGGGGATGCCTCGGCTAGGTTGCGTTGGAGGGTATTGGGTCGCGGTTGCTTCGTGTCGAAATTATCATCGAAGGTAGAGCTGATCTTCATTTGGCTGAATCGATAAGCGTAGATAGTCCACGCGAGGCATTGGGAGCAAAAACGGACTAAGGCACATTGAAAATAATTAATTTTTCCTATTTTATGTGATTAGTACAGTCTAGTGGAATACATTATTGCTACTAACTCAAGTTCGCAAAAAATGTGGGTTAGTCCGTTTTTGCTCTCAATGCCTCATATAATGGTTTACCATCGAGTACAATACCCCGTGAATTATACTACTTAGCCATCTATACCCATTCGCGGTAACAACCTTTCCTCGCTCTTTTCCTTCATCCCTAGTTTCTCACGTTTAAATTGCACCCAACTTGGGGCCATTTTGGTCCCATCGCGATAGAAGCTTCTTAACGTCCTCCGACCTATCAATCGGCTATCGAAGATCCAACCAGGAATTGCGACGGTGGGGATCCTGATAGACCGCTGCAGACCCTGTACGGAGCACGTTCCTTGTGCCAAGCTTCCCATGGTCCCCGTGACCGGCCACGGGACCAACGTTAGCAAAACAATTACCCACGCCTCTGTTCCTCTACCGCTTGCGCGGCCCCAGCAAGTAGCCAGGCTATTTACGACTATTGCCTGTTGCCCTGGCTCGTTTCATTAACGATGCATTGCCGGATGCCGACGGCAGTGGTCCCCAAAGTCACCGACTCGTAAATAGAGGGAGAGGAGACGAGCCACGGGACCCCATTGTGATCATCCGCCTCTTGCTGCCGCGCCGCGAACGCCCGTCCCGCGGCTAGGAAATTGCATTTCAGATTACGGATTGGTCGTCCGCGGGGCCCCCAGGGTTAATTACCCCCCACGGGTGTATAATGCCGCCTGAACGTCCCAACGATCGACGGTTGATTTCCTAACCATAGACGCGCGATAGGAGGCGAGTGAGCGATCGATTGGTCGTTTTATGGGGCCCATTACGCGTGTGCAGATGCGCACTGGAATTACCATTTTCGATTTAGATAGATTGAATTGAACGTGCCGAGGTAGCTAAGTAGTTGCAAATTGTGCTTTCACCCGTTCTTCTAGTAGGTACCGCAGAACTGTTTTCTACATAGGGTGCGGCTGGAAGGATGGTACAAGCGGGCAGGACTTACGGGGAGGTTGCGGTCTAAAAATCGACTTTTTTTTTATTTCATTTCTCGAGTGTTCAACCTTTTAGGAATACGTGTTTAAAAGGATTTGTTGAAATTCGTAGAATTCCCGAAGTTATAGGCATCTGAGTAGCGGTAAATGGATGGGTAACACTCGGCCACTCGGCACTCACGGAAAACTTTAAACGCGTTCATCTCCCAAACAGTGTTTTCAAAATCGGTGGAACCTGTATCTCCAAAAGTTCTTATCCGATTCGACTGAAACTTTTTATATTTTGAAGAATATACTTCTGGCTCGGGGAAAGACCAGTCAAATTTAAAAAAAATTGAAAATTTATATGTTTTAAAGGCGTTGAAAGGACTAAAAATAAAGGGAAAAAGTGACTTCAAACTTCAAGTGTCGTTATTTTCTCAAAAAAATGTCATTTTTGTAATTTTTTCTGGTTTAGTCCAACGATCGAGTTTCATGCAAAGTTTTCGAGAAAATCGTTTTTCATATTTTCGCACACGGAATTCAGCCGCACCCTGTTTAACATGCATAATTAAATGAGTAGAAGTATGCCGAAATGATCAATCGATACGAAGATCCTCACCTCCTTCTGGTTCGTTGTGCAGAACTAATTGAACCACTGACACAGATCAGGGCGCCGGACAGCCCCGTTTTCGAGCACAGGATACTTGGTGCCCCAAAAAGTAGCCAAAGAAAACGTCCCCCTCGTAGACCCGATTCGACTCGGTGTCTTCTACGGGGAGGACCGCCAGCTAGTGGACCAACCATCGGGTTGCAACAACGTTGGCATACTCGCAGTCGATGGGGGACGACTCCCGTTTCATGGGACCCGGCAGCGTCGACTCCCACGTCGTAGGACACGACAACGGCCACCCCCCGAGCTGTGCAACCTAATAGCGACGACCCCCGAGTCGTTTGACTGGTTGTATCCAGAAAAGCCCCTATTATACAATTGAATGGACCCGTCGGAACGCCACGTAAATGATTAAATTTAGGAAAGAAGGATATGTATCGACGAAGAAACGAGGTGTAACGTCGAGCCCAGCCAGCGAAAGGATGAATTCGTTTGGACACGATAATGAGGGGCTCGTCAAGCCGAATAATGATCCGCGTGTGTCTCGCTCCCCCTAAACCCTGCGCCCGTCGCTCCCTTTATCCTTTAATACGCCCCCGAAAGGCGCATCAACGGGATTCAAAACCGAAATCACGGGTAATGCAGCGGCGCCACGTGCCACTAATATCTGTGATAATGCTCGCGTGCTGCGAATCTGTTTTCGCGAACCGCTCATTGTAGTTCCCAGTCGTCCATTAGCATTATGCAACTCGCAGCGTCTCTCCGGTGAGAATACAAGCCTCCGCGAATATTGAACGATATTTCCTGTAAAAATGCATATAGGGCCACTCGGAGTGGCCGCTTCTACTGTGCCCTTCAAAAGCTAGGACGCTCGGTTACCCATTTTCTGCGGACTTCGGCGATGCTCGCAGAGAAGCGGCTCGCGACGCTCCAGGCCCGGCCGAGGATTTTTCCTACGACCTGTAAATTCCACGGCCGCGTAATGCTGTCCAATTAACGCGCGGCCGTTTCAACTGAGCGCCACGACCCAGATCTTCCCTCCCCGGACCTGTTGTGTACCTGTTCGCGCCGCGACCCTCGTACGTCGTACGCGAGGACATACGACGTCGTTAATGCGTGCACGGAAGTTTTCCTCGTAACTGATACTTGTCTCCGTTCTCCAGTTACCGCGGAGGAATGGTACCGCGCCAGGGTACCATGACCACCTCAGCCGTCGCATTCGTTGCGCTCGAACGTGCAATTTCGAGACGGGTGCCCCTTCCTTCCACTTCGTCTGCTGCCCTCGATACGGTTCTTCCCTCCAGGCCACGCCGATCGTCTTGAGAATCGTTCCGGGGACCCATCCAGCCCGGCGACTCCTCGGCGTCCGACATTGCTCGCCTGGAACAATTGAAAGTGGTGTACCGTGGGACATAGCCCATTGAAGACGAATGGCCACTCGAACCGCGCGATACAGTGGCACTTTGCGATGCCGGTCGCTGGCTTGAAATTGGAACCGAAGCTGCCTGTGCACGCGGCGAGATCGGGGCAGCTGAAAGTGGACAGTTGGGGGGGGGGGGGACATTTGTATTTGAATTCTAAAACGACACTGTGCAGAAAATTTTAATGGTCTCTATAAATGTGTTAATAGATGGTAGGATATCAAGCTTTCACTCCCAATTTTCCCAATTTCCTTACTGTAGAGGATAACCGCTGAAGATACCTGAAGAGAAATGCGAAAGAATTGTTCGGAAAGGTTAACCGGTTAACTGGCACGGTCCTTTTCACCATTCGGGCCCAAACTGGTACCATCGAATAATTAAGTGAATCACACAAAATTTGGTATACAAGGGGGTTTTTGAGTCGCTGAACCGATTCCGGGGGTAATTTTTTTCATCTGACACCCCCAACCCCTAAAAAAATAGAATTTAGGGGTGAATTTGTCAATACTTTACTAAACCTTTTTTTATTTGTGAAGTTTTCTTGTCTATAATTCGATCGCAGCAGTTACTTTTTTCAATGCCACCCCCAACCCCTGAAAAATAAGGGTTCAGGGGTTTGATTTTTTAGTTTTTTTATTTTCTACGAAAAAGTTTCGAATAATTTTATACCTGAATTCTTCATCCATAAATTCCACAAGTGCTTTTTTTTATCCGCGATCCCAAAAACCCCTATATACAATTTGGTTCGGCCATTTTGAGTCTGCCATATTGAATTTTACAATTCCGATGCGAAATTCAGATTCAGCGACCCCAAAAACCATTACATACCAAGTTTCATTCAAATCGATTGAAAAACAAAAAAGTTATTCCATTTGATCATATATGATACATTGCCAGAATTGGCCAAATTTTTGTTTGATCATATATGATACATTGCCAATTAACCGGTTTAGGGAATTTTGAAATATTCCAGTTTCAGGACCTCGGAGTGTCAGATACGCTTTAAGGGGGTATAGGACTATTGAACGACTGAAATCGACGGTTTCTTGTCGGTTGAATTGCTTAGATACCAAATAATCGCCGTACTGGCACTTTTCACAGTTTTTTATGTACGCATTAACGAGTAATGTAAAATAAAAAAATTGTCAGAATGTTGAAAATTATTCAAGTTATTTGACGCTAAAGATGGTCCCGCGTAGCGCGCAGCTGTAATTGGTGTACATAGTCCCAGGTGAACCAATCATCTAAAAGCAAAATGCTTTGGGATGATTAGTTTCTGCACTAATGCATATCATGTGGAACTTTGGTGGCGAATTTAAACAAACATTGTAAAAGTTACACACGAATGAAGTTTTTTCCACATTTTTATGGGAAAAAAATCGTGTTTAATGAGTTATAAAATGTGTTTACAAACATCCAATGTTAATGCGGAAATTCCACACGATAGGGAAAGGAACTACAGCTCCAGTTAAAATTTTAAGTGAAAATATTAATTCGTTCAAGAGTTATGATGTACACCGTGTTTGAAAATGTAGATTCTAGATAAACGGCTTCAAAGTTAACTCCCATACGCCAATACCGCTCTGCGAGGCCGTTACTCGACGGTGCACTCAATTACGTTCAGCGCTATAATTTCCGTAATTATTCGAATTTCCTCGCGATACATTGTTGTAAATGTTCACAAAAGAATGGCACTTTCAGAATTAATACTGATAAAAAAATCGATTTTTCGAAATTTCAATAGTCCTATACCCCCTTAAAAGCGTCACAATGTCGTTGTATGTATATTTAAGGTGTTATTGAGATCCTGAGGAGAGTCCTTAAGATCCTCGACACCCTTAACGCCCTTAACATTATAACCCCCGGAGAATCCTTCTTCCTGCCACGGAAAATAAAAGTTGAAATTCACGAGCCACGGGTTTCTCTTTTTAATGAAACGTCCCCCCGGCAGGGATGATGGACAGAATGCCTGAAAGGGCCCCTTTCTCCATGTGTACGAAACAGGAGCCACTCCGTGGCATGGAAACCACGAATTAGAGCGAATCACAAGAGAAGACAGGCTCACACGACCTACCCTCTTGGCGCTATGATCTCGTTACGCGACACCCTCGCCTGTTACCCCCTGTCGGTGTTTGCGCCGGTCCCCTTCGCCAGCCTCCGCCTCGCGATCTCGTATAGAAGCACGGGTCGGGCACGTTTCACGGTGTGCACGTGAATCAACACGTGGCCAGAGGCGATGGATTTCGATAATAGGTTTTTTGGAGGCTTGTCGATGCCGATCACCATTCCCTGCGAGAAAAGGCGCGTGACAAGTAACAGTCGGTTAATTACACGTAACCTACACCGTTATTTCCGAGTTCAAGCTTTAATAATTTGTCACCGTAGCCTGAGAACTCCTACGCGACGCTTGTTTCACCGAGGAATTGGGAATCTCGGCATCTTCCTGGGGCAGAAGCTTATTCTAAACCTTCATCTTCAGATCTGCAACTGCTAAATCTTCGACTAACAGCATAGGTTAATAGTGTTGCCCGCTATTTTTAATGATGGGAACCCCTGGTTGGACCAATTAGTTCTCTTTCTATGCAGGAAGGCATCGTTAGGTGCTCAGGTTGTTTGGAGGTTGTTTATCGGGGGGTGCTGGGCATTTAGGGGATGATACGCGAAGGCAACAGTATGGGGTGGCTTTCGAACATGGTGTTCCACGTTACGGACACCCCTCGATGTGTATCGATTATACACCCCGCAGAACGCGGTCGGGGCTCGTCCAGGGACCGTTTTAATTATCCATTGGAGTAATTACAAAAGGGGCCCGGCGGTCGGTAAGTCACGAGTGATTTCACAAACACCTTTCGCTTGCCTCTTGTTGCTCCCCGGCGTACTCGTGAATTATTTCGGCATGGCGGAGCAACGTCGAATACCTTGAAGTTTTGCAGTCGCTTCCGCGAGCGCTCGCGGAGGCTTCGGGGTTTTTAATTAGTCGCCCCTTACCGCTGCGAAGTTTTAATTACGGTGGAAGAAGCCTCGGGAACAATTTCATAGGGACTGGTAATTATCCCTTGGAAAATGGTAATTGAAGATCCCCACCGCTCCGTGGCTCTACTTTTAATATTATATTCACCATTTCAAGCTCTCTGGAACACAAAACGCTTTTGTGCTGTACCTGCTCTTTCGCGCGAATTCGATCTTGGAACATTAGAAACTTCTCCGCACACTTTCGCCCTCGGCCCATCCTATACTGCACACTTCTAACGCGCATTTCTCGCCGCTGCAGTCGCAGCAGCTCCTTTTTTGGACTCCTCAAACTCTGACATAACATTGAACGACGGTTTCCATTTACATCAGCGTACCTACACCAGCCGAATAGGTGTACGTTATAACCAGTTTTGTTGCTCTGTCGCACGTTCCTCGGAAAAACCACGTCGCTTATGGGACAGCCGGACACACAGGTATACAGCGGTGGTCAGAGGAAACTTTAACACTCACATTTTTACACGTCCGCGTATCTAACTTGATATCGCGCTTCAAAATATTATCTTGGCATCGCTGACCCATTCTAGCGTACCCTCAATTTTTCGGGCACGAATTCTAAGATGTTAGTTCGGTGCAGAAGTTTAAAATAAAAGGCTTAATAGGTACTCAATATGTTCTAATTTGATGAGAGATCCATAATCAGTGATAATAACAAAAATTAAGACGATATAAAAACTTCACAAAAAATATAGATATTTCAATTGGGCTTTTCGCTTAGGGTGTCAATCATTGTACAGTTTACCCTACGTTAATTTGAGAACCACGTAGTAAATACTTCCAGTAAAAAGGGACACTTCTCTATACCCCATACAGCACACCTCGTTGCAGCAGTATTGCAGGGACGTTGCTGCAATATTACGTTGTTGCAGGTTGCATTGCAATATTGTCGTGCATTATTGGAGTGGCAATGATCCTACAATATTGCAGCAATATTGCAATTTCGTTGCCGTGCAATGTTCCATTGGCAACGATCCTACAATATTTCTGCAATATTGCGCGCACATCGACGTGCAATATTCCAGTGGCAACGGTCCTACAATATTTCTGCAATATTGCGCGCAAAATCGTCGTGCAATATTGTAGTGAAAACTTGTGGAAACATTACAACAATATTCTGAAGCAACTATGACTTTGTCAAAAATTTTCGAAATATGTACATGACGTCGAGTGGATTCTACGGCGTGTTTCATTTAACTGGATACGCACCGCTATATTGCCGAAGAGTTGCAGGATCATTGCCACAATTTTGCCGTTTCGTTGCAGAATCATTGCCGGAACGTTGCAGGACTACATATTCGTAATGTTGCCGCAACTTTGCAAAAATACACACCTGCAATATTGCGAAGGCGGACATAGGACTGAACCTGCAACGTCTCTGTAATGTTATGTTGCAACATTGCCATCTTGCACCGCATCATTGCAGAGACGTTGCTGCAATGTTATGGTGCTGTGTGGGACCTAACATCATCCGAGAGTGAACGAACTCTGCACCGACCTAGTACCATTCATTCCCACGACACTATTTTATTTTCCTCGCCATTCACAATTTAAACATCCCGCTGACGACCACAAACCAAAATACAACAGAATAAAACATATTCTGTGATTCTTCCTGGCAAATAAACGCGAAGGTCAGCGAACCCTTCGTTCTTTATTTACGTAGCGCTTAAAAATCAGTCGGAAGTCAGAGATGCCCGAAGCGCGGGAATTTCGGGACGGGTTATGATACGACTCCTAATTAAGTATGCGAATAAGGGCGGCGGTGGTTGCAAAAAGCCTCCCGTCAATCCTCACCCCGTGGGACATAATTGAGTTCTCCCAGCCGCGGGGGCTCTTCCCCGAGGATGAAGACGAGGAGGGGGCGGCGGAGGTATCTTGGGCTTCTCTGTCCCTCCGTTGGGCTCACGGTACGCGGATGAGTCTACGGGAGGATGGATCGTGGCCACGGGAGGACGAGCAGCCGTGGAGGAGGCTGGAGGAGGTGGTAGGAAAAGGAACGGAGGCGGGTAAAGGGGCTCTCACGTTACCTTCGGTGCGGCCAGGTGTCGGGTTACCTCCGACCTCATCTTCCTCCGTGCCTCCGCGAGTTTGCCACCATCGACATCGGCCGTCTGTACGTCTGTCCTTACGCACGCCTACCATCCGTCCCTGTCACCTTAGTTTCGCACATGTCCCCGGTTTTCAGGGGCCCTCGACGCCCTCGCGCCCGTCTGAGGGGATGATGGTCCTTGGTAGCCGTGGGCGTTCCATCTTCGATCGTCACAATTTGCTTGCTGGGACTCGCTGGTTTTCGCGGCTGCAGGGTGTCCTGCATATTCGTGGAGGGTGGTTAGATCTGGGTTCTCGTACATACGAAGGGGGATCGTCGTCCTATTCTTCAATCGTCGTTGAATAACCGAATCCATTCTCATTCTTGCGGGGCAGGCGCAGCTCATCGCAGT
Organism: Andrena praecox; assembly: GCA_963932275.1. Classification (NCBI taxonomy): domain Eukaryota; kingdom Metazoa; phylum Arthropoda; class Insecta; order Hymenoptera; family Andrenidae; genus Andrena; species Andrena praecox. The sequence goes on along the minus strand of OZ010731.1, from coordinate 50,678,679 downwards.
GGGAGAAAAGGAGAAAAAGGAAGATGGAGGTGAATCTTATTGAATTTCTGCAGTGGGAGGTGAGACTTTGGAAGAGGTACTAATTTGTCCTTTGGATTTACCAGGGATGGTACTTAATCGTACTTCCTAGAATTCAACTTGCAACGACCTTCTGGGTATATTTAGTAGGGAAAACCGGGGCTAGTTGATACAGGGGCAGGTTGATCCAGAAGGTTGACCACAGTACATTTTGGCATGTTTGTCATTAAGTAGTTAATTCAAATAAAAATGAAAAGAATTGAAAACAGAATAACCTATGAACTAGCCCCGGTCTCCCCTACCTATAGGGGAAAGGTGGGATAGTTGATCAGCGGGGATACATGATCACATCAGGTTTTTAATGAATATGTTGACAATTTGTGCCTGCTGTCACGCTATGGTAGTAATGCTTACATTATCGCAACACTTCACGTTGCAGTTTTCTTTTGGGAGCATAGAATAATGTTGTTAGAAGCTTCGATCTTATTTGCAGCCAAAAAGTAAATATATCGGTCTGCTTGTTCTTCCTCCTTTTCGAGTAAATGTTGCATTTTCAACGATGTGAAGTATACTAAGTAAAAACGGCATTTTCTGGTCTATTAATGCTATTTATTGATTGATCTAAATATTTAAAGTAAGTTCAATTTTTCATCTTTTTCAAATCGAGTGCATTGAGGGATACTTGATCAGTGTGTGAGGTGGGATACTTGAACAGCTGAAAATGCTCCAATAAAGAACCATAGAACGGCTAATGAAACAGAAAAATACGGCTAAGAAAGTGAGAAGGAAAATCTTTTCCTCGTCATCATCTTAATCAGATGATATCTAAGTGAAATGTCTTTTAAGAATGCATTTATGTTGTTTTATGTCATAGAGTTTAATTCTTCGGTTTCAGTTTTTCAGTAATTCCTTCAAGTTTGTTATAGTTTACTTTCTTTTTATGATATTCCCTTTATTTCATGTTATTGACGAAGATAATAAATACTTTTTAGAAAGTTAATGTGTTATTTACTCTTAAAGTTCACTGATCAAGTCTCCCTAACCGTTTGATCAAGTCTCTCCTTCAGTGGGGGATACTTGTGCATAACTGCACTGCCAGAAAATGTTGAAATTCTGTCATTAAAATTAGTTTTCAGCTCTCAAATTTGTCAAAGTATATTGAGAATACTGTAAGAATCACAACTTACATAATTAAATACAAACAAAGCAAACCATTATTATTATTTTAATGAAAAAGCAAAACTGTGATCAACTATCCCACCTTTCCCCTAATACAAAACGCACGTTCTGCTACTGAGCAGAGTAACCAAACAACCAGCCCCGAACGACCCCGTTTCGCCACCACCAATACATCGTGCAGGGTCCATTCTACGCTTACTCAGTCCCGCATCTATGAGCGCGCGGCGTCAGGATGAAGAAATCGTCGCGTTCTCACGGCCGTAATGAACGTGTCGCGAAATTGAAAGCACCTGTCGCGATCGGGCCCCGTTCTAAGCGGCCGCCAGGCCCCGCGGAGCCGAGAGGTGTCCGCGGATGGAGTGAGAGGAGCGCGGTTCTTTAAAATCCATGCGCCGTGGGCCCGCCCAGCCGCTCGCCGGAGCAGGGTCCGCCGTGGCTGGCCCGTTTGCGGGACACCCGGCGGCGGAAAAATGCGTCGATACAGTTCCCGAGACGGTAGGTTAAGTAAGAGAGTTGCCACATAGGGGCTCGCGGTGGTAATTCAATCCCCATTGGGCGTAGGTAGGTACGTACTTACATCCAGCCGCGTACATGCTCCGCAGTACGTAAGATCGGCCGCACGCCGACAGCTAGAGGCTGCGGGGTAAAGGACGCGGCTGGGGGAGGGCGAGGTGCTGGGCGATCGAGGAAGACGGAACGCTCGTATGGAGATAGAAAAGTGGCGCGAAGGGAGGCCTCGTCCGGCGACGGTACATCGAGTACTGAGGACTCGGTGAAAAGAGCGAACGGTCGCGAAGAGTGGCGAGGAGAGGTAGGAATTTTGTTCGGCTCCGAACCGTCACCTTCTTTTGACCAGGGACTCCTACCGGTACGTAAAATACCGGTATTATACCGGTATTTTTCGGTTGTATCTTCGTCTGAGACTCAATACCGGTATTTCGCTATACCGAAACCGATATCATACCGAAATAGATAAATACCGAAAACAAAAGGTTACCGGTAACCGAAATAAATACCGGTATTTTTTCGGTATTCTTTTCAGTAACATGGTAGGTTTCGGTGTTCACCGAGAAGAATACCGAAAAAATACCGGTATTTATTTCGGTTACCGGTAATTCCGAAAACCGATTGTTTTCGGTATTTATCTTTTTCGGTAGGATATCGGTTTCGGTATTTATCTTTTTCGGTATGATATCGGTTTCGGTATAGCTGTATTGGCGAAATACCGGTATGCGCATTATACCGGTATTAAGTCCCTGCTTTTGACACAGGGAGCCTCCTTCTCATCTTGCCTTTATTGCCCCGTCGCGCAGAATGGTCTCTCGACAGCGGCAACGGCAGACTACGTGGAGGGGATACCGATCGCCTTATTTCTTTCGGGACACTTACTGTAGCCGCTACGTATCGCGGTGGAACGCGCACGGAACGCGGCGGATGGACCAGGGAGGAAGGAGTGGAAGTGGAACGGGCAGGCCAGAGTCAGCCGCCGAAACACAGCCAGGGGAATGGGACGGGCACGGTCAGACTCGTTACCCGGCCAGACGTCCTAATCCCCTAACTGTAAGACGAGCCAGGCGGGCCGCGCTCCTCGCGGCGCCCGCGACTGCATTCGAAAAAGCGGTATCATCGCGGAGAGGTGGGCGGCGAGGGAAAGGAGCGACGTCCGTGCGCCTTGGTGACGGGAGAGGATGGAGGAAGACGGAAGGCTGTTGGGCGACGGGGGGGAGGAAAGAGCAGATGGGAGCACGAAGGAAGCTCGAGTGGACACGCTGCCCGCGGAGACACCGAGGGGGGAAGGAGGGCCGGAGGGGGAGGGAAGGAGATGGAAGAGGGCACACGAAGGAAGCTCGCCTTGCATGGCGGCCTCGAGTACCTACCGACTCCCACCGACTGGCTGCACCATCGCCATCGCCTCCACCGTCTTTGCCCCACCTCCTGCCTACCTATCCTCGACGCGTATCCTGCACCTTCAGGGTGGCGTCACGCTCAAGACGCTTCCGGTGTTAAATTACTCGGCTGCCTCTCTCTTTTTCGCCCTCCACCTCGCCTCGTCTCTCTTTGGCAAACTTCTTCACCTCCATCACAGTTCTCTCCTCATCTCTCCGTTTTTGTCCCTGGTACCCTTTCTCCTTTTTTTTTTTTTTTTTTCAACCTCCTCCCTCCCTCCCTGCCGTTTCTCTACCCTGCGACTCTTTTGTCCCGGCACGAGTTCGACGATCCTATCGAGGGTTTTACTTTTTGTTTGGTGGGTTTAATGGGTGTTAAGTGGAGCCGTTGGGGGTACCGCGGGTGACGGTCCCAGAGGCGATAGTCGCGACGTGGTCTTTGCTACCATGTCTGCTGGTGGGGTACCCTCCACTCCGAAGCTTCCAGCTTGGAAGTACAGTTACAGCTTTCCATAAGAGGACTTCTCGTAAGGCCCAACGACTTCTCGAACTAAGCGCGCCGCCTCGTCAGACCTCAGCTCCCGAACACCTCCGTGTGCGGTAACCATGTGGATGTCGAACAAAGGAGGGAAACGTTTCCCATTACAGACGGGGGGGTTCAGCGGTTTGTTTACAAGGTGTACCGTGGAGGATCGACGGTGGGAAGAAAGAAGGCCGATCGAAGGTGTCACGGGCGAGCGTTAATGAAACACCTAAATAGAGTTTCCCCGGGGGGGGGGGAGGAGGGAAACGATCCTGCACGGCCGATAACGCATCAGAGGCCCGCGGGGCCTACGTTCTAGCCTCCGAGCATCCCTTAACGAGCCCGATCTCACGACGTAAATTACAAATAATAAATATCCGGCCCGTGGGTTTATCACGGCCGAAAGATCGGGATTTCGGGATCGGATAGGGCGCCGCTGTTCGCGGCGATGTGGGCGGGCATCGGGGCCCTTCTTCGGGGGGGCCCCCCACTGACACGACACCGCGTGGTGCCCGCTGTCCTACCTGACCCTTTCTCGCCACCCTACCTCCTCCCTACCCCCGTCCTCGTCACCTCGAGAAAAAACAATGCTGCCAACGGTGAACACCTGACCTGCCCGCGAGAAACTGCGTCCACGATCTCGTCACTCCTGTTGTCGAGCTTTCAATGCCCACCCCCGACCGTCCCTCTTTGAACGGAGATACAGATATCCACTATTTTCCTACGAACAACTCGAGGGACGTGCATAAATTTGTGTATTCGAAGGGTGACAGTTTAAAGGAGTGAGGATGCTGGGAATTATATGAGGCTTGGGTATCTAGTCCGAGAAAAGGCGTTGCTGAGTGACAATTCTGTGGAGGATGTTATATAGTGGAGTGTTTAGAGTTCGGTTTGGTAGACACAGATGTGGGAAGTTTGGAAGGGAATCTGTTAGGGATCTGAGGCTGGGGTTTTACTTCCAGCTGTAATCCGTTGGGGTATCTTCCTTAGAATACACTTAGATCTTAGTAAATTGAAGCTAGTAGAATTCCAACGACGATGATACTACATCGCCACCCTTTTACTCGCACTTCGCCAACCCCTTTCACCCCTCGTTTCCAGTGCCCCATCGCTTGGACCAGCCCCATTCCGCGCATAAGAAGGAACCTACTCTATCGCCACCCACTTCGTCCATTTCCCACGCTGCCCCGTCAAGCTGCGCCATCCGAGCTGAGGACGATACTCGGTTAACGAAGATCCCTGGGTTCGCGGACCTAATCCATCGGAATTAGCATTGTCCCCGTGGCGGGTACGTGGGTGTGGAACAGACGGACCGACGTGATAACTTTTCGACAGAGAGGGGTGCTGGGGGGGGGACAAAGAGAGAGAGAGAGAGAGAGAGAGAGAGAGAGAGAGAGAGAGAGAGGCCGTTTTACACGCATTCACGAACGCACGCGACGCGGCACGATTCACGAGGTAGGAGACGGCGTGGTGCGTGTGCCCGGTGCACGTCGTTGCGTGCCTGCGGCGGGTGTGTGGGTGTCACGGGGTGGCCACCTGTCTAGCGAGGTATGCGCCGATAGCATCGCCAGAGAGTGAGAAAGAGAGAGAGAGAGAGAGAGAGAGAGAGAGAGAGGGGGAAAGAGGAAGAGAGAGAGAGAGAGAGAGAGAGGGGCGAACGGAACGAACGCCCAACGCTAAGCAAAGACAAGGGCGGTAACTCACCCCGACAAATTATAGAGTGGCCAGACAGCGCGATTCTCTCCACCTCCCTTTCTGTCTATCCCCCTACCACGTTATCGCCTTCCTTTATTCCTCCCCCCCCCCGCCCCCCCGCCCCCCCCGCCCCTCCTATGCCCTTTTTTCCGTTAACACTTCGCGCGGGCGTCGGCGCGAAAACACGCCGAGCGATCTCCGCCCTTCTATCCACGATCTCGCTGGGTTTTTTTTATATTTCTTGGAAAACGTTTTCCCCGGACGAGCGTCTCTGAGAAGCCCGCGCCGCTGGGAGCGTTAATCCGCATGCCCTCATATGGCGTTGACCGGCGGCCGTTTTCCAGCGATGATCGAAGCAGGCGCTACACCGCCGGCGGATTTAAATGGGAGAAGGTGTGAAAGAGCGCGTCGGACAGTGGCGTCGTTTATGGCGAATGGGGTCATGGTTTTGCGACGGATACATTGCGAAATCTGTGGGAGCAGTTCTTTGAACTTTCCTTGCGGTGAGGGAAACCGATATTTCAAGCGGCCGCCGGCGTGTAATTATTGATATTACGCCGCGGTGAATGCGACGTGCCGGCGACGAGCCCTAGATTTCACTTCTGAAACGTCGATCGCGGTGCCCGTGCAACTATACGGCCACTTTGATCGGCGCAAGATGCATCGGGCACTGTACCGCGTTCGTCGCGAAACGAGGAGGAACGAATCTATACGGGGAGTAGGTGGATGCTTGGGGGATGGCGCGGTGGGAGACGCTAAGGCTGGTTTCCATTTGAACTCGTAGCATGATCGGGCGTAGTTAGTTCGGGACCCAGGCAACACGCATCCCAAACTTTGATTAAACGAGTCGCAGGGACCCGCGGCCCGACTCATTTGTCTGCGGTCCTCCTCTTCCCTCCGCGCTCGCCTCTTCCTTCTTTTCACCATCGTCCACCGTTCCCCTCCGCCCTTCTGCCCTCTCCCCCCCCCCCTCTGTCTTCGTGATTCCTCCACGGTACCAAGAATCGCAACGATTCCTTGAAATTCGCCCGCGAGGGTGGTCAAAAGTTTCGGGGCTCGTTTGGAACAGGTGCTCGCGCGATGTCTATCTGGGGCTCCCCCCCGTGCCCCTATATCGATCACGGCTGCAGCTTCTAAGAAAATCGGGGCCGTTTCCCTGCGAGACAGATCAGAAAGGGTGGTTGTAGCCATATAAATTTCACCCCGGCTGGGCGATGTTAGGCAACAAGATGAGGGGTATTAATGAACTGGAGGTCACGGCTCTGCAGCAACAGTGGTTTAACACTCTTAGATACTTAACGGGTCATTCTACTTTGAGCGGCCGAGAAATGAAGCTATATTGTAAAGATTTTTTCTTAATAAATAAATAATGAATTTATTAAGTTACTCTTATATTGTACAAAAGAATTTGAAAAGATTGTTTTTAATTTGTTTCATATGTTTATTTATAGCGTCAATGTGACACCTACAAAATAAGAGGTAGGTTCGTGGCGTAATTGATTTCGCGGCTCAGGCTTATCTGAAACAAAAAAAATTGGAAAGATTCTTAATCCGTTCGAGTGTCGGTGTCGCCCGTAGCTCAATTAACAATTTTTGTCGGAAAATAACCGAGATTTCTCTCGGGGAACATTCGAGAAAACACTGTTTTGGGGAACGTTTTCTTTCAAACCGGCGCCATTTCGTTATGCCTCAATAAAAATGGGTTGAATATGTATGAATATCCACTGAATACGTAAGAGGATCAAAGTACTATTTCTGCAAAAGCTTGACCTCCAGTTCATTAATGCCCCCTTCTTCTAGCAGGAAGCGAGGGCCTTTTTAACGTTACCATTCAGATTTTGATTATTGATAATGTAATGTAATTTAAGAATGAAGTGATATGGATTCTCCAACTCCACCTCCCATCACTAATCAAAATCTGACAAATATCTCTAAAGGTAGCTTCACACATATCGGGCTCCATGACGGTTCAGTGGCGTCAGAGCGGGTGTTAAGGTAGTTCCTAACCAACTAAGTTAGTCAAATTAGAGTTGGGTAATAAACGATAAATGTAAAGTAGTATGATACTATAGAAATAATAATAATAATTTTTAACATCATGTATATATATTGTAAACAGTTCAATGTTAATATAAATAATTGTAATACGAAAATAGAATATTAAATTGGTCAGCGTAGTGAATTGGAGCAGCAGATCTGACAACATCGCATTCATTCGGAGCGTCTTTTATAACCAAAATGTCAGAAAAATGACATTTTGTGACAAAATGACATTCATATGAATTTGAATGGTCGTCCGCTATTTAAATGTCTAAACATATCGATTGTGCGACGTTGCCACGTTGATTGCTCTACGAAGTTTCTGAAAAATTTGCACGTAAACCTATTTTTTATGGGCATTTACGAAGAAACTATGTGGTCAGTTTTGCAGAAATTAATAAATTCATTTACTGATATTTCGATGTACTTTTGTGCCAATTTTGGTATATTTCTATAATATGGTTTTCCTGTTTCAGAAGAAAAACTGAAACTATAACCCTCTTTTTTTGTTTCCGCCATATGCCACTGTGTTAAAATGCATCAACTTTAATTAACAATTTCTCGATAACTATGTGGTAAATCGATTTTAAACTTTGTACAAGGGTTTCTTGTATTCGAAATTAGTTTAGTACGAAATTTGAAAGAATTCTGTAATTTAGTACATTATTCAGGAACTACCTTAAGAAATATCGTTTCCCTGTTTTGGAATGGAGCAGTTCACGCTGTTGCTCGCGCCGACGGGACTGATGCATGCGAACCCGCCTTAAAAAAGCCCTCGTTTCTTGCTCGAGCAGTTCCCTCGATTACAGGCCGCGCTCTTCCTCGCCGCGTGCCCGTTCACTTTCCCGCCGTTGGTAACTGTAATTACTGAAAAGTCCCGTCCACGTCGAGCATGCCCCGCGAAAAGTGGCTGCCAGCTCGCCTATAGTCAGCGATTCGACGCGCGCCTAGCAGAGCCGATTACCGTTATCGATGGACCACTGGATGGGTGTAGAGGCCGCGAAACGGCATTCCGTAAACGGATAATGGCACGGCCCTATTCCCTTTGGAACATCTGTATGGGAAGCCGTCTGCGGGGCCGTGGATGGCGGCGATATCGGGTTACTAACGTCATCGTTGGCGATGCGCCCGAGGACGAGAGGGACTCGAGCGACGAAACAGAAGGAACGGGGGGACAACCGGGGACCACACACGGGACACGTTTCCACGGGTGCCAACTACCGTCGCTACTTCCTCCATCGTCCGCCTATTTGTACGGTCGCACGTCCGTCGATCGCCGTTTACTAGACACGTATCGAGTCGGCTCTATGCCACTGGGACCATAGCGGTCCATGGGGATTAGGGTGGTCCTTATTTTTCGACCATAAAATTTCTTGCACGCCGTCCCCTAATTTTGTTCCATTTCATGAAAAAATAATTTGTGCAAAATTTGAGATCGATCGAACGTCGGGAAGACGTGGCACAATTGAGTTGAAGTTTTGAAATAATAGTGATTTCTCGTCAATTTCGGACATAATTGTGTTCGGCTATTTTGGAAGTATCAGTGAATATTTTTTAATAAAAGTACAGTTTATTAGACGTATAATAATAATATGTACGTATTACTTTGAAAAATATTGACGAAATCTTTGAGTTTTATCTTTTAAAATTAGTATACAACGCAGCGTATAGGCCATAATAGGCAACCGGGGGTCTTAACTACACTATCCAACATGTATTTGGATCTGCAATATGCACTCCGAGATCCTAGTGGAGGTTTTCGTCCCAAATACGAATCCGTAAATAGAATTGCTCTATCACCCTCAGTTTTTGGGAAACATGAGTTTTTGTAAAAAGCGCACGATTTTGGGCAAGAATGAGGTATTACGTGAAAACCAAGAATGCTAGAAAGTTGAATTTAGTCTGAAAATATAGAGGAGAGTTTCCTGAATATATCGGTGTATACAGTTATCAAATTTGATGGTTTTATATGATTGTAAACGGCCGTCAAAGTTTAATAAAGTGCCGATGTGCATGATTTCTACGCAACACTTTTGCATTTTTACGAAAAGTTGTGTATCTAGCCCGAATTCGCTACAGAGTATCGGATTCTGTAGACATTTCTGAAGAAGAAACCATCCACGAAAAATGTCGGAACGGGTTTTAACTCGGACTGTTCCAGAAAATATCCATCGGCAATGCGTGCACGCGGTGTTTTGGCGCCTGGCGGCTTGCGAGCCATGGCGAGCCGATACTGGGTGCGTTCCACTTGCGCCCAAATCGCCCGCAACGCCCGTGATTTTCATTAAGGTGGGTTTCCCTGTACGCGACTGGACGCAACGTCAAGAATTTCAAAGTCGATTTTCTCGAAACTGAAGCGCGATATAAAAAAAAGTTACTCTTTCTTTTCGACTTATAACAAGTAAATAAGTCGAAAAAGAGGAATAAGATTTTTTGATATTGTGCTTCATTTTCAAGAAAATCGACTTTGGAATTCTTGACGTTGTGTCCAGTCGCGTATAGGAGAACCTACCTTAATGAAAATCGCGGGCGTTGCGGGCGATTTGGGCGCAAGTGGAACGCACCCACTGTGTAGCGATTTCGTGATAGATAAACAACTTTTCGTAAAAATGCAAATATATGGAGAAATCACTATTATTTCAAAACTTGAACTCAATTGTTGGGTAAATTCAATAACCGTATTTTCTTTTCTTCACCCATTTATGATATAATATTCACCATTTCATATTAAACATATTATCTTGTTATTAAATATAAAATATTAATGTCGAACATACCCCCATTTTTAAAATTAATATTATTATTAACTTGCAAATAATATAAGAAAGAAATTAAAAGAATGGTCACTTTCATTAAAATACGTAAAATTTAATATAATTAATTAAAAAGATATAAATATTAATTAGTTATTACGTTGAAAAAATCAAACCGTAGCACTATTATCGTAAATATTTGGGCACAAAAAGAACACCTTAACCATCATTATAATATTTTTATTCGTACCTTTCCGTTCATACAAAATTTCACATTTATTGCAACTTTAACGCGAATGTGCCACGTCTTCCTCTTATCCGATCAACTTCATCTTTTACGGGAATTATTTTCTTATCCAATGGAACAATTTTAGGGGGCGGCGTGAAAAAAATTTTGAAAAAAAAATTTCACCAAGAGTAGCTAAGGACCACCCTAATGGGGATGGTTCGAGTCATCTCTATTACCTGTTATCCTCTATGCCGGGGCATTCTGCGGGTATCTTGGGACGACAGTGGAGCAATGGGGCACCCCCACGACTGCTCTAAATATCCGAAAATTGAAGGTGGCGCGAAACCGTGTCGAAGCAACGCCACTGGTCCAAGGCGCCACCGGAAGCCTCCCGAGGAAGAGGTGAGTCGGTGCCACCAGGAGCAGAGTGTAAAAAAGTACAAAATGGGGGGCCGTGTATACGATTCCCTACCGGCGATAAACGTCCCCGGGATTGTCGGCTGGGGGGGAGTTTCGCGTGACGGAAACACGCGAGAGCCGTGCATACATGCGTGTCTCGTGGGTCGACGCATCGCGTCGCATAAAGTAGGTGGATATGGCTGTCCCGAGCCGGGCGAGCGCCTCGTAGATAAGCAATTACGATGGAATCCGCAGATAAGGGGACAAATTCGAATTCCGAGATTCGGGGCCCCGATAGGATCGACACGGGGCCCCTCGGCTCACCTTCTATCTCCTCTCGCCCCCCCCCTCTCCTCCGTCCTCTCTGTTTCTCTTCCCGCCGGTTCCCACGGGACGATTCCTCTCCCTCTTAAATAGCGCCGTCCCCGCGCCTCGTGCTCGTATCTTACGTCCCGGGAATTCGCCGTGCACGCGCTTACAAGCAATAACTATCGCGCGCGGAGGGGAGGTGACAGCGCATCGTGCGGCGTCGCACGCTGACGCTCGGAGAGAAGTGAATGATAACGATAATGATGGAATTTGAAAAGGTGCTTTGTTCGCGTGCTGCGTGAAGCCACGCGGGGGAGGTATCTCGGATTAGGTACCTACAAGTAGGCAGGGGATAGGTGCTATAAAGGGGACACGTCTTAAATGGGACAAATCGAATTTCCAAAATTCTAAACGCATTACACATGCAAGTTATTTTCCTGTTTATGGCAACACTAGTGCCTAGTCATTTGACGTAAACTTCCCTGCGGTCTCACTTGCAACAGAGTAGTAATCCACGGTTGATGTTTTTCGGCAGTAAAAGTGAAATTTTCATTGGTTTTCTGTGTCGTTTTCTGAGATTCAGATATATAAGTGTTAAAGTGTTATATCATTAAAATAGCCTGTATTCAACTGAAACGAAAACGCTTAAGGGGGGACTCTACCTTGTTGGACCGAAAAATTGCATTTTTTTTTTTTTTGCTTTTTCGGAAAGATATGAGTCTTGTGTATACACTCTGCAAAGTCCTTTATGGCCCTGGAATAGCTTAAATAATGGTAAGTAGTCAATTTCTATCCTTGTACATAATATGAACTTTTAAACTCGATTTTCTTGAAACTACATTTTTCGACCTGGCGTTGAAGAAATCTCGACAACCAATGAAGCAAACAACTTGAAATTTTACATGCATGTTGAGCAAGCGTCTGTCTATCTATGGTAGTAGATTTATCGCCGTATTGTAACCGTTCCTAATTTTACTTAATGATGGTTTGCCGATTTTTGAGAAAAATTCGATTCAATCATATTCAGAAGCCTGCCATTTTAACATTTCTTTGTTTATCTTAATGAATCTACTACCATCGATAGCCACATTCATACAGATTAAGAATCTCTTTCGTTTTTGTGTTTCAGATTATCCTTCGAGTATATTTCGTTAACGCCAGGACCACCCGATTTTTTTTCAACGCCTCAAGTCAGCGCTCTGTATCAGCCACATCTTTTTTTTACCGTCACACAAAAATTTATAACAAGAGCTGAAGATACAATAAAACAGCCTGTCAAACCGCAAATTAATTTGTCAAACCGTTTTTGTACAAAAAATTCACCAAACTCATCGATTTTTCGGCCCAACAAGGTAGAGTCCCCCCTTAACAGGTAAGCTTAATTAATTGTTTTCTTTGTTTTGCGGTTATTTTATATTAAACTCACTTATAGTCGTAAAAGGGACAGCATAACAAGTCTTAAATGGGACGACCGTTTCATGGCTGTCCCTCTCATACACATGTACTGCTGGACACTATATGTATTATACTTTCCTGTAAAGTTATTAGTGTATCATCTGATACATAGATGACATTATTTTAAATTATGAATTATTAGTTGATGGCGTATTGTTTCAAATTTAAGAATTAATTAAGTGACTATTCAAAGCGACAAACTGTGTCGTCAAGAAAATGTGTGGCAATAAATTAGCCCTCGTTATAAGTTATAAATTTGCAACAGTTGTATGTAAATTTGCGGTAAATGGGCCAATGAGTCATGCGGAATAAAAGGCACATTCAATTTTTTCTGTTCCATGTGTCATTAATAATGAAATATTGATGATTTATACTGCAAAGAGTTAATTTTTTCGTAGATTTCGTTGTCTTGTATCATTAAGATTTAGAATAATAATTGTAATAGTTAATAAGTTTATTTTTATTAACGTGTCCCTTTCATAACTTATACTGTCCCATTTAAAACCACCTAGTCGTAAAAGGGACATTTCCCACTTTTTTGAAAATCGAAGATTTTCTTATTTTCTATTACAATCGATGAGTTTGCAATATACTTTTATCGAAGGGAAATAAACACGCTTTCTTGTGTAGTTGTGTTTTAAATACCTATAACGACATTGTCAGAAATGGACGCTAAACAAAAGTGTCCCTTTTATAGCACCTCTCCCCTACCTAATCCAAAATGCACACGTCGAGAGTATTGTCCTGGTGTCCTGGAATATTTACACGAGGAGAGTTTAGCAGAAGTTTCTCGGCAGTAGCGATCGCTCGTTAATCCTACGGTGCACACGTTGGGCCTCACAGACCCATATCTCCGAATCTAGAAATACGTGGATGTTTCGAGAAAAAAATTTTAGACTACGCGTAATCTATTGCACTCAATTCTTTATTAACAAAAATATTTATAATAACAGAATGAAATACTGAACAAATGTCTCTTTAACACTACGAGCCATCGTTATCTGAATCTGTTTAATATCATGAGAACTGTTCACTTGGGCCCACGTGTGCACTGTAGGGTTAAAGCCCCACCGCCTTGAAGGGGCATTTTCAAAAAAATTAATAGGAAATTATTCCTATGTTTATGTCCAACGCTCAGCAGAACCCTCCACCCAGGCTCAAGCTCCACATAGTCTACACACACACACACACACACACACATCCAGAATTTGGCCAGCAATTTTTCCAACAACCTCTACATACACATACTTGTCCACGCGATACGTGCGAACGCGTACGTTTGCTCTTATCAACACGGGACGCGCACGATGGATACGTGCACGAGCGTGCATACACGCCGCAGACACGTTCGCGTGCACGTGGAGGCGAGCACAAACGTATCGCGTTACGATGGAGCAACGCCCATCGGTTTCGGATAGCAGAGAAACGCACGAAATCGCCTAGCTGGATAGATAGCCGGTCGCAATACGCGGAACGTGCCCGCGTATGGACACGGGACGGGCTTGACATCGCCTGGGACAGCGATTGCCACTTTGACGACACCACCCGGGGGTCACGTTGTCAGAGGGACGCGCGAGCGGCAGCCCGCGTTACATGCGTTTCCATGTAACCCGCTCGTCCTTTGAACGGTGTCCGGTTCAGAATTGCGACAAGCATCGCGCTTTGGCTGCAGCGAGGGAGGGGAGAAATATGGGAATGATTTGTAGTAGGTCGTTGCAAAATGTTCGTTCGCTCATTGTTAAGTGATGCTACTAGGTATATGAAAGCAGTAGCGCGCTGAGGATTTAATCTTGTGGGGAGTCGAGTTGAACGGATAGAAATATATTTAATGCAAATGCACTAAAAGTTATTTAAAGAATAAAATCTAGTTTTCTTTTCTTTTTACAAAGTTCTTGAATTACTTCGGTCGTGGATACATTAGTCGTGTATCTAATGTCATCTGACGAAGTTCTTCAGAATTTCAATGGCTCTTCATAGGAATGTTGAAATAGGATGCTCAGAGTTTAAGGTAAAGGCACCAGTAGTTGACCATGTATCAGTAGTTGACCACTTCTCAGAAAAATGTGAAAAATAAGGTTTTTAGAAGTGACGATCTTTTGAACAAAGTGCAGTTGACATGCCAAGACATCTACCGACTAAAATCTAGAACACTCAAGTGTGAAGTGCATTATGAATAGTATTTGCGAACGTTTATTTGCATCAAGGTGAGTAGTGTGTTCCTATATCGCTATTTCCTTAATGATTTTGGTAAGAACAGGTGTATGCTTCAGGTAAAAAAAATCGTAGGTATTTAACTCTTTATGACTGAACTTGCTAAACTCTCATAGTGTTCTATGCTTGATATATTCACCGTTTTTGTTATACTAACCACAAAAACACATAGTTTGTGGGGTGGTCAAGTAATGACTCTTGTCATTCTAATTGTTTCTAGAAGTTGACAGGTATAGTCAATTACTGACTATGTATATATTGTGAGTGGTTTATGAGGTCGCTGATTCCGAATCCGACATAGGATTTATAAAATTAATTTATTTAAACAATTTGTTTAACAAATTATATCGTAAAAAAGTTTTAGAATAAATAAAAAAAATTCGGAAACTTTTACATGTTTGTTTAGATACTTTCCCCGCAGAACACGATCCTATATGTATCAAAACATGTAATTTTGCAATAATTTGTTTAAACAAATTGATTTTACAAATCCTATGTCGGATTCAAAACCAGCGACCTCAGAAATCACTAACATATATACAACTTTTTCGTGCATTTACTCAGTTTCTTTTAATTCCACTTTCCTTTTTAGTTCTAACTTGTTCTAAATTATTGACAGTAAACAATGCTAAGACAATTACCTACATCATTGCCTTAATTCTCTTTCTAGTATAGGTGGTCAATTACTGACCAACACAGGGTCAACTACTAGTATTCTCATTTTCAAGGATGGTCAACTTCTGAAGCAGTTACTGAACTTTGAAAAATGGTTCTAAAATTTTTAGACCATAACTATTTTAAAAAATCGTTCTCATTACATAATTTATAAAGCTTGAAGAGTGTCTTTAGGCAGCGACTGTCACTATTTAATGGCAGAGCAAGTAGTTACTATTGTTTACGCGAACGATTTCTGTTAACTGGTCAACTACTGGTGCCTTTACCTTAAATCCTGTTAGGGGGTAGTTTCCAATTTCTATGAGTCTATACTCGTTTGCGAATGAACGATGAATTGTGTGACCTTTAAATTGGGAAATGTAGTTTAAAAAGAGACCTGAAGGTACACGTGAGAGGATAAACTAGAAACATGGCTGTGAAAATCGGAGATCGGTTGCAGAAAGCAGAACTCGTTGCTCGTACCCTTGGACGTGACGTTCGCTCGAGGATTTCCTTATTGTTTGTATAATCGATAAATCCTGCGGCTAGGGGAACGCGTACAGGATGCTTCACGATGCAAAAAGCATCGTAATCTACTGCCGTTCGTGGGCGGGGTAGGTATCGAGCAAGAAACCAGCAACGAGACACTCGGAAGACAGTAAATCTTCCTCGTACGAGCGCGACTTCCGGTTTCCCAGTCTCTCAGAAGACGTCGATTCGTGGTCCACGCTAAAAACACTGTACTCGAACATTCGGACTTCGAAATATTTCTACAATTATTCCTGCGACTATGCATTTACACGGATTGTTGTTCAAGTGAACTTGGAACATTTCAGCGAGCTGCGGGAACGGATGGGATTTTGAACATTTTCAATATCCTCTCTGCGCCACCACCTTACTCGATTATACCAAGTTCCAATTCCTTGGTAAGGTATTCCTAGTTACGGGCGTACTGTATTTTTTAAACAAATGCGTAACTACGTAGAAAAATAACTATGTATAGCTCCCATCTAACCTCAGGTCGAACAATCTGATTAAGGCAGGATACCACCTTTGACTGCGACTTTGGAGGCGTTTTTCATGAATTTTTTTTGCATACAAAGAATGCGCAGAAACAAAATCGGTTTCAGTCATTCATTAATGTAACTTTAATCTGTAATTACACATTTTTTGAAACTGAAAAAGTGAAAAATAATCTCTTGTAGGTGGCGCCAAAATACACTCCTTTGGAGGAACATCGTTAGACGGCGTGTCAAATTCCGCTTTGTACGTGGCTCTTAGAAAAAAAACTAAAGAATGTTCCTATTGGCAACAATATTTTTTAATGCTGTACGTAGGGATTTTACGAAATTTCGATTTTTAAGAAAATGGCGGCCATTTGAACAAAAAGGTCAATTTTTTTTAGGGTAAAAAAGTTTAAAGAAGTTTATAAAATTGCGCACCAAAAGAAAAATAACAACGCTACAGCAAAAGTTCTACGTAGATCGTTAGATTACACCACGGGGAAGAATTGTGCAAAGTTTCAAGTCAATCGGATGAAAATTATAGGAGTAATCTGACACGCCGATTTGGAAAACATCGTTTCGAGAAAAACGCGTTTAAAGTTTTATATAGATTTATATATCTGTTCCAATCCGGTTTTTACACAAGAAAAAGGTTCCGGTCACCTTTCTAATGAATGAATTTCGATTCTATACACTTGAAAGAGTACTTTGAGAACAAAAAAATTTTCAATTTTTTTAAGTGCGAAGGTGGTATCCTGCCTTAAAATCCTCGACAGACTAGTGAATCGTAGACTTGAGTGTAAAACGCGACCGAATGTGCGTGGAAGAGTATTCCTCGCGAAACGCTGGCGATGGTTTTAGTCCGCGCCATAGTCAAGTCACATGCATTTCCACCCACACACTTTACCTTTGCCCCCAATCAGGGTTTACACAAAAAACCGACTTTTGAAGAAACCGGTTTTCGAATTCCACTATTCCCAAAAAAAAACCGTAATGGTTTAAATTTAAATTTAAAAACCGATTTTCGAATTTTACAAATTCATAAGTAATAAAAACCGGTTTATAAACCCAGTAATTTTTAAAAACCGACAAACCCTACCTTCGATACTACTTCGGGGAATCGTAGCTCAACTGACCATCGTTCACAAACAGAGGACACTACAATCAGTTTCCAATTTCTACATCAGCGAGGCAGTGGAAGTTGGCCCGCGAAGGTCCACAAGATAGGTCTATTTTTCGGTTTCATGGTTTATATGACGTACTTTCAGCGTGTAGCTCCTTTATAGAATTTGAATTTCCACCTCGAAATTTCTTTAACACGAGACACTGGATCCAGGTTTCCTCTCAACCCCCCCAAAAAGGACCCCACGCTTTTTTAGCGAGCAGGGTCGCCGCGAGCGCCCCTTGACACCTCAGGCTTAATTAATTTCGAGGAAAGTTAAAGTCCGGCGACGTGCGGCCAGCAACGCGAGCGACTGTACTCCAGCGAGCGGTGCTGGTAACGTAATACGGAGTCGGACTACCTGACCGATCTGACGGTAAGCTCGAAACAAAATCGAATCGGTACGCGGTGGAAGAGCATCCGTACAGCTGGAGCTCGTTGACAAACAACCGTGTCCCCTTCCCTTCGAACCGATTAAAAACGCCGGATGAAACGGTTGGAAGGAAGCTTCTTCCTAATCGTGTTCTCCGAGAAACATTAGGGTAGACCGGGGGCGGTAGTAACACTTTGACTTTGGAATACGATTACGCAAAAACTATTACAGTTACAACAAAAGTTTTTTTACGAAAATGTTAGTTATTTATCTGACATTATTTGAGCCACAACAGTTTCGCTGTATGTCAAGTAATATTCCGGTTATTAATAAAAAATGAGAAGCGGAGAAAGTGTTACAACCGTCCCTGACCCCGGGTCGGTTGTAACACTGCATGGAGTCGATAGTAGCACAAATATAACGTTACAAAATTAAAATATTTATTGATTTAAATTATAATAATAAATGAAAAAAGTAAAATCTATAACCAATTATGTGGTATCGCAATTGTGGCAGAAATAAAAGACGTTTTGGCTGGTGCATTCTTCATCTGCTCGATCCTTACATTCAGTAAATTGCACCCATTTTTCATTTGGTTTGCTTGTGCTATGCTATATGATTTCATGCAAATAAGACAATATTATTCGCCTTCTTTGTCCCTATTCGGTTCTGTTGCGGTAAAACCGACCCCGGCTGCCGATGTTACAATCGCCCCCGACCATGCTTTTGAACATAAATTATAAATTTTGACTAACGAGACGCTTAAGGGGGGTCACTCAAGTGAAAATGAACTACCAGTTATTTTACAGATAAAAATTTGAAAATATGTATTTCCATATTATTTTTTACGCTGAAATGAATTATGTAAGAATTAATACAGTGACATTTTTTTTCAAAAATTTAAAAAAAAAAATTTCGAAAAAATTATTCGATTTTAAAATCCATACCCTTATCTCTGTAGTATTGTATACAAAGACTGCAGAAAAAATTTCAGCTCGATAACTTCATTTTTGTCCGAGTTATAAAGTTTTTATGTTTTGGCGTAGTAACTAAAACGCTCCTGCTCCGTACGTTGGACCGACCAAAATGAACTACCAGTTATTTTACAGATAAAAATTCGAAAATATGCATATCCATATGATTTTTTACGCTGAAATGAATTATGTAAGAGTTAATATAGTGACAATTTTTTTTTTCAAAATTTAAAAATAAAATTTCGAAAAAATTATTCGATTGTAAAATCCATACCCTTATTTCTGTAGAATTGTATACAAAGACTGTAAAAAAAATTTCAGCTCGAAAACTTCATTTTTGTCCGAATTATATAGTTTTTATGTTTTGGGGTAGTAACTAAAACATAAAAACTTTATAATTCGGACAAAAATGAAGTTTTCGATTTTGGGGTAGTAACTAAAACATAAAAACTTTATAATTCGGACAAAAATGAAGTTTTCGAGCTGAAATTTTTTTTACAGTCTTTGTATACAATTCTACAAAAATAAGGGTATGGATTTTACAATCGAATAATTTTTTCGAAATTTTATTTTTAAATTTTGAAAAAAAAATTGTCACTATATTAACTCTTACATAATTCATTTCAGCGTAAAAAATCATATGGATATGCATATTTTCGAATTTTTATCTGTAAAATAACTGGTAGTTCATTTTGGTCGGTCCAACGTTCGGAGCAGGAGCGTTTTAGTTACTACGCCAAAACATAAAAAATTTATAACTCGGACAAAAATGAAGTTATCGAGCTGAAATTTTTTCTGCAGTCTTTGTATACAATACTACAGAGATAAGGGTATGGATTTTAAAATCGAATAATTTTTTCGAAATTTTTTTTTTTAAATTTTTGAAAAAAAAATGTCACTGTATTAATTCTTACATAATTCATTTCAGCGTAAAAAATAATATGGAAATACATATTTTCAAATTTTTATCTGTAAAATAACTGGTAGTTCATTTTCACTTGATTGACCCCCCTTAAAAGTGCCAAGTAACGATCAATATTAGTTTAAAAAAGGTCGAATTACAGATTAAAAAATCGAACAAGCACATACTTGCAAAGGGAGTGTTTATATTACAATTTTAAGTCAGTAAGGAAAAGTTACTTTAGGCTATCGAAAAGTTATTTTCTTCACCATCCATGTCTATTAGATATCTGTACTCTTAGGGCATGGATGTCTATATTCCAAATGTCATTCTTCATCATATATCCAAAATTGGTGTTAATATCTATTATATGTTTTAAGATATTTAGCGTGTTACATTCGCCCCCCTGTTACTACTGCCCCCGGTCTACCCTAAACGTCACATCGACCACTCCTACCAATCCTTCTCATCTAAATAACTCTCCCTCCCTTCTCGATCCACCATCTTCCACGATGCTATTCGTTATTTAAAGTTTGTGGAAGGTTTACTGGGAACGGAGAAACCGGCCAAGGAAATTCGTCGACGTATCGATGACAGAAGTACCATTTAAAAGAGCCGGACGGTTTCGCGAGCAGTTGGTTATATCTAGGTACAAGGTTTGCCGCGTGGTTGATGCAACGGATATAAATATTGTCCCTTTTGCAACGCCGTTGGAGGAAAATATCGTCCCCTTCGGCTTGTTCGTTCAGGCGCGCTCCTTTTTCCACGTTATAGCGACGCGAGCAGGAAAAAGGCGGATGCGCCTGTCTAGAAAGGCGAACGGTCTCCCTCTATTGGTCCATCCGCGGTTTCCATGGACGCGGATCATCGATCTGTTCCCCGTTGACGTTTGTTTCCGGGACGGAGCATGCTCCCATGGAGCTTGGTCCCTCTCTACGTCCAGGCGTTTCAGGATTCCAGGACAGCGGACCTGCTCGAGGGTCTGACTTGGAAACTTCCTTCCTACCAATTAGTGCACCGCGTTAGAATCGCGGGGGACATGAACGGTACAGGAATTATTCTTCAACGCACATTGTTCGTACAGCGAACTTCGAAATATAAATGGTTGGATGCATATCTACAGAAGATATTTCAGAGAATAATGCTGCTTGAATTTTTTAATTAACCCTCGAGGGTTCAGTCAGTTTTGAAGCTTTCCAAGTTCAAGAACGATCTCACAAGCGTCACAACTTATTTTAGTCGGAGTTACAGTTGCAAAATGAAAGGGGGGAAATAGTGAAAGCTGTTTTCTCTTTGCGCTTGCGATGAATCTGGAATCAGTTACTTTTCTGATCCAATTGAAACGCGTGTATCACTCCCCCTATTCGATTCAGTAGTCCGAGTACTTTGAGAACTACCGAGTTCTACTCATTAAGACATTATCCCCCGCGCGTCCGGAACAACGTACCTACTCCCCGGGATATGCAATCAAGTGCACAGACGCGCACTTAAATTACTCGTCGGCAGAGGAACAGAGAGGGTATCTGACGTGGGACGAGAACTTGGCTCGTTAACGTGCCACGAAATCACCGCGGCCAAAAGTTCCGAATTCCGCGACGCGCCGTTTTCGAATCGACTAACGAAGGATGCGCGTAACAGCTTCTATTCCCTATTTTAATTGCTCGAAAATAATATTCCACGTTACGGATAGGTTTCCTGGCAGACTAATCCCTTTCTATTTAACCGGAACTTTAATTGTTCGGAATTCCTTTCTTCTTCCTTTTAATAAAAGCCGATGGATTATTTCGCGAAGAATTCTGCAGTCACTTCGAAATTGCAGTGGAATTGCAACTTTTGAATTCCTTTACAGAATGATTGATATTCTAAAGCTGCGAATCCACGAGTAGATTTTACACGAGACTTTTCTATCACGAGACAAAAATCTCGGTCGCGAGAGATGAGATTTTTCTAAATATATCATGGAACTTGTGTCGTGAGAGTCTAATCTCATGAATCTAATGACAAAATAATTAAAAAATAATTAAACAAATTAAATAATTGTCTAGTGAGATTAATGTCTCGTGTGAGACACAATATTTTTAGGTCTCGTCGTGGATTTGCACCTTAGCAAGATTCTTCTGATTTCCGTAGATTCGCGCGTTCATTTAAACGGAAGTATGACGCCGTCAAGCAGACCATCGATTGCAAGCCGATATCGATTACGATTCGTTCGTGTTTCGCCGTCGTTTCTTTGCTTGCCGAAAGGTAATTCATACGCGTGCCAAAAATTCCACGTTTACGCCGTATCCAGACAATGCGATCGGCCAAGATATCCCCATTGGAACAGGTTCATTAATCCCACTATCGTTTTCCGGAAAATGTAAAATCGTGCTTGTTCACAGAACATCTCAGAAGATAGATTACCATAGAGACTGGTCATGAACGAAATCAGGGCGTTGACTTCTCGATCTTTGGTGCCGAGACTGAAAAAATCGTCGTTGGTACTGTGCCCCCTTTACTATCAACCTCCATCCCTGACACCACTCGCTGTATTCAATCAATCATCTCACGAAAAAGATTCGATTCAACCATTAAGAGGTTACGTACACCTGGAATGATCGAAAAAATCGATTTTTCCAATAAAGGATTCACAGAAGCTACCACATCGAAGATAGGCCAATTCTATGGCTCCGAAATCAATAATTTTCTATATGTTCAAAGTGCTTTTTTTTTCAAAAAAACCTGTATGATAAAGACTAGATATTGATGTGAGAAATAATCGTACCAAGTTTCATTCAAATCGGTTCATTAATTTTTAAAATATCATTGGCACCGATTTGAAAAACAGTTTCAAGAAAACAGCGTTTAAAGTTTAAGATACAAATTAAAGTCGAATAATTATTTTTCAAACTTACAGAAAATCGTCGATTCCGGTGGCATAGAATTGGCGTTCCTTTGATGCTGTAGCTTCTGCGAATTCTTTATTAGAAAAATCGATTTTTTGTATGTATCCGCTTAACTACTCGAAGTCCCATCACTGAACAAGCCTCGCCCCCAGAAACAGAGTCGAGGCCCGAAAATCCTTGAAACTTACGATTATATTATCAACCATGCACTCTTTCGTTCAAACCACTCATCGACTCGTTCCCTCGAAAGGCGTATAGCTCCAGCCAAACGAGATCATGGGAACCGCTTCGGTCGATGTACGAGCAGTGGACAGGAGCGAAAGGCGAGCCCTGCTGGGTGGAAGTTCTCATGCCGCGAGATCATCTATCGAGGATCCAGAATCGAATGAGTCGCAAGCCGCCGCAGAGGGAGGGCTCGAGGATCATCTTCGGGGTACGGTGCAATCGGTCACCGCCGAAGGTCATTCGGGAAATGGCGGACGATTTTCGGAGGAGGACGCTGAAGCATGCCTCCAGAAGATGAAGTACGCGGGTCCACGTAGCAAGCACGGCGCGGGCAAGAAGTCTGGCTGTCGAAAGCGCCGAGTAACGTTCGCCGTGTGAAGCCCACCAGAATACAGCTTGGACGAAGACGCGGCATTAACGAGCTGCTCGACACACGTGGATGCATTGAATTTATATGTTCGCAGATAATAAACTTGTATTCGCATTAGCGTGTAGAATTGCTTGAGAATAAAGTGGACGATAAAAATGAAACTATAGATGGCGTTCATTGAGTATGAAGTTATCGGGATGTCGAAGTAGGTTTAGGACTCGAGCCGATAGGAACGAATGTAATCGCGAGTGTGGAGATCGAGTATAGATTGGCAGATGTTTCGGTAACCCTGGCCGTCGATCCCCCATTGTTCTTCAAGCGTTCTGTCGCACGCCTTCAAAATGCCACGGAAAACTCAGGAATGACCCTGACGCGTACACATCCCGTTTGAACAGCAATTTAATGATCAAAATTCTAAGTGACTACCTCTGCAACGCAACAGTAATTTCTACACACGCTTTGAACACGCTTCTGCAGAGATTACAGTGAGACGATGAACGGCTTCAGGACTTTGGTTTTCCAGGATCTTCCCCATGTTCTACCCCCGAAGGGTATCCAAGTAAATGCACGATTCAATATAGAAATATTTCTCGGACACTCGCGCTCTCTGCACACTACTGAATTTTTAATTTAATTTGAGTGTAATCACAATGTCTGTCTGATCTGTAAATATACGAACATTTCTATGTGAACGCTAGTTGTCCTCGTCCCATTTGCACACCACCTCGTCGAGCCGTCGCTTCTGGAACTTCTTCGAGTTCTCCGCCAAGGATGAGATCTGTCGCGAGTCCCGGAAATGCGCTGCGGCGAAGGACCTCGTCTCCTCTTCGTTGACCACGCACCACGAGCTGGAGGACGCGTCGAGAGCCATGTCGAGCATGCCGCCGATCCCGGCGATCACTTCGATGGCGCTGGCCCCAAAGACGCACGCGTATCAGTTCGATCTGAAAGCCACACCCATGAGCTGCCCGAGGAGCCAGGCTTCCTCGCAAGAGGACAACTTGATGTCTCTGCTGGATGGAAATCCGGTGCCCAGGACCCTCAAGTGGAAGCTGACGGGCTACAAGACGCTTCGGAACGAGCAGGCCGGCGACTTTGCGTTCGTACCCGGCGGGGAGACGTACGACCTCGACGTTCTGTCTCGCAACGATTGCGGTGAATCGGTGAACGCTGCCAAGCCCGCGAGGGTGGACTTGAAACCTCCAGAGCCAGAGAAAGTGAGTCCAACCTCCACGGAGAACGCTAACGATCCTAACAGCGCAGACACTTTGTCCCTGACGACGAAATCGATCGAGAACAAAGCGGAGGCGCAGGACACGGCAAAGTCTCAGGCTGTGGAAGTTAGTGTCGCTGAGTCTGCGAAGGTTCAGGCAGAAACGACGAAGATCGAGGCTTCAAGTGGCTCGAACGATCAGACTAGCGCGATTGTAGGTGAAGCAGCTGCTTCTTCAGCGCAGAAGCTGTTCACCGCGCCGGCCATGAAGAACGAGGGTGTGAAGTATTTACCAATCTCGAAATCAGAATTGGCACCGAGTCAGATGAAGTGTCAGGCGCAGCCGTCGGTGCAATATTCCTCGCGGCCACCGAAGGGGATTTCAAAGCCTGCGCAGCCAGTGCTACACCAACGGACGGTGAACCTGACGGACACTTCGAAGCTGACGTCTTCCGTGGAGCCCCAGAAGCAGCAGCCGCCTCAGAGCTACTCATCTGCTTATCCGACGGAAACCTCAGCCCCCGAGGAAGCTACCCAAGCTGCAACTTCGGGATGGTCCCCCATGAAACAAGAAACAGAGGGAAGCATTGCTCAGAGTTCTATGAGCGCAGAGAAGAAAGGAATGGAGCACGCAACGCAGGAAGATGTTCAAGCTGCGCAGCCGGGTAGCATTGAATTATCTTCAAAACATCCTGAGGAGCTCCACGAGAATGTATCGAATAGTTACGCCGCCCAAGATGCTCCACAAGCCACGGAGAGCAAAGGAAGTAACCCGCAGTCATACTTTGCGCCCCGACCATGGAAGCAGTCTGACAGTAGCGCGTCCAACCAGGCCACCCGTTTCGACAGCAAATCCACTCACGAGTCTCTGAATCAGGTCTACGAATCGTTCGGATGGAAGAACAGAGAGTCGACGTTGAAGATCTCCAGCCCCCACGAGAAGCAGGGTACCTCGCCCTGCGCCGCGACGCAGGCTAGACTCCAGGTGAGCCCTGCCGCCGGCGGTGCGCCGCAGAGTCAAGAGGCTGGCGCTTTCGGTTACGACGGGTCCTCCATGTCCGGCAATTCCGACGGCGGATCGCGAAAGCCACCCTCGTATCCACCTTTCCCGCCGCGACGAGCATCCTCGAACAGCTCCTCGCCTCTGGGCAGGCTTCCGACCGCAGGTGCGCGGAGCACGTCGAGAGGATCGGGCGCCCCGAGGAGCGGCGCCTCGAGCATCTTCACCGCGTCGATGAACCCGTCGCCGAGGCGGTGCAAGGACGGCGACGAGGGTGCCACCGAAGGCAAGACGATATGTACGAAACCCAGGCAGAACGCCAGGTGCGACAGGGACAACAGGTGCCCCAGGGACAACAGGTCCTCCAGGGACAACAGGTCCTCCAGGGACAACAAGTGCTCCAGGAGGCAGTCCTGCGACCGGCAGGAAGAAAGGAAGTGTCCGCAGGAGAATAAATCGAAGAAGACCTGCAAGCGTTACTGCTGCCCGGCGTTGCAGCATCCGGTGGATTGCGACTTCAGCTTGTCCCAGTGCCCCGGGGATACCAAGGTGAAGCCGCCGAAGAGGCGAGTGGACCCCACGTGCCTGCCCAACGAGGAAGACCCCCACGAGAGAAAACAGCCGTCCAACAAGTCGGGGGGCAGACAAATTTGCACCGACCCCTCCAGGCAGTCGAACAAATGCGAGCAAAGGCCGAGAAAGTGCGACAGGGAAAGGTATTGGGCGCTTGGTTCTGGTGGGGCGTAGGGGTTCGCGGAGCTTCCAGGTGATCTAGGTCCTTAATAGTTGGGAAAATAGGCAGGGTTAAGGGGTTACGCGCTAATAATAGCGTAGACTCGTGGTAGGTTGTAGGGTTATACAGTGGTGGCGAAAGGAGAGTTTAAGATTCGTTTACTTTTTTTTTAATCACTATCTACTGTGTTTCGCGAGATTTCTCGAAAACGTTCCCAAGCCGAAAATTCCGCTTTTAATGAAACTTCGCGTGAATGCAGAGAATATTGGAGCATGGAAGGAGCAATTCATTTTTCTGTGGAAATTCACTCTGGGGGAGCGAAACCAGCCCTCAAACTTATCGTTTTTATTTTTCTTTCGGCAGTTAGATTGAGCATAGAAATCTGAACGATCCTCATATCTAAAGTTTTCCTCCATCTCGCAGCGTTACAAAGTTGTATTAAAAGAATCAAAATACATACGCGATAACTTTAAGGGTTGATTTGAACCTGGCACAGTGTATTTCCGCAGGAACAGAGAACTACTCCTCGCGTAACACCAATATGCTCTACATTCACTGGGAGTTTCATTGAAATGTCGGGAACGTTTCCCCGTGAGTTGGAAGGGGTACGTAATTAGAGAGCCCTCCTAGAAAACAGTGTAAGTGCCAAAAATCAAAATCTATACTATAGTATTACCATTGGCACGTAGAACATTTTTCGATAAATATTGTTTTTTAATTTTGGCACTTAGTGTTTTCTACGAGGACTCTTCAATTGCGTATGTATATGATTGAAAGGTGCTTACGTCTATAGAATAAGGAAATCCCGTAGTCATAAGTTTTATAGAACCCCTAAAGAGTCTCGAAACATTTAGGCGGGATCGAAGTTGCAATCAAGAACGGAATAGCTGCCGACAGGGAAACAGGGAAAGGTCCTGCAAGAGGCAGGAGCGTCAGAGTTGCTCTCGGGAGGAGGACTCTTCTTCGCGGGAGATCTGCACGAAACCGAGGCGCAGGGAGTCTTGCGGCCGTCAAAGGAACGATGACCGCGAGTGCGGCCGTCGAAGGAACGATGACCGCGACTGCGGCCGTCGAAGAAACGATGACCGCGGCTGCGGCAATAGGCCCGCGAAATGCACCGGGAGAAGGCACTACACTCAATCGGCATTCGCGGGGCGAACGAATCCGGGCAGGGACGTGAAACGTTTCTCCTCGCTGCCACTGCTCACTCTCTCCTTTGTCGGCGTTAAACTGCATGGGAACAAGTCGGGGCAGTCCCTCGCCGATCCCGCGTGCCAGGATAGATCCTATGGGAAGCAGTCGAAACCACCATCCTGCACGGCGTCGCCCGCCTGCGAGAAAACGTCGAAGAAATGCAAGAAACCCCCCGCCAAATGTCTGAATAAGAAATCGTCCACGAGCGCGTGCAAGAAGCCCCCCGCCAAATGTCAGAATGAGAAATCGTCCACGAGCGCGTGCAAGACGCCGCCTGCGAAGTGTACGGAGAAGAAATCGTCCACGTCCACGTGCAAGGCGCCGCAGCCCGAGATCAAGTGCAAGTCGACCTGCGGCAAATCGAAGCCGAAGAAAGAGAGTAGCGGCAAGACCACGAGCAAGTCGGACGAGTACTGTGCCAAAAGGAAGAAGCAGCTGGGCAAAGGTAGGTACTTCCGGGCGAACTTGTATAAACAGACCTACACCTTTTCTGTGTAAATATGAAATCGACTTTGTGGGTCCAGCGGGGTCCGGCGTCGATCTGAAACTAGGGGATGTTTGGGAATCAAAGTTTGTCAGGGAATGGAGGGAGTGTAACCCACGCGTCGCATTTTAATGCCACACCCACGAGTCCTTCGTAGCTGGCTACTTTCTCAACCCTTAATACTTTTAATTCCGCGGTCGCAGAAAAGAAATCGGCCCAATCAGAGGAGTCCTCGGCGGACAGGACGGCCAGGGAGAAAAAAGAGATGCTGGAGTGCAAGAAGGGCGCTAGCAAAACCAAGGACAAGAATGGGAAGAAGACTGGTTTGGAGCGTGTCGTCAGCCCTTGCAAGCAGAGGCAGATGAAGAAGCCGGGCGGAACGGCTGGGTGCTCGTCGTCCAAGTGCATCGGCGTCCCGTTCAACTGTTTGGCCAACGCCGACACGCTGACGTTTATGAAGCAGGAAAGCAAGCCGTTCAACGGTTTCCTCGATCGATCGTACTCCACCGTCAGATCCACTAGTTCCGGCGAGTTCGAGACGGAGATGATGTCCTCCGAGCACTCGGGAAGCCTCTTGAACTTCGCTGGGGACGATATGCACGGCACGGAGGGTGAACTACCCTTGCCGATCGCCCTTGATAATCAAGAAGAAGCGGCGGAGGACAACTCCTTCAGACAAAGTTGGTTCCTTTCCTGGTTCAACGGGGCCAACCCATAAGCAACCACCCAGCTGCAGCAAACTGATAACAGAGGAAGAATGGTAGAAGGTATAGTCTGCGTTCAAACATTCTAAACATCCACCATTCGACATCCACAGCTACGCAACCATCTCAAACAGGGCCCGATCTAGCTCTTCCGCCGCCCTGGGCAAAAATGATTTTTGCTTAGTTACTTTTTTATTGGTTTTTATTGATTTTAATTTTCTCTTCCTACCAAGCCGCGCTGCGCAATGACCCTGCTTGCTTGCCTCTACATCGGGCCCTGGTCTCAAACACAGGTACCTCATCGATCACAAGATACAGAGAACTTGGTTTGTCTTCTACCTAATTTCATTCGTGTACACCTCGGAATAAGCATTTATTATGTCGGTGCAGAAGTTCGTTGGCTCTGTTGAACCAAAGTCTTCATTAAAAGGCTAAATTTACACGGTTCTTTAATCAAAGTATCTTGCTTGGCTATCCACGACCATCTGCTACCACTTTCCTAGTAAAGGTGCAAATAGACGCAGTAAAAAAGGGACATTATTTGCCTAACAGTGAGCGAGGAACTTTTGCACCGACCTAATAAATTAGGTTCCCCCGTTATCATCTGTTCTCATCCTTTCCAAGAAGTAACGTTCATTCGGAGACCCCGTATATCCACCAGTCTTGAACCACGCACTGTGTCCCTAAAAAGCTAAGTGCGAAATGGTAATATCCTGCCAGCTACCCCCGAATTCCTCGCTACCAGTTACTCCACCTACGACGTCGCCACGCGCATCATCCCCAGCAGCACAATGGTTGCCATTACCAGCGACGTGTCCACGGCCGCGTACAGTTTAAACAATTGCAGCGGAGAGCATCGGGGGCCAAAGTTCGCCGGTGAATCGGTGCTCGCGAGCAGTTACGGGGCGACGTGTTTGCACAATGAACGAGGCAGGACAGAGGCGTGCATAGTGAATGGAGGGGTGGCAGGCGGTGCAATTATGGGTTATTCAGGTCTCGCCGCGGGATACCCGGGGTGCAGTCACCATGGAATTTTTCGTGTACGCGCGTATATACCTGGCGCCTCTTCTCGGCCCCCTTTTCACGTGCGCGGATCGCGTACATTATAGGCACGCGGGGTTGAACGAGCCGGCAGAAGCGGGGGAAAGGGAGGATGCGAGTGTGTGGAAGAGAGAACGCGCGAGGGGGGAGGGAGGGCAGAGCGAAGGGGAGGAAAACGTGTGGACGTCTCCGCGGGGATCCCCGTGCCTCTGCCACTTATGGGAACGTGATACGGGGAGCTTTTCGTCGGATGCTCTCTTGCGTTTTCGCATTGTTGCGCAACCACGTCGTCCTTTCGCGTCCTCTGCGCCCTCTACGTCCTCCTTTCTCTCCCCGCGTTTCTTTTTCCTGTCTCCCGTCCGCGCTGCCTCTCCTTGACAATGGGAATCGATGTCAATGGCGAGGCTTTGTGCCCGTTTCTTTGGCTTCCGGCTCGTCCCGCGAGACATCGGAAATTCGTGGCTGCGACGACGCTGGAAACGGGGCCCCCTTCCTCCGACGGGAGTGCTGGGTTTGGGAGTTTTCGTATATATCGTGCGTGTAGTCTCCTGGATACGTTGACAAATTCGAGGTTGACGAGCGTAGGAGGTTTCTGAGATCTCCGAGCCGTTCGATTTGAAGTGAATAGGGTAGATCGTGACCCTGATCACTTTCCATCCAGGTTAGTTGCTCGACTAATGGTCGATCTCGCTCGCGTTAAATTCAAGTTACTTCTGTTGAATGGCATCTCGCACAGAGATCTGTCTTAATCAGATCGTTTAATCCAGCGCATAAGTAAATACATTTTCGAACGAGTTGTCAGCGGCAAGATCGAACGGTTGATTTCACGGCTGCTCAAAGGGGGTCGAGGAGGGTCGCGATCATCTCTGGACGTCATATTACGATGTCAACGACTTCTTCCTGGACCACAAACCGCCTCGACCCTGCGCCCAGGATGAATGGTGACGCCACGGGTGGCACCCTGTCGTAGGGAACCGCAAATACGACTGCTGGAAATGTGTCAATTTCGTTGGAATGATTCGAGGTCGCGGGAAAATTCTATTGTTCGAGTATACTCCGATTTTGCCTGGCAATTCACCTTCCTGAAAATCGTTCATAGCTTCAGAATTTAATGGTAGAAATTTCGGTGGTGGAGAACTATCAACTAAAGCATAATAACTGTAATTGAGAGACAAATATCACTTACGATTACACAACACGATTCAGTCACGATTGAAAATTACGTTAGAACGACGGAAGGACTTAAAAGCAGCAACATCTCCAATATGAGACGCGTCAAGGAAGTCACTTGTCCGTTGTGAATTCTTGTTCTAGGAACATCGGACGGCTCCTACGTCGACGTGATGGACAGTCATTATTTTTGTTTTCGAAACCGTGGAAAGTGCCCTTGAATCGCGGAAGCGGCTCGGGACGAGGGGCAGAATGGTTTTCCACGAGCACACGTGCGACGCCCGATGAAACGTCCCATGTCAATCAAGAGGAACGAAGGAAGCCGCTTCGTGCCAAACAAGCCACGTCCTGGCCAAGGACGGCCTGAAAATCTGGCGGACACTCTGGCCTTATTTCAGAGCGCGGCGCCTTGTTTTTCCAAAAGTCCTCGGCGGTCTGTGAAAACAAGGTGTTCTTTGTCCTCTCGCGGCATACGATTTCCGTCGAAAGCTAAGTACTGAAAAAATACAACGTCGAGAAGCTACACGGTGTATTGCAGGGCAAACGAGCCCTGTGAAATATTTTGTACGGCTCGATTGGTCCACTTTTGTCTCGTCAATATTTAACATGTTTCCCTTTTGCACACTATATTATGTACAGAACGTATCGCTGCGACTCGAAGGACAAATAAAAGACATGGAACACGCGTTGTATTGTTTGGTGACAGGGAACCACGGTGCTAATTTGTTATACTCGTTACAGAGGAAAGTTGTGAGCATTCTTACCTTCTGTTTGACATCTTTCTATTACCGCGAGGTGATATTGCCTATATTTGTGGAGCAGAAGTTTCTGACAAACTTCCCACGTCTGGCAATTGAAGATTCGTTACGATAAAAGATACATGTATTTATTTATTTAAGTAACGAAAGCGAACGTATCGACAATAGACGAAACATTTATTTACGTTCGAAAGATTTAAGCCCGAAGGAAAAGCTGCATTCTAATTTGCTCGATTGCAATATCACTGCTTAACATGCAGATAATCAGAGATCCCTAGAAATTATGATTGAAAGAAAAACCCTATATTTTTTTAGTAACGCTTTTGAGGTTACACAACGCGGTCCGCTGAATCAGTTGCTCGCTCTGTTTCTAACCTCCCATAACCCTCGTCGCACAATGTGCTGTCACCTCGTATCAGTCTCGAGTTTTATAATTAACTACGCTACAGTGTTCAAAGTGCAGATCCACGAGGTTATGCAATCGACATCCAATTCTATCCAAAACCGTTTAACCGCGTGCATCGCATTATTTCCACGTCGACGCATATCGCGCGAGCTGCAGTCGGTAATAACGTCGTATTTCAATTAGCGTGCTACGTAAATGGAAAACGCTGATCAACCGTCGACTTCTTTCCTGCGGACAAGCCCGACTCAGACGAAAGTAAAAAATCTATTTAATACCACTCGCATGTTTATGAACATCTCCTTCTAAGAAGGAATATAGGAGATACTTAATGACAGAAGTCGGATAGAGTTTCACGAGCAATATCTGGTACGCTTAAATTTTCCAGGCTGCGCCCATACACCGACGAGCCGTTTTATTCGAGAACGAAAAACCCACGGGAATAAACAGAAAGCACAAAGGAAAGGCGAGAGCGAAGGCATGGAATAGATTGAGTCAGCTCGAACGCGGATACCAATGCCATCGATAATATTTAACGACGCCCGGTCGATACTCCACCTCCGATAATCCCGTTGCGATTCGATCTCGACGAGACGAGTCTCTGTAAAGGCGGAGCTACACGAAACTAAACACGTGTGTGGATCTAGCGTTTGCTAGGTTATCAAATGTTTGCGCGAGCTTCTGTACGAAATTACGAATGTTCGCAGTTCCCGATCGCGAGTCGATCGGGCTCGTCACTTGCGGACAGGGTTACCAGGCGATCCAGTACACGTACTGGCATATATGACGTCACTTAGCTTGGATTGGCTCGGCGTTGACATGACGTCACGGCGTCACCAATCAAATATAAGTATTCCTCTTCTCCTACACCGTATGACGTCATATAGGCCAGCACACCGCCATTTTTTCAGTACGCCTGGCAACCCTGCTTGCGGAATAAGCGCGCACGGTGTGAAGATATACGCGAACACTTCGGCGAGCAGTGTCTTTTTTTTTTGTTCCTGTTTTTCCCGTGGTTAGCAGGATGGCATTTCAAGCATTATTATCGCTTATATAGCCCAACGAACTATAGTCTCCTATCTTTTCCTCTCCATCTCCCTCCTGTCCCAGCAGCGAGCGTCGTATCGGGAGAAAGGTGGTGGTCACCCATCTTTCCCCAGTACCCGCCCCGTGACGCTTAACTTCGGTGATCTAACGAGAACCGGTGTGTCCATCACGGCCAGCGCCGCTGGTGAGCAGTGTCTGGAATGCCGAATGTGTGGTTCCGCCTTAACGGACGGGCTGCCGTTTCGATCGATCTTGGAATCGCCGGTAACGTATCGACGTCTCGTCGCGCGAAGTTGTCCGAGCGACGCGACACGATGCGCCGTCCGATCCCGCGCTCGGTGCACTCGAGGTTTATTCATAGAGGGGCAATTAAATAGCGATCCCGGGGGGGGGTTTAACGAGCGACAGGGAAAGACGGGAAGAACGCCGGTACGGAATCCGTCTCGGGATGGATTTGTCGGATTCAGTTGCGCATCTTTTCAGCTACATTCGCGATATAGAGAAAGAAGCGGGGTACACAGGTCGGGGGTGTAATGAGGCTTATTTATCGCGTCGCGGGCCTGGGCCAATGGTGAGGCGGGATGGTGGTCGCGGGCATGCCCAGCAGCCAATGGGTGCGCGCGCCGAGTAGCTGTCAGCGGGGACACGCCCCGGCCAATCGGCGCTCAGCTGCGCATGACAGAGTGGCTCGGTCTCGGTGCACGCCGGAGCGGCAGTCCCTTCTGGTGCGTGCGTAGGAGAACGTCTCTCTTTCGCCCCGGTCACGAGAGAGAGAGAGAGAGAGAGAGGGAGTGCAGATCTGACGTTTCCTTATCACTCTTCGAGCTGTCGGGCTGTCCTCGACGGTCCACGAGCCGATTACCGCGCGTCGACGTGACCGTGCCGCGTGTGGCTTTTTAAAGTACTGGGGGGGGTGTCCGGCGCGCTGCCTTTCCGCCGGTAGTGCTCGAACAGTGCCAGATAAACAGTGCTCGGCGGAGGCGCTCTCGCTAGTGCGTCGTGTGTTTGTCGCGCGTGCCATCGAGGGTCTTGCAGAGTCGACGACACTTGGTGAGTGTCCTCCCCGCCCCGCGCCTCTTCTCTGAGGCTCGATAGAAACAAGGGGGCAACGAGGAGGAAGAGAAAGAGGGACGGAGAAAACGGACTATTTAACGCGCACCTAATAATAGCCGGTGCGCGTTCGAACGCGAGTATACTAAGCGCCTATAAATACACACCTACCACGGGCCGCGGAAACACGAGCCCGTGGATTTCACGGTGCAACCTGCCACGAGGAGATAGAAAAGACGCGAGCCCGAACAGAAAAGAGGGAGGAATAATCTTTGAAGGAGGGCGCACCTGGCGCTCTAAGAGAAACTTGCCATAATCGGATCTAGTCGGAGGCAGTAACGCAAGATAATCGCGCGGCGGCACGCGGGGCGAGAGGGATATAGACAGAGGAAGATAGAGAGAGAGAGAGAGAGAGAGGGATAGAGTGAGAAAGAGTGAGCGAGAGAGAGAGAGAGAGAGAGGGGAATATAGTGTGGAGCAATCGGTCCACACCGGGCCGCGCTGGTGGTACCAGTCTGAAAGCAGATTAGAGAATAACCGCACCCGGAGTGAGATTTTATTATTCCACGGGAGTATACCATTTCTTTCCATCTCGTAACACGAGAAACGTCCCCGTTGCGGAGTTCGTCGGGCAGCCGAGCTTGCAGCAACTCTCTACCACCGCCGGCCTAAAAATACCTCCTTCCTGCATATTCCGACGCGTTTACCACCGTCACGAAATCTCGCTCGTTGTTGCTCTCTGCCGTTCGCGTGTACTTTTTTTTCCCCTCACCGCTCGCGTCGCCTTTCTCAGCTCCGAGAGCGCGCGACCACTTAACGGACACTCGACTCTGTTCGACGATTCGAAGCCCAAAGCTATCCCGATAATAAGGGTCCCGAAGCAGCGCCGCTGTTAGCGATCACCCATAGCCGGATTCTCACTGGGACCGACCGCCGAGTAAGCCGTCGGAGATGCCTCGCGGAAGATCGTGCGCGGAACAGTACCGTGGATGACCGACAGAGGTATGAGGATCATCGTGGCCGAGTCAGGGTGTCCCAGTAGCGGCTCGCGCGCACGTAGATATTCGCCGTCGGAACGATCCACGAGAGGACCCAGGTCCCGTCGGTGCGCGGATCCCTCGCGAGGGGCCCACAGAGGTAAGGGCCCGGTCGCGCGGCGAGCAAGCGGAACAGTGAGTGACACCGCGCAGTGCTAGGAAGAGACGAAGTGGTTCACGGTGGAGGGTGGAGGGAACGGTGTGCAGGGGGTCGCCACCGTGGGCCCCGGAGATGACGGGATGATGGCCTACGGAGGAACCACCGCCGGGAACGGGGGCGCGATGGGACCATCCTCTGGCGGCGCGGACGTATTGGGATCGGCCGGCGATTACAGCCCGCAGGGGACCCCGACGTCTCTCGCCGGCCACTCGGCAGGAGCCGTCGAGGCCAGCACCTATGGTCCTGGCACAGGACCAGCCAGCTACAGCCCCCAGGATAGCCCCGCGAGCTCCGCCGGCGGCGGCGGCGGCGGCGGCGGCGGCAGCGGCGGCAACGGGCAACTGCCGAGCTTCGGCTTCACCCAGGAACAGGTCGCCTGCGTTTGCGAGGTAAGTCTTTCCCCCGTACGGTGATGGCTTGGTTGAAGAGTGTTTTGTTTCTGTGCTTTACCTCACGCTACCAGCTTACGAGTACCCGAAAGTCCAACAGAATCTTCTAATATCTAGTGATCCTCTAGGTAGTGATACGCAGATGTGTCCACCATTTTGGCCTAAAGCGGAAGTCGCAAATTGGCGGGCACAATTTTGAAATGATCGAGAAAACTGAAGTTGTACTATTCCCTTCTGCCGTTCTTCATACGAATTAAAACATGTTACGTTAAATACATTAGACTGTTTCTAGATCTCTACGGAGCACGTAGGGTTTTCTAACTTTACTTGAAAGGTAAAAGACTAAGAAGGTAAATTTCGGGTCAGGCATAATAACAGCGACACTGAGCCTCGCCCTTTCTGTACATTGCGTTTCTAACTCCACTACGTTGTATCGAATATTATGAAAGAATAAAGACTAAAAGAATAAAAGAATAATGTATTAT
The DNA here is from genome assembly GCA_963932275.1 of Andrena praecox. Taxonomy (NCBI): domain Eukaryota; kingdom Metazoa; phylum Arthropoda; class Insecta; order Hymenoptera; family Andrenidae; genus Andrena; species Andrena praecox. The sequence continues at coordinate 50,642,566 of OZ010731.1, read as the reverse complement.
TATTATTATTAAAAGACGCGTGGAACTTCAAATATTTCAACATAGCTTGAAAAATGAAAAAATGCTAGATAGGTTAGCAATAGTTTGCACGTTCAAAAATGACAGCATTAAATGAAGTATGCTGGTGATTCCACTTTTCGCTCAATGTCGTGGAATCCAATTGGTAGATGTTATTGCTTCGCCCAATAGGAAACATTACGCAGATAAACGGTGGTGGGGCTAGGCGCGTACCAATTACATGCGAGCAGTATCTCTTTCTTTTTCTACTTGTTTACTTGCTCTCTCTACTTCCGGTTTCGGTCACTAATGGTGTCGACCAATAGAAAACGGCGGCCACATCTGCGTATCACTACCTAGAGGATCACTACTAATATCTACTTCTATAATCATGCCCCTCGACTGTCTGGAACTAGCCTTTCGAAGTCCCCGCGCAATCTTGTATGGCGAGGAACTTTCCAACAACCCGAAACTATCCGATATCACCCGAAGTGAAATTTTCGGTTGCTCGTAGAGGTCCGTTTTGCGGTAACTGATTAGTGTATGTCGATTTCTCGCGCGGCGGTGCTGCCTGGCACGATCCGACGGAAGGGTGCACGGTTAGACCTTTACGTAGTAGCTACTCGGTTTAGGTAGTGCCGCGCGGTACAGTTCGGAAATTTATATCGTTTTCTTGCGATCTCTGCGGACGGAGGAGCGATGTTTGTGGCATTGATAAAATTACGCGCGAAGCACCACTTAACCTCTCAGCCACCGCGGACGACCGTCGGTGAGACACTTAGCAGTATCCTTAAGTTTAATTTATGCACCTTGCAACGGTATGACGAAATTGGCCCTGAAATTTTCTGCACGCCCCCGTGGGCATGCATCGTGCTCGACATTGTACATACAGCACCGCGCGCCAAGATTCACTTGCGTGTGTCACGCGACTAATGGAGTTGATGCGTTTTTACTGCGTCCATAAATTGTTTTGCGCGCGACGTTTACGCTCCCCGCGTCGAACTTGTCTGCGACGCGTGTGCCGGAATATGCTTTCTTGCGCCGAAAACACAATATTCCGGTTGCCGTCTCGGGGGGCCCCCGGGGCCCGAGGTATTAAAATTCTTTAGCTTGTCGCAAGAACGACGAGAAGAACAGTAAAAATAGCAGAATGCTCAGGCGCTTGAGAAGGAAGCTGATGGTATTTTGAAGATGCAAGCCGCTACAGGGAAGTAGACGTACTCGCGGGGAGCGTTCACATTTGCACACGCATCCCATATATACACGCCACGCATTCGCATACGGCTAGACGTTTAACTCCTTGCCCACGTCACATGGATATTCCCCGTAATTTACGGCAGCGTTTCGCGTTTTCGATGAACTGCCGCGCGCCCGTCGGAATGGAATCGTTTAACGGGTAATTACGCCCCGGTCATAATAAGGAGGCTTAGAGCAGAGTGGGAGCGAGAGAGGGAAAGAGAGAAAGAGAAAAGGAGAGTGGCTCCGAAGCGTTTACGACCGCGTCTCCCAATAATTCAAGCTATCGTTTAAAAGCGCACCGCGTGCCTGACATTTACAGTCATTAGACAATCAGGCTTATCAAGTGGCACGTTGCGTCTCCCCGAATCTAAAAAAAAAAAATCCCTCCGGCCGACTCCGCTGGGTGTCGCTTTAACAAACACCCGTGGTGCGCGTGTAGCGTTTAATTCGCGATTGTCCCGTGAGACGTGGGCGCTAGTTGTCTTGTATCAGAATGTATGCATCGAAATGACCGTCGACTAGACACGTTCGCGAAAGAAAGCGCGTTTGTCTGTGCTCTTTTTGCGCCCGCCGGGTGCCAGAGCGTCAGCTCCCCTTGCTACCTGTCTTCGGGGCACCCGCGTTGACGAATCCGGAAACCACTCGGAACGAACGGTCCTCCCGTAGTCGGGCGCACGATCGGACGGGGGACGAATGGTGTTTCGGTTCGCTCGTCGCGCGTCCGCTTGATTCGTCGTGTCGGGCCGTCGAATGGTTCTCGCGCGTGCACCCGTCGCCAAGGACCCCCGTGATCGCGATCTGTCGTCAATTTCCCCTCGATGGCTGTGGACGCGCGGCTCGTTTCTCATTATGCCCGACGATTTCTCCGCCGGTCGTGATTAATCGCTCGTCAGAGGGGACAGCGGAGCGCGCGAGAGCTAGACGGCAGCCGGGCGACGCGAATGAAGAAGCAATCGTGGCAGGTGCGCGAGACTTGTACCACCTAATGGCGGCTCGTCATCGGTAATTTCGGCGTAATGATGGATCGGGGGGCCGATCGTCTCGCCGCGGCTTCGATCGAGCCCTGTCTCGCGCCTTAATAGGAACTTAACGTTTACTTTTTCTTTCCTCTTTTTTTTTTTTTTTCTCTCTCTTTTAATTCGATCGTGTTACAAGCCTCGCGTCGATGGCACACACATCGAGGCTCGTGGAAGGAGTACGGTTTCTTTACCGCCAGAGTGCGCAAGTGGCGCGCGCGACGATAGGGTAACGAGACAATTAGTCCGGGTATTGAAAATGGAAGATATACAAGATACACTAGAATAAGAGGAGACCGGGATGAGTTCTGCCGACTAACAGTGTGCCCCCCCTGTCTATCGTCTTCAAGGCGATGGTGTCGTCTGTCCAGGTTCTCCAGCAGGCAGGCTCCGTGGAGAGGCTCGGCAGGTTCCTGTGGTCCCTGCCAGCTTGCACCAGGCTGCACCGGCACGAGAGCGTGCTGAAAGCGAAGGCGATCGTCGCCTTCCATCGGGGCCACTTCAAGGAACTGTACAGGATCCTCGAGAGCCACACGTTCGGCCCGCACAATCACCAGAAACTGCAGGCCCTCTGGCTCAAGGCCCATTATATCGAGTCCGAGAGACTCAGGGGAAGGCCCCTTGGCGCAGTCGGTTAGTATCATACATTTTGGATTATCCCGTATAATCATGGGGAACCATCGTTCCCTACGATACCGGCGGACTCCTTCGTTCTCTAGCGCGATTAGAGCACTAAAGAGGGGAGTATGCGCATCCGCCATATTGGGTCCTCTGGAGAGAGAATATTATTGAGTACCCGCCTTTTTGAGTATTGTCAAAGTCGCTTTATAAACCAAATATAAACTTAAGTGTAATATAATACTCTAATAATGTGTCGTACTATACTCGGGGCCAGATATATTGGCCGGTGAATTCGTTTCCGCGAGCAACGATTGAGGAGAAATCAACCACCACCGTCTGACGATCGTGGATTTGTCAGTTGGAGTTGCGCGGTCGTCGCAGGGTATGGTGGGGTAACGGGAACGCTGCTCGGCTCCGCCCGAATCTAGCCGTTTGGCTGTTATTTATTCTTAGCGTAATAGTTGTGTGCGCGACGAAGCTATTCGTAGACCAATACGAGATGAAGCTATCGAGAAGGAATCAATGTTCTGACCAATAAATCCAATGAATTCCTTCGGAGCTAACGCACACCTATTCTGATGTGTGTATTTCTACGCTGACAGCTCGGTTTGGCCTACACGCCAGAAGCTCGCCACTATCCCCACCACTTCTGGCTCACAGGCGAGAGCGAGATGGAACGAGAGCGAGTAAGAAAACGTTGAGAAAAGGAGCACCGAGGCAGGCAAACGGTGTGGTGGGAGAATACCCCTCACGAAACTCACCGGCCGATATATCTGGCCCCGAGTATACCATGTACCAATATCAACAACGCATATTTGGTTTATAAAGTGAATCTGGTAATACTCAAAAAGGCGGGTACTCAATAATCTTCTCTCTCCAGAGGACCCGATATGGCGGATGCGCATACTCACCTCTTTAGTGCTCTAGCGCGATCTAAATTCGAAGTGTGTTATTACACCGGGTGAGAAGTTATTCGGGGCTGACAAGCTACCTGACCCACCCTGTATAATAAAGCATAGGTGAAAGCGTTCTCTCTCAACGAAATCATTGGGTGTATTCGAGTAAATGTTACTTACGGCAAGGTAGTATTTGACGCTTCGAGAGCTCTGCGCGATACACAATTGTAACGCAGCCACGGTCGCGTTAGCGAGTGTTACGTCTGACTTCGAGCGTTGCGTTGCTAACGCAGGATCTTTTGAATTTCCGCTGGTACAGTTATGATTGTTAGTGAAAGCAGGTGTGTGCAGTAAGAGCAATTAATTAGCAGCGGTAAAACAGAGTTGCCTTTGATTTAGTGGTATAACCAGTCGAATAGTCTATTTGTGTGCCGTGTAACTGGAGTAACAGGCGTTGGCGGCGAAATGATATACACACGGCGAGAATATTTCTAGGTTAAGTGCGTAACGTAGCTTTCATCCCCATGTACATACATGTAGTATTTGGTTGATCCTTCGGCAGTTGCGTTTAAAATAGCCGATCGGCCAATTGTTTTAATCGTCATACCGTCAAGGACCCAGTTCCTGATCAATTAAGAGTGCAAAGGGAGCAGTTTCTGATCACTACAGATCAGCCTCACTATCAGTTATCAAATTTTGCGTATAAATTTCCAAATACTTCATAATTATTTAGTAATTTGTTAGAACCAATTTGCAATAATAAGCTTATTATTTGGTATTTGTATACTAAACTGATCAGGAATTGGGTTCTGATCAGGAACGGGGTCCTTGACGGTACCATTCGCGCAATAGGTCCACCGTTCAGTGGATACAAAACGATAATCGATTTTTAATTAATTCGCCGCTGTAGCCAGCTTCCCCTCCGATCAACACGCCATTCGCCGAGCATACTGTTCCACTCATTCCTTTCTCGAGTATCATCATAGATTCCATTTTTAGACGCCTCGCGACTCGTTGCTTTCCTCTTGCAGACTCCGCGCTATCGGTCGCGGGCGATTGGTAATAGGAAAATCAAGAATATAGTCGTGGACGCGCGTCGCGGAGCATCCCCGGGCCCATCCGAGCCATCAGCGATAGTAATGGCGGGCTTCGCGGAGGAATAATCGCCGCGGTGCCGTAATTTCGCGCGGAGCCTGCCAGTTTTATTTCTGTCGCGCGTTGTAAACAGGAGGACGGCGAGTTTAACGAGCTGACATTCTAATTAGATCTTTCCATTTACTTTTGCGAACCAATTCCTGTCATCCGATCTCTCGCGCGCTCTAAAACCAGACAGCGAGGAGAGAGGCCGTCGCTTGACGAGCCTCGAAGATTTCCTGTCGCTTTTTAAACGAGCCGCCCGCAGTTCCCGGGAACTAGTACTATGCGGCAGCTCTCTGGTCCTCGACGTCCTCTAGAAGCTGTATGCACCGAAAACATTTTACGCCGGTCGGCAGCGGCCGTAGATCCACATCCCCGCCGATTTTCATTTATTATTCCCTGTTTCTATACACCCCGGTTCCTTGCAATCCGCATTTACACGGGATCGACAGCTGGCTCGCCGGAGGGCAACGTAAAACAATGCACGCGTGTCTGCGGCGCGATCTGAACGACAGAAATAAAATCGTGTCTGTTCCTCGCGTGCAGCGTGTTGCGCCGGTTTCAAAAATACCGCGCCGTAATTTAGAACCTCAGTGTCTTTAACGCGACCAGCAAGCCCACCCTTGACGCGTTTGTTTGTAATTAATGGCAGCGAGACTTTCCTTGCCAACAAACGACTGTTTGTTAACGGAATGGCGGGTGGTGTTCGTGGATAGCGTTGAGAGAGTAGACGCGTTAGGCTTTCGCTCGGTGAAATCAAGGACCATTCAAGCGCGCGGCGTGCTTTTAACGACGATGTTTCTACCGGTGGCTTATTTCCGCAGCTAACCAAGGGTGCTCGTTTTGCAGGGAAGTACCGCGTCCGACGCAAGTTCCCGCTGCCCAGAACGATCTGGGACGGCGAGGAGACGTCGTACTGCTTCAAGGAGAAATCCAGGAGCGTTTTAAGGGATTGGTACGCTACCAACCCCTACCCCTCGCCCCGCGAAAAGAAGGAACTGGCGGAAAGCACCGGCCTCACCACCACGCAAGTCAGCAATTGGTTCAAGAACAGGAGGCAGAGGGATCGGGCCGCTGAGCATAGGTATGTGTGCTGCAGCTCCTCTTACAATTAATAGCGCCAGCGTAGCTCTGTCAGGCCAAACTACAATTTTATGCGATACATATTGCGCGTTCGGGGAAGAACGACACTGTTAACGAAGTATCCATGGATCAGAAGTGATCTCCCTAACATTCTATGTTATTCTTCAAATGTTTACTGCACTTATTCATGAGGCACGTGGTCTCAACACGTGGTGCACGTACCTATTGTCGTGAATTTTGAAACTATGCTCCTGATTATTCCTAATACTTTCATCGAGAAATATTTCAGTGAGAGTTATTCTTACGCACTGATTCTCCAGAGCAACGATACGTTTAGTTAGAGACAGTACAATTCTGCTCGGGAGCTGCGAAACGAAGGCAAACACTATGGGAGCTGTTGCATAAGCATTTGCAATAACCGAATATAGCAGCAGACGCGTCTGCTTGTTTTGAAGCACGCAGGCCCTGAGAAACGCGGATGGTGATATAATAAGCATCGTTACAATAATATCTCCTCGGTGTTTCGTCACAGCATCGAGGGGATGTTCCCGCCTAGGTGTGTACATATATATATATATATTTTTTCGCGGCTGGCCTTGTTGGAAGTTAATCGACGGTAGACGAGCTGATATCCGTGGAATTCGCGGAGGGCGCAGGCGTAGGAGTTTCGTGTTGTTTGGAAGGTCGTTGCTCTATATCCGATTTTAGAAACGACCGAGCAAACTCGAAGACGGCCTCATAACTGCCTCGTAACGTAGCGCTGCGTGTCCCTCGCTTCACGTGATCCGCCTTTCCTCTTAGCACGCTACTACCATCCACGAAAGCCATAGCAAGGAAGCAACATCCTTCTATCCGTGATTCTTCGCTAATCCCTACAAACTCAATTCACCTGAGATCGATCTTCTACCTGTTACAGAACTTATCCTTAATTTTGGATTGCGACGAAGTCGAGTTGGGCAGCTGGCAAACCGGGCATATTCCAGGATTTCTTTCTCCCCTGTCCCTGTTCTTGACAACGCCTAAGCGATCCTCGACTAGCTTCGTATATTTATAATGCTTAGCTTAGAGTACTCGACCGAACATACTCGCCAGTCGTCTTAGGGCTGAACCGAAGAACTAGTTCTTCCTGTTCGCCTTCACTTACCTAACCTCGGATCGAGAGAAACTAGCAGCCATTTACTCCTACGACACGAAAAGAAGTACGGTCACTTCCTACCGATGAGTCCCCGATTTAACGACACGCGATAGTAAGCGAGCGATTCGACGTTGACGGTGCTCCTCGAATCGTCGGGGATACCATAAATATACGAAGGAGAGGAGAGAGAAAAAAAGAAGTCAGCACACGGTCCCCCCGATTTGGGTGAATCCATCGATGCGAATCGGCGGCCAGGATAGACGGGCGCTTCACGTCGACGAGAATTTCGCGAGGGAGGAAGTGGGAAGCACCACCGTGGCGAGGCCCAGTCCGGTACACAGCCGTGTCACGCCACGGGGAACGTATCGAATTTCTTATGGCTTCTGTGTATTCCCATGAACGGAGACAGAAGGTCAGAGAGAGGAACAGAGCGAGAGCGAGGGAGAGAGAGAGAGAGAGAGAGAGAGAGAGAGAGAGAGAGAGAGAGAGAGAGAGAGAGAGAGTGAGGGCGGGAGGGTGGCCGCGGTGGTGGCTCCTATAGTCCTATCCGATGGCTTTGGGGGTATCGTGGATACGCATGGCATCATTCGCGGCATATTAATTACAGGAAATCCCACAAAGCATTCATACCACCCTACCTCTGCGCAATTCGTTCTTCACCACCCCCTCCGTTACTGAAACATTGAACGGGGTTCGATCGTGCGGCGCTCCTGTTGCCTCGATCGCCACGTACAAATTCGATATTTTTCACGAGCAGCGCCAGGAATGAGATTTTAGAATGCCGTCGGTGGACGGTAGAACCTTTTAGGCGCGCTTCCTCGTAGCCCGCGCGAGTAGCTCCGCTCCGCGCAAGCTGTTGTACATTAAAGCTGGATCACGCGTGCAGGGGCGGAAACGTCGGTGGTATCCGGCCCCAGGGGACTGGGGCGTCTCGTGGGCGTCCCGGTCACCGGCAAAAAACCACTCGGAACTCTGGGATGCAACGTGTGTATTCTCCCTCGGGAGCCCTTATCGAACGATTAAACGGCCCCCGATTAGGCGCGATACGCGTAACGCACAGACGCAGAACAGACGATTTATTCAAGGGTTCGCGTGACTGCCGAGCTTCTGCTTCGGAAGGCAATAACCTTCGACCAGTTCGGCAATCTGGGCTTCGCGAAAACGGATCTTCTATCGCTCTCAAAGTTCGACGACCTTGGAGCGTTTAGCAGACTTCACCGAGCAGCGTCGGGGGTAATTATCGGGGAACTCAGTAGGACAGGGGAATATTGCCACTTATCTACGGATTAAGAAGTGATACCGTTACTTGAAAATCTAGGGATACTTTAAATCTCACAACACCCCCGTCTGTACATACTTCGTCGTCAATATTTAAGTTTTCCAACAAGTGGCTCACACTTTGTGGCGTGTCTAATATAAATTGGATATTTTTTAGCTGGAATATTGCTTTTTAGATCGTTTCGTGTAACGAGAAACAACTGTGCCACCATTTTCTCGCTTTCTCGCTGCGACCTCGCGATCTCCAGACACCCGAGCACGCTTGGAATTGCGTAGAACAAAAGAGGTGTTGCAGATAACGAGTAGACGGCGCCGACCCGAAATCTCGCAATCAGCATCTTCCCGCGTTATCATCCGTTCGCGCGTTCCTCCAGTTCGCGCGCACGTTCGGTCACCGGACACCGTTTCGCCCCTCGTACGGTCGAGCCGACGATTTTCTGCCATCGACAGCACCGTCGAGAAAGCGATGACGACTCGAGGGAGGCAACCATAGCTTTCTGTTCCGAGGTAGACTCCCTCGAAACACCATCTTCGTTGTTCTTCGCTCTCCCCACAATGTTCTTGCCTTCTCGAAGCTTTCTCCAGGTTTCTTGTTTCTTGGGTTAATGGGAGGTGTAGGACATCTCGCAGGAGGTGTATCACGCCATTTTGTACCTCAGCACGTGGGAATGAATATAAATCTGGGGCCTGTATAAAAATCAAACCACGATTAGTGGAAAGTGGCGGTTTATTTGGTGATTTACAAAGTTCATTTTGAAGTGGAGCATAGTTTTGTTGATGGACACCTTTCTATGGCAAGAGTTTCATTGTTAGAATTGTAAGGAAGTTCTGTTTTAGTTTCGTTGTGTAAAATTTATTGGAAGTCGTGGTGGTTTATTGTGATTAGCTGTAGATACAATTTTCGTTTCGCTCTGTAATAATTGTGTAATTATTGTCGCCGTCGATGGCGAATAGAAGCGGTGAGCGGTTCTCGCGCAGGGCAGTAACTTTATCTGATAAAGACTACATAGAAGGCACCGCGAAACATAAACATGCAGCGCGGATCGCGCTGCTTAGACACGACGGTAAGCAATTCTTATCGCCACGCACCGCTGCGAGCTTTGGTTCCTTCTTCTTTTCTTACCCCGCTTCGCTCGTACTTTCGGTGAGCGCACGTGTGACTCATTAATTCCGCGAAATGTCTACCTCCGCGCTCTGTATTTTCATTCCGGCGAATTTATCGCCGAGCCGCGATCAAGGTTACATTCCGAGGGTCGTGTCCCGCGATTTCCAAAGAACCTACTCATTCGAACTGAGGAATTGGAGGGAAATTTGAAAGTGTAATGCAGTTTTCTACTTGCGGAAATTGTAAAAAGGAATGGGCAGCAGGAGAGCTCCTCAGCTGCAATTCTGGGGGGATAGCGTGGATTAGATTAGATTCGAAAGCTCGAGATGTTAGTATTCTCTATTCCTAGGTATCTGAAAATTTCAAATTGAAGTATTTCTAAGATCTGAAATTCTAATACTCTCAATATCCTAAAGATCCAAATTCCAGTACTCCCAATATCCCAATATCCTAATATCCCAATATCCCAAAATCCCACAATCCCAAGTTCGAATACTCCCCAAAGTCCCAATATCCCAAAGTCCCAATATCCCAAAGTCCCAATATCCCAAGTCCCAATATCCCAAAGTCCCAATATCCCAAAGTCCCAATATCCCAAAGTCCCAATATCCCAAAGTCCCAATATCCCAAAGTCCCAATATCCCAAAGTCCCAATATCCCAAAGTCCCAATATCCCAAAGTCCCAATATCCCAAAGTCCCAATATCCCAAAGTCCCAATATCCCAAAGTCCCAATATCCCAAAGTCCCAATATCCCAAAGTCCCAATATCCCAAAGTCCCAATATCCCAAAGTCCCAATATCCCAAAGTCCCAATATCCCAAAGTCCCAATATCCCAAAGTCCCAATATCCCAAAGTCCCAATATCCCAAAGTCCCAATATCCCAAAGTCCCAATATCCCAAAGTCCCAATATCCCAAAGTCCCAATATCCCAAAGTCCCAATATCCCAAAGTCCCAATATCCCAAAGTCCCAATATCCCAAAGTCCCAATATCCCAAAGTCCCAATATCCCAAAGTCCCAATATCCCAATATCCCAATATCCCAAAGTCCCAATATCCCAACGCCCCAAATTCCAATACACCCAATAAATGATTTCCCCAAAATCACACTAAACACCTTCAACAACCCAATACCCGAAAGTTCCAATATTCGACAACCGCCCGGCATCACTATCCACCTCCTTTCCCTCTAAATATAGGTCTTTATAGCCCTCGTTATACGTCAGAAACGAAACTGTCGAATCTCGCGGCGCGGTCTGGCGTTTTCGTCACGAAGTAGCGTGATATATCGCGGCCCTCGAAAGATATACGCACCCATTTTCCAAAGCGTAAAACGTCGGGAAGGGAGTCGGTGTGCCCGTTTCCCCGATGCATTGTGGCTTCTTAGCTGCGCCCTAGACGAAAATAAACATCTCTTCTCTCTGCACGTGCTCGCCGCGACAAATGTTTTTTTTTTCTTCCCGTTGCAAAGGCGCTCTTGTTATAAACGCCGCTTAAAGCGGTCTTTATTACTAGGCCACGGCTCTAATATCATCATCGTCAGCTCGTTGGAAGAAAAGCCCGTCCAGCCGCAGCTTCTCGCTTGCGTTCTTAATCTTCGAAAAACCTGAGCACCCGTGACCCGTTCTACTGCCGGTCGAAGGGTTAAGAGCAACACTGGCCCGCCAAAAATAAATAAAGCCGGAAGAGGCTCGCTCTTCGGCCTACGTGTCGCCCAGACGCCTTCATTCAGAAGTGTCTTCCGCTTCGTTTCTGGCTCGTTCTCATTAAGGTAGAAAAATAATCACCGAATGAATAGAGATACACACACAAATTATGGAAAGCTTGCGGTAGGTAGAGTAATGTGGGGCAAGAGTGCGCACTTAAAGTTTAGACTTCTCCAAAATCCTTGGTATTACACTGATAGTCATATCGTTTTGTGAGAAATAACTACTATCCCTTATTATTCGATAGGCAGTGACTTCGTGTAAATTTACCTGTCACAACTTATATAAAATAAATATTTCCAAAAAGTGTCAAATGCGAACATTTACCCGCTATGTGGGGTAAAAGTTCGCATGTTGGGGGGTAAAAGAACGCTTCGGTTATTCCCAATTCTGCAGCGATTTTTCTTTTTGAAAGTCCTGCTTCTATGTTTATCTCGAGGGATCTGAAGCACATCACTAATTGGTTTTCGGCCGGTTGCCCCCTTATAAGTTCTAACAATAAATGAATAAGACAATAAAATAAAGTCATATTTTTTAATCAAAAGTTAATAAAAAACGTATTTTGGACAAATATTGCGGATTAAAAATTAATAAAAAAAAAATCAAAAGCTGATATCAGCGTGGCTCAACTATCATAAACTCAAAATTTATTTCCATGTTGTAATTGATAATTAATTTCAAATTTATTTTTTATAGTCGGTTTAATCGGTGTTCGTTACTAATTTAGCAAACTCTAGAAATAAAATAAGTTTAATGAAGATATAACACCCGTCAAATTATTTTGGGACAAAAGTTCGCATTCGAACTCTTGCCCCACTGCACTGTGCAAACTTTTGCCCCCACAGCTACTTTTACATTGTTTAATCAATCCTGTTATCTGTGAGGAGAATTGAAAACTTCCATTAGCACTTTTTAATAGAAGAGTTTCAGCTCTTTCAGACGGCATATTAATTAAAATATTTACTGATCGATTTATAGGAATAATATTGATTCCCAAACATGAGAATATTACATCAGAACTAACGAATTCAGTACTTACCGCATTGTAAGATAACAAACCGAAACACAGCAACGAAATTCGACATTAGTGACTCTACCTTGATTGACAATTGACTGCCAATCACCATTGGCAACTGCCACAACTCAAACCATGAAATTCGCATGGTGCGAACTCTTACCCGCTGCGAACTTTTACCCACCTTTACTCTACCCACAGCAATAGGAGCAGTTATAGATTGTAGATTTATAATTGCATCCTATTGTAGTATAATTCTACCATATTCCCATCGTTTTACTTGCAGTACTAAGCAATTAGAAACCTACATTTATAGCCGCTCTCTATATGCGTCTCATGTATGTATGTATATACCTACACACGTTTCAGAACAGCACCTACATACATTATTTTCTCATATCATCAGAGAATTTTACACATAATGCAACTTCCACTAATCATGGGTATTACGACAGAGAAACAGGAAGCAGAAATGCAGGGCTATCTGTACGTATAATACATAGTACACTTGGCCAACCGTGTGCCATGGGTTCCTTCCTCCGTTCGATGGATCGAAGAGGAGCCGCGGCTGCACCGGGGTCGGAGCCCCAGTAATGGCTCTGTCGTTGTTCTCCAGTGTCAACAAAACATTGCTAATGTACCCACTCCAGCACACAAACTCACCCCTGCCTCACCCTCGTTGCGCCACTGTCAGCGCACCCTCCGTCTCCGACGATAAATCGAGGGCTGGCGGCGGACTAGCCGGTGAAAATGGAGGACGCGTTACTCGCAACTCTTCTTTCCATCGATTCCCTTAAAATTACAGACCTTCCGTCAGAATTTCACACCGCCACGGCCTCGATTCTCCTAATCGCTATCGAGCGTCGATCGCGACGATATCGGAAATTTCTTTCGGTGATTCGAAACGTTCAGCGCTCGATTATTCCATTATCGGTTCATTAACGCTCGTTTCTTGCTCCGATTCTACGAGGTGGCTGATTCGTTGGTGTACATTATTAACCACCCCCTTTTAATTGAATTAATTGATCGCCTTCCATGGTTGATTGTTTCATTTGAAACCACTCCGACAGGCATTCTTATAGGAATATCTACTTAGGATTTATTAAATTTTCCTGCACTCTTAACAGTTTCTTTTTTCCCCTGCTCCATTCTCTTATCTCCCTTCCTTGTCCCCCCAAGTTTCTCTGTTCTTCCCATTCAAATACCAGTACCATCATCATTATCATTCCAAAGGGACAGAGCTATCAATCCACTGAACCTCATCCCTTTGAACCAGAGAACCCAGCCACTTGCTGCCTCTGAAATCCAAACTAAACGAAACTCCACAGAACTACCACGAACATCTCAGAAAATTAGCCAGGAGGTCGTGATCGTTACCCTTTGGTACCCGTTCGGGTGGGCGTCGCGGTTAAACGGGTTCATACATCAAGAGGGAGGCATCCGCGGAATGTCCTCAAAGGTTCCCCCGTTCGAAATAACTCTGGGATCGTTTCCACCGTGCGCGCGTTTCCTCGCTCGGCGACCCGGCCGATAAACATCGCTCGTGCTTTTATTATCCGACGGATTATCTGCTCGGGATTAGATTAGGTATTCCGTTGGTCCTCGATGGACGCGCTCGAGAGTGGACGCAGCGTTCGTTTGCGTGGGCGTCCAGCGCGCGGCACCCATTAACGTTTTCCGCGAATTGAATTTAGCGACCCTCGCATACTGCGCCACTGACACCGCGCGGAGTGACAAAAATGATTATGAACAGTGCTCCTCGCGGGGAGGTTTCACCCCACTCTTATTAGAACCTCAGAGTGAACGAACGTTCGGACGAAATCTCCGGTGCGTTTACTTTGATAAATCTTGGAGGCTATTATCCTATTATCGGAATAAAGTATTTTCTTCAAGGACGTTGGATTATAGGGCCATTAAACTACCTATTGCATATTACACGATATGGAACACGAAACTTATCGCGGATACAATGTCCATTATCCTACAATATTTTGGTACGACCCTAATCTGAGCGGGCAGAAACACAGAGAGCAACCCTCGGCGCACGGCGAAAAGCCCCTTCTTGGTATTAAATGTCAGTTATTCAGCCTTAATTAAATCGGCCCCATCGAGTGTTACCGCATAAGTGGAAGATGGAGGCGCGTCAGATTGAAGTGGCCGCTGATCGGGGGGGGGGTGGAGGACGAAGGGGAGGCCGTGGGGTTTCAGGAAGGGATGCCACTTCCCGGATGTGGAGGAGGACAGATGGGGAAAAAAGGGAATGGAGTCAGTGTCGAGAGGGCGTTACGAAGGGGACACGGTCGGCCGTCTCTCTCGGTAAGGGTTGGACACGCCGGGGGTGGCTGCGCCAATATTGACTCTTTCTGAAAACCCGTGGGTGGAGGAGGGGGGGGGGGACTACGCCGTGACAAAGAGGGTGGCGCTACTTTACCTCGCCTTTTGTGCCCACCGACGCGGCGGTGGACATGGCGCCTGCACGACCATCGAATTCGCCATTCCACGTTCAGCAAATTACCTTTTAGGAAAGGCTGCTTTTTTCTGGCAGCTCGATGGCATTTGTCAATGCGAGAGAAACTGACGATCCCATTATGTTACGACGACTCTAGGGTAGGTGTGGGTATTACTGCGGATGTCCCGATTACTGCGGATATTCTAAAACAGATCATATTTAGTGTTGGAAAGTACATAATCTCTTGAAAATTTTTGATAAAATTATTTTAAACTCTATTACACATAATTATTAATAAGTATGTACAACAAAGTTATTATTAATTCTTTTATCGTAGTTTGAAATTCGTCAAGGCGAAACTTCGGTCGATTTCCGATATGGCGCTCATGAACACCTACTTGAAAAACATTGATATTTTTGTTATTAACAGTAATACATGTACTGTGGCGGTATTGCTCGATAGAATAAGAGTTATTTTTTTAGAAAAACAGTAAATCAGTCGTCTACATTTTAGTTATAATTTTTATTTCTCACAGCAGTATTAGGTGCACTACTTGACACCATGTGCATGTATTACTGCGGACCTACGACTGTATTCACTGACGTCTAGGTATATATAACCTGCAATGTACGCAACGGTACGTGCAATCACGTGTAACTCTGTAAGCATGCCGAGAAAAAATTCAAGTGATAATAAGGAATCAAGAAATAAAAGAAAAAGCCAACGGCTGTGTTATTTAGAAGAACATTTATCTGTTGCGGAGTAGCTGGTGTTTCGTTAGTAACTGGCACGCAGTAATACATGCATGTCCGCAGTAACTCATGCAATGACATTGATCGACAAATCTCTTTGTTTTTAATTAACTGTGCTTATTACCCCGCCCTTATATTTTTTTATGGAATTATTAAGGTCCCACCTCTCTTCTAAAAAAAAAAAGGAGGAACTTTCATTCATTTGAACGCCGTATCGAGGGTTCTAAAGTTAACCTACCTTAAAAGTCCGCAGTAATACCCACACTTACCCTAACGCAAAGCATCGTGTGATGTTTTCGATGGATTCTTTCAAAGTTCTTTCGAAATTCTTTCAAACTTATTTCGATATCTCGAAATATTATCAACCCCTCACAAATTGCACCATTCTCTGGACTGCTCCTTCCTAATTCTGCTGGCACATGTCCACTCGAGAATTTGATACCTATCTATAAATTCTTTTTAGCCCTTCTCGCCTAGAAATTAGTATAATTCAAAGCTCTAATCGAGAAGGCCCGAAGATCTTATAATTATACACACGTGTACAAGGTGGGGTGTGTTTGAAGAAGTTTAGTGGTCCTGAAAGATGGATCCCCGATGGACGAAGACAACGCTGATGAATCGACTCTCGCCTCTTATAGCCCTGGCTGTCCGCAGCCGGTAGCGTGGGTCGACACCGCGACTCCTCGACACGTCGACGATCGCGATCGATTTCCATCAAAGTCGATGTCGAGAGCTTTGATACCGATCGACTTCCATCAAAGTCGAAGACCTCGCCCTGTTCACTTCCCCTCTCACTCTCCCTCTCGGTCTCTCTTCTTCTTTCTCTATGTGCTACGGGGGCGCTCGTCCCCCGCTGCGCGCGGATGAATCACGACGCGTTTGTCATTCGACTCTGATGTTCTACCGCGATTCCCTCGTACCTTGTAGAAGTCCTTAACGTCCCCGTTGACAATTGCCCTTGCGCCAGGAATTCGCCCTGGCGCCATGGGGTCCCGCGGACCAATTCTCTGGAGAATTAGAGGTCAACTCTAAGACGAATTAGACCCTCAGATATTGAAACTCGGAAATTAGAACTTGGGTGTCCGTGTGCTAAGGAAGACTTATTAGAGGTTCAAGCTTCCACCGTTTTACAAAGTCTCCATTCGAATAACCCCTGCTCCGGTTAATCATACATTCCCCTACACTTAAACCCTACCCCACGCCTTCATCACACTAAGTAATCACCTCTAAACACGTCATCTTATAATACAAAACCCCCAGTTCACTTAACTCTTCCATCTTCGCTAACTTTAAAACTGCTCTGCAACGCTCACTTAACTCTCTCCTCGGTGCACCCAAAGGGAGACTTAGAGCACAAACTGCCTTTATCCATCTTGACCAGTGTCTGCATCAACACTTTGAACCCTGTCGAGGTGACCCGGGAAGAGCTCACGGCCCCCCGTGGCAGCGAGGCTTCATCGCGCAAATAAAGATGCGCGGGTTCGGGTCAAGCGGGGTAGACACTCCGTTGAAATCGTTCTCGCGATGCCGACGTCCCCGAAATAGCTAGGAACACTGCCCCGCGTACCATTGCCTGGTTTACGGTTACAGCATGCACGGTGTCTGGGCAACGCGCTCTGCGTATCTGAAACCAGAGAACCCATCTCCTCGCCACCGTGTCCCTCGCTTCGTGCCGCTCTCTGGCTGGGTTCACGGGACCGTTGCACGAAAAAGGCGACTTTCGGAGTCGTCGGTCCGTCCAGCGACTCCTGTCCGCCGCGATCTCTCCATCCGGTTCCGAATTCTCGTTCCGCTGTTGTTTCGCGTGGGACGCTAGCTTCTCGGGGACCTCCGTGAGCTTCGAATGGAAAATGGAGATTCGAGGATTACTGGGGTCTTGAGGAAATGTGTTGGAAGAACTTTTTCCTCGTAGTTGGTTACAGTGTCCTGGGATATGGACCTACGAGAGCTGGAGAACCATGATCCCCAGCGATTTTCAGCTTCTCTTCCAATCTTGCTTCTTGGGGATCTCTATGCCGTTCGAACAGCAACTGGTCGAGATTTTAGGAATCGTTGTAGTTTCTGTATTAATGGCGGCGAAACGAGGAAAAGTGAAGGAGGAACCTTTTTCTCTCCACTCGTTTTCAATATTTCCTTCGCACTCGACTGCGAAGAGCCCCAAAAGCACCGGGAGCGATCGGGCGACGCGAAATTACACAACCTCTGAATCACTTCGCTGACGGTCCCAGGAAACTTCGAACACGCGGCAGATGTAATCCAAGGAAACCGAATTCCGATGTTTCGTTGTGTATAGCCGTTGGCGTCGCCGTGCTCCATTCATTCTCGCCGCGATTTCGCGGATTCCCTGGCCGCCGGGGCGTATAAATAGCCCCTGTGTTTCACGTTTACGCGTTTATTCCTGCTTGACGGATCCGCGTTCGACCGCCTAAGCGTATCTGTGCAACGATTTCTCATTCAGATTTAGGATCCGGCGCGACAAGGGAGGTTCGACGGTGTCTTTAAAGAAACCGCGGCCCGCCCTCGAGTGCCGTCGTCGTTTTGCATAACGATATCGCCACCGATCCGTCGGGTTCCTGTAGCTCGGCTCCACGGACGAACGTCGTCTCGACGGACCGGCGCGCAAAAACGGGCAGACGACCTTACGCGTCAATCAGTCGGCCGTGTTTTCTGCGCCGGCGTATTAGGGGCGGACCTACGAAACCCACCCTAGCCGCGAATTCGTAAGAAATCATTA
Source organism: Andrena praecox (assembly GCA_963932275.1). Lineage (NCBI taxonomy): Eukaryota > Metazoa > Arthropoda > Insecta > Hymenoptera > Andrenidae > Andrena > Andrena praecox. Next base: position 50,624,402 of record OZ010731.1, on the reverse strand, counting down.
ACTCGAAATAGAGCGCCTACTTCGTCTTTGTCGCTCGCGGGTAGCTGTGTCGGGATCTGATGCAGCGTGTTTGCGCTTCTGAATTATCGATGGATCTCGGCTGCGTGTCGGGGAGGAGTTCTCTGGGGAATTGGAATTGTTGAAGCTTGATGGGGATTTTAGTGTTTAGTGTTGCGCCACAGGGTTGGAAAGCATCCTCTGTTAACATCCTAGAGAGTAAGTTACGTTCGTTGGCAAGCTGTACAATTTCTTTTAGTATTATCTTTAGCAGTCGTCGAGTTTCTTTGTCAATTGTGGCAGAGATCCCTTTGCCATCTGTTTATCCTTTTACCTAGGGTAGATGTCTAAATTACTGCCACCTTAAGATTATAACTGAACTTCATTTAATCATTTCACGTGTTGTTTAACCTAAAAATCGTCTCCGATTGAAACATAATATTATTTAACATCTCTTTAATTAAAAAAAAAATAGTTTTATGAATTAAATATGAAGAATTTATTAATAATTAATTAAAATTCGCGAGCGATCCTAGTGTACCTATAACTGTCACCTCAAAAATCGTCTTGTCCGTATGACTGCCACCCAATAACTGTCGGTCCTAATAACTGTGACCACATAACTATAGTTATAACTAAATATGACAAACCTACTAAATTTTAAATAATTTAATACATATACGTACCTTATATGGCTTATATCATATTATAATTTAATATATGTGTACATTTAATATATATCTATAATTTAATATCACAGCATCACACACTACACGTGATTTTGAGGTTGAGAATTTGAACTTTGACAGATGACAGTTATGCGTACTTCACGTTTTTTTGTCCCGAATAATGCCAACAGTAATAGGGACAAGCCCAGAAATTTTGTCCCTAATGATGTCACCGTTAATTATTATAACTCAACAATAAATATTATGTATTTTATTCGTTACATCATTAAAGTAATTCTTCTAGACCGGAATAATTCATTTTATGCAATAGATAGAGGTTGAATAGTAAAATTGCGACCCTTTCTTTAGTACGATTTCGCCATCACTTCCTACTAACCTCGTCGCGTTTTTGACGCTCAAATGGCACTTTCATTTTTCAATATTATTTCTTAAGCACTAGGTACATATGAATACATATATTTGTTTTATTTTTATGTAAATCAGAATCTCCGTTTCATAATAACATTTTTTTCTACATTTTGTTTCATATGTTACGTTTTTATTACATAAAATAAATAAAGTGGCAGTAATTGGGACACTGGCAGTAATTGGGACATCTACCCTATCGAGTATTTTTATGGCTCTTTAGATATTTTTAGTAGAAAAGAGGACGTGAACCTGCGGAGACGCGTTAACCTAGTTTCGCGCAAGCATGAATAAGAATGCGTAGGTCGCGTCGAAAGGGTTGATGTCATTTTGAGCGACGGCCCAGCCTATCAGGCGTTCTATATCTCTTTCTTCGCGTGAAATATACGAGATTGCGGGAAATTACGCGACGAATTATTATACCAAAGCAGAATCGCCCGGGGTTCTATTTAAATTATTTATGCTCCCCGGCCAGTGACAGTTATTCCCTGACACACGAGCCAGTGAACAACGCATCTTTGGCGTCTATCTGCTGCTAGCTAATAAAGCTGAAGCTCTTGCTCGCGAACGTCCTGGTCGGTTGAATAACAGGTATACCTTTTTACGTAACGCGAAATTCTTAAACGTGACACAACTCCATTTCAAGAACAATCACCGCGACCCCCCCCCTACTAATTTACAACTGCGCATTAATTGCTCCCTTTCCTCTCCGACCACCGATGCACCACGACTCCTCCACACAGAGTGACATTCGCTCTGAAGCCCTTATCGCCTCTGGCGGACGAGAAACTCGCCAATTACATACAACTTTCAATCCACAATCCCCTCGTTCCATATTCCTACAATCTTCTTCTAACAGCCAATGATTACCCATCGACTCGAAAGCCTTACACCGTCCCGTTCTCCTTCCCTGCAGAAGAACTGATCGATGGCAGGTGTCGATACAAGGGACCCAGACCCATCTCCAAACAGACAGACAGGATTACCCTCCGATCCGACGCTCCCGCCCCGCAAAGACAATTGGAAGCAAATTTCCTTCGAGGCCCGACGGTACCTACCTATATGCGCGCCGCGCTCTGCCCATCGGGGAAGGACACGTCCCTCGAATAATGCTTCTTAATTCGAGCTATCAAACGGCACAAAGGATGCGTCCCGAGGAACGAAAAGGACGGCGCTTGATACCGCGTGCTCCACGGGGCCTTGGGACCGGGCCGCGCGTTGCAAGGGACGGAATTGGGGCTCTATCCCCCTCCGAATGGGTTCCGACCCCTTTCTCGTCCATGGGGGAGAGCGCGGAGGGGCGGCCATGTTGGGTCGCCTCAGCCATTTTTCGGGCACACACGCCGAACAAAAAAGGCGGGTATACGGGGCCTCGGTGAAAACCGCTTTAAAGAAGACCACGTCAAATCTGACAGGCCAGAGGGAGGGGCAGCGGGGGTAGGGGAGGGGAGGGGTGGCATACACATATGGCCACGTAAGGGTCCGAAAAAGGGGCCCGCCTCGGCCCCTCGTGTGCACGTCCCGTCGTTCGTCGCTGCCGCCGCCGTTGCTTCCATCGTTGAAAAAGAACAATCCACCGTTTCTGCGGTCGCTCCTCTTCATCGTGTTCTTCCTCTTCATCTCGGCTCTCCCCCTTTCCCACCCTCCTCGACCTTACCCACGTTTCCTTGTGTCGTCCCGCGGGCGACAGAGGGGGCATTCATTCATGCACGCATTCCCAGAATGCACTCTGGCCCCGCGCACGCGCCCGTCTCCGTGTATGGCGCATACGGATTACGGAACGCCGGGGTACGAGCTTGCTTTCGTTTCCCCGGGCGTACGGCGATTATTTGGATCGAGGTGGAAAGTGGGGTAGCCGAGTCGCGTGGAAATTACGTAGAATTCTGAACCAAGTGGGTGGAACGATGCGGGGACACTGGAGATGATTGGTCTTCGGCTGGTAGATCTTGAAAGAGGAAGTGACTGGACAGATCCCGAGGTTTTCGTTTCTCAATCTTGATTGGAAAATCGTGCGTCATATCCCTGGAAAAGGGGCAAGAGAAGAAGGAAGAAAGCAACTCCCATTCCCAGCTGCGTTCCTCAGCATCCAGTTCGGTTTAATAACTCGATCGCTCAACTGTTATTTAACTAACTAACTAATAAGTATCTGGAACTGTATTTCTTTATTACATTCGTAGTTTTACCAGAAAAGTGGCGAAAGGTCAGGGACACCCGAGGAACATACTCTGATTAGAAAAGTAGAAAGCAATATGTTTTTACTTTTAATAAAGACCTAATAAACGAACGTTATCCTGCCTCGTTTAGAATTTGATTAACGAGCCGGTATGATTCAGGGATGCTTCGACCTTGACGCGGCAGCCATGGTGGATTCGCCCACCCCTATACGGGCGCGAGGGGCACGCGGAAACGCGCGTTGTCGGTGCAGGAAATTTGCCCGTCGCTCGCGATTCGTATCGCCGAACGATTTCCTCGAACGTTTGCGCGTGCCTGCTCGCACAACAGGCCCTGTTCCAGGCGGATTAAATCTGCCTCTGCTCCGCGAGGCTGGCCGATGCAGCGGAACGCAAACGGTCCAGAACGGCCAGCCACGAAGACACTTAGCGGAACGCGCGAGCCAACTGCCAGAGGCTTTTCTATTAGCCACTTTTGTTGCATACTGTTTCACTGGCGCTGCCTCCACGGTACATTTGAATCTCATTGTTCGTTACGGCTCTGCGCTCGCTTCGCGGAAGATCGTGCCCCGCATTTTTCTTCGTCCAGGAATACATTGGTCGCGTGATTTTAATAGCGACTCATTTCAATTGACCGCGGCAATGCTGGAATGGCCTCTCCCTAGTTACTCCAGTACCTTAGGACTCTTGATTTCTGGTTGTTACTTTTATTCTATGCTCGTTGTTGATTCTATTTGCGAAGGGTAGATAAATCGTGTCCCTATCTTCTTCAGCTTTCTTATAGCTGTTTATCATAGCTCGTTATCCAGTCCCTCTGACTAGACCCCTCTAGGTAGATCTGATCACTTTATTGGATTTACATAAATTAGTCCCCTTTGAAGCATAAAGAGGAAGAGATGCGGGAAGCTTCTTAAAATTCTTCTAATTCTACGTTGGGAAGTTTGAATAAGGGTACGACCATCTCTGTAGGCATAGATTGCTTTGTATTTCTGATGAACATTTCGTTATAGGGACGTTTCAATTTGGAGTAATCAAGTGTATATTAAATCTCGTGTGGCGGATGCAGGATCAGTTTAGACCGATCTTAAATATCAAACTACGTGTATTAGTTACTACCGGTATTAATTCTTGAAGGAACTGAGAATTTTGTATCATAACAGGATCAGATTCTACTATACATATAGGAAAACTTATTCTGAGGTGTCTATGAATTAAACCGTGGGTCAAAGTCGACCCTTGCCATCTGGCGTGGAATCGAATTATTCGTCGGCCATTGGATTGACCCTTGACAGTCCTGCAAAATTATTTTTCTTATATTCTCCTTCTTTTACAAATACAGTAATTCGTCGTTATTGTCCCGTTTTTACTATGCGTAATAGTCCCGCTCACTATCCCCACCATTTCTTGGAATCCTTCAGTCGAGAGTGAGAGAATCCGAGAACGTGCGAGAGAACAAAAGAGTCGACACGAAGTTGTCGTCGGCTACGAATAGTGTCCGCATCGCGTTGTTGTCCCGCCGCCAGCCCCGTTCGTCGGGACCACGGTGTAATAGACAGGTGTTCCGACTCTGTACCTTTTACTCCAGCGATTTTGTGTGCCGATTTCTGTTTAATTCCCCTGGCCGTCGCGAGAGGCGTCGTGACTTAGAAGGCATATACATATGTATTAATGAGACTGTAGTAGTAGAGATTTTAGTGGTATTACTGGGCTTGCTAGGACGAAAAAGTCACACATTCTGAACAGGAGTCGGAACACCTGTCTATTACACCGTGGTCGGGACTATCACGGCGAATTACTGTATGTAATAAGTCACCAAGAAATTATTAAAGAGGAGTCTGCGAGACCCCACGTCACCGTTTATATGTCGCAAAGTGGCACGTCACCGGTTAAGGGCTAAACAATTCTTGATCATTCGCGTAGCGTTCAGCGAGAGTTCTCACTGATCGACTGCCATCCGTTTCTCGATCGAAGGTCGGGAACCGTGGCCCCCGTTGTGCGCGCCCCGGTTGAATGCGTTCGACGTCTATATCCGACCCGTGGCTCCTTTCTTCGTGGTCTCTTTTTCGTGGTAGCATCACCGCCGGCGGAAGCATTTTCGTATGACGTGTACGAACGTATGCAACGGTACACGCACACGTTCCCTTAAACGGTGTCGAGTTACTCGTCAGCTCCGGACACAAAGCTTATGTAAGTACGCCAAGAAGCTTCGATCTTCGCGGCCATGGCCCACCTCCCTCGTTCTCCTTCTGATAAACTTTCAGGCTACGAGCATACAACTTCCCTGCTAATTCCCACACACATTTCACGAAACACACTGCCGACGTAAAATAGCAATGAAATCCAAAGCTGCGTTTCTATATCTGCATAATTGCAATTAACACCTTCCCATACGATTTTTCTCGTCATCCCGGGCATCGGAGTTGACTATCTAATTTCTACGGTGGGACGTGGCGCGCCGCTAAGGATACCAATTAAGAAAAAAAAAGAATATAAACACATTTGAATAAATTACGCGCGCACAGTTAAGCCTCGTTCACATCAGTCAAGTGAATTCAAGCTTCGAGGCTTCAGCGACTGCACAGATCAAACAACCAGTGGTAGTTTTCAAAACCATTATATACATAATCTGTAGCGCTACATTCTGTCACTCGTTAGTGCAAGGCAAGGGGTTAATATTTCGGTGGCGCAGAAATGCCTTACCCTCGCGTTATATTTTTACATTCCGAAACACCCTTGCACGTCTCCCGCCAGACAGGCGAATTATTATAACTGACGACCTGTCTGTCGCAACTCCAACGCCCGAAAGGCACGTCCAAAACGTGCATCACCCGATGCTCAGCCAAATGCGTCGCGACGCCATTTCTGTTTACCCGTGGCTCATCGTAACAACCCTTGACCACGAATTTTGTCGCGCGACATTAGCCGCGTTTTACGAGGAGATCAGTTCACAGAATCATCCATAGTCTACGATGCTCAAAGAGAGAGAGAGAGAGAGAGGGGGGGGAGAGGGAGAGAGGGGGGGAGAGAGAGAGAGAGAAGAGAGAGAGGGAGAGGGAGGGAGAGGGAGAGGGAGAGAGAGAGAGAGAGAGAGAGAGAGAGAGAGAGAGAGAGAGAGAGAGAGAGAGAGAGAGAGAGAGAGAGAGAGAGAGAGAGCACGTATCTGGTGCCCCGTTCGTTTTAATAGATCGCGGCGAATACGGTGCGAGTGGAGGTGGCTTCAGCGTGAACCGCCCGCCACGGTAGGATTTATTCTCTCCCCGTGACTATAACTTAGAAGCGAGGGGGTCCCACAGCGGCAGCATTCCTCTCTCGCGTTTCCAATTTATGGTAATACCGTCCGGCGTGATCTCCGCGGCGGAAGCACGCGCTACTCGAGCTGATTCTCGATCGCCGGGAAGGAGAATCGGTGGGGGCCATTACGATATTCGGTGGGCTTGTAATGCGGACCATTAGAGAGAGATCCGAGCGGCATGCGCGCGCGCGTATCGAGGGTGCATTCTGGGATGTTGGAGGAGATTTACGGTGGACGTCGCTGGTCGTCGTTCCTCCTTCGCGACGAAGGCTTTGGCATGAAAATGCCGGCGTTTTCTGGCAGGCGAGCGAGCGCGGGCATTCTTCCGTGCGATTATTCCCGTCGAAACAAGTCGATCCGTCGGACGGAACGCCGTTCGTCTGGCGGGCCGCGACGACGCCGCGCGGCTCAACCATCCCGCGCCTCGATAGATCTTCTCCCCGGGCCGCCTGGCTGCCGGGGCTATTCGTCTTTCGTTTCGTTATCCGTGTTACCTTTCGTAATTATCGCGCCGTTAATCTCGGACGGCCGCGGGGGATCCTGTTTCGACGGACACCTTCGAATTAGTATGTTCAATTGGAGAGGGAGCGCGCCGAGGAGGACCTTCTTCCGTTGGCATCGATTGAGATTAATTGACACGTTGCTTGTCACCCTGACAATAAGTGGCGATTTAATGATTCGAGGAGAGTCTGAAAAGGCGACCAGGTGGAAGCCTCTCTAAGCAGTCTGAATACCAAATTACTGAAGTAGGAATAGAGGAGTTAAGCTTCGTTTAAATACGACGAAGTAAGTTGCTTATGGATGGACATTTTATTCAGCGTTCTTGCAGCCTTCTGCTTAATTTATAGAGGACCGTTCTGCTGAGAAAATAACGATTTTCGTAGAGGAGCCTGGCGTTCCGGCGTTGGGAAAGAATTTAGCTGGTTGCCATAAATCTGCCGAGAGGTCGCGTCAATTCGGTTTTATCTGGGCTTCTTCATCTCGCCGGCGATCGATTTGCATATTTCGCTTTCAATGAGGGAAAGGACGCTAGTTGGGTGTTCCGGCGTCGGCGCCCAGCATCCAGATTAAATCTGTTTCGCGCCACGGGATCGATCAACCGATCGTTGACATGATTATTAACCGCGGTTTCACGTCGTGCGGCAGAGGAGCCGTGCCCCCAGTGGGGATCCGCCTTTACGAGGGAGGCTGGAAGAATAGAGGCGACAGACGGATCCGATGGCTTGTGTAACACGGTCTCGTAGAGACGAGGAAGACTACCGAGTGGCAGGTTCAACGTAATCCGGATCAAAGCATTCCGGAACACCGAAAGCGTTTTAACGCTTTGGCCCTGTTGTCGGTCGACGCGGGGACTTCTGAGTTTACCTGCCGCGATTTTATCGCTCTGTCACTCGCTTGATAATGGCCAACTACCGATCGACCGATGGGGCGATGTTCGCTTCGCAATCGGTCTATCAATGTCCCAGAACCGTGCGCAATTCCTGCCATTACTGGACAGCGGTAAATTTTTACACAAAATCGGGAGAATCCCTCGGTATACCAGTTCTACTAGGTCGGTGCAGGAGTTCCTTCGCCTTATCGAACCGAAGTGTCTACTGGAAGTAGAAATATATTATGTTTCTTTAAGGGGGGTCACTCAAGTGAAAATGAACTACCAGTAATTTTACAGATAAAAATTTGAAAATATTTATATCCATATTATTTTTTACGCTGAAATGAATTATGTAAGAATTAAAACAGTGACATTTTTTTTTCAAAAATTTAAAAAAAAATTTCGAAAAAATTATTCGATTGTAAAATCCATACCATTGTTTCTGTAGAATTGTATACAAAGACTGCAAAAAAAATTTCAGCTCAAAAACTTCATTTTTGTCGGAGTTATAAAGTTTTTTGTTTTGGCGCAGTGACTAAAACGCTCCTGCTTCGTACGTTGGACCGACCAAAATGAACTACCAGTTATTTTACAGATAAAAATTTGAAAATATGTATATCCATATGATTTTTTACGCTGAAATGAATTATGTAAGAGTTAATAAAGTGACAATTTTTTTTTAAATTTAAAAAAAAAATTCGAAAAAATTATTCGATTGTAAAATCCATACCCCTATCTCTGTAGTATTGTATGCCAAGCCTGCAAAAAAAATTTCAGCTCGAAAACTTCATTTTTGTCCGAATTATAAAGTTTTTATGCTTTGGGATAGTAACTAAAACGCTCCTGCTCCGGACGTTGGACCTTTCTCTTCTTGCAATGCCTGTTCTCTTCGTGATTGTGCAGTTCGTATCATTTTTCTTGCACGTTTGTATCTTTCTGAGGCTTTCTGTTTATACCTTTCAGGGTACCCTGCCCTTTACCCCCTAAAGTAATACCTTTCGTACGCTCCTGTTTTACCAAATCGGTCAAAGCTCTCCATAATCTTTTGCCAACGTGGTTCACACACTCTTTTTTTTCGATTTATAACTTTATAACTCGGACAAAAATGAAGTTTTCGAGCTGAAAATTTTTCTGCAGTCTTTGTATACAATACTACAGAGATAAGGGTATGGATTTTAAAATCGAATAATTTTTTCGAAATTTTTTTTTTAAATTTTTGAAAAAAAAAATGTCACTGTATTAATTCATACATAATTCATTTCAGCGTAAAAAATAATATGGAAATACATATTTTCAAATTTTTATCTGTAAAATAACTGGTAGTTCATTTTGGTCGGTCCAACGCACGAAGCAGGAGCGTTTTAGTTACTGCGCCAAAACAAAATACTTTATAACTCCGACAAAAATGAAGTTTTCGAGCTGAATTTTTTTTGCAGTCTTTGTATACAATTCTACAGAAACAAGGGTATGGATTTTACAATCGCATAATTTTTTCGAATTTTTTTTTTTTAAATTTTTGAAAAAAAAAATATCACTGTATTAATTCTTACATAATTCATTTCAGCGTAAAAAATAATATGGATATAAATATTTTCAAATTTTTATCTGTAAAATTACTGGTAGTTCATTTTCACTTGAGTGACCCCCCTTAATCAAAGTATTTTACTGTTCTGGTAAAAGTAGTTGCGTTATCTGGATAATTCTAAGGCCACCAGTCTCTCGCCCCACGAATCAACTGTTCACGCGAAAGGAAACACTTCCCCCAAGTCGCGCGAAGGCAAAAGCTTCTCAGGGTCAGCGGGACCGTTCTCGCGTCTTGTATTTTTATACACTTCTCGAGGGAAACAGACACGCAGGAGTTACGACAGGGTCGATCGAGGGGGTGAGGGGAGAAGATTTTTTCCCGTGAAATTGCGCGCGACGGGTAGATGTAGCAGTGAGGCAGGGGGGTGGTCAGGTAGGGAAAAAAAGCTGGGCCCCTGTTTGACCGTAGAACAAGGGGGGGACAGAGATGGAGGAAGAGGGAGAAAGGTAGGTGAGCCGAAGTTTGTAAACAGAGGCGGTGTGTACACGGTAGGCTGCATCCCCATTATTTTAGGCCGAAGAAATTCTTTGCTATCTGCTTATGGAATCAGCTGCTGGGCCCGGGTCCCTTCTTCTACGCTTCCTCGACGTGCTCACCTGCCGAGCAGCCTGGATAGAGAGACTGTGGAGGCTGCGGCCACGGGGCCCCCATCGGTATATACTTGGGAAAATCCTCCGTGCGCGTCCCGACAAACTGGCCAACCGATTTTCAATTTGCTCTGCTGCCGGGGCCCCCTTCACCCACGTCCAAGAAGTTTGCCTTACTGCCTTCTCGGCGGCGTCGAGTAATCCGGGGGCACAGACCCACCCCCCCCCTCCCCCTTCCCTGTTCTGTTTGAGGGAGCCGACCCTCCCTCACGGATAATACCGTGCCCCTTTAATTCGCAGGTAATCTCGTGAAAGTTCGAGGAGCAAGTCAAGTTTGCGTCGATTCCAAGTGTCTTTTACGTGGACCACCCTTTAGAGGGGTATCTGAACTGTACCGAAGTTCTCCAACTTGGGGGGATATATTTCTTGCAGTTGGCCGGAGGCAGGAAAGCGATCTTCATTGTGCGCTAATGATTTAAAGAGAGTATACACAGCAGGGGATTCGCAATTTGGTTAATCCAATTATGGGGGTGTACGAATTGGTGGTGGGCTTTTGACAGGGGGGTCGGTGGAAGAATTTATTCTCCCCAAGTTGGAAGTACGCGTAATGGTGGGCTCTCACTGTGCCTCGCCTCGGCTTATTTTATGATTTTCTTACGCATTTCGACAATTTCACTCACAAGGAGAGTATTTTAGGTGTCCGCCTCCGATCATTTTGATTTTTGGATATGTTATAGAGGACCGAAAAATAAGAAATACGTGTTTTTTTATTTTCCCCCGTTTTCATATTTGGGGGGTGAAAACTGCGTTCAAAGTTAGGGTTAGAAAATCATTTTTGTGGAATATCTCGAGAACTATTAGAGATAGGGGAATAGTGTCAACGGACGAATTTTGTGTCTTTGAATGCGAAATATGACTGACTCACCAGATTTTCGAAAAGTCCACAAAAATGATTTTTCAACCCTGACTTCGAACGCAGTTTTCACCCCCCAAATATGAAAACGGGGGAAAATAAAAAAACACGTATTTCTTATTTTTCGGTCCTCTATAACATATCCAAAAATCAAAATGCTCGGAGGCGGACACCTAAAATACTCTCCTTGTCAGTACCACCTCTCCTCGAGAATATTTTGAGGAAGCGAGACGGGCCGCCGCAGCGCGACTAAGAGGCAATGCCAAAGCCTTCGGTGACCGCTAAATTGTCACCAGCGAGAGAAGCTGAAAACTTGAGATAGAGGAAGATCCAAGCGAGGCGAGTTTAGAGTGAGAAAAATAATCGTAGCGACAGCCGACTTGAAGTCCTGCACGGTAGCAAGTACAAACGCAACCACGTAAGAATCCTCTCGATTCCTCGCCCCAGCGTCTTGACCGTCCTTAATCGAACGTTCGGCGAAGCGAGAGGTAGTCGGCCGCCCCTCGGCGCTTTCTCTCTCTTTTTCTCGTTTTTCTAACGCGTCTAATAATATTGTCTCGCGTTTCTAACGCGACGACGAGCGCGCAATCGGATCGCATCTCCGACCAGAATAGAAGCCCGAAATCTCGGATCCCCGTTGGCTCGGCTTTTAAGCCGGCTTTCCACCGGGCCGTTTCTATCTCCCGTTGTCCGCCGTGCCCGCGATGGATATCCACGGGATCCCACTACGCGCGTCTCACGCCCTCGAACCTCCATTCCGGCCGGCGTGTCGCTGAAGAATCACTTGTAAAGTCGCTGAAAAATCGCCAACCGGGCGGAGAACGATCGCCCGGCCGCGGGCGCGCGCGCGCAATGAAGTTGGACCAGAAGGGAACCAGAGGATGCAGGGACGGTTCAGTGGAGCTACAATAGCGAAGCGAATGGGATCTACGGGCCGGGGAACGCGTGAATGGGCTGGGGTCACGTGACGTGGAAAATAATAACGTCCTTAAAGTTGCCGGGGCGTCGGGCAGTTTGTTTCGTAATTCAGTTTATTGCGCCACATTCGAGGGCATCGTCTTTCATCGTCCCCCGACGAGCGTGCCAGCACGAAGGTGGCGGGTGGGTGGCGTGTAATTTGACAACCCCATGGGACACATTATAAAAGAAGACACACGGGCGATGGGTTAGGATCGTATCTGTCAAGGAGCGATCGAACGACAGTCTGTTGCAGTTGCTGCGTTGGCTTTCTCGCGTGGGGAGGAAAGGGATAGAGGTGGGAGGCCAAGGGAGGGTGTCGGTCAGGGATTAGCATAATTCGTAATTTAATTTCCCGATAAATTTGCTATGGCGTCACTCGCCCCGGTCGGCCGAAATGAGATGGTATCGGCTTGCGCGATTCCACTAATTCGCGTCTAAGTTTATATCGGCCTGGAGAGAGCAGCAAGGGGTCGAGATAGCATCTCCCTTCTGTCTTTCTGTCTCTATCCTTCCTCCCCCCACACTACCTCCCCTCCCGCTTCCAATTTCCTTCTCCCTTGCTCCCGTGGCCGCCTCGTAAAATCGGATTATATCGGCTCTGTCACCCCTGCGTTGTCGCGCACTTTATTCGAGCCACCACACGATATCGCCCCCCTCCAACCCTCCTCCTCGCGAACCGAGCGGGGGTCAGGGTTCGCCGCGAAGGTACCCCGTAATCACGTTTCTCTAATGACGTTCCCCGGGACGATTTCTGCCGGTCGCGCGCGACCACTTTAGAGGGGGCTCGACGATTCTTTTTTTTTTTTTTTTTTTTTTTTTTTTTAATTGTTTCCACCCTTTAGTGTTTTGGTAGCTGTGTATTTTGAGAGGAGAACGTGTTACTTAAGAACAGAGATTTAGTAATTATTACTGAAACAGGACCTCTCACTTCCACGTACACTTGATTCCACATTAGAGCATACAGATTTCGCGCAGGCACGACCCTCAGGCGACGCACAGTGGCGTGTTTTCTAGGGAATTGTGAATAAATTCAATTTCCGATCTGACAGATAATGAAAATGTGAACACATGAAAATGTTCTTAAATATGTCTAGTATAATGGTCAAAGTTTGTTTTTTCTTTAAAAGTATTACCGACTGCTCTATAAATGTTGAAAGTTGAACAAAATTTTCGAGGCACTTCTAGGGGCGTTCTATTTCTTCTGTGTTTGGCGCATCCAAAATTGCAACAAATCTGTGATATAGTTGACGGTATAGTATATTTCAAGGCGAACAAAATGATCCATAGATCAACGTTTTCCGATTTTTTAAACGTTTTCTGTAACGTGCTTAGATAAGCACATTTTATTTGCGGCAATTTTACGTAAATAAAAAATGTGACAAATGTGTTTTTTATGATTTAAAAGGAGATGTTCCCTCCGATGGCTTTGGATTTTGGATATGTTTTAGACGACCGGAAAATAAGAAATACGTTTTTTTTTTATTTTGCCCCGTTTGCATATTTAGGGAATAAAACCACCCCTCAAAGTTATAAGAAGAGGTACAAAAATAACTGACTACAAGAATATCATGCACATAGCAAGTTATGACACAAATGAAATTTATATCATGTTTTATTCAACACAATGTTATAATGTTATACGTCGATAACAACAATAATAATAACAATAATAATAATAATAATAAAATAATAATATTCTTTAAACTAACAATAGGAACTTACTCAATTTTAAAACTAGAAAAATACTAATATCAATAAACAATTTACAGAAATCACATAAAAAGTGATATATCTTCTTCCTGGAGCTCAACGTCTGAATGCTCAATAGCTGATTAACAAGAAAAGTTAGGGAACCCGGAAATTCAGAAAATTATGAAACATGGTATGCAAATAGTGTAGTAATTGTGCAGTAATTCACCCGTAACATAACTATATTTTTTGTTGATGCCATCGTACGGTTTTAGGGGGTGAAATTACCCCTCGAAAAAAAACTGAATTTTATTTTCGTGGAATATCTCGAGAATGGTGAGAGATATCGAAAAGAAGTTAAAACAGAAGTTACATCTTTCTTTTATATCTACAAAACCGCGTAAAATTATTTTTCAAAACATCCATACCTTTCAAGTTACCCCCACCACCAACCCTTAAAATTCAGTTTTTGTATTTTGTAAATATATGCAGAAATACCATTGGATAACCTATTTTCATACATATAAATAGTTTATGAGTGATGATTTTTTTAAAACAAATAAAACCTTCATTTTTACCACTTTTTACTTTACAACAAAAATATCAATATATTTGAAATCAGCAAGTCAAAATACGTAGGAATAGGGCATAAAATAATTTATTCACAATTTTTCCCTATAAACACGCCACTGTGCGACGTTGCTACGCCGACTCCCCACTTAACCGCCTATGTTTTTCTCCGTCGCACGGCCTTCTCTACTCTCTCTGTTCACTTTTCGTGCGGGACTGTTTACTTTGACAACGGTCAGGTCCCGCGTTTGGGATGTACCAGTTATTGCTTGGAAATTACCACGACCAATCGCATGCGGTTCAAACCGTGGGTAGTAGTGGGAGCTGCGCAGATCGGTCGCAAATCGGTAGGGGCGTCTGTATGCTCTTGTATGGAATGCAGTGTAGTAGGCTTCTTTAACCTACTCTGCTCAAGAAGACTAACGCAATTGATAACGCGTTCTTTCATCCTCTCGCGGTTTCCTATGTAATCGGCTTATTCTTATTCTTATCTTATTCATAATTTATTTTATCTTATTTTATTGTATTTTAGGTTAGGTTAGGTTGTAGAGCAGCAGTTAATGCTGAACCTCGCCTATTCGCCATTGTAATTTTAGTTGTAATGGTGAATAAAGACATTTAATAATAATAATGATAACACAATTAGATAATCAATTCGAGGGCCGATCGTGTCCCAGAGATCGACAAGGGCCCAACACCTTCCCACCAGTCTCCCGTCGTCGCATCCCCCGATCTCTTCCCGCCCCTAAGACCGACCAGCACTCGCGGGCCCGCTGTTTCGCCGGCTCGAAGGTTGCGTCGCCGTTAGGATCCTGCGGCCGGGATGCGACCTCGAGGACGCGTCTCTGTTGTTTCTCGTTTTGCCGTCCGATAGAATCTGTCCCGTCCCGCCGTGAAACCGTTCTCCACGGTCCGTCGTTGCCCGTTTCTGGAAAACGAACGAATCGATCTTGCCGCGAGGCGGGCCCCCGGGGCCCCTGCGGAATCTCGAAGGCGAAGCTTATTTACGAACTGGCCGATTAATAAAACGAGCCGCGCCTTCGATCATTATCTCCGTGCCGTTTAAAGCGACGGGGCCGTGCGCGCGACGACTGACGCCATAAAATCGCGGGCCCCGGCAACGTTTTTCGGGGCCACTTTGCCCGGCCGCTGCGCCGAGCTGTGTTGCCGTCGCGTCCCGTCCCTGGAACGGGGAAATAATTAAGAATAACGGCTGTGAAAATTATCCGCCGCTGGATCTCCAACCTTCTCGCCTCCCCTGGTTCCTACCAAATTTCGACGGCCATCCTCGGTTAATTGAAGTCTTTTGGTGGAGTTATTTCCATTACACCGTAAGTGGGAAACATTTGCACCGTGGCCCCGGCCGGAGGAGGAATGCGCCGCTTGTACTCTTCGAATGCCCGCCCTTTAGTGTTAATGTTCCTCCACGGGGAGGAATTAGAGTCGGGAATTTGCATTGCAATTAGTGCAGGAAGTGGAGTGAGGCGGAGCGTATTCAATTATATTCCACGCTGAAAATCGTCAATGAATATTAAGCCGCATATATAATTCCTCCAACATCCACCCTCTAATTTATTCACATGGTCGTTCACAGAACAAATTGCTCCCTTATCGGGAATAAAGAGGAAGAGAGGGGGCACGGGTACGTGTGGATCAGAGCAGCGAGCGTGGTAGGTGCCAGGGCTAGCGTGTCCACCGAATAAACGTCTCCTACGCTCGATGAGTCACAAATCCTAATGAAAATAATAATGCCCGAAAGATTCCGTTCTTTCGTGGCCGCGCGGCGCAACGCGGATAAATTTACTGCGCGATCTCTCCTCGGATAAGGCATACCTGGGGACACCTCGTCTCGGGGTTATAGACCCAGCCATGCAACGGGTGGCGAAGAAAGTACCGGTGGAGACCAGCCTTCGTGCCCCCCCTTGAGACCCCTCTCCCCTCCCCCTCCCCCCCGCCCTGTCCCTTGTTGCCTCCTCGCGAGCTACGTGTGTCGTTCCACGTGTGGGATCCGTCGCGTCTCGTGGAAATAATTCTTGTCCCTCGACGAGAGAACGGGCAGACTCCCCTGCGAACGGGCCCCAACAACGGAGGGACGAGATTTTCACCTGCCGAACGGATTTATCGCCGCCTCGAAGGCCAGTCTCCTTTCGGAGGATCACCCTCGCCCGTGACTCCTCTATTTTCCCTGGAGATCCTCCTCCGGGGGCCACCTCGCGATCCTGGCGCGGATAATTTCGTGACGATGTGTCGGGGAGATTCCTCTTCCACCGGGATGCAACACCTTTCCATCGTGGAGCGGGGTTTCCTTCGATTTTGGTGGGTGTATGGCCGAGTTCTGAACCGGAAGGATGTACAATGGGATCTCCTCCCGATTTTAGCGGAATTCGCATTAATACGCATAGTTCGTTCAGAGAAACAGAGTCAGATGCTGTGGAACCTTTCCATACTAGATATTCTTCTTCGAATCTGAACGACTCGTCTATGACTCCACGGAAATTGGAATGAAGGCTACGATGACTTGCGGCATCCCCGTATTAAAGTAAGCGAACACAAGTGCGCAAAACCCGAAAGGGGTTGCAACCTCCAAGCAAGATAAAATCGTAGGTTCACGCGAGCTTTCAACACCCCGCACCTTTTCCGACCACGGTATCTGTCGACGTAGCAGCGCTGCCCACCACCTCTGGCCCCTGTTATCAGCTCGGTAGCCCTGCAGGTCGAACGAATCGGGGGACCGGTTCTCGAAAACACCCCGTAGACAAGTGTCGTGGCACTTGCACTGCCGTATCGCGGCGGGCACGTCTAAACGACTTGTAAAACAAGCGCTTAACGATTGCTCGTACCTGGACACGCGGAGATCGTGGAGGAAGGTGGGACAGAGAGAAGGAGAGGGAGAGAGAGGGGGCCCAGGCGAGAGTTGAGGGCCAGAGCCTCCTCTTCTGGTCCCACGTGCTTCTTGCTTCGAGGAGGTCCAGCCCGCTAAATCGAGTTTACGAGACGTCGAGGGCGTCCCTCTGTCTCTGCTGCTCCACGCGATTCGCTTTATATTCCTATTCTTCCGCCGTTTTTACACGCCCCCTCCCCCCTCGCGAGCCCCGGCCACCCTTAATTCACAGGCAGCAGGGGGAAGGGCAACACTGTTCTCGGTAGTTTACGCATCGCCGCGGGCATTATCTTAGCCGATATTATTCCGTGCCCCCTATCCTCTTCCGCTTCGAGTCACTGCGGATCACCTGGACGGCGACTATCCGCAGCCGCGAGGGAGTTCCGTTCCGTAATTATATTAGTAGGAGCTCGCTGGAAGGTGACTGGGGAGCCTATTGGGCACAGGGAATCGCGAGAGCGCGAGTCAGCTCTGCTAAGATCCGCTTGGGATATTAATTGGAATAGGACTGCGACGTGGCTGGCCACCGCGCATCGTTAACTGTAACGAGGGCCGCGACTAGGATTATCGGGGAATGTGAAACGTGAAGATGATTATCGTAAGGGTCCTCTGCTCGCTCGGCCCTCTTTTCACTGGTCTGTATGTTTAAGCAGTTGCAATGGAGCAATCTATTTAGGGAGGGAAAGAGGGATCTTGGGGATGCGAGGCTTCTATCGAAACACGTTATAGAAACCCTTAATTTCTACCATTTTACTGATCAATTACCAATTCTCTGTTACAGTGGCCAGAGGGAGGACAAGACCCATGGCGGGAGGCTAGGCGATTCCAGCAGCGAGAGCGGCGACGAGGCGAAGAGGCAGGCAGTCGGTCAGCAACAGCCCACCCAGCCATCCTCGTGCGCGGTCCAGCAGCAGCAGCAGCAGCAACAACAGCAGCAGATGGTGGAGCATCAGCAGACGTCGAGCATGTACCAGCTACCGCCCCCAGTCTCCGTCTCCAGCCCTCACTCGTACCACCAGGGCCACGGCTCCACCTTGAGCCATCCCCACACGCCGACGCACCACATGCAGCACCACGACACGGGCAGCGAGAGCGGCGACGACAAACGGAACGTTCATCATCAGCTGCAGCATCATCTCCAGGTCGGTGCTCACGGTACTCACGGCTTGGTACATCCCACGGCGACCCTGCCGCCGCCACCACCCAGCTGCGCCCAGCAGAAGAGCCAGTTGGACTATATGCAGTACTATAGTCCGCAGGTATAGTGAACCGTCAAATAATCAGGGGGGACGGGTGTGGTTCCTGGTGGAGGGATTCTGACTCTTGTATGCCAACTCTGAGCTTCCATTTCCGGGGAGGTCTTCTATCTATATGTGGGGATGGGCTTTAGACACTTAAGGGCACCGAAATGGTGATTTGGTAGCAAGTAAAAGCACCGAAGTGATGGTAAAGGTTATACCTAAGTGGGTCATTAAAAGAAAACTTGTAGACTTAATGAAACTTTCCTCTATGCACGCTTATTTTGTTCAGCGATAGAATAGAAAGATTGATTGGGACCCTTCTCCCACGAATAGGGATTAAGCCTATGAGTGGCGTATATGGAAGATCAACTTTCCTTTTATCCATCAGCTAGTACCCCGTCGACCACTTCTATCTCCCTAGGAAGAATACACAGTACACAAATTCGAAAAAAAAAACTACGCAACCACAAGTCCTAGAATTAACGTGAAAACGTCTCTGTAGTCACTAGCAAGTGGAGGAAGCTGAATTTAGTGTCTGCAGAGACGTTTTCACGTTTTCACAATTTGCAGCACATGGAGGAAGCTGAATTTAAATTTCACCAACCCGAAGATACGGTCTGTGGTACTCTGCTACGAATCCGCCAGGTACGACCGAGGAACCAGTAGCCATCGTCATTTCCTAATCCATTCTCCGATCAGTCAACAATCCTGACCCTATCCATGCCTCTCTAAATCGAACGATCATCGGAATCCCACGAAGCACGGACACCAGCCCCCAACCCCCGTCTTCCGTCGTTTTCACCAGGGTGAAGCGCTTCCTGCATTCAAAGTCCCCTTGTTGTTTTCTGCTGCAGGACTATCTGATCGGCACGCCGACCTCGGCGGACCTGCAGAAGTCCCTCCCGCACACGGCCACGTCGATGCAGATGGGTGCTATAGCGCCATCCATGGGCGGGCTGAGCCCGATGGGCCCGTCGACGATGCTCCCGAACACGATGCAGGGCGTGAACACGATGAACAGCATGTCGATGAACGGCATGGGCATGGGCGCGTACCAGGGCATGGGCTCGATGGGCATGTCCACGTCCCACGGCAGTTATCACAGCGGCCTAGTGCTGGGCGACTACCACTCGTTGTGACCCTGGGCCCCGGGCAGCCAGGGCAAGAGGAGCCAAGAGAAGACATAATCGGAGGCGCTCGTCTCGGCTCGTATTGGGATGCGCGAGCGAACCTCGGATCCACGAACCTGGTCCCCGGGGGTAGTGGAACGCTTTCGAGGCCGCTCGAGAGACGTTCGACTACCGCGCGCGCACTCTGGACACCGACCCCCCCAACACCTTTCCTGCTCGGAGGATCTAGGTAAATTTAGGGAGGAGTTTTCTTGTAGAGAACGTTAGCTCGCGGATCCCTATTCCCCCGATCGATGGATCCTAGAACACTCGAGTAAGACCGTCGCGATTCTCGCGGCATCCTGTCGATATTACCGCGCGCATACAGATGAACGGCGTTACGTTCGTACGCCGCCGTTCGATCTCCCTGGATCTTCGAACGTGGAAGATCGCAGCGGGGACGTTTGCGGGGCGTTGAAAGTGGGACGTCGAGGTAATCTCGATCGAAGTGTGTTCTGCCTCGGTAGGATTCGGGGGCGCAGATCGTTGAGATCCTCGCGATCGCGAGTACAGTTGCGGCCGTCTTTGGGGGGGCCCGGTGGCGCAGTGGTTCGCGCGCAACGGGGGGAGAATCGAGGCAGCAGGGAGACGCTTCCGGGTGAAATAGCAAAAGACATGTTTAGCATTTTTCTTTTCGCGTAGCGCGTTACGCGGCGACAAGGCAGAGCTCGTACACTTCCAGAAACACGGTTCCAACGGGCCCGTGTCTATTTTTCGCGGATCCATACCCAACCACCCCCTCCCCCGTCACCTCCTTCTAATCTCGTAGCGTAACGCCTGGTACCGACGGTACCAGGAGCAAAGAGGGAGCGCATACGTTATTTACGGTTACCAGTAGTGGGCTCAGACCCCGTACAAGCCTCAGCCTGGCTGGCATCGCCTCTTCGAACCTCCGCGAACGTCGTGTTACGGTATCAATCTCTCTCGGCAGTCTCTTTTCTGGTTACACGCTGGGCCTTTGAGATGTGGCCGGGAGAGGTGGAGGGGTAACTAGGGTACATCGATGGCGGTCATTCTGATGAAAGTTTTGAGGGAGGACAAAGCGAAATTGTAGAGGAATCTTGGAATGATCTGGCCATTGAAGTGGCGGTAATATATTCTGGGGTGAAGTAATTGGAGAGTTAGATGGTCAAAGTGACTGCAAGAAGTTGGTAGAGAATCCTAGGGACACACGGTATCCACGAAACGGGTCTGAAACTCATTTGTTTCGTTCTAAATGTAGTTGGAAGTAGGGCTCTTGATACCCGGTGACCCGGGTACTCGGTTAACCAGGTGATACCCGGGTACCCGGGCGCTACCCGGGTCTGCGGGTAATACGGTTACGGGTACTCGATACCCGTATTATACGGGTAACACAGTTCGACAGCCATCTGGACTTGTAACATTTAATAGCCGTTTCTTATATGTTTTGGAGCGCTGAAAACGAATCCGCAAACCGTTGGACGCCATCATCCTCAGTTTCTGAGAAATTCGATTTTGAAAAAAAAATGCAAATTTTCAACGTTGCACATCTTTTGTGTCGAGATAGTAATAGTTATTCATTACTGTTTGCGCAAATTTGTAGTTTTTTCAAAATCGAATTTCTCAAAAACTGAGGATGACAGCGCAGAAGCAACTCGCAATATTACTAATAATTTATAACTAACAATATTCATGAATCAAAAAGGTATAATAAGAGGTTTGTTACGATCCACTGCAATAACCGGTATTTCGTCGATTACCTGTATAACACGAGTATCGGGTAATCGTAACCGTATTACCCGCAAACCCGGGTAGCACCCGGGTAACCGGGTAGGACCCGGTTCACCGGGTACCCGGGTAACTGGAAACCCGCGAAAAGTAAGAGCCCTAGTTGGAAGTGTCTTTTACACAGAGTTGGGCAAAATGTAATCTAATTACAACTTGAAAACTACGATTAAAATGTAATTGTGTTGTTGATTACACATTATTTTCAGTAATCGTTCATTTAGGTAGTTGACGAAAGCAAATGGTCAACTACCTAAATTAACGATTACAGAAAATAATGTGTAATCAACTACACAATTACATTTTAATCGTAATTTGTCAGTTGTAATTAGATTACATTTTGCCCAACTCTGCTTTTACAGAAGTGGTCGAAAAGACTTCATATCTGCTTTACAAAGTCCCACGCCTTTTCGACGAATTTGTATTCCAAAGAACATTGTGGTAGATTGACTAATGATTTTACGACCCCTTTTATTCACTCTCGTGTGTTCTGTGTGTCTCTGTCAGTCTTGCTCCAAATTCTGTTTCCTTTAGGGCCATTTAGAGTAAAGAAGAACTTCCATAGTAGAGGGAAACTATCTTTTTCCTTCAAATATCCAAATCTTTTGCCCTCGAACTTCGGTCCATTCCATGGAATTACTCGGAAACTGGACACCCTTAATTCCACCTCTAATTTCATCCCCTTTACGAGCGACAGACTCCCCCCAAAAAGCAAGGGAACTAAAACAGAAGAACCGCGACGAATAGACGCAGGAAGTAACACGACCGACGTTGATGGTTCACCATAGCATCCTCTGGGTGTGGAATCAAGGCTGTCTAAAAGCCAGCTGAAAAGGAGAGAAAATAGGCGCCGATCCCTGAGGCGTGTACGGTTCCTGAGCCACCCGCTAATTAATTAACGTCGCTATAACGAACCACACACGCTCTTCACACACAATCTTCTTACACCGTACGCTTCTGTGTTTGTCCTGTGTACATATGTAGATAATACACATACACGTAACACACACACACACACACACGCACACACACAAGACACATGCATTCGAGAGATGATTAAGTTAATCTCGTTTGTATTAGGCGAGCGTGTCGAGGCGCTTTCGAATCTAGCTCGCGGATCGCGATTTACTAGCATCCCCCTACCCCCGACACGCTATATCGTTCGTGAAACGATCTTTATTTATCACCCTTGAACGGTCCCGTTCCGAGAGGCCCGCGTCTCTATCGATTCGCGATCTTTCGCCGTACCTGTGCTCGGGCTGTCCAAGAATTCGCACGTGGCCTCGGCTGGCTCGGTAAACGGAGCCAGAGGCTGCCACTTGGAGCGGCACCTTTGGTAAAAGCAAAAGGAGCGGCGGAAAATAGTCTTAATCGGTTGGCAAGTGTTGGTGGATAGGAAGAAACGCGTAGATTCTGAATGGTATGCAAATTAGCTTGAGCAAAGCGACGTTAGTAGGCGGAGCAGCTGTTTCCTGCCAACCAATTGCCTGGTGCCAATCTTTCCATCGCAAATAGAATCAGCAACACCTTCCGTGAACACGGTGGCTGTCTGCCGGTACCGGTGAATCATGAATTATACCGCTCCAAGTGGTCAGAGACTGCGCCTGGGATGTGAATGAAATACACCGCTGAGAATAGTTGAGGGAGTCGTCTGGTCGGTGAGAATCATTGATCGGTAAATTATTCGATGCGGTTCAGGGAGATGGAAATTAGTGGAAGATATGAAGTGGACGCTGTTTCTTTGATTTCTCTTAAGTGGCAGCTATAGTTGCTATGAGCTGAATGTGGCAGGCCAGTGTTACAGCATCGAGTAAGAGTGTGCATGCTCATTAGCAGTAATTGTGCAGTTATTCCACGTACTAGGCCACACTGCTCTGGGATCATTTACACCAGGGAGACTGTGAATATTGTAATTCCTTTCGTTGCTGATCTTTAGTTTATTCAGAATCGAAGCTTTATGAATTATCTTCAGCTTGGTTACTCGGATAAGAAGCAAGTTCTACTATTTATTACACTCTAAACAATATATGAAAGATTGTAAAACAATCGGAGGAAAATTTTTCACATCTGGCCCATCATTCACTAAATAGTCAACTATAGTGAAACACCAGCGTCCTTCGAAATATCGAGCAACTACTTCCAGTTATATGGTAAAACCTAAAAATGAGGCTTTCACCCCTGAACCATAATGGCCACCATGATTCCCGATGCGAATTCTTGATCAGCGAGCACACAGAAACGCTAGGAAATTGGTTATCGCATCGCCACGAATAGCCGGCACAGAGACGCGAGCCACGGTTCGAAGCAATCTCGCGCGCCTCTGTATAAGGTAAACACCGATCGTAGCTTAAGTTAGCCCTGTAAGTTATAATTTAGTCGCAGTTCGCAGTCTGTACATAGCAGTGAGAACGGGAGAGCGTGAAAATGCGAGAGGGTTGACAGAGGAAAGTGTGAGGAGCGAGAAAACGCGTAGGAACGATTGAGACTGAGAGAAAGGGTGACGAGAAGGGAAGAGGAGATGGCGTGTCACGCGAGAGGTGGCCGTGACTCGGGCGAGAGAGAAGAGCTATCGGCTCTCTATTTGAGGGGCATCTCTCGCGCGCGGATGCCCAGGGATATGTATTTCGTTGGCTGCGACATTGCCTTGTAAGATTCTTATCTAGGATGCTGAGGAGGGAGAAAAAAGGATTTCCCTTTAGAAAGAGTCCTCGGGACGAAACAGGGTAAGAAAGTGGGAGAGAGGGGGGAGAGGAGTAAGAAGAGGAAACTATAACGTATAACGAGAGAGGACCGAGCGAGGCGGTTTTCTGTAGAATTTTACATCCTCGACTCTTAGCAGCACCGAACTCTCGCGCCAACCGACAGACGAGAAAACCGTGACTGGCTGAGCAAGCCATTTTCAGGAATTTTCTTCTCTTTTTCTTCAGTTTTTATTCATCTATCTCTAATCGATCCTGGGCCCTGTAGTTGGCACACGCTGCTCAAGCTTCTGGGGGACATCGTCATCGAGGCGCGAATCTTTTAAATCGTTTTTACAATCCAGGGGATTTCTTGAGAAGTCTATTTACGTTTTTACTCGATATTATACGCTATATTTCATTTTAAATTGTTTTCGATGCGGCAAGTGTCTGCCCGCAAGCCAGCCGGGGGTAATGCTTCGATACTAGATCGCCGCAGCCTCCAATCTTGTTCACCGCCGCCCCCACAGGCTGGGCGCGAAGAGCCAGTTCCATGTACAGGCCCAGCGTTGCACTATTATTGTATTGGCGAAAAGATCAGGCATATGTTTCGTGTTTCGTTATTTATACACGGTAGGCAGATATTAATAGACTGTCGCGCAGCGTTTCTTTTCGGTATTTCGTTCGTGATTTTTATACTCCATCGACGACCACGGGTCAAATACGTTTCGATTCACGCACAATCTAAGCTTCGTACGCCACATTATACACGTACACTTTGTTACCAGGCCTGCACGTTTACGACACATTCACGAAAGCTGCACTCGAACATGGTTTGGGGCGAGCCTCGAGGATATTTCTCTTCTTTGATGAATTTCATCAGATTTCAGATCCGCGCTGTATTTTCGTTTCTTTCTCGATCGATACCAATTTTAAAGATTACGCGAACCTACCCGTAAAAGGGAGAAGGACCATGCCAAGCAGTTTATGTCCGGGGCAGACTTTTATCGCGAACAATGCACACAGTTTTAGAGACCTTATTCTCGTTCTGTATAACCAAGTTTTACGAAAGAGATCGATCACCGTTTTTTTTTTATCTTCCATTTTTCATTTCGTCCGAATGCACTTCGATACGTAATCGTGTTTTTATATAAAACTCTACTAGACTCTGCTAAATGTAGACCACGTGGGTGGTACCCAGACTTCTAATCAGCAGTGTAGCTTTATCACAGTTACGAATCATGTTGAGGGGAGCATGTCGACGGTAGAGCAAGGACGGCGTACAAATAAAGCGCAGCACAATATGAAATTTCTCTGTCCACTCGAATCCGAAATTCGGCGTTCCAAATATTTCATGAAACGACCATTCGATGGTCAAACGCAATGAAACATCACGAATCGTTTAGCACAAATTGTCCAGTCACAATAACCAGCTTCCAGCTAAAGGAGAGAGCATCAGGGACACGGGAGACCGCGTGAGATAAGATGGGTTATTAAATCGAGGAAACACACGTACACGAATAGGGACACACATCAGAACACAGAAAAATGCTCCGCGACACGAGGGACGATTGACTGAATAACCGGCAGAGTTCTTCCCAGCTTCTTCTAATTCGTGTATGTTAGCGGAGGAGCCTAACGTTGCACAACTAACTAAGGAGAGATTGCTAAGAGAAGCAGATACAGAGAGAAAGGGAGCGAGAGCGAGGGAGAGAATGAATGGTATTATCGCGTATGAGTGTGAATGGCGGCGAAACGAAATGGGAGGCATGATAGACAAGTAAGAAGATCACCGATGTACGATCGAACTGTAATCGAGTAAAGTTGATGTTATTTAAAGTAATAAAAGGAAACTATTATATACGTTCACGTGCGTGCATCCTTACACACGTCATCCCGCAAACCGTGGATCCTTCGTGGCGAGAAGACTCATATTTCATCAGTATGCCTCGAGAAAAGAATTTCATTTAGGAGAATGTCAACGCTCACAGATCCATTTAGGCAATCCCTCCATTCATTCTACAAAGGATATCTTTTTCGGAAATCATATCTACGAGGGGCTAGGATTGCTACCTTTTCACGTTCTATTTAAAAGTCACAGAAGAATATAGAAATAGTGATAGTAGTTCTGAAACATGGCGATGTCACGTACACGTGACATCGAACAGAAAGTTACAAATTAGCCAGCCCTAGGATCGCAAGGAAGAAGCTGTAACCGGAATCTTTGACAGTTTGAATAGCGTCGGCGTGTTTTCACGGGGATATTTTCTGAAAAGGATCGAATGCATTGTCCAAGTGTCCCCGAATGTTTACTTTGAAAATAAACCGAGCAAGGTCTGGCTCTGCATCGCTTAACCCTTGCACGACGAATGCAGGGTCCATTTGGACCTATTCTAAATATCAAACTACAGGACTTACTTGTTATTAGTATTACTTGTCGGAAAAGATGAGAATTTTATATAACAAAATCGGAGGCTAATTTGAAAGGCTATCGCGAGGGGTATACGAAGGGAATTATGGGATACAATGGTCCAGCTATCTGACGTTGAAGGGTTAAGGGCCTCTTTTTCAAAACACCTGCTCCGCTAACCCTGGTAGAGTCTACACTTCGCCTGTGCTTCGAAGTGCATTTAACATCTCTATGGCTCTTTCAGAATTAGAAGAGTTTCTAAAGAAGCGAATCTACGAATGGGTCAGAAAAGAACCGAGGACCGTATTAGTAGAAAATTTATGAAGAAGACATTTATCAAGAATTCTACTGGTTAACCTAATGCTCACGAAATAATTAGAGCTAATTTCCCATGATTTTATTTAAACAAACCGTGGTTGTTTCGAGAAAATCGGCTGCCTTGCGGGAGGGGAAAGGGGCACCGTTGACGAAACTACCTGCAGCAGCTCAGAAAGATCGTCGAACGATACGCGGCGAGTAATTATTTGAAAACGAGCATCGGTCCAGTTCTATTAGCTCTCTATCAGCGATCGTCGATGACAGATAAGGTCGGCCCGCCCTTTGTGCCGATATTTGCCGGTTTGGGCGCGTAACATGGGCCCCTCGTCTATCCATAGATCGCTGGTCGATCCTGAGGAAGAGCATCTGGCTCTTCCACGTGACCCGATCTCTTTGTGCCCGAGCGCAACGTCTTCTTGTTCCTCCTATCCGTCGATCGTCACGCTCCCTGAGCCTCTTCAAATTAACAGCGTATAAACAGTAACAAAGGGGGACGGGGTGGAGTTGATTTTCAGGCTGAAGAATAGGTTTCCTTTTTTTTTTCAAAGACTGCTCAAAGAGGCTTTACATTGGAGATCGACGGGGGCTTTGGAAACTGCCGAATATTGGAGTAAGTCTAAGTGGAGTAAGTCTTGAGTAGTGCTCCTAAGATGGGGTAGTTTGCTTCTGTTTTAATATTATCAAAAGATGTGGAGGCTGTGCTTTTATTTCACTACTGGAAGATGATTTTAAGAGGAGGTTCCTTTATGTTTCCTCCCCCGTTTTGGCGCACAAATTGATTTTATTACTGTAATTACTCGCCTACTTTTAATTCCATTACTATCTTCTATAATATTGAGAAAGCTCTGTAGGAAATACTGTGCTTCTTTCAGATTTCATAATAGATAAATGTTGACCTATTTTTAAGAGAAAGATCTGCACAGCTCTTTATAGCTTCCTCCTGGACCGTGTTTGGCTTTTGGGATTTAGTGGATCCTAAAAAGTATCCAAAGATCCTTTAATCGGCTCCCTGGGCCGTCGAACGACTCCACTGTGTTCCCGATTCCGA